>CM023627.1:1529550-2729550 GCA_013358685.1 Antennarius maculatus | reverse complement strand
ATTTTGCTTTTGGTGACAGGAAAGAGTAGGGATGGTTCAGGAAATGGGGCCATGGAGAGAGAGAGCTAATTGTCCCAGGTGTTTTCCATTGAACTGACTGCTCTCTCTCCCTGGATGCTGCTGGAGGCTGTCTTTGTCAGACTGGAGATGTAAGGGACGCGTCTACGTTCAAGCTGCACAGCTTCTGTCGCAGTTGATTAATTCATGTGTGAAATAATAACCTGCTGCCAACTGTCATCGCTGTGCTGTCACGGAGAGAACCCTACCAGGGGTAAGGAGAGAGCCTGTAGGTCTGCAATTTTGTTTGTGTAGATGCTTTTACTTCGCTGAATGTGGAAATTTTTTTACAAATGACATCCTTTATGTAATCCCGTGTGGGACAGTGCACCCCAATAAAGTGAGAAACTATTGCTGAATGTCACAACTTGGAAATGTTTCATTGAATTCTACTTTTCCTTATGTTTTTTGCTGCAAACTCAAGGACAGGAAGTAGCCTACTTCCTGTTACGTTGTCGAAAGCGAGTCTCAATTTAAAAAATAAAATAAAACAGACTTTGTTCTAGTCCCACTCATTCACAACTGCTACAAAGGCATTGTCAGATTAAACGCTACCAGGATACTGAGCTTCTTCATGTGTACTGCCGAGCAGCGCCGGGCCGCTTAGCTGTTGGAATTTGAATGAGGCAGATCCAGATGAGAGGAATGATTGAAGGGAAGGGAGGATATACTGGTTTCATATATTCCTGTTATGTTTGGTGACACATCCTGCTGTGAGGAAAGCTCGAGACGTAAAGAAAAAATAAAGAGTTTTTAGGTTTCCAACAAACTCTGACCTCTGTCTTCACTGACAATAACTATTAAATCAACAAGATTCCTCCGGGCATTAAAATCATGTTATCCTGACCAAGCTGTTGTTTTTGATTTACGTAATTTTTTGTGTTGTTTTCAATATATACAGTATATATATCATGTCGTCTTTAAAATGTGATTCTCTTCCACCCGCATGTTTCAGATTCACCAGATTCATCACTTCATCCTCCTCTTCAGCTTCGTCTGGCTCAGCAGAGTCGTCGGCCGCTGCCGCCACCAGTGTCTGGACATCAGTGGAGATAAATGCTATTCTCCCACAGGTAAAGACTTACTGTAGCTTTGACTTTTTCTTTCTATTCATGCTCCAACAGTAGAGGGGTGCTCAGATATCAGGAAATTAGCAGTGAGTGCATACATCATATAAGTTTAAATATAGCATTTAATTTTTTTGTTTAAAAACACCTTTTTTGTCTACAGATAATTATGTTGACTTCAGTTACAAAACATGAAAAAAAGGCAAGGTCTCTTTTACTTGAACATATTCTACATTCTTATATGGAGGAGTTCAATTTTAATTTGATATCTTGATCCCTGAATCTTGCGTACAACCTAAGCCTCTACACATCTGCATTAAGCCATGTATACCAGTAATACGATTGTTCTTCGTACACGTATGGATATCCGAGTTGATATTAGTACAGGCTACCACCAAGAAGTCAACATTCAAATGCATTCAATTATCTTTGCTATGCACACTGGGATTAATCATTCATAATACCAGATTGACTGCAAAGAGCCTGTGGCACCAATATAACCTTGTTGGATTTTATACAGGGAGATGGGTGGTTGTGAGAAAAGTGGGTGCAGTGCTTACCTGATTTAATATCATGCATGGTGTTGGGGATGCTAGTCTGATGTCTCATTAATTCCTCAGTTCACTGAGCTGTGGACAGACACAGCAGATTGACAGGGGATGTGGAGACGCCGGCGTCCTCTTTATGCTTTGAAATGGAGTCTAGTTTAGCTTTGATTCCCCCCTCCTCACTAAAATGGACAACCCACCTCCATCACCATCATACACACAACCTCCACCCATCCCAATGATAATATATGATACTGGAAATGTATCATAAATATTTTTTTTCCACTATTAAGCAGCAAACATGTCTAAATGGGGGTTAACCAAATGATTATATGTGAAGGTTAAAATGAATTCAAAGTGAAATCGTATAATTTTCTTGTTCTGATGATTTTTTTTATTACAAATGCCACCATTAACAAAGACTGAACTCAAGGCCTCTTCAATGAACTTTACAGCGAAAAGCAGCAGAATTGTATTAAGAGGCTGCAAACATGGTACATTTTCTTGACAGTGCCTTGAAATGTCTTGGCCACACTGGTCAGAGCATAAAAATTAATTTACAATAAATAGAATTAATGGTAAACAATATAAATATGAATTTATATAGCACATTAAACGTAATTCACACACATTTGTTTTTGCAGTAATGGAACTGACTCAAGAGCTACTTGTTAATGTTTGAATTAACCAGGTGTTCAACCACTTAAAATGCAAGTTGAGGTAAAACCGTTCATGAATAATATGAGCTTTTGCAGTGACTTTTGATGTTTCAAGTCCTTTAAATTCAGTGTTCAGACTTTTCTAGTGGTGTTTTGTTGCTGTTAGGTTTCTGCTGTAGGCCTGGCATACAGTGTAGGCTACAAAAAAAGTGTCCATGCTGACCTCAATGGTTTGTTGATATGAACTTAAATAGGAAATTACAATAAAATGTTTACAGTACATTGACATTCAGTGTAGAAAATTCCTTACAAAAAAATTACATTTTACAAAATGTGAAAAATATTGTATTTTTCCCATTATAAAAAAAATGACACCTTGAATGAGGCAAAATCGTTTCGCAATGAAACCCAACAGTGGAGAGTCTGAAGACACAATACATAGCATACATGAAGTTACAGTGCTGGTTCTTCACTTTTCCATGTGAATGTGTTTGAATTAATGTGCTGCCAAAAAACTTCCACCATCAGAAGACAGTTCAGTAGCAAAATCCAATGCAAAAGCAGGTTTTTAATGGCTGAGGTTTTGT
The DNA here is from genome assembly GCA_013358685.1 of Antennarius maculatus. Classification (NCBI taxonomy): domain Eukaryota; kingdom Metazoa; phylum Chordata; class Actinopteri; order Lophiiformes; family Antennariidae; genus Antennarius; species Antennarius maculatus. Next base: position 2,726,632 of record CM023627.1, on the reverse strand, counting down.
TAAAATGATAGAGTCAAAGTGTTCTTGAGTTGCTTCAGGTATGCTACAGAAGTCCTCAGCAGTGACTTACATAATATCACAAGCTGATAACGTTTTTAATGTAATGGAGTAGTTCCTGAAATGCAGGCTACCTGGTGTTCTGCAGTACTCGGTACATCTGCTAGACGGTTGTGACGGATAGGAAGGCGTTATGGACTTTTGAACCCTCTGGGACTCTTGCCCCATGGCTCATGAGTTCTTGGATGGTCATCCAGTTGTCAAAGATCTTTTTGTTTCGTTTCTTCATCATTTTCTTGTGACTCAGCTCCAAGATATTGATCTCCTTCCTGCCCTCGGCTCCACTTGTCGGACCCTCTCTCAAACACTCGAGGCGGCTTTTTTGCATGAACTCCCGCCTCTTCCTTTGCTCCCTGGCTCTGGCTAAGTGCTGCTTTCTCTCCTCTTTGCTCCAGTAGCGGCCCATCTTCATCTCGCTCATAGCATCGTCATCTGTGGTCATGCCACCGCTCCTCTCTTCTCGGATTCTTAGTGCCCTCTCTCTCAGGATGCGGTCACGAGCCGGCCTCCGGGCCACATAGCGTGTGCCATCGGCACGAACTTTGACCTTCCACTCTAGACGAGGTTCCCCGGGCCGTCCGCTCCTTTGTGCAGGATCTCGACAGACACTGAGCAGACTCAACTGGCTCTGGGAATACTCCAGGGAAGAGTGCTGTTGAAGCAGCTGCATGTAGCTCTGCAACACAGAAAACATGTTAGCAAAACTGTCCTTGCCTATCAGCATTAGTTTGACACATCGTTTTTCTCTATATCTACCTGGAGTTGCCTGGATCCTCCCTGTCCATGATAAGGCGTTGTCTGATATGAAGAACCATAAGGAAGCCCCCTTCTGGACTCTCTGGTTCTTCCTTTCTTTTCACACCGCTCATCGTCTGCAGGCAAGGCAGGGTCTGACTCGGACCGGGAAGGGTTGCTCTGGTCTGGGCTACTGGAGATAACAGGACTTGGGTCTGTTGGTCTGCTGCAACTTTGTGTCCCCTGGGATTTGGGGATAGCAATGGGACTGGTGGGTGTGCAGGAAGCCAGTCTGAGGTTTTTCTGGTTGGTGATGCTGATGTGTCTCTGCAGGGAATGGTCAGGTGACCTCTCGATGCCTAATGGTGTCGACCGGGCACTCTCTGCTGTGTTGTAGGCACTGGAGCTGTCTTTCTCTCGGATCTTATCGCTGTCTGTTCTCTCTGGATATTCGTGGATGTCGGCTAACCTGCCTCGTCGCTTGTCTCTGTCTTTGGGGCTCCATCCTGGGGAGTGTATGGGCTGTGAAGCGTCCAGCTGATGTTTCTGGCGGAGCTGATGCGCCTGCATGATGCTCTGACATTCAAGCTCAATGCTTCGTAGTTCCTCATTCAACATCCTCAACTCCTGCTCTACCCCAGTCTCTGCTCCGACATCATCTGTGTCATCTCCATCCCCTCCTCCACCTTGCTCAGTCAGACTACACTCTATACTATGTCGAATGGAGTACACCCCACATTCACCTCCATTCCGGATTTGACACTTGAGCTCCAACAGTTGCTGGAAGCGATTCTCTAAACCTAAGATCCCACCTCCACCATTGCGAATGCTGGCTACCCCTTCATGGCCTTGACTTTTAGATAAAGTCCTCGGACCTTGGGCGTCCTGTTGTGCAATAGTTTCTCGTCTTGTGTGCGGATGCTCTGCTCGCCATCTGTCCCTCAAGCAGTGGGTCGGGGTACTTCTGTGGAATCTAGCCAGCAGTGGTTGGTTCTCTGGACTGTCTGTACTGCGTCCAAACCCACTGTCTTTATCCTGATTGTTGGAGGAGCAGGTGGCTGTGTCTGTCATCTCCTCTTCAGCTTGATGCTGGTGTATGAAGAAAGAGAGTTAGTCCTTCTCAAGCAATTTCATTGACTAGCAAATTATTACAGTTCATGATTTCCTCAGAGTACAATTGGAAACTCCCCAACTTTAACCATGTGTTTTGGTTACCCAACCAAGACTGTAGAAGAATTTGAAGATAGCATAATGGAATTCAGTCTAGCCAAATGATAGTAAAGTCACATTAACTTGAATCCTTACTATCCTCCTCCCGTCTGATATTGGTATTCCCATTCATCCAGGATAGTTCCTTCAGATTTTACTTCAAAAGATTACCTTCCTACCTTCCCACCCCATTTTCCACCCACTTTCCCTGACATCCTTCAACCTTTTTATTGAAAATTTCTTTTTTCTACTCACCTCATCTCTCCTGTCATTGTTACGTTCCCTCTGCTTCCTCCTCTCTTCTAGAATCTCCATCTTCAGCTTCTCCACAAGTTCTTGTTGTTCCTCATCAAGCCATACCTCCTCCTCGAGCTGAAATCACAACATCCTGTCAAAGTCTGCTCTCTCTCTGTCTTACTCTCTCTCTCTCTCTCTCTCTCTCTCTCTCTCTCTCTCTCTCTCTCTCTCTCTCTCTCTCTCTCTCTCTCTCTCTCTCTCTCTCTCTCTCTCTCTCTCTCTCATCTCTCTCTCTCTCTCTCTCTCTCTCCTCTCTCTCTCTCTCTCTCTCTCTCTCTCTCTCTCTGTCTCTGTGTGTGGAAGCCCTACACACTTTGACAGTTTGGAGGAAAGGAAAAGACACTTACCATCCTGCTGTTTGACATGACACTGGCTGTCATGGAATTGTAGAGCTTGTGTAGGTGTGTATATGTCTACCTGGATTTCTGGTCTTGTCACCAGCAATATGATGTTCCTTGTTTCTTCACTTGACAGCAAGGCGACTGCTTTCTCTCTGTCTTGCACTTCACAGCCATTAATCTGTGCATCAGAAACAAGTAAAGATTGTCACATTCAAGAGAACAAACTTACCGAAAGCCCCAACGACAAACCCAAGAAATCTGGACTTTTGTCAGTTTCTTTTTCTGTTTAACTGACCTGAATGTTTGCAAGACAAGCAATTACCTCTCTCACACACCACCCTGCCCTTTTCCTATTCTTCCTTTCTTTCTGTCGTCTCATGCACAATCCTGAAATACCCAGATAGCTTGTACACCGGGTAAAGGTGGCGAGAGTCCCGTCTGACCACACGAGAATCTGTTCTTACTATACATCCAGAGACACAATTAACTGTTCTTTGACAGGTGGCGTTCATCTTTCCCTCACTAGAGTAATGGGGCTGTCAGAAGAAGATAATAGGGCCAGAAGAACAGAAGGCCCTGCATCCCACAATCATTCACATTATTCGGACTTAGAAACACCTTAGTGAGAGAATGGAGATGCTCAAGAGTGTTGCAGTCCATGATAAATATGGTGGTTTGTTAAGGTTGGGACACTGTTGTGCAGAAAAGAAAGAAGATGTGATTTACTGTATAATGGTACACTTTTACATCATAAACCCTTATTTTTGATATACAAGTGGAATTTTCTAATTATTTTTCAAGGAGAAACTGTCTGGAGGATGCATGCATTCCACATAAGAGGTTTGTTTACACTGCTAAATGTGGTATCTATCCTCTTATGTTACATGGCTGTAAAGCAATGTAATAATTGTTACTCACTTTCAAAGGTTATTTCCTTTCCTTTGAACACAAACTTATTGCTCTGTGATACAATGACCTCACCTTTCAGGGTAAACTACAAACAAAGCCCTGTCAGGTCTGAGAGCAATCAGCACAACTTACAGTGTTGTGTTGCTCTGCAGGCGTAAATTGGTCCTCGGGGCAGAAACAACTGAACAGAAGGTGGGCAATCAGTGCAGAAGTTGTTGGTTGTCTTATGTTACAAACATGTATTGAGTTATGGATAAGGGGTGAGATTAGATTTTACTTCCATTTCGTAATGTATTATATAGACAACAGACAGGCTTGTGCTGCACCTTTAGACTTTATTAGCATCTGTTGCTCTCCATGAAATCATGCAGAAAAAATAATAGGTTTTTACTTATACTAGACTGCAATATATAGGGCCTGAACATTTCACTTGTAGATGCTTGTATTCTTAGTAAAAGGAGGAGTTCTGGGGGGATGATGAAGAGCCTGGTGTAAATGTAGCAAGGGACCTCAATTTCCCTGGTAAATGAGGTGATTAAATATACATACGCTCACCCGGGAAACTCGGCCATCTTCCAAAAAGGGTGCCTTGCAAACGACTTGGAAAATAGAGGCGTGTTTGTCCGACATAGATAAAAAAGAATCAAATGTGGAATTTTCTTTTGAAAAACATGGCTAATTTAATTTTATCACCCTGCTAATGATGTCGAGAGATTTTGGATGTCTTGTAAATCTTCGGATTCCGTGTAATAATTTGATCACAAATACACACCTGTAGTATCCGATCTCCTTCCTTGATGCGTCCGTCTCTGGCTGCTATGCTGTTGGGCTCCACCTGCACAAAAGACCACAGAAACCATTGCATCAATCACGCCATTGATGTACCATGTGTTTGGATCCTGACTTTGTAGCCAGGTACTGACTTGTAGTCGCGCTCCTTTTGTAATTTAGCAACTGCCGATAACAGTTGTCCAACATGTAAGTCCATGGCATCATGCATTAGAGGTGGAAAGAAATAAAAAGGTCTCAAGTGTTCGTCGCACAGCCATGATTCTTTATTTAACTGAATAAAAACAAAAGGCATCCCAGTGGATAAACAACACTATCCTTCATAGTCTTTGTTCTTGCATTGAAGATAAAGAGGCACAGCTACAGTAACAGTGGTGGGAAAACACACCTAAGAAGAAAAACAAATGACACACTTCTGCCAGTAGTCACCTACATTTTAATGAGGGGAAATTAGCATTTTTATTCCTCATATCAGAGACACAACAATAGCTGCATTCTCACAGTGGGAGGCCGATTTCATGATCTTTTGAGGTTCAGTTGTGGTTGTCATCATGTCGGGTTTTGTGTTCTGACTCTTCTGGTTTAGGAAGAAGAACTGCTTCACAGTTTGAAAGAAGCTAAATATAGTCCATTTTATATCCTTTTTAATCCATCTAACAGGTGTTACCTTTCACGTCCTTGCTTTCTTTTGTGCAAGACGCCATTGAAAGCACACCTGCAGTCGCACAATCCACTTTACTCATTCAGTTTGTCGGTTTTTAGCCACCATGATGGCATATAATTCAATAATTAGTTTTTATTTTGCCCTGTCAACAATTTTGCAAGAGGAAGTGTTTTTGTCTGAAGCGTAACTTATTTAAAGTTTAAGAAATAATCAGCATTGGTGCGTTTGGTATTCAGAGGGGATACAGTAAATGGGATAATGTGTAATTCCACTGAGGGGAAGGAGATGGTTGTCGCTCACAGCTAATTAAAACCTTCAATTAAAACATGTTAAAGGGGGAGGATGGATGTGAATGGTAGAATGGGAATCACATTTCAAACCCCACTTCCTCTTTGTCCGTGCGTGGCTCATTTCTAGTAGATAATTTGCCAGGCAAACTTTTTTCTTTTTATTACTTGCTCCTAAAGTCATTTTGATTATTTCATGCTTCAGGATGTAAAGATGGAAATTCAAATGACATTTCACGCCATTTTCTAATCAATTCTTGCCCCAGAGGAAGCTGGTAATGGGGTCCCCGGCTTGATTTAACAAACATGCAGCATTGTCTTTATCGGACTTCATCAGGAAGCACTTAGTTATACCCCAGTGGTTCTTCAGCGTGTAGCGTTTTATTTTATGCCACAATAAATATCTATTTTGGAGCTGATAATTGTGTGAAAGGAAGAAGCAATTACTGTCAAGCCCTCAAAAGAGGATGGTTAAGCGAGGTAATGTTTCTTTCATTCGCTATCACGTGGTTTCTACCTGGCTGACATAGATGCCGGTGTCTTCCTCATCGTCGGTCCGGTAGCACAACGTCAAGCCGAGCTTCTCCTGGCTGTTCTGCCGACACAACTCCACTTCCTGTTTCAACACAAACAAATAAAATGAAGTGTGCATTTATTTGCATGTTTCATTTTCTGAACGAGAAGTCTGTAACTTCTAATTTATTCCCATGATGCTCAGCTGCTGGTAGCTAGCATACAGCTGGTCTGCCGTTTCAGGAAATGAGATTGAATCGAGAGTACAACAATCTACTAGAGTGGTTATCATTATAAACTGTTCGCAAAATGATGCTAACGGTCTTTGCAGCAAAATTAAACAAAAATATAAGCCTAAACAAAACTAATTTATTATCATAAATTTAGAAATGTGCAGTGTTAGTCTCATTGCTAACATTTTAGTGGGGCACCATTGCTACCATCTGTTAGCTTTCATGCTGGTAAAAGTACAGTAATCCCTTGCTTTTTCACGCTTCAAGATGCACGGCTTCATTAAATTGCAGATTTTTAGTAGGTAGTCACGTGATACCATACTTGCATGCTATTGGCTGACCACATCCGGAAGCGCGCTGCGCTCCGTGAGTCTCGGAGCGCAGCGCGCTTGGATAGAAGGTGGTTTAATATCAGTATGGCGAGGGTTCATAAACGTTTAAATTACTGTAAATAAGATAAATAATTAATCGCTACATCGCAGAGTTTTGTTTTTTGTGGGTCGTCATGGAACGCTTTAACCGCGAGTAACGAGGGATTACTGAATTGGAAAGTCACTACAAACTTATCAAGGCGCACACACAAGTGTAAATGAAACATGGAAACAAACAAACACGACGCCAGAATGTGTTTTGCACATCACTGGAACAGAAGCTTGTAAAGCTAGCGAAGCTCGTGGCGTCACGCGGGGCAGATCTTTGATGACTTTTGCCCCCTCCCGTGGAAAAAATTTAACCCATCAAGCTATGCTGAGATCCCTGCTGTGCACAGATGTAATCACATAAAAATAACTCCTGGGGGAGGGCAATCTTTATTAAGCCCAAACAGCCAAATTCATTTCAGTGGGGCGAAGTTGTGAAAGAATAAGGGGGGATGGGGTAAAGAGGGGGGTGAGCCAAGAATTAAGCCCTGCTCTGTTTTTTTTTTTTTCTGTCATGGGAAACCAGAAAAGCAGATTGACAGGGGAAGTAATTAATTTCTGTGGCATTTAACCCCCTGTGCCGACAAGCCTGACCTTCAAAGGTTGGAAAGGTTGTGTTTGGAGTTTATAATACAGTAACGTCGGTCTCGACTGCCCACGCTTCTCAGGAGTTTAGCAGTGATTTATACAAACACTGACAGGGAATTAACGGCTACATCCTCTAACACCTTCATGTCAGTGCAAATTGGGTGATATTCCGGATTTTGCCGGAATACCGGGGTCGGGCATGGAGGTGCGAATCCAACGACAGAACGTCCTCCAGATATACAGAGCCGTGGGGGCTGAAACTGTAGGAGGGAGTGGGCTTGATTAGCGATGATTGGATCTTAATACGTCCCACTGTGGAGTTTGAATTATGGCGCACCAATGATTTCACATGGCTTACAACGCATGGTGGCAAATGATGGAATTCATCATCTTAATTTAATTCGGTTGTGTGTTTCCCCAATTTTCAGCAGCACAGCTCACATTCGCCACATGCTTCCAAAGGTATATGAGAAATGAAGATGTACGACAGGTGGTGGCTTATCTTCTAGCGCTACATCAAACATCTGTTGGTAATATTTCAGTTTAATATGCTTATGTTGTTTCAGTCAAAATTTATTACTGCCAGGCTTAATGAACATTAACTCCTCCTTTCAGCTGTCAGGGTGTAAGCCTTTACAGTGTGATGGTGGCAATTCAATTTGAATATTTTTATGAATTCTTATGGAAAACCTACATTTTGAATGAGGGATGTGCAAAAACAACATTCTCAGGCAGGGACTTGAACTATATTTGCGTATTATTTACATTAAACCATAAAAAGGCCGTCTTTTAAATTCCCCAAACTGCCATCACAACAGTAACACACTGCTTGATAGCATGCAGTGTTAGCATGCTTCCACCACATGCTAATCTTATTCTATGCTCTTTTTCATGCAGGCTATTCTTACAACCCTTTAATTCCAATAGATTTTAGGTTTATTTGCTAATAAAACTCTGCCTTTGACATTGATCCTTAATTTTGTAATATTTATTTCGGCAAATATCTAAGTGGCTGCTTTCCAGTGGACTTTTGCCACTTCATTAACTACACTGTGTGGACTGGCGACCAAACAGATAAATCTTTACAGTCTGCCAAGATACAGCATACTTTTGGGAGGGAATTAGATATTCATGTCCGAAATGTTTTGCAACTGTTGCCTCAGAAAGTCCTCACGGTAGTTTCTCCCTGTGTGAACTTTGCTTCTGCTCCTCATTTTCTACTGTCTGCTACATCTTCCACTGATATATCAATATTACAGTTGGGTACGACCGGTTGAAGTAGCGGGAGCATTATGACAGCAGGCTGGACCCGTGTGGATAGCTAGGTAGAGGCGAAGCTAAACCTGTCAGGAGTAATGTCCCTGGGAATGGCAGCCCTATTCGGTTTCATCCAAGAGGAAAGCCATTCATGTTTCAGTTAGATACACATGGATGGACAGAGGTAAGGGAGGACGGCTGATTTAGTGTGTGTGTGCGTCTGGGAGTGGGGTTTTTTTTTACCGAGAGTGTGTGTGCGACCTTACCCCGATGCTACCGCTATTACAAGCCCTCAACCCCCCTGCTACACCCATCCTCGACACGCTGACACACACAGGATTCTTTCATCCAGATGATGCGGTGAGGTAAGGCCACAGCTGGCAGCGGAGGAATCCTAACGACCCACAGTGCAGTTCACTGAACCAGGAAGTGCCTATTAAGCCAGACGAGGGGACCACTGACTGTCACAACCATCGCCCATCACTTCCACCGAGCATGACCTGGAGGTCCACTACCAGGACTGGCATGATGCATTTGTGACAGTGGAAACACATATGGGCGCATACCATTGACTGCGAGGCATGTCCATTAAAGATCGCCCTCTGTCGATAACAAGATTTGAATTCAGCAGGGAAACCTTTCATTGGAGGGTTTTATTTTTGGTACGATTGCTAAAAGAATTGCCTTTCATCTTTGCTGCACCACACAAAACAAACCTGAAGAGAAGCTGCTCTTCTCACAAGGGGAAGCCAATTTCCTTGTATTATTGGAGTAGACAATTTTCCTTGCATTGTTGCGGGACTTGTGAGTACCATACTTCAGGGCTAGGGGTATTATCTCCGAGGCCGCGACGGTGGCCTCGTATCCAGCGACATCAATAGCAAAAAATTAAGCCTATTCAATGGAGTTGAATAGCCTGCACACAAATATCTTACAATTCAGCATTTTGAGCACAGGTATTGTGCTGTGCATGCCCCACGGCTTCATACAATATGAGGCGCATTAATCTTCATGTCACTATCAAACCCCTCTTCTGCCGAGGACACTGAGTACCATTTATTACAAAAAAACCACGGCAAAACAAAAGCAACAAAGAAAGGCTGATGAAGTGTCCAAATGGTTCACGCTTGTGGCAGCAAAGCTTTTGTTGAGAATTGAATTGTTGGAGTGTTTTATGCCACACTGCCACAAAATCGGCAACCAAAACCCCTTGGGAATCAGATGTTGAATTCCGCTCACGGAAAAGGAAAAGATGCAAATCCATACCTCATACTCAAACTCTTCCGCTCTCTCCACCTCTGCTGGGGTGCTCGACAGGTACTCTGGACATTCGTAAAACTCGTGCTCCATGGTATGGATGGAGTGGCAGCTGGAGAGACGAAAAGAGGGCTAAGACTCATCACAATGTGGTTGTCTTTGGGTTTGTTGTCCGCCAAGGAATAACCATAAAAACCATAAATTTACCCTAATTTGCCTGTCTGACACTATCTTTCTATAATACCTGTGATCATCGAATGATCATCAGTGATCATCAGTGATCATCGAGGGCAGTGAGGTGGAGGTGGTAGGTAACTATAAGTACCTGGGACTGCAGCTAGACAGCAGACTGGACTGGTCACTCAACTTGGACTGTGTGTACAAGAAGGGGCAGAGCAGGATGTACTTCCTGAGGAGGCTGGCCTCCTTCAACATCTGTCCTAAGCTCCTTCTCATGTTCTATCAGTCCGTAGTGTCCAGTGTGCTGTCATACGCCATTGTGTGTTGGGGTGGTGGGGCCAGGAAAAGAGATGTGGACCGTCTTAACAGACTTATCCGCAGAGCAGGCTCAGTGGTCGGGCTGAGCCTGGACTCTGTGGAGACAGTTCTGGGGAGCAGGACCATGTCTAAATTCGGGGCCATCATGAACAACACCAGCCACCCCCTGCACACCACCTTTTCCCAGCAGAGAAGCAACTTCAGCGGCATACTGCTGTCACATAGCGCCTCCACAGAGAGGCTGAGGTCCTCCTTCGTGCCCCGTGCCATCAGGGGGTACAATGACTCTCTCAGGAGGAGCGAGGGGGAGGTGGCGAGGTCAGCACACGGTTAAATGGATTTCATTTAATTTTATACTGTTTATATTTAAATTTTTTACCGTTTATATTTTAGTTATAGTTTAGTATATGTCTTGTTAATGCTACATATGTCTGTTAGTGTAGTGTATGTCTTGTGGTATGTCCTGTTTTGTTTTTGTTTTTTCCTGGTGTTTGGCTGAGCAGTGGATATGTGCAATTTCCTCCGGGATTATTAAAGTATATCTATCTATCTATCTAGCTGACCAAGAATGGCAGGTTTGTAGATTCACAGGGCAAATTGATTTCATCTGCTGCCCAACAAAGTCCCCCAAAAATAGCCATGGAATGGACCCAGTGCCAGAATGCCTGCTCCATCAGCCCATTGGCTTTTAATCACCCAGCTAAAGCTCCATCAAGGAAAATGGATGGAGCACACACAAGCAGTTCAGGTTTAGGTTTGCATAATTATTTCACATGACTGTAGGGTACTTAGCTATGCTGGGGGTTTCCACGCTACGATACAACTACTGTGAAAAGAAAGACGGAGAGAAGCCCGAGGGAAACCTTCATGCTAATTTGTAAAAATAATGAAATATGAGGTAATAACTCTCCTTTTATCCTGCCGAGCTTTTAGTCGATGCAAACCTCACCTGTCAGACAAAAGGAAGGGGCAGATATCGGGGACGGGCGGCGTCGCGGGCCGAAGCTTCGCCAACGCCATGATGTGTTCAAAGGTGATGTCCGTTTGCGTGCAAACGTCCGCCACGCACACATCCTCCAGCTCGCCGCTGTGGCTTCGTGCGACGGCAGCCGAGGGAGTTCGCCGGAGTACCTGGACGACGATGGGATCTCTCTTGATGGCCTCCACCACCGCCTCCTCATGGTCGGCCTTGGCGAAGTCGCGTGCATTGACCTGGGGAGGAAGACACCAAATCACCACGATGTTTGTCCTTGGTGTTCGATGGCTAAAAGGTGCAAACCGTGTTCTGCTGGATTCTCATATCGATGACTTATTGCCTCCTAAGAAGTGAGGAGACCTTGAACACTTGTTAAAGATCACAGAGTCTTTCTCTAACCCTCATTTACCCAAGGACGACCTGGAAGACATATAGGCTCTTTTCAGGAACAACCTGTTTCACATTCACACCTGGGAGCCTTATACCTTTACACCTCTCCACAGTTAGCCACCAAATAGCTTCAGTGAAGCAACTACGAGTTAAGTGCTTTCATAAAGGGCACTTTGGCAGTAATTCTTGATGGAAGGAGCACTTTACACATCCCTTCCCTCTTATTTTTACCTACACAGTATGCTTTCCCAGCGGTTTCAGACATTTTAACTGCTGACCAGCAATTCCCGAATGCACTTCCCTCACCTTTAGGCTACCTCCAAATTTATAGAGACCCTAATCATGCTTTATTGCAGCATTTGCTGAAGGAGAAAATTTCTTTAAATGAGGTCATTTATTTCATCAAGTGTTGCACCGATGCTCTTCTTAAATCATTCTGGCTCAGATGCATCATTTACATTGCAGTCCTACCGCCGAACCCATTAGATGCACGAACAATAATAACGCTGAGTTAGGCAGATACGCGGCAAAGTGGGGAAACGCAACGTCGGTGGACCCCCCCGATCCAGAGGGAATATTGGTATTAGCAAACATCTACTTCATTTGCAAGACAATGAAAGGTTGTTTTGAGTTCATGTCATCCCTGACAGCAGAGAGCATTCACGCACCTACAGTGAGCACTCGCTCCCTCAACGCTAAGCTCAACCCAATTAGTTTAACTTCTGTTTGTCGAGTTCATTTGTAGCCTGTCACATCCCTGAAATCAATCGCTGGCATTGATTTCAGATGTCTGAAGGTGTCACGATGTTTGGCAATGGTCTAAATTGATGTCAGTTTTGAAATTTGAGGAACTGATTCAAAGAAATCTTTATATTTTTTGCCAATTTGAAGGTCTTAGAAGCAGCAAATTAAACACTACTGTTATTTTGAAATGTACTAACAGAATGGCTCAATCTTGTCTGGGTATATAAACAAATATACCCTTATTTTTTCAATGTTTTTATTAGTGTTATATGTTAGAGAAGTCTTGCACCTTCAGGTGCCCATCAGTCTGCTTTTCACCAACTGGAGCAATGATTTCAGTTTTAACGACGTGCTTCCCTTCTCCTCCGCAAACATAAACTTAATTTTATTGGCGCTTTTTAAAATATGCACCCAACAGAAAAAGTATGAAGGAAGTTCCACAACATTTTTGATTCGTAATGAGGTCCAGATGGACGCATTAATCTCGAATTAGAGCGAACGCACTGAAAGGCAGTAAGCGATGGTGCGGACCTGTTAGAGTGCTTACCTGCTGTTGTTCCTGGATTCAGTCTGGCTGTTGATGAGCTAACTGGGGGCTGATTAATAGCCAACAGATGCCACAAAGGCCGGGGTAATGGCTCCGAATGCACGGGTTTTATGTGTGTATATACATGCCTGTGCGCGGCACACATTTTACACATCATATGCCCGAAATTTACAACACATTAAGGATAATTAAGTTACAAATGAGGAGATAAAGAGGATCAGACAAGTTGGAGGAGGCGTAGAAATATTCTCATCTAATATCTTTTTGCTTGCAGTTACTAATATTGTTGCGTGTCCCTCGCAAAGACAATGTCCTTGGAGGGATGGTGGTTAAATTTAGTCGTATTGTGTGATCTCCATCTGAGGGGGTTAAGCATAGGTGTGATATCTTTACTTGGATGTGTACATGTGCAAATTCCTGCAATATCAAACAGTAATTCCATTTTGATGACAAGTTCCGTTTCTCATTACTCCACTATGATCTTGTGATCAGGCTGACGGACAGACTATATATAATAAATTCCTTCAATGGTTTGATATAAGCACCTCATGAACACCTTAGATCGTGGTCTGTTGGGAGGACTGTGTTGAACCAATGTAGCGCCGTCTTCATATAGCTCTCAAGTTAAAGGTTACCATCGCCAATAAAAAAATAATTCCCAGCAGCCCCTCACCAAAGCTTCCTGTCTGTCCAAACACTCCTCTTAAAGGTCAAGGTTCAAAGTGATGGGCTGCGGTTTGGGACGATATTATCTGTATGTACTGTAGCGTATGTGTTTTTGTTTCGTCTTTGCGCTGCGTGTCATTACCGATCGATCCGTATGGCCTTAAATGTCACACACTAGCTATTGGCTCATTTTGTCTCTTTTGCTCTTTAAATAACTATTGCAATTTTTTGTCCCCAGTTTAAAACATTTTCAACTGCTGACTACTAAAGAAACCACCTGCTGCAGGAAAGGATGCAGAATTTTGGCTGATTAGCAAAATACCAAAAGAATTAATACAATAATCAGACTTGGTCAGTATTACAGGCTCTTTTCTGTTTGGCATGATCATTATTTTGCAGCAGATTCTGGTCGCTATTCAAACATTTGCACAGACTTACGACATCACATAAGGTTTTCCCGCCTGTGAAGCATCAATTCCACACACCATTGACTCGGAGGGCTTACTAGTGAAAATGTGATGTGGGGTTTTAGATGTCTTGAGAAGGGGTTAAAGGTATTACAGCAAAAGAAAGCCAATAAGGAGGCTCTGAATATGTGTGAGGGCCCAAATGAACCTTTTAAATGCATCCCAATCAGTTAGCTGCTAAATGGCTAAATGTATTTTCCAAGCTTGAATGCAAGCATTGGAGATAAGAAAAGCCCAAAGATAAGGGTTTGTTTGTGTGTGTGTGTGTGTGTGTGTGTGTGTGTGTGTGTGTGTGTGTGTGTGTGTGTGTGTGTGTGTGTGTGGGTGTACAGGTGAATGGTGTTGAGATAAGAGCGTGATGGAAACCACTCGAGCTCGCAGCTAAATCTGACAGATACGGCATCATTGTGAGTTTAAGCATTTACGGCTCCCACCAGCTTTTTTAAAGCATCGCTTCAATGTGGTTATTTGCATTAAGCGTATTTGACTGAATAATGTCTATATCTCACAGTTAAAAGACACACAATGGATCGCGAAACAATAGCCTACCACAGAGACGCCCCCAGGCTTTTCAGGACTGACCTTGTCTACCCCCGTGAAGACAGAGCAGAAAGCTTTAATTCATAAAAACCCCAGATTGCATTTTTTTTAACTTGAGGTCAATACAAGTCAGGTTGTTTTTCCATTCATGGAAAGCAGTCTATATGTGATATGCAGGTGGCGTGCCGTGCTCCAATAATCCGCCATATCTCATCTCCCTCTTCCTCCTTCTTGCATTGACATGATTCAAGAGGCCACTCTCTTGTGGCGAGGGCTCCATGTCATAAATGTCTCATTTCAATAATAAAAGTCTCTGACATGTAATATCACCTTGTGCAGCGGAGGCAAAGGGAGATGATGGTTTCATAAATTTGACTGGCAGCCCCGTGCAACTGGTGGATCAGGCTCAGTCGGCTGAATCCCATTGACCCTTGCCTTGTGCGGGATGAGAATACCGTGATTCTATCGACGCTTGGCTGACAAGAAGCCAGGGAAAGCAAGACAGAACAGAAGAGGTTGAAATAAATCTTATTTTTGCCAATTATTTGCTTTCAAACCTCATCTTTTTGAAACTTTCTACCGTACTATCAGCCGTTAGCTCGGACGCTGATCTGCATTTCTACCTTTTGTTAGACGAGACTGTGTAGTTTATTTGGAAAGCTTTAGAAGGCACTGTCATTGAGGCTCATTGTTCTGTATGAACACTATGAAATGGGTCATTAGGACTCATTGTTCTTCTTCTTTGGAGCTGACAACAGAGGGACCCGATCAGTCTTTGAGGTTATAACGAACATCAAGACTTGAGGACGGAGAGTTTCTCGACAGCTAAACTGCACTCAAACATTTCCGGTGTCATTACTCCAATTGATCCTTCTTGTCTGCATCTGTGAGCCCTCAAACAGATTCAAAATAAAAAATGGTCTAAAGGCTCCATTATACCAGCGCTGATTTGTTCAGCGTAGACAAACGAATTTCGTTCTGACTCTTTAGCTAGCATCTCCCACGATGAAAAGTTGTGAACTTCTCTTTTAGTCGTGGAACATTTTCAAAAGCTATCAAATTTAATTTACTTAAGGTTGTTTTAAATCACGACTGATCTGAAGTCAGGCAGAGAAAAGAACAAAACAACCCTCATAGGATAGTTCCTCACCTACTGTGCAATTATGGCACCTGTCATTTCAAAGGAGTTCGAAAATTCCATAGCATTATGTAGGATGAGACCGAGAGAGGAAAATATGTAATTCACTACAATTATAGCCAATTTCAAGCTGAGTGTGATTATTCTTTGCTGTGATCTGATTCATTTTAAGCTATATTTAGCTTAGCCAAGGAAAAATCACTGATCACGGAAGTCCAATCTGAGCCATTCAGCGCTGTTGGAGTTGATCCGAGTTGATCTTCCCTTCTGGTTTAATGTCTGCGTCTTTTTTTAAAGCAAATTCTTAACATTTCCTCCCACAGAAGTGAAAACAGACATGAGAAGAGACAAGTCGGGAACATTTATTTGTGCGTGAGCTTAAATCTGAATGAAAAACACCAAACTTTGACCCCCAAATTATATCTCTTGAAAATTTACATGATAAAAAGCAAAGCCCTGACTTCCACTTTAAAAGTACACGAGGTGTCGGTGAGATTTCACCTGCATTTTGCATCTTTTTTTTTGGTCGGTTTTTTTCAATCTGCAACTGTTCATTATGCATTGTGATGCTGTGCTGTTTTACATTTCTGTATCGCACCAATTAATCAAAGTGACAAGGTATTTAATGAGAGGCAATTAGAGTGTTAACCAAAATGCAAATCAGATAGTGAGAGAGAGCGACGAAGAGGACGTGATTGTGACGGCGGTAGAGTTGGCAGCTTAGCATGTGTGTGTGTGTGTGTGTGTGTGTGTCATAAGCTATGAGTTCAAGGAGATTTTCCTCACTGCTCATATTAGGACACTTACTCATGGAGTAGAGTTGAGGCATTCCCGCCTATGTTTATGTGCTTGTCTGCACTCGTGATGCTTATACGTCCTCGCCTGCGATTGGGCGTACAAGTTGTAATGAGTGTCCTTCACCGTTTTTCACTGACACCAGTTCCCGCACAACAGGCAAAAAACAACCAATTAGTTCCGCACGGAGGAGTAACGAATGACAACATGAAAAGTAGATTAAAGAGCTCGCTGTCGGGACGGATGTTAAGTAGCCCGCTCAGGTCAATCCCTTCTACATCGTAGGACATCTGTGTGCTGTAGATTAGACTGTCTTCTTGAGGTGCTCTCTGCAGGGTTGGCTTGTTTTTTGCTGTCAGATCTTAACTCCACAGGGAGACGTTTAGACGACGTTCAGAAATAAAAAGTATAAAAGTGCCGTTGCATCGTCCTTTATCCGAGGTCTTCATCGAGAAACAGGATTGGGTTTGCTGTCCTACACCCGATCGAACCCTATTGCGTCTCTACGGAGGGCTAAAACGCAAGATTATTTCATGCATCCCCCAGAATCGCTTCAGCACATCTTCATAATAGCTAGAGTACCATTTTGCACTGCTGTGCCAACGATCCCCAATAAAACCAGAGGCGGGACCGGCGCCGCCGTTAGTCTTCTCATATTTTATGTTTTATGAACTGTTCAACAGGAGTTTGCCACATAAAATTAACGTCGAGGAAATCTCCTTAATGTCTTGTAGATTTTAAATGCGAACCGTCTAATTACCAATCCCACAATGAAATCCCTGATTCTCATTTCCTTCAAGGTGATAAAACAAAATCACAAAGTCTGACATATTTATCATCACAATGGCTGAACATGTAATAATTTGGGTTTATGGGAGTGATGTGCAAACTTCACGAGCTCCCCCGACCTGGATCCTGCAGTTGGATGAAGATACAGTCTTTTATCTCATCTTATTAGCACTTCTATTAATTCTCTTTCATCTTTTTCTCTTTTTTATTCTGCCGTCAAGATATTTCTTCTCTTTCTGTCTGTCTTCACTTTAATTTAATTAAATTTGTGTAGATTCAATCTGGTATATTTGGGAAGACGACACTACACCTACATATGTGTTTTTCTTCTCAATGTGTCTCAAGAGGTTTTTGTACTGGCGTCGATCTTTCCCCCACCCCGGCGTTAACAACACCGACATCACAGAAAGATGACTCGCGACTGTCATTCCGAGCAGCCTTTTCTGACGCAAGCGTGCAGAAATCAAAGGTTGTCATCTGTCAGCGAATGCATTAAGAGCCATCTCGTTTTCCTGCTCCTTCATATTCAAGGTGGGCTTCCTTTCAATTAAGGCTCGGCGAATACAGATATTTCCCTACTGGTAAAGCCTCGCAATGGAACGCATCTTTCTGACATTACAGTGTAAGTTTTTTATTCCACGAGGCAAAAACAACGGATTGTTGGTGGGCGATATCAAGGCAAAGGCAACCTCTGACTATTTCATCACCGAGGTGAAAAAAGAGCACATCCTTTTCTCAAAATGTGATGCAATTAAATAAAATGACTAAAAAAAACTCAATGTCAGAAGACAAGACGTATGTATCAGGCTGCCTGTTTTAATCTTCTTTATTCAAAATCGACCTCAACCTGACAGTTTCCTTCAAATTCTCTCAAATAAAGTGAGGAATGGTTTTGTGCGGGGGGCTCGTGCATCACGACAGGGCCGATGTGACTGTATTTAACTAATAGGCTGGGCGCCATCGATGGCACGGGTTATGACAAACTGCATCAACAAGACATTCATTACCCTCCACATCCTAGCAACCGAGCCGCAATTACCGCGATCCACGAGAGAGCATTCAACCCTGCCGTCACACTCGCGCCACGTCGCCAAATGCATAAATTAGCCTTCTTTAGTCACATTGGGGGGTGGGGGTGGGGGGTTGCCAGGGTGGTGGGGGTTGAGAATTAGCTGCGTTTTGTTTTGCTCCGTGATGAGTTGCTGATGGCGGACGACTGCCAAAACTTCTTTAATGACAAATCAATAGAAGTCACTTTCGTTTTCACCCTGCATACATCTGCCCGCGAATGCTTTGGCATCGGGGGATGAGCCAAATGTATTTTTGTGTGTACATCCTTTACACATGTGTACTTGAAAGTGTGTGTGTGAGTGTGTGTGTGTGTGTGTGTGTGTACAACAGGCTAATGTACTTTGCCTTCGCCGTGGCCCGACTCTATTGTTGCACTGTGTCCTCCCCACAGTCATTACATCGCCATTAATCTCTCGTCTGTCATTAAAACAACAGCCAGCGAGCCGAGCCGAACAATGCAGCGGCTCTTCCTCGGGGCCCCTTGACACATCCTAGCAATGAGTTTGAATTAGGCTCTCGGGGGTCACCGATTAGACCCTCATAATTCATCCAGATGGCCGAGTTCACGAAGAGGTTATATGTTATTTGTCTATATGGGAAGAGCTGAACACATTCTACCCATCAAGGTTGTAATTCTTGTACTAAATGTGACAAAGAGTGAGACTGGTGATGCTTTATATTGAATTATTTTCAGCAAATCCCATTAAGCTAAAAGCTTTTTTTTTTAAATGGGAAAAAAAGTACAATTGGTATTTAGTTCAAGGTCAGAGGTCAGGTCTGGTTCCGATCTGCTGAGATGGAGATACAACAGGTTGAATGTCCAGCTATTGTTCAAGCAACACTTGTCCCATCAGGGCTTGAACAATTTACAGTAAACTTAGCATTTAGGGAATGTTTTTAGAAAGTTTTCAGCCACCTTTTTAAAACTTATTTGGGTCTAATTTGACTTTTATTAATTTTTTTCTTAGAAATTAACACCAAAAGGAACAATTTGCCCTTTCGGGACCCTGTTAAGTTCCTGCTTCCTTTGTCTTCCTTGTTGTAGGTCCAAACAACCACAGCACTGGGGGTCACACGTACCAGTTGTGTTGTGGAAGTGACACAACAACCAGTAATGAGACAGACGGAGATGTTTGGGGTGGCCTAGACGGAATGCATAAATATAAAATTAGCATAGCATCTTATCGCCGGACACATTTTTCACTCTCATAACTATGTAACAGCAAAGCAATCCCCAAGTTCATGAATTTATTTTTTATTAAAATTTAGTCTAAGATGGGGGGAAAGAAAAGTGACCCTGGTTGATCTACAGTATTTTCACCATGAACTTCTGGGATTGTGCTAAAAAAAAAAATGTGAAGAGGCATTAGCACAGATTTGGTTGAAGGCAAAAAAAGAACCGGGATCCAGATGCAAAGACGTAATTAGCAAAACATGCTAAAGCTTGGAAAGCGAAAACATTTTACTGGGGAGCGGGAAGATAAAACATTTATGTGCCGCTTTTTTGCATAAAATTAAGTAGTTGTGTTTTTTTCAAAGTAGCCTAGAGTGTGAGTTGTGAAGATCCTGTCCTCTCCCTTCCTTCCTTCCTCCCTCCCTCCTTTCCCACCAAACCTTCGCCTTCTTCATTTTCAAGTGATGCATGTTTATGCTCACTGGAAGCACCTAATCCATTAGCATTATTCATAAACAGGAAGCTTCCTCGCCCCGCCCTTTGGTAGAGAAGAAGAACGGCTTCACACTCTGCAGAGTGTGAGCGAGGAAGAAGAGCTCTTCCTGCTATGCAAAAGAAAAGCAACCCTCATACAAAAACATGGTTGGTTAGTTAAATGGGAGACACATGGTGGTGCAATTTAGCCCTTATTCAACTCGTCTCAATCACGCCTGCATGCGTAAAAAATGACTGGATGAATGGCTAATCACGTTCTCCTCTGTAGTATCAGTCGAATGATGATTAACGAGTGTTTTTAAAAAAAAAATCTTTATCACAGTTTGACTCAAACCATTGTCTATAAAAATGATCACAGACCTCATGCGTCTGAGTTTCTGTGTAAAGAGGCCATGAAGCATGCTATGACTGATTAGGAATGCGCATTAAAGAGGGTAGGATTGATTTTTAGCTTCTTTCTGAAGGGTGTGTAAATTAGAAGGGAAATAAGTCACCCTACTGTTAAAGATTGGGAACTAAATGAGGCATGCACATCATTGGATGCTCTGTTTCTGTCTTTGACTCAAAAATGTACAGAATCATCCATAATGGAAGAAACACTCAATAATATTGATGAAAAAATGTAAGTTCTGTAGGATTAAGAAGGTATGAACAGCACTGATTGGCTTTGAATGCCTGAGAAGACCGACTTTTACCAGCAAAACCTCTAAAGTGCAATATTGAGCTGGATTTTTGGCAAAGTTAAGACTGTAACAAGATATTTTGGGGGTCTAGTCCTACCTGTGGTCAATATTGGCTTCTCCTAAACTCAATGACACATTTCCGCAAACCTCAGCCAAATCTGTCCTGGCTTTGGGTTGAGCTGTAAGATGATCTCCACACATCAGTGTGCTCAGGAAATAAATTCATGAAGCCTTAAATGTGATAATCTGAAACTAACCAAGTATTTTAGTGGCTGCGTCTCTGTTTAATCTCCTTTCTGGCGGATCTTATTACCCGTTTTTGTGAAAGTCGTTCATAACTTTCTAGTAAAGGCACAAACGAGCAATGTCAGATTGCGTTGTTAGCCTCCACCACCTGCTCCTGCTGCGATCTCTGGATTCCCAGGGATAATTCCAGACCTAATTAGATTTAAAGAAATGGCAGAGGAGACCAGAATACATCCCCCCCACCCCCCAATCGTAACAACGGCAACAAAGACCAATCCAATGTGCTTCATCCTCGGGGCATTTCCCATATCAACATGAGGCTTTCGGTTACACCCTGCGTGACTCGTGATCACCCCCCCCCCACTGCCGTGCAGATGGTTTAGTGTTATTCTATCTGTAACTGGATTCAATGCCAGCTCTGAGTGGGCCTAATGATTCCTCAACGCAAGTTGGTTAAATGGGAATCTAACACCAGCACCCGGCGGTAACCCGATCTTCCCTTTAGACCACCTGGAACCAGGATCCACCCTCTAGGTTTGAGGCGCACTTGGCAGTGGTTGTGCAAAAAAAGTATGATGGTTTAAAGGTCCTATCAGGCCAGAATTATTCATCTTTGACAGTGCCTTAAAGCAGATGTTGTCATTGGAACATATGATGGGCAACATGCTGCAAGCGGAGCCGCTGCTCTGACATCAGCGGTAACAGATCCCCCTCAGTTTCCCCCTAAACGATCTCGTCTGATGGAGAAATTCTTGGCAAAGGGAAAAGGTGCAGGGAAGGGAGAAGAAGAGTTTCTTTTTATAGCATAACAGACATTTGGTCTCTGATGAGTACGGCACCTTCGCTGCCAAGGAACTCATCAAAAGATCTGACTGAGAGAAAAATTATGCTAATTTGAAAGACGTTAGAGGCTTTCAAGTCTCAGAAGTTGTGTTTTTAGCATTTCCTCCCTGCTAGGGCTAAATATCCAGGGGAGCTTTTTGTGCGTGTTTTTTTCTGCACATTTCTGTGCAACAAATGCCTGCAACATATCCATAAAGGCTCCAGATGGTTCATCACAACATCTGTCGAACCTGAATGAACGTAGCCTGCGGCATGTGGCCATAAGGTGTGTTATTGGGTTGTTCTTGCACAAGGTTGCCTACAAACTGTACCTGAAACAGTCACTTCCTGCAGAATACACCCTGAAAAGAGAACGTGGTGAACTGTCAGATGGACTGTCAGATGGACAGATTGTCATTATATCATCTTTTTTTTTGCAGGGTTTTTGCACCTTAGAGGGTGAGGTCATGCTAGAATGTATTAATGAGCAGGATGGAGAGAGGGTGAAAAACGAGCCGAGAGACAGACGGGAGCAGTGGAATGGAACGGATCTGAAACAATGTCAAAGTGACTGATTGGTGACGGGAGGAGGAGGTGGGACAGCGAAGAAGGGTATTTAAAGGAATCACTGGGTAGCGTATGTCCCGTTTTCCCTCTGATCGAGGCTCGGCTACCTTTTTACTATATCACAATTTCTCTTTTTTACCCTTCTACCTTCCCTCTGTTCCCTCCCACCCCCCACCTGCTATCATCTTGGCCAGGCTACTTGGCCCACTGGTGCATATGCTAATCAGCTAGAGGCTGATAACAACCGATAAGCCCTCTTGTCAGGTGCTAAGAGCCCTGAATGACGTTTTTACACAGTTGTAAAAAAGGAAAACACGTCGTAAAGCTGATGAACGGTTGTACCTCTTGTGATGTACCTCTGTGTGGTACATGAAGGCAAACAGTAGTGCAAACAGGCATATCTGCCTCTAACGTGGCGGTTAAGCCGTGTGTGCATGCATCACGCCTGCATCCTTTGCCTTGTCTGGAAAGGAGACAGGAAGGAGGGGGTGAGCGGTGCCCCTGCCCACAGAAAGGGCTTTCATCCTGGGCTTATCAGAGCCAACGCAGGGGGAGATTGTTGGCTGGTGAAGCGAAACGGTAACAGTTCCCCTCTCCACGCCAGACCACGCAGTCTTACCCTGACTTTTTGACCCCCCCTTTCCATCCTCCTACCTTTACTGCCACCACTGATCCAACAAACATACACAAACACACCCAGCCAGAAGGTGATCCATGCAAATGGCGTAGACTTAAACCTTTAGATTGACACACTTCCTGTCACTCCTTCTCTTCGGTTCTTATTGATGCTTCATGTGTTAAGTTTAGATTAACATGACGCTGAGTAATCGCCTGTTTCCCAGCCTCCATTTCTGACTGGCAAAGACGTGGAACACACAACGACGAGGCCATATGTGCCTCCTAAATCATGCGGTGTCATCGCCATGCTGCGCTACGACAGGTAACGATAATGGAAGACACCAAATGATCTGTGTTTAGCATCCGAGTTCATTCCCATCACCTTTGATTGACATTTTTAGAGACAGAGCTTTCAAAATGTGTGAGTTTTCACTGAAGTATGGAAAATAAAGTGAAGTGCTGACATACAAACCCAATCACAAAAGAAATTCTAGAGGCTGAATGATGCTGCACTTCTCGGCTAGTTGAGCAGCCAAAACTGTAATTTTGTTTTCTGACAGCAACACAAAACTGCCACGTTATTGCGTCTGTACGTTTGTGTGAGTGGGCGAGAAGGACCTGTCAAGTGGAATTACACTCTCAGGTGAAAAGGTCAGACTTGCTGACCCGCACTCACAAAAAAAAATGACTTGTTTGTCTGAAAAATGCATGAAAAAAAGATGGAAAAGGTCGCTTTGCCCAATACTTTTTGAGAGGCTCAAAATCCCATCAGAAAAAGAGAGCGAACAAAAAAGGAGTTCAGGAGCACGGTTGTGCTCTCTGAGAAGTCAGCTGATGAATCATCCTTTCATCCCTGGTTTGTCACCGGTAGCACATTTTACGACCTCAAAGCCCCATCCTGAGGTGAGATATGGGAGCAGAAGATTATAGTAATCACCATTGCCAGGACCCTGGACTTCTATCATGCGTGTTCACGCAGAGATATTTCACTTTAGTTGCTTCATTCAGGTGTATTTTTTTCTTGCCATTCTCGAGCTTTTTCTACTTCTTTTCACGTTGGTCAAGAAAAACAATCATCCGGCCTCTTTCCGGTCAAGGCCAACGATAGCCCCAACGTATTTCACAAGACTATCTGAATGAACTCCAGGTCTAAGGTGGGCCATATGGTGGTGACGGCTGTGTGGGTCTGCCCACAGCTTCTTCTTCCCCGTTTGCCCTGTGGTTGGGTGAGGCGGTGTCCGTCTAGCCCCCTTCATGCTGTCCAGCAGGCTGGACATGTGGTAAATGCATCTGCCTCCTCAGGGCAAGCCCACCTCAAAGACCACAACCGAAGGATTCATGTATATCACAATGAAATGAACCCGATCTGTCTAAAATCAAACTTCAAGCCAGGTTTTTGTTTGATTAATGAATAACTGGCGATTCTTTTTGTTACACAGGTGCAAAGAGGAGATGATTTCACAGTAGGGGGGCCTGTTGTATACCTTAGGCTATTTAGTGCTATTGTGATACAATAAATCTGAATTTGGACAAGACACATGTCCTCGGAGGGTCTGGAGGCCAGAAGCTGTTGGACAATTTAACGCAGCCTCGAGCGAAATACAAGGAATGGCAGTTGCTGCTGCTATAATGGTGCCCTGTGGTGTGAGTGTGCAGAGATGCGCACACACAGCATCACAAACAAAACGTTGAATGTAAATGGTCTGACGTGAGTCGTAAATCTCCCCGGTGGCTGCCGGGCAGCCGGGGTCAGGCGGCCAGCCGTCCTGTCAGGATGCTGCAGCTGTGCGAACAGAGATAGTCGCTGTTGGGTAGGAGGCGAGGAGGCGGATCTGGAAACTGGAATGAGTCTCTGAGATGATTTTTTTTGTTAAAGCAGCCTTGTGCAGCACCTTCCATCAACACAGTAAACGTATTTTTAAATATCTAGAGTCTCAAAGACACATTTTTCCTTTGTTGGGTCACAGGGCAATATAATTATACAGCTTGACCACAATGTTGAATTGGCATTAAAGTGCAGCTTTGTTCACTTCCCATTAATTCCATTGTTTTGTAATTGGCTGTAATTCACCTAGAAGGCGCTAGTGAGTCCCCAATAAATTGTAGTGAAGGGAACTAAATGGCTAAAATAAGTGTTTTCACTGACTTAAAGATAAAAAAAAGCCTAAATTTAATTTTATTTGGTGAAATATAGTATTTATATGTCAAATGAAATCAAAAACATATCATTGTAGCATGTAGCATTATGCTAATGCATGCTAACTGGGTCAATTTTCCTTGGAGTCTGACGAAGTTCTTAAAATGAAACTGATTTAATGTCCAAATAAAAACCAGGAGAACCTCCAGGTTTGACAATCTAATATAAATGATGTTAATTCAACAACAGAAATAGTTTTACCGCGAATGACTACAGCGCCCCTTAGTGGACTATCTCTTCTTTGTCGATCCAGGAGCCCCGACAGTATTAGATGCCACAGATTAATCACAATAGACTTAAACAAGACCTGAACTTAATAATGCTATCCTCTTTTTCCCATGATGCACCTGTTCTCTCTACTCATACCGGAGTTCAGCATCAGCATCCTTTGGTTTTGCACGCGTAGTTGGAATCCTATTGTGTAGCATCACTGGCAGCGCAACAGAACAATAACACTATTAGAATGTGTAGTCTGTGCCAAAAATCTGAGAGCGGAGAGAAACAGATTGAAGGATGGGAGAGAGACGAGGGTAAGGAAACACTAATGAAGGTTAGAGAGGAGGAGAAAGTGGAGAGATGGAAGAAGAACAAATGAGTCTGGGATGATAAAAGCAAAAAGAGACTGAGGGATTGTTGAGAGTCTCTGTGGATTTGCAGAATCCCTTCAGCGTTGAGTTTTAGGACAAAGTCACACTGGCACACTTATAGTGAGTTCTTCCTTCCTTCTTTCCTTCCTTCCTCACTGTAATGAGAACTGTAGGTGTTCGTTGTGCTTTTACAGTTCTCTCTCTCCCTCTCTCTCACACACACACTCTATTCTTTGACACCTATCACACAGCCAGGACACCTACAGCGTGAAGCAGGATAGGAAGAATCCATTTATGTTTGCTTCTTTTCAAACGCCAAAGTTTTACTTCATAACAAAACGCTTCCTGTTTCGTTCATCTAAACCAGCATCACCAGAGACAGACGTTTATTTTAAGACAGCACACACCGACAGAATCTCACACCTACAGCTGATGAGAAATATTGTCAGCATTCTCAGGCCTGTGAGATAAACATGTAGCTGGAGCTACAGTAGGTATGCTAACACAGAGGCAATGAGGTAATGGACATATTTACAGCTCTCTGTGTGCGGCTGTAATCTAACACTTTAAAGGTGCTGACAGGTGGGTTTTGTTACCTTTGGACACAGCCAGGTTAGTGCTAACCTAAGTATGAACAGAGTTAGTATTCTCCTATCTTCTAGCCAGAACTTCAATTTAAAAAATAGCAAACTTATGGAGAAGCTAAACCTCCTCAGAACCATCTTTTTATTCATCTTAAGGAGCGATTCCGACTGATTCTGCCACTTTAAGTTAAAATGCTATAGCATTATAAGGTTTTCTTTTAAATGACATGAGATTTCCCTGCAAAGGAAGTTGAATGGGGTCAATGCATTTCATAAAAAACAAAACTGTGAGCAATAAAACTCCACCAATGCCCTGACTGTAATTATCACTGTGCACAGTTAGCGTTTCTCTACTGTCTCTCTCTGAGCGCGTAAGATACTAAATGATGAATGAATCCTCGCCGCCGCCGGCCTTGTATCCCTGCATCAACACAGGAGCAGCTGGCAGCACGTGTTTCCAACGCCATCGCAATTACAACCACGCTCGCCCCGTCGGAAGAACGACCGGGTCACGGGCGAGTCTGGGAACCCGTCAGGAGAGGGGAGTTTTACAGGTGTTTTGACACCTCCTTATCTAATTAACACGTTCCAGCCAAGCCCAGAACATCATGACACATTCACAGCGTTTTACTGCTCGCAAACCACCTCAAGGCGAAATCTAAAAATAATATTAACAGGTCAGAGGTCAAGAAGGAGAGGAAATAATGGAGTCCGGTTGTGACAGACAAAAGAAGAGGAGATGTTTGAACCGTTGGGTTCTAGACAGACGCAGGCAGAGATGTGATGAATTCCCCTGAAGCCAGCGCGGGAAAAAGAGCTGAACTTCTCACATCTCCTGCTGCTGAGGAGAAATAACTAGCTCGTCTCACTTTGATGGAACACACACACACACACACACACACACACACACACACACACACTGGTTCTGGCAAAACTCATTTTCCTCTCATGTCCCTCTACAGTTTTTTTCTCTCCTCCTCCCGGTCTGTCTTCCTCAATCCAACTCCGACTTTGCTCCACTTTTCCACAATCATTTGGAAGCACAACACGCTGTAGCTCCCACCGCCGCTTCCTCCATCATTACGCTTCCCCTACTGACAATTCCCACCATCACCCCCCCCCTACCCTTCTCCTCAAGTGTCACTTACCTGGGCAATCTCATACAGCAGTTTGTAATGTTCCTCCCGTTTCTGCAAAGTGCACAAATTGCAGCCCATTCTAGTTGTCAGGGAAACGGTACCGAGAGTCCGTTGGAGTGAGTGTGCGCTTGTCTGCGGCGTGCCTGAGCTTCTCCCCCCCCCCTTGGGCCGAAACACACTCGGGGGGCTACTCTTCCTTGGCTCCCCCACGCCTCGGTCTCATCCGAGAGAATCCTCACAGATCCCGGTTCTTCTTTGCTCCAAGCGTGGAAAACACACACATTACACTGCTCACAGCTGATGTTGTTCCTACAGTGTGTGTGTGTGTGTGTGTGTGTGTATGTGTGTGTGTGTGTGTGAGGAGTGTATCAGTGACCGGAATCACCCTGCCTTCCCTCTTTCCTGTCACTCCTTCCCCTGGTTCTCACTCGCATGCCTGCATCCACCCTTCACTCTCCAGCACTCCTCTGCTCAGTGAGCACACTCTCCTACGCACACACACTTTTGGCTGACGAGAGACACACCCCCTCCCGCGGCAGGCTGCCTACACACTCCTGCTACTACTCGTGAACAGCCCGCGTCCTCATTGGCTGTTTAAGGATGGGGAAAAAAAGCGGGGGGTGGAGGAAGAAGAGGAGAGAGATGCTCCTTATCCGGAGAAGATCCAGCATCCCGATTCAGAGTCGTCGCTCGGAGACGAAGAGAAAGGTGGAGATGAGACTGTCTAGTCAGATTGAAAGGTGAAAAATTCACCTGAGAAAGATTCAGATGAGCTAAAAAATTTCCAAATTTCTGTAACTCGACAGTTAATGGAGTTATAGACGGGTTTTTTTTTCTCTGAACCCGTTCGACAACTGGATTTGTCGTGGAGATCAATCTGATTTGGATTCTGTCAGATAGCCTTTAACACTCAGGAGGGGTAGAGACAGTCTCTCTCTAGTTAGACAACAGTACCGGACTGAACTGACACACACAGGAAGAAACACAGACCGGTATTGATTGGCTTCAAATTAGCTTCCAGGCCAACTGGTCTCTCTCCATGGGGGGTTGAGAGGGGACAGAGGGGGTGTGTGGGGAGGAGAGGATTCAGTAGATGCTGTAAAGATAAATTGAAAGAGCAGTGATGTTATTACAAACCTGTCACGCTACAAATGAAGGCTAATTCGCCCTGACCAGGAAGCATTTTTTACATTTATCATCAAAAAATGTTGGCGTTTCAACACTCGCAGCGACGGTTAACGTCAAAAAAACCTGCAGCTTTTTTAAAGTTTGACTTAATTAAGTCCAACTTTAACTTTTCTGAGTCTTTTCCCACCCGAGGTGGGAGAACAGTAGCACCTCCCTTCCTGGAAAGCGCGTTGCTGATGATTACAAGCAATTTCCCCTGAAAATTGCAATTGGCAAAACAAATTAGCTCACCTTTATAGGAGGAGACGGGGTTGAATATTAATAGTAGCCTTTGGTTTGCTGCCCAGGGATACGCCTGCACATATCTTCTTATTTGTGTCTCCAGATAAATAGAAATGAGTCTATCAAAATAAAACACATTTTCCTGAGGGAAGTATTATGGTCTGCAGGAAGAGCCTTTGGCCATACAAAGTACTCAATGCATAATAATTTATTTGTACAATATGATTTCTAAATATCGCTGTCCCTGGTTCATTATTTATTTACAACTATCTACATAAAATCTGGAGCTGCGTATGGCAGACGTCCAATCAGGAGTCGGCTTCACTCCGTTTGCGTGATGAATAGCTGTCGCTGTCAGGACTATGAGCGCCGAGCGCAGATGTGTCATCGCTCTTATCGCCAGTCATGCAGGTACAAAGACCATCGCGGTTCGGTCAAGGGCGTCCGAGCAGATCCAGATACAGCCCCCCCCTTGATAACATTTAACCCTTTCTCTGGGTCTCGTCTCTTCCCCCGCTCTGATGAGGTCACCGCTTTCTCCGCTGACCTCTGAAGGTGACATCTCAGGGGTGACATCATCGCCTAATGAAGTTAAGAGTCCTCTGATTGTTTTTGTGTTCTTTTGTCGTTTTCTTAGAACGACACACCCACGCAGAAACGCACGAAAGGAGATTTTCTGTTATAGTCCGCTGTTTTCAACAAACGAAAGTCAGCCTGAGACGAACGGCCTTCTCGCTGAAGGTGACATCATCACTGGAGTAATTTATGGCCCATCACCACTGCTTTTATTGTTCATATTGCCCTCTTTCCATCATTTCTCCTCCGTTTCATCATCCTCTTTTTTTACATTCGCGTACCAGACTCCGGACAGACGTCTGGCTCAGGTTGTCATATAAAAGTCTGCAAAGAGATTCATATAGCTTTAAGAGATGTGGGATTTGAACCATTACAGATTAGAAATTATATGAGTTAAAGTGCGCAAACAAAATCCCAGCTTGAGCTTCTTTGATGTAGCAACACAGTGGCGGAGTGGTGTCATATCTGTAGGGGTTGCATGTTCAATGAATCCTTAGACAAGCTGTTCACTTTTTGGGGTTTGGAGGACTGAAATGGTCATTTCATATTTATTTTATGGCAAAAGTCCTTCAGTGCAATCTGCCAGCTCAGTCAAAGGTTAACCAAAAATAGCTAGCCGCAGGGGGGGAAGAGCTGCACTTCAAAGGACGCCGGAAACGGCGCATTAGCATAATGTCCCATATGGATGTGATTGAAAGGAAATTGGCCACTTGTCACGTTCATCCCTGAAAATAGAAACCTTAGGTGAGCTCAGGACTGTTTCAGCCTCATCTGTGCATTAAAGTACAAACTTTAAAAATGAGAAATTTGCAGAGTTGAGGGTAAAATTGCAAATTAAAGCTGCAGGAATCCTTCCTTAAGATGCTTATTTGGTGACAG
The DNA here is from genome assembly GCA_013358685.1 of Antennarius maculatus. Lineage (NCBI taxonomy): Eukaryota > Metazoa > Chordata > Actinopteri > Lophiiformes > Antennariidae > Antennarius > Antennarius maculatus. The sequence goes on along the minus strand of CM023627.1, from coordinate 2,696,479 downwards.
CGGCGAATTGAAGGTAGGGGCTCCTCAGGAAGTCGTGCATTCACGCCATTTCCTGTAGAATGCCAAAAAGAAATTCTTCAACAAGTTAGCAAAGCACGTGTGAAAAATCAGTGAATCATATATATTGGTTTTATGATGATTTTAGAGTGCCCTTCATGTCATTTATCAATCTTTAGAAGTTTAACACCGTTGTGACGCCTGCGGCGCATTTGCGACAATTAAAGCAGCAAATTAACGCTAACAAGTTGGGATATCAGTCTTCAATTAGTGGCTTAGCTTTTGATTAAAAAAAAGATTTAATCAATTTTCACCCACCTGCAGTTAAAAAGTTGGACTTTCATGTGACTGTTAGATGTCTTGCCATGTGTGAGAAAAAGATCAATACGGAAGCGTTTCTGCAGGCACAAACAGCCGAGCGCCTCAAAGCCAATGGCGTGAGAAGAGCCTGAGGGCGAGACACACACACACACACACAAACACATACACACAAAGACACACACACAGTCTCAATAGCCATAATCCATACATTATTTAACACTCTGAACCATTCATCTCGGTGCAAACACGATTAGCGTGCTACTTATAGCACGGCGCTAAAGGCCGAGGGGGGAAACGAGGGAACGTGACGGTAATTGAAAAGCAACGTCCTTTTGTTTTTTGTTCTTGTAATTACATTGTAACTATTCATTATTGTCTAATTACTTTGCAGTAGGCCAGCATTTAGATCCAATCCTCGTAATGACTGTCTCCTTCATTCACTGCCTCCTGATCCCTGTTGTTGAAATGAAATGACTGAGTCTGCAAAAAAACCCATTTAATTATCAAATTATGAGCACAATTGAAAGGGAAACAAAAGCCCAAAAAAACCAACAACAACACACACACTGGGACCTTCTGTTTAGAATTTGCAGGTTGTCAGTTGAGCAAAGATTATTCATTTGTGATTGTGTTTTAATGCCCAATCTTTGTAATGTTCCCTTGTAACAGCTTGACAAAGTGAAGCACGAAAACAGACTAACTGTGGGATAACGATAAAGTAAAATAACGACAGTTGGCATCAAACGAACCGAGGCAGCCATTAAAACGAGTCCAATCGCCTTCCAATCAGTTACTAACACTTTCTTTCCCGTTGCTCCAGTGAACAAATCGTCGCCGATAAGCTAATGGCGACATTTCAGAATCGTTCTTGAACCGAAAAAGACCAGACGCCCGGAGGCTGTCGCCCCCTTCCCTGCTCATTATTCAGTGCGTACAGCAACTTAACCACAACACGCAGCCTGACCAGGGGGAATATGAGATGCTGACAGCCTCTTTACTCAATAAGCAAGCAGCCACACCGGCGTCTGACCAGCTGACCTCTCACCGCGTTGCCCGGGGAGGGTCAAGTAGCCCATAAGGATGGAGTTGTCCTCAGGCGCTGGAACACAGGTTCACATTTCCTTCGGCGGCTTTTCCTTTGACTCATGGGCAGTTTGTGTGCGCTAATGAGGCATGGAAGCGCTTTGTTTCACAGAACGACATTTATCTCTTGTAAGAAACCAACCGATTACTTTGACACTTACCTTGTTCTACCAATGGAAACGATCCATTTGTTGATACCATTGTTGGTAAAGATATTCCTGATTAGTTTGGATGATTTCTTGATGTTATTTTCCCAGTTTTGCCTCTATTGGTTTGACACTTGGAATTGTGAGAACTGCTCAACAGTTTATTGGATGGATCTTCTTGAAATTTGGTAGAAACATTCATTCAGTCAGAGTCTCTAAAGCTAATTCTGTCATGCTAACAAGCTAAACCAAGAGGCTAAACAGTACATTTTAATTGTGCATGATAATATTCTCATTTTTCGATGTTAACATACAAAGCACAGTTTTTCAAGTATTTGATCACAGCGTCCAAACCAACTGGAGCTCACTGGTTACGTCACCAGTCTCAAATTCCACCCTGACCAAAAGGCGACAGAGCGATTTGGAGACTATACGACTGTACGGTGTAAACACACCCAGATATCCTCTGTTGGCACACATTTACTGTAAGTTGGAGTGTTGCTGGGTTCCAGGTCTGTCCTCGTGCTAATCTAATAGCAAATCTGCAGTGAAAGACTTGGCTTCTGGCCCCTGCTGCTAGACTAAATGGGCTTGTCAATCTTTGCACATCTGTCCAGTGTTTATCCCTGAGAATGAATGGAGCAGCAAGGTGGGTAGAGCACCACTGTCGCCCAGAGGGAAGGAGGATGATAGATAAAGCGCACAGGAAAATAGACCAGTGGATACCCAGGTTGTGCGACGCTTTCTGTTTTCGGGTCTCCATCTTAGTTTCATTACTCCACGCTGCAGAGCAAAGGAAGGCTGAGCCAGCTGTTACCCCATTGTCCAGGTGCTTAACAGGATTATAGGGGGCCCGCAAGGCCAGCCTGTTGCACACCCCCAGACACACACTGTTCCACACAAAGGACTTAACCTTAAACTCCAAATGCAGGAGAAACACAAGGACACATCATCTCTACAATTTATAGATAAGAACTGAGATTGGACAATCATTGGGCCGTGCTCTGAAAAAAGAAAAAAAAACACACATTGTGCTCAGACCTTAAACCCACTTTCAATTTCTTTAAAAAGGGCAGAAATACAGAAATATTTACCATCCATCATTTGCGTATTAGAGGGAGAGACCATGCTTAACTTAGGCTGAGTTTGAATGAAGGTTTTTCCGACAATATTCTCACGTTATGGTAGAACTTGATGGAAAAATCATCAAATTGGTTACAACCAGCACAGAGAAAGAATTTAATTGAATTAAGTCAGAGATGTGCAAAAAATAAGCTCTCAGGGCCTGAAAAACCACTAAAGAACATGTTGAAATACATCACTGAGTAGTCCGGGTGTCTAGATTTAGCAACTCAAAGGGGTTTTCATTGATTTATTCCAGTGATGTCATTGAGATTGATCAACTGTGATGTTCTTATGGCCCCTTTTGGGTTTCTTTTTGTTTTACGACTCTGGTAAGTGTAAATTTTACACACTCAAAGGTAATTATTCATGTTAATGCCGTTAATTATTTTCATGAGGAGGCAGTGGATTTCGCTTGTCCGCCTTTTGCGTGCAGGTCCTCCTCCGGTGGAGCATAGCCCCTTCGATTTCTATCTGTGCCCCGGTTTGTGCTAAAAGGGGCTTCCCCGTTGTGAATTAATGTGGCCTTAATCTGGCCCCCCACACACGGTGATAAACGTTTTAGCAGACAGAGCGTGTTCGGTCAAAGACCATGAGATTAGTCATACACCACTGGGCTTGAAGTGCACCCGTCATGTTGCGTGGCGTCTCACTTCCTGGTTCCAGCTGCCGATGCCCCCCTTTTCTTGTCTAATCCTAATGCAGGACAATCGACTTCTTGCCCGGATGATAAGGAGGCGTCCATTATGTCCCCAATCCTCCGATCCTAATTGAGGTCATGGCAGAAAAAGCACAGAAACAAAAAAAAGTACAAAAACAAGTTGTGATGTCATTTTAAACAAAAAAATTGGCTTTTGCTTGTCGCTGAAGAAATGTTAGACATTAGAACTTGAAATCTCATGTCCAACAGGATCATACATTCATTTTAGTCACATCTATTTATTCACAAGACATTCGTGCGTTGATTCCTGTTTGCGAATAAGGACAAACTATTGATCCAGCTGTTCCTCGCTAACTGGCAGTTGTCTGCCTGACGGTCAATATGCTCAACAAAGAACAGACTGTAGAACATACAGCCATTTGGAAAATTTCCAGCGACACAGATCTATATTTGGAAAATCCATACAGCTGTTCAGAGGGTATCAATTTAACAAATCATGTCTTGGTTGGACGACATGCAAGGGAATTCCTATCAATGAACTTCTTGCATTGTAGAATTCTTAGTCTTTATCTTTCAATTATATTAGGATTCTGAACATTTGCGTTATTATTGTATGCATATGCATATTATACGAAAAAAGCACAAGGTTAAAGGTTTTATTAACAAAAAAAAGCCAACTTTGGCTACACTGCCCCTAGAGGTCTTCAGAAGGTACTGCACCATTTTATCCATCTAATTGGAATCTGAAGATAAATTGAATGTTGAAGCTTAATGAAGCCTTACAGATAAAATCATACAGATAGTTCAGGTTGTTAAGACTCCATCACCAGATAAGCAAATCTAAGCAACCGGAAATTTGTCAGATATCAAATTTATCCCACGCCGCAGTTTATTTATTTGGTTGCATATGCTGTTGAGCTGCAGGGCTTCTAGGTCTTATGTTCCCTGTTGTTGCGCTTTTCCTTTTAATGCTCACAATATTGCGAGGTACTTGCAGGCAACATGTTCTGTGGTCGCCAAATTGATCTACACACAGATAAATATGATTGATCGCTTGATCAGCTGGGAGTGCCTGTAGGACCCCGCTGGTCCCGATCTTCTCCCAAAGTGACCAATAAAAAATTTTACTTTCCACAGGACGGCCATACAACAGAGAAAATAATGGCTTTACGAGGAAGAGATTACCCACCGCAGACCAAAATGATTGGTTTCATTTCATCCTGAAACATACAACTTTTAAAATGACCACCATGAAATCGTAACGGTTTTACCGACATACGTGATGATATGTTAGAGGTGACATGTTTTATCCGATCCTTTCAGATTTCATGTGACCGGAATGTAAAATGCTGTAAACAATGATGAAGGAATTCAAATAAAAAGAGAGCGAAGCGCTGAACAAATTAGCACAAGAGCTGTTTTTAATTAACATTGTCAGCCATCTGTTGGGCATTGACATGTAAGTCATCACTAAGGGGATTATAGTGATGTTCAAAGCCTGAACACGGATGGTTCGAAGTCACACGAAGCTCCGACACCGTTACGACCCCAGAGGTTAAAAATTATGCAACCATCAAACGGTCTCGATTTTTAAAAATACAATCCTCTTTTTACGAGTTCTGGTTGTATGATCCGGTACTTGTGCAAATCTGTCACCACAAGTACGGATAATTTTTACATTCCTTGCCTAATCCCTACCAACGTACTCCAAACTCGATTTTAACTTGGAGGAATTTGATCGGTTGTAAATTATTTTGTCCATTTTTTGAAGGTGAGAGAAGCTCAACTCATTAGATGACTTGCTATTGGTTGGCATCCCATGTTTGACAGCACATGCACTGCAGATAGACACAACCAAATAGATGAACGCCATGCAGAAAAGCACCGCAAATTCAGAAATAACATCGGAAGTGCATCCAGACTGGATGTTGGAGCAGAACACGACTTGGACAAGTATTTCCAATCAGGTCCAATATATTAAAAATTGTTTATTGATAATTAATTTCTCAAGGGATAGTCTCATTTGAACTTTCACTGCAATTTAATTATCATTTTTGGAGTCAGTTGAGTTCATCAATCATGAAAATCAGCCAATGGAAATCCATTGGCGATCCAGTTGGGTTTGTGGAAGTGTCACAAAGCTTTGACACGCGTGTTCTCCCTAGAATAAAGCTACGAGAACATTCCTATGCTGAGGTTTACACTTTGTCTTTCACCTTATAAAAACTGTTTGTTTTCAGATCCAGCAGCAGCCTTGTCAGTTGTTTTATGATCCAATATCAAGCCATTTTTTTTACAGCCACCCGGGACGGGTAAAAGGCACAGAAGGTCAGAGTGCAGGTTTTTATTGGTACAGGTTTTTATTGGTGCATACCAACAGTGATATAACATAATACTGTCAAAAGCGTTTTACAGCACTTGGACATCTTGTTAAGGACATGTTAGCCCATCAGATAAGATTAGACTCCCATATTAACACAGTTGACTTGTTTAAACAACATTTGCCATATGTCTTAATAGAACACATCGCTTTTAAAAATAGTATCGTGCCGTGGACGACAAGCTTCTTTTTTACCTTCCTCTTTCATCTTGACATCGCACCGCGGTTGTCATAGCAACCGTGCAATATGACAGAGCTGATGACAGAGAAGTGCTAAGCGCAGATCTGTCACTGAAATAGCTTCATATGGTGGAACCACACTGTAATGATGTGTGTAGCTGCGTGTGTTTGGCTGTGTGAACACACACACACATGTGGATGGACCATTACTTTTGCTTTTTCTGCTGTGTCCATTGAAATTCCAAATAATTTTGTCTTGATTTGATCTGGGAGTTCTCTTCTCTCCACAAATATGACCGAGATGCCAAGCCATGTGTGTTACGTCTTTGTGGAAAAAAAAAAAAAAAAAAATGTGTGTGTCTGTTGTCTGTTCTTGGTTAGACTGAAGGTCAGGTCCAACCAAGAGAAGAAAGGCAGTGCACAGAAAGACTCCAAAGAATAAAAGATTATTCCAAAAGCAATTTGTTTTATTACCATGGCAAGAGATTGTGTTTGGTAGCACAAGGTCGGAAAAATAAATGCAGGGGATGAAGCGTTTTTTATTGCGATGATGAGTTCAGTTTTAGAATGTTAAAACTGTGTTGTTGTTGATTTTTTTAATCCCGACAAAAATCTGTTTGGACCTGTCGTTTTTTATTCAAAAGCTGAACCACAGTCAGAGCGTGGGATTCAATTAAATATTCCAACTGTAATTCGATCTGTTAGTTTCAAATGTTACCTCAGGTGTGGGGCCACTCTCCATCTGGTGCGCTGCATGCTTAAAGCGAGGTTATATTTGTTTACTTCCCAGGAAATCGAGAAGAAATAGCAAACCAGGAGTGTAAGAAATGCAAATTTTGGTATTGGAGCAGGATTACGCAAAAACTAATGGAGGTATTTAGTTGTCTGTTCACCGAAGATTGACCCTAGCAAATCCTAGACTTGAACCATGACTATCGAAAATGTGTTTAAACATCTCAATGTTGCATCATGGGCAAAGATCTTTACACTCCAAGCAGTCTTGTTATAGTTTTTATGCCTCATGAACCACAATCTGAGGTCCAAAGTAGAGAATTTCTAACAGATGCTAACAGTGACAGTCTGCTTGGTAAATGTTTTAAAATTCTGAGTTGAATCTTCCTCTCTTGCCATGAAGAAGCACTTTCTTCTTTATCTCCTTTTGTAGTCATTCATCAGGATGGAGCATTAAGGCCGTGGGGTCATCCTCGCCGTATCCCAGCGGGGGGTGGGGGTGGGGGGTCCGCTTCAGTCAAGAAGATCAAAATGGTTAAGAGGTTTAACCTCATGAGGGGATGCTTGTTGAGTTGATCCGTGATGCCAGAAGTTCAAAAAGCCCACTCGGCCCTTTCAGTTCGTCTTTTCTACCTTCCTTTCTGCGAAAAACAGTCTCACCAGGTGAGCTGTCTTAGAAGGCAGGAGAGAGTTCAGGCCTGAGGTTGCCTTTGCTCAGTATGGGGGTCCTGGTTAGCTCCTGGCCACAGGCCTGGTTCCACAACTCCCTTTGGAATCACATCTCGTATTGGCCATCACTGGTGGATTTATGTCTAAGTTAGAGCAGCTCTGGTGCAATGCAGTAAGATTTTTATTGTGGTTTCTGTACGGTCGAGTGCAGAAATTCGACAAGTCTGCCGCTAACGTAACTGTCAGTAGCTGACATTGTATTTTCACAGTGCGACTGCACCCACGGTGTTCGTTTAGGGACATTTGAACCACATTTTACTGCCCGCAGAAATTGCTTTTTGATTGATTTTGATCCTGGTGGTTTTTCCGTACGAATTTAGCACCCGATAAAGAGGTAAAAAGTAGGGATACCTGTGTGAGAGACGTGATGCAGGCAATTAGAAATGAGTTTGAAAAGTTTCAGGTTAGGCAAGAAGTTTGCGTTACTTCTTACATGTTTGGGTTTTTATGATAATTTCAGCTCGATCCCAGTTTGCAGCACCCATGAGTGCTGGAGTGGCACCCAAGACCACTCAAAGCTTTTAGAGCCGGTGGGATAAAAAGCTTGCTAATAGGTCTTAATGGCAGAACATTAGGTGTATTAAAAGGCTGCTTCCATCGTCACGTCTACTTGCCTTCCTGGCCGCAATTTTGCCGTCACCACGTCTAATTTTCCGAGCATTTTTCAACATCTGACACATCCATTCATGTCTTTCCATATTTTCAAAAATTACAGCACCTTAGCACACGTAAAGATGGAGAAATAATCCCTGTATCATTATTGTTGATCAAATATTTAACTTATTATGACCCGAACCAGAACCCAATGCTTTTAAAATCCAGTGGTTAGCAGGAAGATTGTCTGAGACACGTCACTGGAATTTTATGTCAGAATATTATGCACATAAAATATTTATTATTTTAGGTAGCAAACTTTTTAAACTCCTGTAATGGACATCATTTTATTCCGCGTAGATATTCCACGTATGGAAAATACCCGAACAAATGATTAGCGTAATAGAAAATGTCTCGATCATTTAAACCTTGATTTAAGGGGTAATATGTTGGACTTTACAGCCTCAACGACCACTACAGTTCAAATAGCAGGTAGTGTAAATGCTAACGGGCGGCGTCTATATGGAGACCATAAAAAATATAGTCTATTGGTATGAGGAAGACTAAAGAGATGAAAAGGAGAGACATAAAAAGAAGGGTATAAAAAGACAAAAAGGAGGAAGATATTAAAAAAGAAATATGGAAGCACCATCGACAGACAGTGAGGAGTTAATGGTGAATGACAGTTATAAAAAAGAACAACATTGATCAAAAGGCCAGGCTGGCTCGTCCTGCTCCGACCCGGACAAATGGAGGCCCCTGTCAGCACACAGAACATATATGACATGTCTGCTGGTCTATCTAGGTCTGTCATGCTCCCCTGCTTCCAATGCATGACAATTATGCTGCTCCAGACTGCGTGAACAATAAAAAAAAAAAAAAATTCAGGCTCCTGCCGCTGAAGTTTAGCTTCCAGCAACTGCTTTGTGCAACCAATCCAGATTAAGGATCCATATTCTGGATAAATTCTTCAACAAACAGCACCAGACAGACTCCAGTGAACGTCCACATTTGCTTTGTGAAGGTTCTCAAGGTGTGCGTCCCATAATCACGTTCATAATTTGAGTACCCCTAACAGTGATGTCATTACGCTGATGACATCGCTGTTTACACAGTAAGAAAAAACTAAAATAAATCTTTCACGTGAAATAACCAAAACAATTCCAATCTGCAATGAGCTTCATTTGTCCCACACACGTCAAATATGAAATGCAGCATCTCTAAGAAGCCTTCAGTAATAAATAATCGGGTTAGTCCAATTATCCATGTCACAGCGCCTCATATGGATTTATATCTGTGCCTTTGTATCCCTTCACAGGTCGTAAACCGAGTGTCACGGGAGGTCAGATGAACAATGAGGTCGCCTCGAAACGCAGCTACTCTTTGTGTATTCGCACATTTTGGGTCCGCCGCTGTAACTACAGCTGATAATAAATAACAAATACTAATAAAATAAAATAGAACAGCCAACAGCGCCTTAAAAGAGAATGTGAGAACGTTCTCTTTGACTTTGAATGCTGGTGTTTTGCTTGATTCAATATGAGATTGCATAAAGGAGAAGAAAATGCATCGAAACATCTTCAAAGCTGTGCAAAGATTAGGCTTCATGCAAAGCTTCAAAGGCCAAGACAGCAGGATATGAAGAAATGATGTATTGAATTTCCTCCGCAATAAAAAAAATCAGAGCGTAGTGAAAGGATTTGTTGTATTATTTAATGTGTTTTTCTGCACTACATGAAACTGAATGTTTTTCCCATCGCAAAACTTTTGGGCGCACGTTTATTCTGCTAATTGGTTAAATAAAAGTTGGAGGCAGGAATTTAAGTGGGAACATAAATTTCAATCTCTGATTCCAATTATCTAGAATTGGTTTCACCTCCATCTCACAATCAATGATGAAATAAAACAGCCTCCGTTAATTCCCACCAAACACCCACGTAACACACTCGGTGTGTTTTTACAGGCAAAGAAATACCACAGGAATTCAATAACCTCCCAAATGAAAGTAATTATTATAAAACTTAAAACAATTTCTATGCAATCGTGAGATGCATGCATCAATTAAACAATGCAGTGGGATACGGAGGGCTATAAGGAGAGGCTGAGATTACATTCAATATCTGGATGTGTGTCTTTCTTGTTAAATTAAGGAAGACGACACGCTCGCAACTGTTGATTTGTTTATGTATTGATTTATTGGTGTACGTTAATTCAGTTCCGCATAAATGTAAATGAACCAAAGTTAGCAAAGTAGCTAATTCTCATCTATTGCACCTGAACAGGGAAATACAGTCGCCAGTAAAATATGTTTTATTTGTCCAGATTATGATCTGGATAGGAATTCATATTGAGATGGAACATCACTAGTTATTCATTCCTGGGCATTTAATATCAAATTTTCATGGTCTTTTTAAACGTGGAATTAAGTGAAATTATCCATAATCCACATTTACACCTCAAATTCAAAGATAAAGCTGAAGTTAGTCATCTTAAGTAGAGCTGGAAGGCTGTTTCCAGGATGTTTGTGAGGCTAAGCTAACCAAACATGTTGTCCAGCTACACGTGAATCCCAGTAAACGTTCCCCAAAAATCAAACTGCGATTTCAAACTGTTAAATCTTTGGTACAAGATAGTTGAAAACCTATGACGACGAGTAAAACAGTTTATTACCACCATGCAGAGAAATAAACGCATGTCTGATGGGGTAGCATATGCTCTATGTATGTTCCCTCTGTGTAACGACCCAAAGAATTAAATTATGTAGCCGGGGTACGGTGAACACACACACTTCAAAAGGTGCAGAAATGAATAATGAGTGAAATAAAATGCGGAATTTTAACAACATGTGCTCTAATGCATTCTCCTGAATAATTTCAGTGGCATTTTTCCTCCTCTGGATAATCTTTAAAGCGATTTTTTTTCTGCACCAAAAAAAGTTGACGTTTTGTTCAAAATGCATTCCATTTATTAACGTACTAATTCAATTAAAATGTAGGATTCACTTCGGCGCGTTTTTACAGCACTTAGTAACCTTCAGTCTTTCCCTTAATCGTGTTAGGAAACAGTTTGGAAGCACAACAGATAGATAGTCGAGGTTTCTGTTGGGGCCACATGTTCAAATCAATGCATGCTTCACAAAAGGCATATGGGAAAACACACACACACACACACATACATGCACACACACCTTCCCAGGTCGATGCACCAGCCGGTTACAGATCTGCAGGTTTGAAGGTAACCTTGTTTGAGGATTGTGGAGGCTGATAGAGATTTGTGTTATTCCTCTCACTTCATCTGGACCTGTTGACCCTTCTGTTCAGCTCCTGATTATCTTTTCACCGGCAGAGAAAAATATGTTTCTCATTACAAGCATTGGAGATTGATTGCGGGCGCCTTGCCTCGGCGCGTGTGTGTCTGATTGGCCCCCTCGCTGGAGATAATTGCTGAGTATTGTTGTCTGAGCGACCAGGTTCTTGTACTTAGCTGGGTTGCCCACACCAGAGCCCATGAGCTGCAGGTCAGAGTTTTGATTCTTCGCTGCGTATTCAAAGCGGCTCCTCGGTACAAATCTGTCTGGAAGGTTTTAAATAATCAGAGTTGTGGAATTAAAGGTCTTTGCTTCTGTTTAGATTCTTCAGTTCTTTCTCTGGATTTGATTTTCTAGTTTGATCTCTCAACTCATCCAAAACCCAGTCAGCCTCGAAAGACATCCTTAACACAGAGGTCAGATTAGATGTAAATCCATATCTTAACAATCTTTCCCTCATTTTATTTTGAAAGTACAGAATGGAAGGTGTATGTCAAATGTGTCAAACTCGAGGGCCAAATGTGGCCCGTCACATGAATTAATGTGGCCTGCTAGGAGCATAAAAGGTCAGTGTGTCTAAAAACCAGTCCAAAGTGTATGCTTTGAGCAAAACTACATTTCCCACAATGCAGTAATTAAGCCCAGTGTAACATTATTCTTTATTCACTTGGATAATTTGATCGTTGATTAATAAAAGGAATTTGTTATAACAGAGAAAAAAATTTTTTTTTTGTGCAACTGTAATGTATGTAACCTGAATAAATAATAAATAATAAATAAATAATAAATTAATAGAGTTATTTAACGTTAAAGAGTTACACATTAATTCATTTAATCTTTAAACATTAAAGATTAAATGAGTTTGACACGCGTGGACTTATTTTACAGCTGAAGCTTTATATATAGAGAAAAAAGGGGGAGATGAATACTCACAAGCTGCACATTTAACAAGAGTCAAACTCCTCGCTTGTGTTTTTGGGATAATTGATCCCCCGCCTCATCCTTTTTTCACCCAAAACACGTCTCTCTGAATCCTTGTCTCGCAAGTCGAACTTTCTAGACAATGTCATCGCCTCCTGACGTTTCGGTTTTTACAGGCTGCTTCGTCCAGATGGCGTTTCTAATTAAGCACCGTTTCAAAAAAGGCTTCAGTCACACCGCAACAGCTTTGTACCTGTCGGCTTCCAACTGTGAGCCGCGTCAGGGTTTTTTGTTTTTTTTTTCTTTTTCTTTCAGTGACAATCTCTGTACCCAGAATTTGGCAGATCATTCCAACGTCTGCAAATAAATAAATAAAAGTAAACCAAATTAAGTGTAACGATGAGTTTGGCGAGATGAAGCGGCGAAGTGAAGGGTGTCAGATCGTGTTTGCTTGGAAGAAACTTGAGGATTAATGGTGACATTGATTATTCTACCAGGCGTTCATCTAAGCTTTTAAGCCTTTCCAACAACTGCTGATGACTAATTACTCATTATTATTAGCTGCGCCTCTGATTGGGGTCATTCTTGAGGTTGAAGGTCAGTAAATAATCTTTTTTTTTTGCAGCGCTTTCACATAGCAAGTAACTCCAGCAAGAAAAACCACATTGTGAAAAACAAAATGTTTATTCTGCGTTATTTTTCATGCAGGTCAAACGTTAATGCTGTGCCAGGAGCTGATTTGCATCTGTAAAATGTTTATTTTGTTATTAACATGTTTTGGTTTTTTTTCAATAAACAGAGAAAGAGAGAAAGGAAATAAACCAACGTGAAATATTTTACATCTCCAGTTAAAGCTCTGGTGCTTCTTTGATTTCCATTAATTGTAGGATAGTTTGCATTTAGGGTACTATAATGTATCACTGTCTGACCCTATTACTCCAATGCGCGCCCTCTGACCTTTGACCTCCCTCTGACGTTCCCGCACAGGCTAAGGTCGTGCCCTTTGTCTACATGTATTTCTTCTACACTTTGCAATGGAAAGGAAACCTTGTCCTGGTCACAGGAGGTCGACCCTCCCCACTTGTTAACATGATTAGGTGATGTTGAGATTATTTTCAGTCAGGATGAGTGTATTTTTTATTTTTTTTAATCCGGGTGGATTGTTTGTTTGCGTCTTGCGCTCTCCTTTCGTGATCCACACAGCTCACCTTGTTCATATCTCTGGTGTGAGAAATGGGGTCAGAAATCAAACCTGACAAAAGGTTTTTGTGGAATGGATGGGCGAGGCCCGACGGCGCGAGGGGTTAATGGCGTGTTGAAGGGGGAGGATTGGTACTTCTGTTTGGGATTTATTTCACTCACACCTGGGCGGGGGATGGCAGGGAAAATGACAGAAGAGAAGGTGGCGCATGAACTCAATCACGGACTGAAATCAGAAGTTTGAAGCAGTTGGTGGTTTTATGAGATGATCCATGAGTGACCTGGAACAATATCTGTCACACGGCCACAAAATCCTACTGAAGGAAACTAGAAAACAACAGAATTTAGAGTTAAAAAAACAGAACTTTGAAAAATTAAATGCTGAGATAGATATAAATAATTAGGGTAAATTTGGAGTAAAAGTTTTGCTCACCCAACCATGCAAGGAGCTGAAAAAACAAGATAAAATCTGTTCAAAATGTAGAATTAAATGGTATTTAAAGGGAAAATAATGCTTAAAAAACTCAGTGTGTCATTGTGATGCATCCTTGAGACATTAAATCCCTACTTGCACAGGCACTTCTTTTATCTTCATGAGGTTTGACGGCTACATTCCGGATCCATAAAGTAAAGAATCCCTCTCCAAACTGTCTGATCCTGGTAGAATAATGCTGCCACTTGAGGAAAAATGGTTATTTAAAGGCTCACTCCTTCAAAGAGAAGACGCCAGCCACTAATCTGCTCCCGCCAAGGAGCTCTGGTGACATCAGCAGGAAGAGTTTTAGAGACTCAGCTAATTTGTGTAACGTTCAGGAGCGATGGGAAGACGGGGCTCCGGCGTGTCATCCATCAATGACTAACGCGATGGCGTGGAATCAGTCCGCCTGGGAATTGATACGACGTGGACCTATTGTCTAAGAAGTGTGCTTTATAATGATGTCATACCGGGTGTGTGTATGTGTGTGTGCATCAAAACTGTTCAACCTTTTCCAACCTTCACCCGTCTTCCCTTCATCTGCAGTAATACTTGCATTAAAAACGCTCTGCTTTAAATTTATGCTGATTTTTACTGTAAAAGGTTAAAAATAAAAAAAGATTTCCTTCAGGTTTTGATAGTGAACAAAAATTTTTGGTGACAAACTTTTAGCTAGCAGTGTGTATTTCTTTGTTCAGCGTCTGTGGTGGCACACTCGCATTATTCTCTGCAAGATTGAGCTGGCTTGTGCGCCCCTAGTGGCCGAATAAGGCAACTGCAAGTAAATGTGAATTTTAAATGTGAACGTCCCGTTTTTATTTCGGAAAGGTTTCATTTGTTTTATTACGAGTTTGTTTTTTCTGATTGGTACTCAAAGGTCACACAGAATGAATGTTTCAATACCGACAGGCCTTTTGTCACATATCTATACAATAATAATCCTGTTTTTGTATCATAATTCACTGACTCAGCTCATCCAATAAAAACCCAACACTTATCCCCCTTTAGGCAACAAATCTATCCATCTTCTTGACGACTGACTCCCTCCATCACCTCCTTCTCAGGTGGCTGCATCCTGCTTTATGGCTAATGATGCCCGATTTGACGAACATTCAGCACTTTTAATCGGCTAATGTTTGAAGTAATTGACATTTTAACCTCCGTCATTAAATTTGCCACCTTTTTTTTACTTCTGGTTCTCCTTTCACGGGTTTGGTTGAACCACCATCGGTAAAGATGCACGCCAACATCCAATATGGCTAACATCCTGTGACTTCATTAAGTGAAGCTGTTGTTACTCGTCTCCAAGCAACAGCAGACCAACAACCAGAGCTTCCTCTCTATATTTAATTCATTCTGCGACGGGTTCTCCTCTGTCGGTCATCGTAACTCACCTTTCTTCATCCTTCGTAAAAACAAGCGTGACCAGAACACAGATGTTTGTCCAAACTCTTTTGGGAAGTTGTGGTTCAACAGTCCGATGTCGTCACACAACAGTGTCAGTTTTTTATTTTATTGGAATTTTCTATCGGAACATTCTAAGAAGCAACCCAAACATCTGCTATGCTGCTCGTTTTAGCACCCAACTGTGGCCCAGTCTGCAGCCCACTGTAACTCCCCCGAGGCTCTGGCGACTAACAGATGGCATCACAAATCCATTTGCGTGTCTGTGTGTATTTATTTGCCTGTCTGTGTACAGGCATGCATTCGCATATGTGCAAACAAATTTGCGTCCTCGTGTTTGCATATCTCTTTTTCAAATTTTTTTTTGTGTTTCCCCAGGAAACCGAAACATTTCGGCTTTGATACCGACCCCCTCACCCCCCACCGATTCTCTCCGGATTTTATTTTAACCGATTTGAAACGCGACCTGGAGGTGCAGTCAGAGCTGAGGCTTGGAGATAATTGTCGCTGAACTGCTGCAGAGAACAGATGTTTTGTTTGGTGATTGTGAATATTATCATAGTTCATGAAGCCACGGACGGTCTCTATCTTTTGTGTCAAACAACCTGCTTCGCCTTCCAAAACTGTCAAGATTTCCTCTTCTAAATTATTGCAGACAAATCATTTCAGCTTTTTAGGAATAAAGAAACGTGGGTTAAAAGATCTCCACTGAGGAGAAAGAACAATAAAAAAAAAAAAAACTGCAAAGTTTGTCTTTTAACAACGGCCTGGAAACATACCCATTAGCATTTTTTACTTACTTAGCATAATTTGATGCTTCTCTTGCTTTGAGCAAGGCCATTAAAATTCATCTGTCTCTCAATTAAGGTGATAACACATTAAGTCTTTATAACGTGAGTCGATTGCACACACTTGTGTGAAACCGTATGCGCGTCGGCAAAAAATCCTCCCTTCATAAATCAAAGATAAAGTCAAATGTTCAACATTAACGCAAAAAAAATCTGCTGAAATTGCAAAATCAATTTAGGTGTGATCGCACCGCGTGAAAATAATGTGTGATGTTACTAAAACCACTCTATAAAATACATATAATATAAACAGGTGCACAAAACTAACTTAAAGCCTTTAAAATAGCTTAACTTTATTGAAGTAGCGAGCTATTTAACTAATTAAAATCTCTTTTTTTGCACTGATATTTTTCCAAATACACATAATATGGCATAATTAGCTTAGCTCAAGCTAATTTTTCCCATTACTAACAGATACCCACTGAAATGAAAGTTATGAATTAGCTTTTGAGCTAGCTAATGCGTCCCTTTTATGTATGAGATATGTGAAATTGCACCGTGTGATCACCCACAGGGGGAAGGATTCCATTGTGAGATGTGACATATTTACTGCTGGGTCGGTTTTTCTGAGGAAATAAAATTTAATGACTGATGGAGGGATGAAATAATATGTCATGTCCGCCGCGCGCAGAGGTGGACGTAAAAGGAGAAGACCTGGAGCAGATTGGATCTGACACCTTAACAAAGAGCCTCCGCTAATGAGTCTTTATGTAACTGCGGTGGTGACAATGGAGGCCTGAACCCGAGCCTGAAGGTGTTTCAGACACCTGATGCAATCATGACCCCCTCCCCCTTGTGAAGACGTACCTTTAAAACTGAAGCACACACTCCTGCATTAACACAATACTCAGGTACAGACAGACGCCTCCGAGGGATGTCTTGCTGTGCAATCTGTTCCCACTTCAAATTCAGACGAAGACAGTTTTAGTGTGGAGAAAAAAAACATTTGAAGTTGATATTTTCATCATGGCCCCCAGAGAAGGGGAATTAAAGTCGGATATTTCTTCTTTTTTTTTGCTGGGGAGTAGTCTTCTCATGCTATAGAGCTGTTTCTAAACTTTAACTTCAACTACTTTCATGTCGTCTCCTCCCCGTCGGAGACTTCCTCTCCACCAATGGGGAATGTGCGATAAATCCTGTCATTATTCTGCCGTTGTGAGGAAGGATGGAAGCGATTTTTGCCTCGCGGGCAAATGATGCCACATCATTTTGTGCTGTCTTTCAAAGCCTCCCCCACCTCACTTTCCCTCAATTTATCACACTCTATTTTCTTTTTTTTCTTTTTTTTTTACCTCTGTCCCTACAAGCTTGATTCCTCTTCTCCGTTCCTTTCCATCCCTCCAGCTTTTTCTCTTGCTGACAGCACAGGTATCGCATTCCCCCCTTTCATAAGTCTGACAACCGTCCTTTTGCAACAGTCCCCCGTGTGACAGCTGAGAACGCGACACACTAATGGCTCAAGCCCCATCCTGGAAACGATGGGAGATACTGTGCATATATTTAATATCCTTTGCAAAAACATGCATTAAATCTGAAATTCAAATTCAGCTTTTTTTACATCTTCTAGGGAGATTTGTTTTTATGCAGCCTCACAGAATCTCAAGAACAAGGTGTATTATTTCCGCAAAGACGTGAGATAGTCCCCAGGAAATAAACCTTAAATGAATTTGATTTTAAATTTCAAACCAGCGTGTTCTTCTTTAACGCAGATGATGGGATGGTAGATGATGATGATGTCATCAACGCTCTGTGAAGATGAAGAATTCGATCTGCCGGTGGAGCTCTAGGGTGGGGGACGTCAATGGATCGCATGGAAACCGTAAATGTCTGCATTAAATTGTCAATTCATCCGATAGTCAGGGAGATATTTAAAGCGTAACGACCTCGCCGCCCCTTGGGGCCACGCCGTTAGAGCGCCTAAAAATGATAGGTGGTGATGTCCTCACATTTACAGACATCAGAGAGAGAAATGTGGTGCTCCGGTCTCGTACATCGGTCACGCGTTGGGTTCAGATCTTGGATTGAGCGAAAGCCAACTGGACGGCGGTTCGTTAAATATCTTTGTTGGCCTGAACGTTCCCCGAAAATTTTCTGCAAAACAGAGACTTACATAACCTGACAATATATTTGCAGCAATAAAGACGCCTCACTCTGGGGAAGCAGTGCTGGTTAATCTTTAATTGGCCTCAATGAGGATTGGAAACAGGTTTTTCTGGCATCGGCTGCAACTCGACCATCAGGTCTGCCAGCGGAAGACAGGAGAAGGAGGAGAGAGGATTTTGGCCTAAAGCAGACAAAAACCTGGCAGGACGCTGATGATGCACACAAGAGTAGAACCCAACATTGACGCTGTCGTCATCTGAATTCATGCAGCGCGATTGGATGCTAAGTATCGAGGGAATATTCGCACAATGAAGTTACCCCAAGTCCGCCCAAGGATGAGGGGAAGCCTTGCCTCTCTGTGAGGGAATATAATGTTCAGAGGCAATCAGTTGGCTCTCAATGCCACACAGTACGGCTGAAACCGTTGCCCTCAGCCTCGAGGTGCACATTCTTTTTGTTCACTAATGGTGACAAGGCCCCAACCAGCAAGCTAACAAAGTGTCGCCACCCGAAACAGGGATATGTGAAGGAGCTATTCTTCACAAGGGGGTAAATAGGGTCATAAACCACCCATAGAAGAGGCAATTACTCCCTTCATCTGACACCGAAACCCATTTGAAGGCGACCCAACGGTAGGAGGGGGCCTTCAACCGTGGCCTCGCAGGAGGCTAACCAGGTTAGCCGCGCTGCTAACGCGGGATGGGGGGGACGCCATGGCCAAATTGATCTAGGGGGGAAGATTTAGTGTGGCTCTTTAAAAACCCCAGGAGCCATCTGATGTTGTTCAACAGGGTATCAACAGGAATGGCTTCTCCAGTCGGGAATAACTAGCTAACAATCCGGGGAGGGGGGGGGGGTCCCTGCCAAACGTACAGGATTTATGTCCCCGCGCGAACCCTAACGCAAGCTGCTTTGCATATGTCTTGGTTTGGCTCTTTCCCGGTTTTATTTGGAGCTTTCTCCATACCGTCATCGCTTATAGTATTCACAGTATTCCCCTTTAATGCTTCGATACTGCCGTTAAATTATAGAAAATGTGTTCTCTATTTAAATTTATAGAGCGCTGTTGTGCGAAAAGTGCAGCCTCTGGTTCGTAGTTAAGGATGGGGGATAATTCAGAGAATGGAAATGAGGCTAAAAGGGTTGAGAGGATTTTGATAAAAAAAAAATGCAATGAATGTGTGTGAGAGGTAGGAAATCACAGAGATGCTGGAGCCCTCATCGCTCCGAGCAGGTTCAGCCTATTATTAAATCTATTTATGGGCTCCCGGCATCACAGGTCCGACCTGACAGCCAGAGAGCGTCTTGTGATCAAATGAAAAGCAGCAAAGGGAATATTTTATACCTAAATAATCTGCCGCATTCTGCTGCTGCTGCTGCGTGGGAGTTTATCTCTGTACCCGACACCTGAGATTTGGTGTTTGAGAGTTTATTAAGCATGAACAATAAAAAAATAATAATAATTCAAGGTGTTGTGCACACTTGCAGAATAATTATGCAAGCAAATCTCAGGGTGATTATAAATATATATGTATTTCATAAGGTGTTTTCTTTAACTGAATCTTTACTCTGAGGATAGTTTAGTTGAAACATATTTCACCACCTCATATGTTTTATTTAATAATCTACAATCTGCTCGGTAGCTATAGCTATAAAAAAACATATATGAGATGTTCAGGATTAGAATAGTAATCCAGTAAGAATATTTAGTTTTTCCTTTTCTATATATTTCTGCCTTCAGCCGGTCGTCAGCTCACATTGGACGTGTCAAAAACAGACTGACGGTGAAAATTGACATGTGCTCCCCTGACGTACGCTCCACCTGCAGGTACCCGTCTGGCATCGCTCCGGCTCGGCAGGGGTTCGGTGCTGAGTGAGAAACATTGGTGAAATCTGTCAACCGGGGCAAATTCCCTGAGAGTCTCATTCAATCTGCTGAGGCAATTTATTTTGATAGGGCCAGCCGATGCCAGGTTGTCATCTCGCCTTTGCATCCTTGATGAGGTCGGTGACCAGGTGACCTCTTGTTTGCACAACAACAGTATAAATCAAACAAATGCATTCCTATAGTTGAGGTTTGGCCAATGAGACATTCCTATTCCTTGGAAATAATAAAATTCACACAAGAGCTATAAATCCTTTGCAAACTTTTCATTTTCTGGTCAAGTCTGATTTACTTCTATAATAATACAGACTCCACTGAAAGCTGCATTTGAAAATAAAGCTGCGACTTTTCATTTTTTTCACTCTAAATAAAGGCACACACAAATAAAAATCCCAACAACACACTCGTCACTCCCCCTGCTTTGGGAGACTCACCTTTGTGCGTCTGCTGGGATTGTTTCTAAATGATGGCGGCATTGATTTCAGCCTGGCATGGGATTCTCTGTGTCTGGGTAATTTGTTTGAGGGGAAGGAGGTAAAATGGGAGAAATTCTCATAATGGAGGTGGAAGTAGGTGATATAAAGGCCACACACACACACAACGCTGCTGCGTGGATTTCCAAGGTGGCTGCAAACAAAAGCAGGGAGACATGGATGAAACGCTATAAGATCATGGATATGCCAGTCACGCTTGTACAGGGAAGGAGCTAATATAAAGGAGCAACCTGGGGAGAAGCAGATCCTGCAGCTCCATTTTTAATGTGGGAAAACCTGCAAACACAAATAAATTAACAAGTGCAAAGAAAATAGAAGAAAGGAGCAAGCATCAGCTTCAGTTTTGAAAACAGAAAGAAAACACTAAGTTGTGCTCATATGAGTCATTAAAAGCACTTGTAAGCGATGTTGAGTGTGAATTCTGTGGGATGAGGATATACTGCCACCTGGTGGTGGAAATCATGCATCTCTGTTTAAAGAAAAGCACAATGGCCAGCGCCTAGGCAAAAACATCTAAAAAATTGTGTGAAATCGCTCTTCTTTCACTTTTATACTGATTAAATATTTTTAATATTAGCATCTAAAGGTAATTTAAGTATTTTACAACATTTTGGAATGTCTGCTGCATGGAAAGGAACATGAGACTGGTTCATCAAAAAATGGGCTGAAACTGAATCGTTGTTGAACACTTTAATGGATGATTGTTAAGCTTTTTTAAAGTATCTGAATTGCTTTGAGTGCCAGTTAAACGCTGAGAAAATCCAATCACCCGCTCTTCCTTGCTCATTCATAACCAAACACAGTGATTATTATCCTATTAAAAACAGAGTGCTTATTAGAATCAACACAAACCCATTTCATGGCTGAAATTCTGCCACGTGACAGAAAATAAATGTGAAATTCCTGAATGGATAAAACAACTTAGGCAAACTGTTTGATTTATTCTTACCGGAACAGTACTGATAATGCTTAATTAAAGAACTGTTATTATATGGTGATGATTTAGCACTGATGTATTTTTCTTTTAGAAGATCAAGTAAGCTAATAAAAGAGTGGCACCCAAGTCTGCTTTTTTGGGAAAAGCAGCATCCTTTGTGGGGGTAAAACAGGACAGATAGAGGGCAAATGCAAGACTAGAGAAGTCTGTATACTCATATCCCAGAGTCCATTGTGTTCATGTCAGCTGTGGTAGGTTCATATTTCCCAGCGCCAGCAGCAGCAGAGCGACCAGACTGAACATCGGTGTGATTACCGATGCTTTACCTGAGGGAGCAGAAACATGTGGCGAATTAAGACAGAAGACGAGGAAATCTTGAATTAATCGTGATCTTATTTGAGTCTTACCCTTAATGCTGATCATCCTGACTGGACCGTCTCCTCCTTCGTAACGGCCTCGCACCATCAGCTCATAGTCTCCAGTCTGAGGCATGGGGAAGTCCATGAAATGCCATCCGGTGATGTAGACTTTACCGTAGATGTAGCCGGTCTTCCTGAACATGACCTGCAAAATAAAAACATTTTAATCTCCACCTTTTTTTAAAATCGATAAAAAGGATAAATATGGTGCTGCAAATGTTTCCGCACTCACCTTGTAATACAATGGGAAGGAAATGTTACCAAACCAGTCATAGTGGATGTGATCCCACCACACATACAACCACTGTCCTGTCCAGGAAACATAGCGCCACATCCTGGGAGGTTCTGGCGGTGCTGGAAACAAAAACAATGCAAACTCAATCCCTTATAAAGACCAAATCTGTGTATTTTTATAGAAAAAAAAGGAAACGCCATCTATCGATTGCTCTTACGTGCTCTCTTTGTGAACATCTCGCAGTATTCACCAGGAGGTCCGAACCCGGCTCCGTTGAAGGCACGGACCTCAATGAGGTAGTGAGAATCTGGTAGCATGTTCTCCAACCTGGTCTGATTCACTGTGGCTGGAACAAATATGCGGTTTGCTCCCGGCTCGTGGTCCACGTACTTTCTCCAGTACTTGACCTGGAAGATTTATGAGAATGATCTGACTCCAGTTTGCCTGTCTTTCTGTTTGCTGGGACAGAAATCTTAAGTTAATGTCTGGATCTTCGGTAAAAGTTCACCTGGTATCCCTCGATGTATTGCTGCAACCCAGTACCAGTATCGACCACAGGTAACCACCAGACCACGGCTTCAGTGGACGACACCGGCCTGGCGTAGACGTCCGTCGGAGACTCTAGAGGCACTGGAGTTGAATCAATGGATAAAATCTGTCAAATTCTTTTATTTTATCCAAACAAAACTTAAACAAAAAAATAAAACCCCAAAACTCCTCACCGTCTCTTGGATAGTAGATGACCTTCGTGAGGCTAAACGGTCCTTCTCCTTTCGCATTAAACGACTGGATCTTCACCTGAAACTCTCTGACCTGGAAATCTTCCTCAGTGATCATGAAATAGGAGTCCTTGTGGACGTAACGCCTCGTCTCGGGGTCTGAAATGGTCTTGTACATCCAGTCGTAAGCGTCGTGAGGCTTGAACGCCACGATATAGCCGAACCCTTTGCCGTAAAAGTACCATGGCTCCATGGGCTGCGGGGGTCACGAGTGGAAAGAGGAAACTTGGAAACACCTCATTTCATTTTGGTCATAGTGTGACATGAGGGCTTGCTTACCGTCCATGTGATGATGATTTCTCCATCTTTACCCCCATAACCTGCTAAATCAGTGGGAGCAACAACTGGAGCTGAGACAAAAAAAGAAAGCATCATTAGAATTTTTTGTGTCTTGATGTACAAGGGTCAAATATGAGAGTCCTTTCCTTACCAGCATCCCAGGTTTTGATCTTGAGAGACGGGATGCTGGCCTCTCCAGAGCCGTACTCATTGGTGGCGATGATCCGGAACTGATACGTCATCCAGGGATACAGGTCTGTAACTTCTGCTTTCTCCATACTCTCATCGAGAAAGACGGGAGCTGAAAAATAAGCAGATTGTGTGTGAAAATTG
The DNA here is from genome assembly GCA_013358685.1 of Antennarius maculatus. NCBI lineage: Eukaryota > Metazoa > Chordata > Actinopteri > Lophiiformes > Antennariidae > Antennarius > Antennarius maculatus. The sequence continues at coordinate 2,672,915 of CM023627.1, read as the reverse complement.
CATGTGGCATACGTGGATGTCGCCCCCTCCTGGCTGTTAGCTGTACTTACAAGTGCTGGCATTCCTCCAGTCATCTTCATACAGAGCCCAGAAGTGTCTGGTCTGGATGGTGTAGTAGAGGACAGGGCTGTTATGATCTGCAGCTTTAGTCCACAACAGCCTGACCCAAGTGTCCCCTATCTCCTCCACCCTGATCACACCAGGAGGCCCGGGGACCCCTGGAGGAAAGGTAATGGAAACACAGTAAATACATGGAGGAGCGGGTGTCGTAAAATTGTAGGGATATCGACCCAAATGTAAGAAAATAGTCTTGGAATCTAAGATTTTTTAAGGGCTAAGCATGCTGGGACTGACCTACAACCTTCAGATCAGCGTAGGTGCTGTCGCTATCTACCACCGTCTTGGCCGTGCAGGTGTAGCGACCTTCATGCCAAATCTGGACGTTCATTATTTTTAAGTCGCCGCTGCCATCGTCCCTCTTGACAAGAAGTAAAGACAAGGATGTAAAAATGAAAGGCAAGAAAAGTTAGAAAGAGAAGAGTGACGGTCTTGCAGGAAGTCTTGAATGAAGCGTTGCCCTACCATGATGCGTTCATAGTGTTGCCACTCAGAGTCAAAGTCAATGACTCTGAAGTCTATTGCCCAGATGAATGTGATGTCCAGCATGGGGTCGTATGAAGCTGTGCACCTCAGAATCACCTCGTCTCCCACCTTTACCTCGGTGTCTTCAGGTACCTCTGAGAGACTGGTGGCCTCTAGGGACAAAACACATCTCTTAAGAAGGTTACGACCTTTTCATCGATGCTAGAATACACGACTGTACATCCACTGACCCGTGATGGTGAGGTAGCCGAAGCTATTTGCTTTTCCTCTGTCGTTCTCAGCAAAGCAGGTGTAAACTCCCTCGTCATTCTTGGTGGCGTTGAGGATCTCCAGACTCCCGTCAAACAGGATGGAGATGCTAAAAAAGATCAGGTCCATTTAGTTCCTGGAAGGTGCTATAGCAACAGATGGGAAGTTACCATTGAGTAGGAAACAGTCTGACCGTGAACTATTGAAGAGGAGCTCTTTGTCTTTCATCCAGGTGAACCGCGGTCGGGGTGCAGCTCGAGGTTTACACTCGATCACCACGCGGCCGTCTTTAGCTCCGAGAAGTTGGGGCTTCACCGGGTTGAACTCAAACATGGGAGCGAAGGCTAAAGGGAAACAAACAGTTTTCGGTCAGATTTGCATCACCTTCCAGTCTTCGGAACGCTTTGGCAAACTTCAACCGACTTACCGATGACTCGCAGCTCAGCGTTGGCGTATTTGATACCCCAGTAATTCTCGGCAACGCACTGGTACATTCCGGAGTCGTCAAAGGTTACGCTGGAAAACTTCAACTCCCCCTTCCCATACTGGAGAAGACACGAAAAGACCCAGTTGTATACCTTTAACTAATTACACAGAAGAGTTAAAGCTGATATAGTAGGACTTCTTTACCATATACCCATCTTTGTACCAGCGGATGAAAGGGAATGGCTTCCCCGATGCCACGCAGCGCATGGTGTGCTCCGATCCAATGTCGATCTGGGTATTATTGATGGTTTCCGCCCACTCTGGAGCAGCTGTGAATGAATCGAAACATTAATATTGCCATCGCACCCCCTAGAATCAACACTGTCATCTCTATTGTGGTGGAAGTGGACTTACACTCCACGTAGAGCAAGGCTTTGTGCCAGTCCTTTCCTTTGGTGTTTATGGCTTCACACTCATACCCTCCCACGTCTTCGTACTGAACGTTGTAGATATGAAGCACAGCTCCCGATTCGCTGATCTCGTGATTCGATGGGAGGTCTGTGGCGTCCACCTTCCTCCAAACAATGTCAGGGATGGGACTTGAAAGACACGAAAACAGGATAAATTGAAGAATTATGTTTAAAGGTAATCTTCAGATTCCCCGGTGTCCACAAGAAAAGTGTCCATCGTAGGAGCAAATTGGGAAGAAACGAAAACTTACTTTCCCAGAGCAAAGCACTCCAGGGTGATATTGGAGGCCAGCATGGCAGTGGTATCTGGGAACTTCACCCTAATGTCTGCTGGGTACTTCCTCTCACCTGAGGCCCAAAAAACAAGTAACTTAGACTAAGATAGTGTGCAGGTATAATTAAAGTTCTCACACTTTCTAACCTTCCTCGGGGGTTAAGGGAATGAGGGGGATAAACTTGGAGAAGACACTCTTCCCAATGATGGGGCTGGAAACGAAGCAGGAGTAGTTCCCTGCATCCTGGGCTTCCACTTTGGAGATGTACAGGTTCCCCGTCTTCTGGGAGACGAACCGACGGCGGTCCGTGGGCAGGAAAACCGGGAATTCATTGAAGATCCAGCGGTAGGTCACTTCCTCTGAAGAATGAAAGAAGGAAAATGTCTTTGTCACCTTCACAAGACGGACTATGGAAACCAAGACGAGAGGAACGCTACCTACGTGGCCAGGCTTTTGGAGGGGCGCATAGAAGAACGGCACCCTGACCTTCCTTGACATAAACCGGTTCCCTTTCCTCCTGGGGGAACTCCTCCACAACTACAAGACAAAATATCTTAAACACCATTGATCACATAACAGCCAGCATTGGCTGCTCTATCCCGGGTTTCGTACTCACATCCAAACTTGACCCTGGCCTCTTTGCTGATGACGGTCCCATAGATGTTGTTGGCCACACAGACGTACGTCCCAGCATGCTTCTTCTGTTTGGGGTTGTTGATCACTAAATTCCCTCCAACCAGGCTGTAGTGTTCATCTGGCTGCTCCATCAGCTTGACTTCCCAATTACCAAGGCGCCACCTAGTGGTGATGCAATGACATTAACAAGAGCTAGACATTCTTGACGGCATGATATTGCCCTGAATTCAGGTTGTTGAGCATGTTTGACCTGTATGCTGCCGGCGGGTTTGCTCGTGCCCTGCAGCTCATAGAGATTCGACCGTCAGGTGAGTCCTCGGTGTAGACCACGTCCACCGGCTCCTCCTCAAAGATCGGACCGTATCCGGTAGCATCCTCTGACAAATGTGGCGCATTAACGATCACAAAATACTCAACATTCCCCTATCATAGGTGCACCTGATTGAGAGCCTATTGCTAAATTCATTGCCAAATTGTTGTCCCATGAGTCTAGGACCACTGGGACCCATGGGAATGTTGTGGAAAGGTTCCCAAACAGCAAATGAAAAATTGAGTATCATTCAAAATCTAGGCTGGAAATTAGGTCAAATTTGTAACTTTGGAAACAGTCAGGTTCAAGACTAACATTTTTGACTCACCTCCATAAATTCTGGGCTCCCCAAAAAGGATGGCGGCTGCAAAAGCAAAAATATGTTCATCTCAGCTAAGAGGTGTCCGGGTTAGTGCTTTTTTTCCAGCATTACTTTGGACTCTTACCTGCGAGGGATGTCGAGGAGGAGAGGACCAGGATGGTTAAAGCAGTGGAAGCCATGATGGCTGACAAAATGACTTACGGAGAAGATGGGCTGGAGGTACGTGACACGACGGCGGGCAGGACATGAACTGGTGTGGCTGGAAAAAGAGACAGAAGGAAGAGACCTGAGGAAATCATTTTGTTTGACTTCATTACTTCTGCTGCCCTTAACACCAGACAGGGTGTAGAAATGGCTCAAATCCTCTTGGGGGGTGTAAATAATTCAGGACAGGAGTGACTCGGCACTATGCATGTGCCCTACGTTGTTGGCGAGCGGCTTCGCTGTCTCAGCCTTCTGCTGACTCATTCTAGATGTGAGGAGGCAGAATAAGGAGGTGCAGTCTGGGAAGAAGAAAAAAGCATCAGGCGGCCTCCTCCTATGAGCCTCAGCAGCGCACACACAGAGGCGGCGTGCAGCACATCCACATGCAGACTGCAGCAGACTGTACGACTGATGACTCGACACTATTATCACACTGGATACTGCTGCAGCCGGCATGCATTTACATATAGGAGGGAGCAACAGCAGCAAAACAGAGAGAATATTTCAGGAAACTTTCGCAGATGATTGTACAGATTCTGCGCCACCATCACTGATTCTGATCGATTCATCAGTGTGTTTTCATTTGTTTCCTCTTCAATAATCCCGACAGATCCTCTTTGAGGCCAGAGGAATTTAGGTCACCGCACGTATTAAGCTCACTGTCCCCGAAAAGCCATGTTTACTACAGAAAAATCCACGTCTGAAGCAAACAAGGAAGAATAATGGGTTTCAGCATAGAGTTAGAGAACTGGTTCATTCATGCACAGTGAGTGATCGGGCTTTTCTGGAGCCTGAATATAACATATATCTCACAAAATTGGGTCGGCTATTCTTTAAGAGTCCTTGAAGCAGACATGGATGAAGAATAAGTGATGTCCTGAGGATTATCATCAATGTTATCTGACATTTTTTGGCTTTTTGTTTCATTCTAGACTATGATAAAGAAAGAAAAACTAAATATTTAAATGCTGTGGCTACAGATGCATAAAGAACAGTGTGAACAACCCTGAAACGCTGTTTGACACAGGAGGGAGTTGCCCTTATTTCTGTGAAGGACAGTCAGATGATGGTGCATCCATCAGCATCCTGCGCCCTTGAAGGATACCCGAGCTGACACTTTTCACCTTGGCTCCTGTTACGCACGGGCAAAAACTGTCTTGTCTAATCCAGGAATAAAAAAAAGTGTAGTGTAAGAGCCTAAAACCCTCTTTAAGAAAACTGCTTCCACTTTGTTTTAGTCATTCCCAAAGATCTAGCAGCCTCTAAAGCAACTGCGCAGCATCTTTACGTCAACTGCGCCCCGATGGTGACCGAGCGGCACCGGTGGAATCACTGCGCTGCATTGCGGTACTCCTGAGCCGGTCCATTTCTGCGCTACAGAACACATCCTCTGTTCGACCCCCAGACGCTATTAGATTGCGGGATTTACGTCGTGCGGTGTCGCTCTTACCTGTGCGGCAGAAATGGTGGGAGGGGGGGAAATATCAACGCGCGGTCTGAATGGCACACCTGGACCCGAACCGCATCATCCCGCAGCCCACGGGCCGGAGCGTCCCGTTCGCCAGAACTTTTCTATTGGAGGAAAGGGGCAGAGTGACACGTCGGGATGGAAGCCAGGATGCGGCTGCGATTGGTCCATGAGAGGCGGATGATGGGAGGGATGAGAAGACAGAATAGAAGCGTTTATGGAGTGTGTTGGTTTTTTTTTTTAAATAAAACGCGCAGAGAACGAGGAATCTAATAATAGATACAGAAATATGACCAGATACAGCCCATAATGCCTCCTCACAATGTGTTGAATCATAATTTACCTCTGATCTATAATTAATAACTTTGCAGAAACGAGTTGTAAGTGCGACAATTTAGACCAATAAACAGTTAATTAAGAATTATATCTGCTTTTTTTAAGCCTAAAATAAATCTGTGACAGTTTTGTCAAATTGTATTTAGTTTGGATATAAACCATAAAGAAGCCTTAAATCTGTCACATCTGGTGAGAATGAAAGAAACGGACGGCGCTTGCGCAGACATAAACCCTTAATCTTCCATGGATTAATTTTCGTAGGTCCGTCTCTGTGGGTCATTTGAGGAAATTAAAAGTCACTTCCCATTTTCTAACACTAGGGGGAGCCAGCTGCACACGCTTTATGCATAACCACAGAAAGAAAAAACATCCTGAAACCAACATTTATTTCATTGTTTTTTTAAACTTCATTTAAAATACAAAATATTTTGCAGTATTATAATGTAGAGTAAACCATTTTGACAACCTTTCATGCTTTTCGTGTCACCAATATTCACCAGAATTTCATATTATATCATATACTGTATGTTCAGTCACAACAACACTGTCTCCTGGGTGCTGGTACCTCCATCTTTATCCCTCTGAACCTTTCAAATTACAGTTATTTCTCATTTTGAAATGCACTCTTAAAAGGACGTGTCGGAGGTTTAGGTTAGGACAACACTTTTTGTGCATGCTGAGCTCAGACGTGTTGTCGTAAACTAGACACGGCTGCGTTTGAAAAGATACGTCCGGTTTAAGCATGTGCCTTTTTATTAAAAAAAAAAGAAATTAATGCAAAAGTGCATGAGCTGTCGGAGACAGAGACAATACAGGTGTCACAAGAGCTCAATCACAAGTTAAATAATCTCTTTTGATACCTGATAGGCTACACATTTGAGCTACCAAATTCACCTGAACAAAACAAAAAAAAAACCAACTGAAAATGAAGGAAATTAAAGAAATTTCACAGCAAATTAAAAGTAAATCGTCTCATCTCACGCAACTTTTCAAGGCCGATTGAGGTCAGGCTCTCACCACTGACCCCGATGCTCTACGCTCAATTCAAGCCATTATGTACACAATAAAATAAAATATCTACACATGGAAAGCTGACATTTAGCAAAACTAAAAACTTGATGCAAGTTATGATAAAAGTAAGACGTGGAAATGTTGTCTGAAAAAAAGTCTTTATGCCTCGTGGAGAGGAAGAGTGGAATGCTCGACACGCACACACGTCAGAATTATGGACATTTATCCATGGAGATTGAGAGCAATAGTTTACACCGAGCACGCTTTAACACGGTAGCATGCATGTGCTACACAAACACACACACACACGTACATTCATGCACGCAAACATTCACTTTTCATCCATTTACAGGAATAGAAAATTGACTGAGCACTGCTGCGCTCAGCACGTGACGACGTACAGATATAAGTTTAAATGCATAAACCAAAATCAACGCTGTGTTTTTCCATCATCAGTGAAACAAGCATTGTTTTTTTTAAATTATTATTAACATGAACCGATTCACTCGTTTCAACATTCATTCAGAATTCATTTCGTCTTCATGTCTTATAGTGCTACCAGTAAACTAGCGTTCTGATAATAGTCAGCGCCTGGTGGTGAGCCTGGTTCCTTTCTTTGGCAGTTCCCTGGTGAGTAGGTTTGGCAGTAGTTTAGTCGCTCCCCTCTCGATGGATGTGTTTGAAATGCCGATTCCGTGACTGTAGTTTCTCCACAAGCTAATATGTGGGTGCGTGATTGTCAACAAGGCCATAGCAATCTAGAGCTGTGGGTGATTCCTGACTGAACGCCAGTATGCAACTGAGACAAAGGTTTTTTTGGTGGGTTTTTTTGGACCGATTGGTTGATCTTGTTTTGTCCAGCTTTCGGTTAGATTACACAAAAACCGCTTGACGTATTTTGATGAAACTTTGGGGAAGTGTTGGGCGTGTGTCAGAGTAGAAGCCATTAAATTTAGGAGCAGATATGAACAAAGGTGGTTGAGTCAGGATGTTTTCTTTAACATTACAAGAAAGGTCTTGGAGGCTTTCCTCCTCATCGCTTAAACTGCCTGACGGGTTACCATAAAAATTGGTGTGAGCGTTGTCCCAAAGATGGAACCATTTCATTTAAGTTCTTGCCATTCTTCAAACATAAGGGGAACTATTTAAATGATACACATGTCTTGATTGCTAGGTCTGGGTTCTATGGAGTGTTCAAGTGGAAATAATCCACAACCTTGGGATTGGTCTGCGCTGAGCTGTGTTTGAACCCAGGATGTAATTCTATGGATTTAAGTCACTGTTCTCTACAAAGGCACTAGATAGCCTGCTGAGAGGTTCTTCTTCGCTGACATTTAAACATCCAGAAAAACTCAGCATGCAACGTCTTTCCTGCCAGACAACACAAGGGGTAATTGGGAAACACCAACGGAAGCAACAGAAGCAATGGTTCTTTCTGACAATAGCACGGTTAGCTAAAACAAACGCCTGCACAGTGTGTCCTCTGAAAATTCCGCTTGGGCGAAATTTGTGCTTGTTACGAAAAAGCATGGGTTTGGTGTAAAAAGGAAGTGATCCAATCGAGTCTAGACGTGCTTCCAGTGACGACAAATAGACATCCATGACCTCATAATGTAACTTTGCTTTTATTCCGTTCATTTTTCTCCAAAAGACAAACTTTGTCTACTCCGAGTAGCACACTTCGCCCTACTGCCGCTCTTTTCTCTACCATTCTCCATCGGACACTTTGACGGACAAAAAAAGGACACAATAATAGGCGGAGCCTAATCACGAGTGGGCGTGCACCACGTACAGCAGCTAACGCGTTGATGTGAAATGCTTAACAGGATCATTTACCTGCCGATGGATCATTTACTGATTTGATAAAATATATATTTGAATACATCATGTTTCAACAGAGATGAAACACACACACACACACACACACACACACACACACACACACACTTTTGGCCACACTTCTGCTCAAACGTCTGTCTGGTACATTCCTTCTGCTCTGCTGTATTGCTTCCTCTCTTCTTCTCAGAGTCCTCCCATCCTTTTCTTCACACCTCCTCCGATGCTCATGGGATACGTGGTGTCAGTCGGACGAGGTCACAGTGTGGGGGTGGGGGGCTAGCGGGTGTGAAGATGAGCAGTCTCGGTGACATAGCCAGGGTAAATTTAGGTGTCCACAACAGCTGTCGCCTTGGCAACTGTCACCACAGAGACTGTCCCGATGGTCACATTTGCCAGGGTGACGAGGGCGTGGCCGGAAGCGACCGTCGCAACCTTTTTTTCGTTAGACGAAGGAGTTCATGGCGTTGACGGGCGACGGGGCCTCCGAACTCTCGTTGCCTTCGTGCGTGTCTTTCTCTTTCTTGCCGCTGTACTGGCCGATGAAGGAGCCGTCCTCGTTGAACTGTCCGTCACCGCCCTCCCCGTAGTCCACCAGGCTGTCGTCGCTCTCGTCACGCCGCACCGTCCCGTTGGATGGCGTCCGGCTGCCCTTCAGCGGCTTGTGGTCTTCCGTGTCACTGCAGAGGATGGGAAAAGTTGGGTCAAAAAGTTTTTTTACGAAAACGGTACCATTTTTTTTTTCTTGCTTTTTCTGCAGTGGTCAGAAACCCTGGTGTCACGCCCGACAAGCCGTGATTAGATTAGCATTAGCTTTTTATGAGTTATCTGGCTTTTCCACTGCACAAACACCCCATATGCAAAAATATGCAAAAACAAGACAGCTCATTTGGATTCTCACGTGCAGAAAAATGATAATATTAACAATTTATCACTGTTTAAATGGTTAGTAATGCTCAACACTGGTGGGAAGGACATCATACGTCATGGTTTTTGTACAGTGGAGCAGCTCAGCTACATCTAGATCTCCTAGCGTAGCGTTAGCTCAGGCAAGCCCCGGAAGTCCAGATTTACTGACGGCACCAGATACATTGGATTACGGTCCGAAATCCAGACATCGGCTAATAGCCCAGCCGTCTCCTCCTTTTTAGGCCTTGTCGGGCTAAATGTTAGCCTTTTTGTCACTGATTCCTGTTGTTTTTTTGATAATCTACGGGAATTGTCGTTCCATATCGGCACATCATCAGGCAGGAAGTGTTGTTTCTCTGTGGTTCGAAAACAGAGCCACGCTGTCCAATGTCATTACCAAAGATAAAAATCGCAATTTTCCTTGGGCTAAAGTGGTCCTGACTGAATTATGTATTATATTTGTGCTGGTTCCTTTTTAGATTTAGGGTTATTGACCACTGCTGTAGGGATTCTGCAAGGGTGTGCTGGTCAGTCTCTTGCAATACTTTAATTTCTGAAGTGAAATAAACCAAAATGCTTTCAGTCTACATGCAATAATCCAAAATGCAACTTTTCCTAAAATTTTAATTCCTATCTCTATGTTCCTTTGGTTTGGTTCATATGTGGCAGGCTCTATAATAATTCTGAATTGAACTGTTTTCAAGCTATTAGCATTTACATTTCAAGGATAATTAAAAAGCTACGTTTTTGTTTATGTTGTAACTCCAGTTATGGCTTTGATTACATCATCAGCGAGTGTGATGACATAGTAAAACCAGCTCAGACAATGTGTGTTCTCCAGCCACAAACGTGCATGCTGTTTTGGCTGCATCCTGTCTTACCTCTCCATCGACCTGAACCAGTAACAACAGCAAAAAAAAAAAAAATTCAAAGATAAGAATGGAAGGGCATGAAAAGCAACTGGGGAGCCACAATCGGTATCTTTTACACACAAACAAACAAGACATGCAGATGGAGACATTTAATGAAGTTTCTTTATTACAACAATCCAGCGTTTCCTATTTTGAATTCTAGAACTGCGAGGAGACGTGAAATCCTCACTACTTCTAGAGAATTATGACAAAAGACGTGAGGAAATGTGTTTAAATTTATTCAAAGAGCGGTTATATACAAGTGATTCAGTCAGAAATTAGATTCCTTGTTAAAATGGATGTGCTTTATGCTGATTAGACGGTCATTATTTGATGAGTCGTTCAGTTAAAGTATCGACAAATCTTTGGCTTGCCTCTATGGAGTGATTGGTAATGAAGTCTGATGAGGAGGGTGTCTCTGCATCCGGGAAAAGTGGTCTACATAAAAACAGTTGGGTCAGGCACAATGAATGTATAAAAAAATTTAAAAAGAAGAAGTGATGGACTACTGCTGCAATGGTCTCTCACCTGTACTCTCCAAACGTCCCATCATCCTCCTTCATGGGTTGGATCTCGGGGTCCTGGTGAGCGTCTTCTTTCTCTTTAACTGAAGATGACATCCATTGTTTTAAAAATCCTCATTCATTTGAGTCCACAAGCGCGACATGAACGTGATGAAAGGTGCATCACCTGGATATTTGCCGCCCTTGTTCCTCTTGATGAAACACACTATGAGAAGGACCAGGATGAGGAGAGCGATCACACACATCAGCCCGATGAACCACCCTTGCGTGGCGATGTCGACCTGCCGGCTGAGCACAGCTGTAGAGACAGAAGGGGGGGAAATACAGAAAGAAAACTTGTAAGACTGGGAACTGGAAAATCCAAGCTGCTGAATGGAGTCTGTGGTTGGAGGCAAATTATTCAACTATGATTGTATTTACTTATTTTTTGGGGGGCAAAATAGACATTTTTTTCAGCCTTTTGCGAGACCAAATCAAAAGAACAGTTTCAAGAGTTTGGCACAACTCATGTTTGTGTTTTTTCTTGCCGTAGGAAAGCCATAAATTGATTTTTATTGACTACTGCCTTCTCCAAACTATTCAACCCCTTATTGACAAGCATCTCCAGAGACATTTTGGATGCTATGATCTCCTGCAACCTCTAGAATTATGCACAACTTCAAGCCTTAGTGGAATCCGAAGTCTCTGGGATTATTGTCCTTTTTTTTTAACGTCCTATGCAGGTCGAGGTTCGTCTTCCTCACAGACAGTCAGATGTTTCCCACTAGGATTTCCTGATCCTTGATGGAATCCATCTGCTCCTTCACACCATGCAGGGTAAGCATCCTCAGAGTCACTTCCATGCTTCCATGAAGGTAGGTGGGGTTCTGATACTACAGGCTGAAAAGTAACGGCATCCCAAAACATCCGTGTCTTATCTAGACAGTTCTGTTGTTGAATCTTCGCTCTTCTTCTGCACTTTTTAAATGGTTCTTGCTCAATTTGGTTGTCACAGCTGATAAATTGTGTATTTTGCCAGCTGATAAATTGTGTATTTTGCCAAGGAATCTATTAAATCTATATATTTTACTCATGCAAATCAACAATGAGATGAACAGAAACCAAATGGGTTAATATCTAATGATGATTTGGGTGCTATAAAACATGACAAAAAAGAGAATCAGAATCTACAACAGCGGAATGATGGACCTGGTGGTGACATGCATCAGATACCAGCTGTAACGGAAAAGGGGGATGGTAACTACCGACGACAACGAACACAATCGCTATCTAAACCCTGAGGCATGCTGCCTCACCTGGCACAGCGACCAACACTTCGTCAGTGCTGTGGACCGTCGGGTCGGCCGGGTCTCTAGCGACCACACGGACCTTATAGGACGTCCCGGGCTTTAAACCTTTAATCATATGCCAGTGTGAACCGTTTACCAACTCCTTTTTCCAGTCGTCTTTACCTAGAATCGGTGCAGCGGATGGAGAGGAAATAATTCAGTTTCACATCTTGAAAACAGTATTTTACGGATAAGATCGATTCTATTGTAAGAAGCCTTACTGTTTTCAACCATATATTCCACATATACATTCTTATGGCGTCCAAAGTAATCCCAACTGATGGCTGCGCCTTCCTCCGATATAGAAGTGTTAACTGTGCCGAACGCAGGGCCTAAAGGTGGCACTGATTACACAAGAGAAACAAAATATCAAGGGATTTAATCCAGAACTTTTCCAAACTCATTAAAAATACCTTTTAAATCCCACTACAATCTTTTGAAGTCAACTCTTGTCACATTAGAGTTAAAACAGACATTTTAAAATAGACATTTTAAAACAGACTTCCTTTAGCTGCAGGCAAAGAAATTATGTATAGTTGTCAGGGAAGCTTAAAAGGGGAGGTGGCTTGTACCATTGTGAAACAGGGGAGACGGAGACTGAGTGATGGGGGAGGTTGGGTGAGGGGGCTCTGTGGGGCCTGAAAGTACATGGAAAAGAGTGAGACAACACACATTCACCACAACGGATGCCAATATAGTAAAGACAGCAGAGAGAGAAAGTCGACAGCGTTATTTATCGTGTTACCGCTCAATCCTGAGATTCAGAGTGAAGTTCAGCGTCTGGATCGACAACCGAATCAAAGATATCTCAACTCTGAATTGTAGCACTGCAACATGCATACTATCTAGATCAGGTTATTGAGGCAATATTTAATTTTCTAGCATCGGCAAACAGTGATCATGCTGGACTGACACTTAACCGCGAGCACCATGCATCAGGGTTTCAATGGAAGCAAAAATTACTTTCAAGAAGGTAAAGAACAGAGAACAAACACCAGATATCAAACACACTATTTGAAGCTAGGATGCATTAAGTCGAAACTATCTCTCAGAAAATAAAAGAAGCAAGCACAATTGCTTGCCTGATGCCATTGAAGTCTCGTCACAGACATGCAAACTTGTAACATGCAACTAAAATACATTTATCTACAATGAGAATTTAATTATGTTTCTAATATCCGATGTTATTACATGCAGGCACTTCCATTGGCAATCTTTGGTTACCTTTGCCCGCCTCTGCGGTGGGCTGAGGGCGAACTTCAGAGGAAAGAGAAAGCAGAAAGATATAAAGGGGGTGTAAAGTGTGGAATGCAGCAGAACCTCACGGTTGTATTTTTAGGTTCACAGGAATCCCAAATATCTGTCAAGGCAATGCAATCCTGCCCTTTGCCTTCTTTATTTTGTTTGCTTAAATGCCACCGATATAGGGGATTTTGAACCATTCCTTCTGTTGTGCATGTGCTACACTACAGCTAGAGCTAAAAGACTCACTTGTGTCCATGACCGTGACGGCCTCCTCAACTCTTGCGGGTCCCGAACCCTTGATTGTCTTGGCGGTTAAGTGGAACTCGTAGAGCATGCTGGAGTTCAGGTTCTCCAAGATGATGGTGGTCTCGTTGGCCAGGAAGTTCTTGGTTTGAAGTGGTCCCAGTACACTAGTGGTGTTGACTGCAGCGGTCCAGAGAGGAATGGTGATTGATTAGAAATTCAGAACGAGAATGTTTGGAATACAACGGTCAGTGTAACAGGCGTCTGGTATGAGTACCTGGTTGGTATGTCAGAGTGTATCCAATAAGGCGGCCGTTGTTTTCTTTTGGTGGGCCCCATTTCAGAGTGAGAGAGTCCAAAGTAGGGTTTATGACATTCAGAAATGAAGGAGGGCCTGGGACTGAAAACAACAACCACCAACACAGTCAGGTTCGTATAAGAGGTCCTAGCATGGCAATGTTGCGTGAACCTCATGAAGCTCAACGCACCTCCTTCGAGCGTCTCAAACGTCTTGGTTTGGCTGGTGGGTCCTTCTCCTTTGCTGTTCAGGGCTCTGATGGAGAGATTGTAGAGGCTGTAAGGTCGGAGACCGGGCAGACGTCCGTCACTACGGTTCCCACTAAAGGTCAAGGTGTGCTCCTCCTTCATCGCTTCCCCTTCTGCTTCGTGCAACCCACGCTCTCGTTGGTAGTACACCTGGTGGGAGAACTTTCTCATCAGAAACTTTTGCGCTGGAGAAACCCTGTATTAAGATGACACCATTGGTTAAAAAGCAATACCTTGTATCCTAAGAGTTTCCCTCTGACCGAGGATGGAGGTACTGGTTCCCAGTGTACTTCTGCGAGTGTGCTGTTGTGAACTATGACCTGCACATTGTCAGGACCGGACAAAGGCACTGCAAGCAATGAGACAGGGAGAGTAATTGTTGAGGAAGAGCTTCTTGGGTCTTTGAACCCAAGACCCAACTTGGGTATCAAAGGATCTGTCCACTTACAGTCTTCTCCAGAGTATCCGATCATTACTTCAGGCTCGGGGCCATTTCCATAATCATTCAAAGCTTGAACCTTGATCTCGTAGGGTACGTAGGTTGGGATACCAGACACAACGAAATGGGAAACATTGGCTACGCTCTCCGAGGACCAATCCTCATCCACGTCCTTCTGTCTCCACTGGACTTTGTAAACCAGACCAGGTCCATTGGACTGGAAGCCTGTCAGTGGCTATAGAGGGATATGATTTAACATTCTCGATTTAACATTCTCACATGCTTGGGATGACTTTTACTTTAAATTTGCTCAAATTGAAGGTATACATAGCCTCGCAGCAGCTGATATAGAACTTACCGTCCAGGAGATGACTAAATTTTCAGCTGTTTTTCCAATTCCCTGAACATTTGTTGGATTTTCATCAGGAGCTAGAAGAACCAAAATGCAACAATTCAATCATTCAGTTTTTTTAAAATAGTCACATGTAGCATTTTCATTCTGGGGGGGTGGTGGCAGGTTCATCACCTGCAGGGTTGGTCCTGTATTGGCTTGAGGGCTGGCTGGGTTCGCTGTAGCCAACTTGGTTCACAGCAAAGACTCTGAAGGAGTAGTAGATGTATGGAGAGAGGTTCAGCTGGGCTTTGGTAATGGAACCTTCAACCTCTGTCAGGTTGAGCCACACTCCCGGCTGGTGCAAAAGGTCCTCGTACTGGATAAGAAACTCTGAGGAGAATTGAAAGGAAGATTCATATTTTGTAATTGACTATCTGTGACCGATGAGAAGGTCTGACTGGAACATCTCATACTCTGTGTGGGACTGTTGTGCTCATCGCCAGGGGTCCAAGAGAGCTGAACGCTCCTCTCCATCTGGTCAGTCAGCTCCAGGCCAGTTGGTGGATCTGGTTTCCCTGTGAACACAATGAAGCCAGAGCCTTAGACCGATTAAAACCCTGTTTATGCTGGGATTCCAGTTAGTATGTACATCTTTGACGGGGATGCTTGACTGTTAAAACAAGTAACTTAGGTGCTGGTGATGAATTTTGATGAATATAGCTTAAGATTTCTGAAGATTCAATCATGAAGAGCTTGAATAGAATAACTTGTGAAGACACCATGAACCATTTTTAAGGCCAGACACAAACAGAAAAGCGTTTTAATTCTGGCTGATTGGATCGGTCCCATCAATCCCAATCTGCTTTTGCCCACAAAGACCTGAGAGGGGAGGTCCAATCAGCCAGATCAAGGGAAAACAAGTGAGGGAAATTAAAAAATGAAATGTAAGCAACAAGGTTTTACAAAAGGAACTCATGAAAGCTGCAAAATTCCGATCTATGAGTGTCGTTTACCGTAGACGATAGCTGGAGTGGGAGTAGCCTCTGAGACCGCGAGAAGCAAGAGTAAAGTACAATCACAGATTAGTGACACATTAGAAAGATCTGGAAAGTATTATACAAGCATGAATATGAAGGTAAATCCTGAAGACAGAAGGGAAACCCTTTACTTTAGGTAGTTTGAGAGTTTAAGAGCATGCAGGTTCCACTGTGAACCTACCTACAACCGTCAGCATTGCGCTGGCGGAGTCTTGGTCCAAGGTGGTGTTCGTGTTGCAAGTGTAGGTGCCCTGATCTTCGTCCGTCACGTCCTTAATGGTCAGTCGGTCTTCGCCCACCACAAACCTGATAACAGAGTTTCAAACAGAGATGAAACCTATCTCGTATCATCCAAAGCTGCATCGCTGTCGCTACGACATGCTCGTCCATACCGCTCGTCATCGGGTAACTCTTCGTTGTCCTTGAGCCAGCTCATGGTGGGAACGAGGGAGGGGTCGTGTTTGACTTTGCACTCGAAGGAAGCACTCATTCCTCTCTGGACCACCTTGTATTCCGGCGGCGTCAGGATACGGGTGGGCTCTGGAGACGGACAAATTCGACCTGTTGCTAAAGAAGACTAAAACATCTCTATGATGTTTTCTTTTAACAGGCTAGGAATCTCATGTCTGACCTTTAACCTCCAGGTAGACGTGATTCTCCCTGATCCCCAGGTTGTTGGTGGCGATGCAAGTGTACTTCCCACTATTTAGGGGCTGGGCAACGTGAATCTCTAGCGTACCGTTCTCATGGATCACATAATGATCACCATTCTTAATGCTGATCTGCATGTCCTTGAACCTGCAAACCATTCAGGGTTTAGCTTCAGTTTTGTCCACTTTTCATCAAAATTTATAGAAAAATTGCAGAAAACAGAGCAAATTTGATTCACCATGTGATGGTTGGTATTGGCGAGCCGAAGGAAGCGCAGTGGAGTAATGCAGGGTTGTTGGTGATGACCTGGTAGACGCGGTTGGGTGGAGTCAGCACCCTCGGTGGCTCAGCTATGGATAGAAACACAATATTATCACACATGCCGGCCCATCTGACCAAAATTTATGGACCAGTTTTAGTTCGACTCACCAAGAACGCTAACAAAGGCGTTTGCCAACAGGTAACCAAACTCATTGGATGCGTTGCACTGATAGACAGCGCTGGACCCTGATTGGACATGGCTGAGAATGACGGTGTCGTCATCCACCTTCCGACTTCGGTCTTTGGGTGCATCTGTTACGAAATGAGGCAAAGAGTGTTTTCACCCGCGTCGTGGTTTTAGGTAATTAAATCTGCACATAACAGTCCAGCCCTGCTGTGATTGGTTGTTTAACTCCACTGCAACTTTTAGATGTTGAGTTATTCTTTGGATTTCATTGGCTGCAGATTTTTACTCACTGTCTATCGAGACACCGTTGACAAACCAGTTGATTTTAGGCTTTGGCTCCCCACCGACTCGACACGTCAGGATGCCGGTCTCGTTCGGGGCGAGGATCAGATTCCTGGGAGCGCCGATCCAGAAAGGAGCCGCTGTCGGGGATGATGAAAACGAACGAGGAAACGTGATGAAATTTGTGAGAGGATAAAGTAGAGCAAGAGCGGCAGGAAGGAAAATTTATCCGTCTTCAACTCTGTACCTTTAACCGTGACCTTGATGACGTGCTGTGCCACGCCGAGGCTGTTTGTGGCCTTGCAGCGATAATCCCCGGCATCAGCTTCAGTCACGTCGTGAATCTGGAGCATTTTCTGGAAGTTGTGAAATTTCTTCCTGCCCGTTGGGAGCTCTCCTCCATCTTTCTGCCAAGTGATGTTTGGAGTGGGCCTGTCATGGGTTCAACACCAAGATGCTACTTCCTGGAGAACAATATCACCTTATCATGCAAGTTACAACTAATTCCTACTTACAAGCCTTCGGCGATGCATTCCAGCACCAGAGTCTCCCCTCGCAGAGCCATCTTGGTACTTGTGGCGCCCAGAGGCGTCATGAAACTTGGGCGATGCTCCCCCCTTGGGCTATCTTAACACACGGGGACACAATTCTGAATCAGAACCAGATCTTAACGCTCTTCCAGAAGAGTTTGAAACTAGGAGGTCACAATGTTATTAGGGAAATAGGTGGTGGAAGCATACGCTGTCGGACGATGGCGTGATTAGTCCAGCTGGACAGATTGTGTCGTAAATGAGTGAGCGATGACCTGATAGGTTTCTCTTTTGCCTTGACATGTAGGAGAAGCATTTCAGAACAAGGGGGGAGGAAGAGGAAGCTCCATGAGAGGAGTGGGGTTTGTTACTACGGCAACACTAAGGCTTATGTCTTATGAAGTCAACCCCCTGGTCAAACACAGATCCTTCCAAAGATGTAAGTAAAAGAAAAAAAAATTGAATTCGGAGTCTCTCCAGAAAAATGGGATAATCCGAGGAAGATCTTAAAATAATGACGAATGAGGGGATTGAGGCCCAGTTAAAGAGGTGCGTTGGGTATTGTTAGGCCAGGGAAGTCGGGTGGGAGGGGTTCAAAGTGACGGGGTGGAATGGGAATAAACCGGCAGCACTCACCACTAAAGAAATCAGTGATATTGTATAAAGCAGCCACAGTCTCATTGATAGTTTCCACTGGAATATAACAGAACAGCATAAGCATGCAAAAACTAGGAATCAAACAGGAAATGATTGGCTTCACTGTTTTGTCAGTATAAAAACAGGACAAAATTTAATCTAAGAGAAATTAATGTTTGTCATTGATGCCAAAGTGAGGAAAAAATACCTTGGCGTGTGGAATTCAAAGTGTCTTAAAGGGAGAAATCATGAAAGTCTTGGAGTCTTGACTTACTGTTCAGCACTGTGACTGAGATTGGCTGCTTCTGCTGGATGGTTTGTGTGTGGGGGAAGCGAGCGTAGCAGATGTAGTCCGGCCTGCTGTCTTCTGGGAGGACATTCGAAAAGTACAAGTCTCCATTCAGAGCCTGAGACACCCGGCTATCCAGGGGCAGTCTCTGGAAGTCTGGAGGACGTGAGGAGTGAGGCGAGTTTCATCAGTCTTCCCTTTTGTTTCGGTCTGGAGATCTGTCTGCGTGCTAATTACTTACTGCTATCCATCCAGACGATGTCGGGAGGGGGCAGCCCTGCAGGGGGTCGGCAGTGCAGCACCAGGAAGTCCCCCGTCTGCACCTGAATGACTTCATTTCTCTCTTTTGTCCACAAGGGGGATCCTGTGAGTCACATTAATGTCAAACAAAGGCAGTCATAAAAGGTTGCATTCAGTTGTGTACAAAAAAAACAAATGGTGAGATTGATCATTCTGTGGAAGATATAGATTTAGGATTTAAAAATGAGTGTTAAAAAAAAAATAGAGTCCAAAACCGATGGGAACAACGGGACCAGAAGTCTTACTGGACTGTCTGATGACGACTTTGTTGGACAGAGCGGTGCCGTGTTCGTTGTGGACGATACATTGATACGTTCCCTCGTACGCCTCGGCCTTTCCTCCACTGATGTCGATGACCAGAGTCCCAGAACCGGGTTTCATCAGAACTTTGGAGTCGCTCTCGACGTCAAAGTGGGTCCCGTTTCTGGTCCACGAAAATCTGCCATCGAGAAGAACGTTAAGGATTATTGATTTTGTAGCAGGAAGAATTTGATTGAGATGTTAGTGGTGAATTTTTGTCCAATGACCATGACAATAAAGTTGTTACTATGGTGATCCAGAATTCCACAATCCGTCTTGGTTACCATGCCCTCAGAAATAGATGAATGATTTCACATAAAAGAGCATAAAAATTATTGTGAAATTGGGTTGTTGATCAATTTTTATGAGGATTTCACCCATTAATTTAATTTTTTAGGGCAATTTCCAGCATACACACTATCAGGAAACCTTGACATGATCATTTTGTTCTCCTCCATACTACGACTCCATGTCTATTTATTATCTGTTGCATAATAAAACCACACCAATCCATTTGTGTTGCTCATGCCAGGGAGGATGTTACAGAGTCTTTTGTCTGCTGAAAAAAAACAATCACGGATGCGATGGGAGGAGCGGTTGTCTCACCCGGGATGAGGCTTCCCCTTGGCCTCGCAGTGGATGACAATGTTCTCCCGTGGATCAAAGATGTAATCCTTGGGAGACTGTAGCGTTATGGTAGGGGGTTGTGGCACTAGGAGAGACATGGAAAAGAAGCAAAGCTCAGACACACACAATGGCTCGTAAAAAAACCTTTTTACGCTCTGGGGCTCGTAAAATCAAAAGGTCACGCAAGCAACATGCAGCAAAAAAAACCCAACAAAAACATTCAGCCAAACCTGATGATCAAGTGTAACCACAGGGATCTGCAAACAAAAAGCTGTAACAGCTGATCTGAAAATGACTTATCACACAATAAACGAAGAGCCACTCCAAAAACAAGCAAGTCAACTTCACACCGTGACACCAATACGACTACGACTGCATGCACGTCTAACATCGCTAGGATCCACGCCACAAGGTTAATAAAGCACTGAACACGTGAAGTCACAGCAGCGTCTCAGGCAACTTACATCCTTCCAGTACTTTAGCTTTTTGTCCACCGTGACGCACCGTACCACAAGCGATAGGATATTGAGGAAAGATGTTAGTTTTTGCAGTTGGTAAACCACAGGATCAAATGAAATAACTGCGCATTCAAGTACCTCCAGCATTTTAATGAGCCTGCCTGTGATTTTTTCATTTTTTTTGTTAATCTGGGCAGGTGCAAACAATGCAAGAAAAGTAATTGAAGTGTTACAGATATTCTGCAAATTTGTTGTCCATGCTGAAAACATGCAAAGCTAAGACTGAAGTAAGAATCGATAAAGCTTCTTTAGGGACTGTAATTGCCATTGCATCTCCCGACAATATGAAGAAATTCATGTTGGTACCAACAGAACAGATGCTTCATTTTGTATTATTGTATTCATTTAATTTAACATTGATTGGGAAAGTACTTACGATCAAGAGGCACTTCCAACGCCGAGGTCTCGTGACTCAACAATATCAACAGGACGGCGCTGAAAGTCGCCACCCACGTTCTCTTCCCATCCATGGTCAACGGCGTGACAGAGTTTGGATCCACTCTGCAGAGATGTAGGGTAAAAGAAGAAGAAAGACATGAGTCTATTTAGATGATCATCAAAGTCTATCTGAGCAGACATGGATTCTGAATTCACTTATTTCAAACACAAGTACACAGCAAGAAATGTGTATATAAGAATGGACCATAAAAATGAGATATATCTGTAGACAGACATTTAGTCTGAGCCACAAAGGAAAGGGTTTGCTTTGTTCTCATGGCGTAACGGCCAAACTAGGGTGTGTTAGTCGTGCATCACGAGCTGGACGCTGCATCGCCGCGACCGACAGGAGGAGGATGTGTCAAAACAAACATGATTTCAGTTCTTGTAGCTTAAACAACTTCTGCATCTGTGCATGCCAGTCCAGTGCGCTGTTATTTTCCATTCTATGATTTCATTTGCTCGTTCAACAAAGAACACGAGTGAATACATTTGGAGGTGAGTTTGCACACTTCCAGGTGCTCAGGCCTTCCACGTGTCTGCCTGTAAACCAGGACTTTGAACCAGAATTTTTTTTTTTTGCCAATCATTTCGTTCCGAACAGAAACAGAATTATAATGTTTCCGGTTTTACGTTCCACCCAAGAATTGACGCACCTAAACTGGTTAGAACAAAAAATGTATAGTTCCCGAATAAGTCAATAACGTTCCTTGTAAATATAAATAGGTAGCTTTAGGATTTTTAAATTGGTAATAAAGGCAATTAGTTTACATACCGTATATATGCCCTTACGGAACAGAGATCAGTGAGAGATGGAGAAGTCGCGGCAGCTTATGATGCATTAAAGCTTCAAAGCTTCAAAGTTTCAGCCGCCACACCCCTAAATTAAAAATTTTGCCCTGACCTACTTGCATAGGTCAAAGATTAAAGGTAGATTAAAGGTAGTACTACTGGCATAGTAAACAGGACAACAGCACTGATCTGTTACGGAACACAGGATGGAGAATCGGAGAAAGACTATGCGGCAGTTTGAGATGCATCGAAGCTTCAAAGTTTCAATGCTTCAAAGTTTCAGAGTCTGGGGAACTCTGCTCTGAAAATGACTGCTGCCAATGAGTTAATGTTTAAATCAAACATTTTTTCAGATTGACAGACTGCAGTGTCAGGAATATAATCTAGAATGGGAGACTGCCTTTTGCTTGACTGCTGGTGATATGTCTCAACTTCTCTCTCATCACGCATTGAGTGAATGACAGGAAGTGAAACATGAGGTCAGATATTTTTTTCAAGAACAAAAAAATGAACCGGTATTGACCGGTTACTATTATATTGAATAACCAATTCTGTTTCAGAGCATTAAAGTTTTTACATCCCACTTCAAAGCAGTGATGTAACTGTCCATTAGTTAGCCCACCAAATATCTTCGCAACCGTTGCTTAAGAAAATCCAGCATTGGAGATACCAGATATAGTACTAAAATAGTATTGATTTTTCCGCTTATGTCCCTTTAGGGCTTCCGTAAATTTCTACATGATTTGTGAAGCTGACATGTTTCCCATTGCATGAGCCCCATGAATCAACGCGAGCGCCGGTTTGCTCCTGTCAGACTGCGATGGATTTGGTGCTACTGTCAAGCAAATGGTTCCATCCATCCTCGCGTCTTCATTATTCACGACAAACACATACGTCTTTGCACATATGTTCCCGACACAATGCACACGCAAATACACAACACACACACACACACGGGCATAAATTCACCCATCAAAGGGGGTAAGGGTGGGGGTGGGCGAAGCCATCAGAGGCATCTTGAAGGTGAATTTATCAAGCTTGCTATCAGCTTCCAGCTCGTTGCTTCTCTATGTCTGATGACATAAGGAGTGTTTGGTAATGAGCACACACAGAAAACAGCGTGTCACATGTTGTCCTGCTGAGCTATGCAGAGTGTGTGAGCTAATGCAACCCTGAGGCACGGCTAATTACGCCAACGTCGCTCTAGCTAGTTAATGGAGAAGGGAGACAACAGAGAGAAGGAATAGATCAACGCCGCAAAATGCGTTTAATGCAGGCCATGCAGGCTAAATCTCATAATGAATCTCGTAGTGGAAAAAGTCAGCGGCGTTTCGTGCTAATGTAATAGGCCATCTTCAGATTAATTACAGTAACAGCTTCCTGCTGTTGCAGCAGATACGCCCCCCCCCCACGGCGGCGATGGCCACGCCATATCAAGTCGTGTTGAACCTCGGGCTATTTTTCTCTCAGAGAGACACAGTGAAGCCTGGCAAGGGTGGAACTGAGTGGGATGTATGGGAATTGATGGACAGAATGTGTAAATGGGCAAAAACGGTCACGGTATCCATATGTTGAGCTAACCTAGCTACAGCAGACAACAAAAACGTCTCTATACCTGATGTTTGACTAAATATGGACGCAATAGACACACTTAAGAACCATTACTTGTATGTGTAATATTCACTGTAATGCTGAGTCATTATGTGCCGCCACAGACCAAAAAAAGCCAAGTGAAAGTGACTAAGACAACTCTAGTAAGGATGAGTGGGATGAGTTTGTCTGCAGGGCAGGTCGTCTCTCGTCCCACTCCTTCCTTTGTTCTCTAACTTTGGGGTTGAAACCTCAAATCTTTTCCTTCCTCTGTCTCTTTCATTCTGTCACTTCCTGTCTTCCTTCCTGTTTCATTTTAGTGTGATTTCTCTCGTTTGTTTCCAGTCCAGTTGACGTTTGTTGTCACGTTTCAGTCCTTTCCCCTGTGCATTTCTCAAGTTCTGCCTTGACTTGTGTATTTTTCTAAGTATTCTGCCTGAACTCTGATTCTCATCTTTCTCCTCACCCTTACCAGACTTTGTTTGCTTTGACTCCTCTATGGTTTTGACCCTTGGCTATTTTCAGGATATTGATATTAAATATCTGAAGCGCATCCGTCGTGCCTCGGCCTCGTTTCTGTCTGCATGTATGTCTTCTTATTTTTGTATGTTAGAATTCTGGAGATGTTTTAATAAGAAAAAAAGTAAGACATCACCTTCAGATCAGAAGCTAAACAAAGGGAATTTATGTCTGCCCAAGACGGCAAACAATTATTTTCTTCGCATGAAAACACTACAGTTGTTGGATGCCTTCAGCAGTGTTTGAGAGAAGATGAAGCAGTTTCTTCTTTACGACTAAAGATGACATGAAGCCTGCTGACACAAGTCTAACAGACTTCCTGCTTCTCGGTTTGCAAAACCCTGAAGCGAAGCGCTAAGTTGGTCACTCCACAGCCTTCAGTCACACGGAGGCATGACAACCTGACTGGGCAGATGAGATGGGGGGGCAAAGGGAGGAAGGACGGGAGTGATGAGAACGCAGTCATCTGCAGTCACATCGGATCAGAGTGATGGAAATATTCTAAGACGACAAACCGAACCGCATCGGACTCAGATGGCTTCCTGCGTCTTAAAGCACAGACCAGCAGATGAAATACGATCGTAGGGAACAGTAGATCTTTGCTAAGAAACTGAACGTTATCCACTTATATCACAGAATGTCATGTCTTTGGGCAGACTTTGAAGGCATGTTTCATTCACTGTAGTGGTTTCTAGTATCCAGGTCGCTGGAACAGGAGCTCTGAGCCATGAGATTTCCCATAAATACAGTGAGGGGGGAACTGCAGACTGATATTTGAGAAAGCAGATCTAACCTTTCTAAACAGCCTTAAAATTGTGACAAAGACTATTCCTAACAGCACCGATAGAGGTCTTTGTGCAGCTAACAACCCCTGAGGTGAGAAGTCTAGAACTTCTTACGATATCCTGAAAACCAACACCGGCAATCGTTTGTGAAAAGCAACATAAATACAGAGCAAAACTAGCATCAATTTGAAAAAAAAAAAAAAAAAACCCTATCAAGTGAGCAGACTGCCCCAAACAAAGCCCTTTGAAAGGTGAAAAGTCCCTCTTCAGGGCAAAACCTTAGCTTTTGATCCAAAAGGGAAACCAGTTTCCTGTCTTTTTACCGGGTTAAGTATTATTTACTAAAGAACATTTGGATAATGTTCCACCTTCCTCACCCAGAGGGGAGGGACTAGAACAACCAATTCATAATAAAGTTGCATTACTGGTATGGTTGTATTTGAATTGCTAACAATACACGCAGCAAATACGTCCACAGTTCAATGTGCACATTTGATTCTTTTGACCCTGGCTGGGTAAACGGATAATTCTGTGACACGTGCTCGGCTGCTTCCTCCCCAAGATTGGAACCAATCGCTCCAATCCCAAATTACAACTGTTTCATTCTCCTGGTGAACTCCTGACCTCATCGTAAGCCAGCGCCCACAGCTTTGGAAGTTATTGTAAGAGTAGCTGTCACTGCACTAACACTCCTTTGCGGTGAAAGGACTGAAATGCAAACCTCTTTGTCTCCAGTTGCCCCCAGACCGGATCACATACAGCCACCTAATCACCTCTTTTTTTGCATGTACACACACGCAAACACACACACACACACACACACACACACATAGGGGCTTCCCATTTTGCAATCAGTTTTTCTAGCACCATCCACAGAAACCCCCAATGCTTTTTCTCGGGGGGCTTTATAAAGTGCTGATGCTCAGCATACACCGGGCTTGGCACCCACCGTCCGTCCCCCACGGGGCCCATTGTCCTTCATTTGTTTACCACTGGGATAATGCTGAAACGGCAGGGGCGTTCTAAGGCACAAGGTGACACCACGGCAGTAAAAGATGGGATGGGTGTGCACGAGCAAACATGCACATGCATGATTGTGTACATCCCTTCAGGAAACGTGGCACGATTCTTTCGTGTTGTAGACTTCTATGTTTTGACCACCGTTTTGTTAAACCTAGCACTACATAGAGTGGAGTTTACGTTGGACAGATGGGCTTATGGAGGTGGTCACCCAAACTGTGTTTGCATGCATCTTATTTCCATTTCCTGTTTCTCCTTTTTCGTCTTCCTGTTCCAGAAATATTAACCGCCCTGCCTTTCCACGAACCAAATCTTAATATCTTTGCTCCAGGCCCATTCAAACAGAGCGAGGAAGCGAATGGAAATACCTGAGAAGTTGTCATAGCAGCTGTCTGGAAATGAGGCAAAACAACCTAAGAAACAGCTTCCTATGCTGGGAATGTAATCTTTCTTACAGTTCAGATTAAAAACTAGCAAACTGTGTTCTTCAAATCAAGAGTACTTAACTGTAAGGGTTCCGAAAGAAAAAGATAATTGCTGAAAAGCTAATCATGAGACTCATCCATGTGTAAAGTCATTACTGATGGCAGCCGTTGAAACTCGCCTCATCTAACATGATATTAGAGATCTGTGATATTTGGACCGTTGGATGCGTTTGTATGGACCGGTTTGTTGGCTTCTTGGAGGGGGGGCGTTGGTTGGGCGCCATTCATGTTGCCCTGGTGAATTTTGATGGTGCAGCCTGTGCATGCATGCGTGCATGTGTTTATTATTTTAATTTATTCCATTTCTTGCATATTCCTTTTATGGTTATTCCCTATTAGCACATGCATCTCCATCTCTTATGTCACAAATCTATTATCCAATCAGTGCATTCATCAGTCACAGCCTATTAACTGAATGAAACTGAACATGTAATGGAAAACAATGATATTAGCAACACAAACAAGCTAGCGTAGCGTGTTTGATCAGCTACTAAACTGTGCAGCATTGTCCTTTTGGTATGCGACGTGTGTGTGTGTGTGCTTGTTGGGTATCCATCAATAGCCGGTCTCGTGGTCATGCGGCGTGACGATGTGACGGCGGTGCCCCTGCTGCTATCGCTAGGTGAAGGTATTGATGAGCAGATAGATGCACGTGGCTTTGGTGGGTGACGGAGTGCATCGCTATTGATTTGTAAATGTGTGTTTGTGTGTGTGTGTGTGTGTGTGTGTGTGTGTTATTGCATCCTCCAGGGCAAGATTAGTCCATTTATTAGGGGCGGGGTTCCTCTCTACCTTTTTTTTGGGTTTTGCTAAGCCTGATTGTCGTAATTTTGTAAGAGGATAAACAGCATAATGGGGACAAATACTGAGGAAGAGCAGAGAGAAAGGAGCATGATGGGAAGGGAAAGGGGGCAGGAGGTGAGAGATTGGGGGAGGGGGCTGATTGACGGTGCAACAAGCTGGCTTCCTCTCCTCCCTCCATCTGTTCATCAGGATTACTCACGTAGGGAGGGATGGAGGAAGAGGAGGGAGGATGAGAGGACGGATCCATCATCTCACGCAACAATGACTGCATTCAAACCACTTTGTGCAGAAAATATAATGAGTCACGGTTTCAAATTAGAGATCGATGCGACGTGGCAGAGAGTTCTCCTGGGGCTGATCGGGTAACGATGATAAAGCGATGAAAAATAATCCCAGCAGAGGTGGATTAAGTAATGCAGCGTGTTTTATATTTAAACCCAGCATTCTTCACACTCTGTCTTCTTCCTCGCCGCCCTTGGGGGTACATATCTTGGCATGTAACCTCCGATACGACAATGACAATGGAACGGCGTGAAACAACCCAACACTTCACTGCATGATCCACCTTCCAAGTTGGGGTTTTCCTAAACTGGGGGCTGAACCCTTTTCCCTCATAACCCGAAGTAAGCCAGTTACTGTTTGGGGCAATAGGAGACATTTTTCTGCTTTCATAGAGGTTACTAAAGGTGAGGTCAAGACCAATCCAATAAGAAAACTTGGATAAAGGTTCAAAATGCTTAAATTTTCAGCTCAACTTGACAAATAAATGTCTTCACAAATTCTCTCTTACTTCAGTGGGAATCCTGTTAAACCCATATGAGGTAAATCACTTGGATATATTGGTCTTACCTGCAAGGATTTAATCGTATCAACTGTGTGTATCCAGGAAAAGTGGTTCAAACCTGCAGCAATGAGAAAGACAAATTTTAATCTTTAATTATTTGCACATCTTGCATTCATGTCAGACTGTCAGAGATGATGAAAAACATGCATCACGCTGAGAAAGAGCTAATGAATGAACTGCACTTAGTAAAACATAAGTGACAAAAGACCGTTGCTCGTGTTTCACGGTTCTCAAAGCAAACGGACTTTAATTCATCCATCAATAGAGGCCGGTGTCTCAGAGGCGGCACGCCGTGAATACGTAGTGCTCTCCAGGGTACGAACAACAAATGATTGTGTTTTGCTCAGCGCCGGGACACCAATCAATAGCCGAAACATCTCCGGTCGTTTTTATTACTTTTACTTCAAGCAGGAC
Organism: Antennarius maculatus; assembly: GCA_013358685.1. Lineage (NCBI taxonomy): Eukaryota > Metazoa > Chordata > Actinopteri > Lophiiformes > Antennariidae > Antennarius > Antennarius maculatus. The sequence goes on along the minus strand of CM023627.1, from coordinate 2,644,981 downwards.
ACACACAAATAACAGGGTCCCCATCATCGCCCCCCCATCTCCTGCTTTCCCTACATGACCGTGAATCCATTATCACAATCTCCAGAGAGACTCTCCATTCATCTGACATTAGCAAAACAAATGTGTCAAATGAGAAACGCCGGCGCGTTCAGACGGTAGTTAGCTCAGGGAGGGGGGGGGGCATGGTGGATTATGTGGATGTCCATTAATGATACCGGGTCGAGTTGCTAGAAAAAAGAGCTGAACAAGAAATGAAATGTTGGTCTGTTCGCTTAAAGACGAGCAAGTTTACAGGAAATTACGCCGAATCGGATGAACGCACTGAAATGAGACACATCGATCTCATCTCAGCTGAACCTAAACAAATTGAGTCGTCCCGAGGAGCAAAAGAGTGGAAAGACGGGGGAAAAAATTAACGATTGGAGACGGGATCGCAACAAGACGTCAGGAGAACGTCCCAGAAGGAGAGGCAGAGGAAGGAAGAGTGGAGAAAGAAGTGGAACCATGATAAAAAAAAATGAAGCCAGAGGAGGAATCAGAAACATACATTATTAAAGACGAATCTAAAAGCGCTTCATCATCACAGCGCAATGGGAGTGGGGGGTGGTTAGCTGAGGTTAGAATAAAGACGAGCAGGAAGGGGCCACAGCTTCATCCAAGGATAAAAATTCAGTGTTTTTAGTTCTACAAAATTATTCTACATGTAGATTCGTATTGAAGTCGTATTATTTCTTAGAATCAGATACTCTGAAGTGTTGTTTTCTACAAGCTAATTGTGATGATGTGAAAAATATGAATGGAAAACCACAAATTTTTGCCTTTAAATGCAAATTTTAACGAAGCATCAATGAAAACTGAGCTTTAATGTGAGGATTTGCTTCTTTTTAGCAAATCAAAGCTAGTTTTTTACATCCTGCTTCAAAGCGGTGATATATTGTAATTGTCAGAGTTCGTGTGTTTGTCCGTCCATCTGTTAGTCCATCTTCAAAACTATTGCAGATAGAAAGATTAAACAAAAAGCAGATTATTCAGGCAGCAAAGGGGATGAAAATGAGATGATGACCTTGACCTTGAAAAAACTAGGTCAAGGTCAAATTCCAACTTTTGTTCACTAAGGAACCGGATAAGATAAGAAGACGAGGGTGAAGGCCAATAAGACCGTAGATCAAAGCTGGTGCTTTGATCTATGCAAGTAGGTCAGGGTAAAATTTTGAATTCAGGGGTGTCGCAGGATGTTGCAGTCTCTGACTGCCTTGTTCTGTCTGTTTCTAGTCTTCACGTTGAGCTATGGTAACTAGCCAAACATCAGAATAAAATAGAATAACCTTTATTGCTATTATTTCACTGCCACTACATCAGATAGGCTTTTCTGTATTAGTATTCCATCTATACAGTCGTCTCAAAGGCTTTGAATCTGTTTGATGAGCCTTCAGAAGAACTCGTGGAGCAAAAATAGATCATTCGCTTCTCCTGCAAGGAGTAAAAATATCGCTATGACAACAATGAGGATGTACAAAGTGAGCTCTGGGAATAGTTTACCTGGAGATAAAGACCATCTCTTTGTCCACATCCGTTCACAAACTATAATGTGATTTTCAGCATCTCATTACTAAACGTTCACATGTTCTAAAGCTGAGTTTAAAACAGCTGATTTCCTTCCAATCTCCTGTTTCAATTAGCTGCTGAGTGTATGGATCCACTGGGAACCAGTGCATTGTCTGAATGTGTCAGTGTGTGATAAAAGAACACACCGCAGGCATGAATAGCAATGTGTGTGTGTGCGTGTGTGGAGGGGGGGAAATCAGCGACAGCAGTCGCATGCCCAGACTGCCAGGACACGCCCACTTTTACAATCACCACTAGATATTAATACACACACACACACACACACACACACACACCTATTTTAACTCTCTAGAGTGGACTTACACACTCACGCATCACTTTGAACGTGGGTGGAAATTATTGGGGACGGAGTGTTTGCATGTCATCACACTACACAATTAACAACAACACAACACACTAGAATGATGTCTAAACACTAATGTTAATATTACAGCCCAGACAGAAGCTCAGCCAGCAACACAGATATATTTAAACTCTGAAGCCCGATATGTTTGTATGTTTAGCCAAAAAATCATAAAATCCAGTTTAATTTACCAAACAAGAAAACTGAGGACTGAAAAGACAGTTTAAACATTAGTAAAATATATTATGTTATATTAATACTATATTATATTATGCAGTATTATATTATACAGTATTATACTATATTATATCATATTATATTATTCTTCTTACATTATATTATCAATGGTGGATGTGAATATAAAATGCAGGCTTTAAAAAAACCTGATTTAATTTGCTTCCAAAAAACTGTGAGGGTCCAGGTAGCAGAGGAATGACCAATCAGAGAGCAGCCTCAGGTCACCTGCTTGAAGGACTTCCATAGAACCCCTTGTGGTCGACGCCCCTCAACCAGGAAGTACAGAAAAATCAACCCAGCACAATTTAAATGTGTTTTATATTTCAATTTTAGTTCATAATATCCAGTGAATTTATGTTTAACATGTTTTTATGGAGAATTTTTATCAATAAATTTTATCATCTGTTCTCCTTTTGAAATAAAAATGAATGGAAACTTTGTAAACTTTGGTAAGTTGTTGCATTGTATAGTTTTAAACTCCATTATACACAATGGAGTCTTCACATCCGCCTTCATTATTCTATTATTCGTGAAGGACATCTGCTTTACAGAAGCTGCCTTTTGTAATTCATTCATCACTACTTTTTGTAACATAACAATAACAGGTATTATCTAAATGGATCGGCATCGTTTGAATCTGTGGGACTCTCCTACTTATAAGAACACAGTGGACTTTTAGACGCGAGTTGCCCTGGGGCTGGACAGTGCAAACAGCAGAAAACACAAAAGCAACTCTTGTGCATAATGTCTATTTAAATATACAGACATTAGTAGTCAAAAGATTTCAGTTTCTGGGCAGGAGAAAACCGTTGTGCTCAAATTACAAAAGAAGTAATGTAAAATACATTACGGCTGTGAGACGGTTATCCTCAGTGATTTAGGAGTCAGCTGGAAGCCGGAGCGCAGACAACCGTCTGGCTCTTTGTCTGGAGCCTGGAGGTTCTCTGTGGATTGAGTATCGGCCATAACATCTGTGTGTGATCTGATTTTGCTGTAGGCATTGGGCATGTTATTTATCGCTCTCCCTTTATGTATATATGCATGTTTACATGCTCATGTCATCTGCGTAAAGAGTATAGTCCCAGAAAATGATAAATGATGTCATTAAGCTGGTCGCCAGGCGGCATTTAATGCACCGTGTCGTCGCTTTGTATACATGCAAAATCCCCTGACATGTAGGTATTCAAATATTGATGCAATTTTTTTTTTTACTTTTTGAGGTATTAGTAGAAGTTAGGGAAACCCAAAAGCACTTATGTGGGCTTTTGTAACCTTGAAGAATATTTCAAGATGTTTGTATGAAAAAGAAAAATGTGTAGGTCCAAGAAAAGTAGGGCTAAAATGAAAAATGCCACAAGCCTGTGTCAGGATGGCATTTACACTCTTGAGAGTTCAAACCCTCACATTCCCATTCCAAGTGTTTGTATGTCTGTGTGCGATGGCCTTAGAGGAAGGGAGAGGGGGTGGTAACCATGGCTGAGGGGGGTGTTTAATTTTAACAGCCTCTGAGCATCCCTCTGATGACAGTCGACACACAGAAAGAGCACCAGAGAGCTGGGTTTAATCACAAAGATTAACGGCCTCCCCAAAGTTCTATTTCTTCCCTCTGGAGTTTAAAGGGACGACGTTTCCATCCCCACTGTTCCCACTCAACACCACGCAACTCCCACAATGGAGTCATCAAGAAAGTCCCACACGCACACAAAGACATTAAGAACCAAATAGATGCATCAAGATTAAGGAACGGTTGGAGGTAGCATTCCTCTGCTGCTCCTGCTTTCTGAGATTGATGGGAAGCAGGTTGTAAACCCGTCCAGGTATGGAGGAGTTCTCTGGGGGGGTTGGAACCAATCATGGGAGCTCATGTTACTGTCGCGACAGACGGAGAGGATTAAAAACCGAGAGTGAAAAAGGAAACATGAGGATGACAGGGATGAACTGAAGAGGAAAAGTAGAAAGAAGCATGTGGTGCAAAATGATGATTTGTGAGCTGGAGGTAAAAAAAAAGGCAGGGTCACCCAGGTGCATCCAATCACGGCCAGAGAGAGAAGTCGGCCCTGCAGCTTGAATTCTAAGTCAATGTAGGATTTCTGCAGGGCAACACCTCACGGGAATGCTGGGATTTAAAAATCTAATATAACCATGGTATGCATTCCTATAGATGGATATAACAAAGACCAGGCATTCAGCAGGACTGACTTAACATAAAACAACAAGAAGTCTGGATTTAGCTTCTCTAAGTAAGCCAAGAAAGAGGAGTTTCGTATTAAAAAAGTCTGGCTTTGGAAGATGCTCCATTAATCTGGAGCCTCATGGCATTCCTCCTGTGAACTTCTGTCCTTCGTTTCTGACAGTCTTTTTAAGAAGGGATCACTTTTGAGGCCGGGAAGGAGAGCAGGCAACGTGTGATTAGAGGCTTGTGATGCTAACATGAAGATCTGACGATAGACAAAGAAACCAGATCCACGTAATGTCAGACCGTGACCGGCGTCGCCATGGAGAGACTCAGGCAGAATGACGGCTATCAGAAACAAACACTTCAGAGACCGTCTTTCTAAAGGAACGACACAAAAGAGAGACAGAGATAGAGAGACGTGCAATGAGAGTGAAAACGAGTGACGGCTATGAGAGAGTGGAAATGAGAAGGGGAGGAACAAAGAGACAAGGGAAGGTAAACAGAAGAACTATAGGATGTCTGGGAGATGTCTAATATTGACCGCATATCTTCCAACTCTCCCGGAGAGAGACATATGAAGAAGAAGATGATGAAGAAAGGAGGACAGAGGCTTCCTAATATTGGTAACACCAATGGAAAGGGATTTCTCTCAGCTATGAGGAAAAAAAAAAGTTCTCAGGCGATGAGGAAGCCTCAAGCTTCACCATGGCAACGGAGTGAGGCTTTCACAGCTGGCGCAGCTGTAACCGAGTGAGATATCACTCTTAAAACATGTCGACGATGCCACTTCATTGAGATTGAGTCCCAAACAAAGCAACTCACAGATGTGTAAGGGGTATATCCTGCAGCAACGCCAGCCTCTTCAAGGGGTGAAGATCGAATCTGAGTATGAGCGGCGGCAGTATCCAAATCGTTATTTTTAGACGATATCAAGAAGCTTTGCAACCTGTTTTTTTAATCTTTCTCCCTCAGGCTTCTCTGTGTATTAATGTGCGCATGGATGAGGCTGGCGACGCCGCCGAAAGCGTATCAAACAGGATTTTTGATGTCAGTCTGAACTGAATATGCATTTTGATGGATCTTAAAGGGATGCCCTGAGGTCTGATTGCACTTGACGTCTGCCAAAAGCTCATGATGTACCATACTGCTAGCGTGTTAGCGTGTGAAACATACACCCTGTGCGATTTTGATCATGCTAATATGGTAGCTACTATTCAGATCATGCAAATCACGATAGTTTGACCTGACATTAGCAGTCCTCTAAGAAAGACGGACAACGTCATGCTCTGACCAGGGCAAACTGACACGCTGGATTTTGGCGTATTTCTTTCCAGGGCTTTCAGTTCTCCTCCAAAAGCCCAAAAAAGCAAATAAAAGCCACGTGCGAATCCTGCTGACTCCATGCTGAATCACACCACGGCGGTGATTCATGACCTCCAGCAGAGCAGCAAAATCACAGACCTCTGCTGGTCGTATTTGAATGCCGTCACGGCTCAATAATACGCGGACGTTGTTGCTTCTTCAAGGTCGCCGTGTCGCGAATCACACATGCGTGACTCTGTACACGTGTAGCCGCAGACGTAAAAACTTTATTTGCTTCTCACCTTTGTCCTGATTTTAATTAAACAAATTCCCCCTGAGCTTCAGTCAAATCTGGTTAAGGAAACAAACCACAGCAGCATCAATCTGAAAGGCTCCAAGACTCACAAGATCACGCTATGCTAACGCCATGCTAATAAAACATCTTTGGATAGAGATGTCTGCAGACACTTTAGAGGACATACATTGAGAAAAGACTCTGTTGGAGTCCAAATAACCTAAATATGTGACACTAATCCAAAAGTTGGTCCACTTATTTGCCTCTTCTGACACTTCAACAAGGTTCTCAAAGTAAAAGACCTCACTATTTTCATTGTTGTGTTGATTTAAACTATTTAAACTAAGTTTAAATGATTTAAAAGAAGCACTTATCAGCAATCAGCAGCTTTAGTCCTTGCCAATGAAAGTTGGGTGTCTCTATGATTCAAGTTTATTCTTGTTTGGTTTTATTGGCGCTGGTTCGAGGCTAATGTCACCCATAGACAATCAGGAGCAGACAGAGAGGAGACTTCCTCTGTTTGGCCAGCCAGACATGAATTCAATTCCCTTCAAGGTCAACAAAAACAGGACTTCCTCTCATGTTTTCTTAAAGAAAGATGTAGCGGCTTTCATGAAACACTGTTAGCCCAAACTGCTGCAGCGCTAATCTGGTATTTTGTTTTATAAAAAAGGCGCAAATGCAAAAAAAATGAAGAAAATCTGAGCTTAAATCGATCACGATGTTCTGAAATCTCCCTATGTAGGCTCTGTGGTGGGACTACCAAAGTAGCAGACCTTAGCAGTTTGGTATCACTCAATCTCTTGCGCACACACACATGCACACACACACATATACACACACACATATACACACACACACACACACACACACAACTCCCTGCCTACAGGGCTGTACAGCCTTATTGGCGGGGGATGCTGACTTTGAGGCAGGCCAGACAGCATGGACCCCCCCCGCATGGTAAAACAGAGGCTGCTGCTCTCTCTATACAAAGACTGCAGTCAGCACTTTGCTGCTCTAAAAACAGATGATGTCTGAGCTAATGAGCGAACCTCGCAGCACGACCGGATGGGGATTTACACCGGGATAGTCCACGTCTCTGTCTGAGCAAAGCCAACCTCTATTGTGTTTCCCTAGACCTGCTAACAGACATGCCTCATTTATGGAACGCTTAAATCATGACCCTAATAGTGTTATAATTGAATTGGGCTTTTAAGCAGCATTAAATATTAAACGACTGTCTTGATAACTTTTATACGGATGCATTCTGTCTTTGCTGATCAAGCGATGAAAAAGAATAGAGCTATTGGACATAATCCTTTTCGCTCTGGTGGGAGATGCTAAAAATGCTTTCTGCTGGGACTTTGGCTAAACAAGATCTTTGGAATTAACCCACTCAACCCTATCCAGAATCTATTAATTGGCTTGTGAGGGATCTTCTCCTCTCAGAGATGCTTATGCCCTCTGGGGTCACCTGCACCTAATCCCAGGATCGATAATCTGGGTGTCAACGACCTCTTCCTCTTGACACTTATGGATTTGTGATACCCGATACACACAATCAATCACTGCCTTGACATATCCGCATGTGTATATGTTTTAAACATGACTCATCTCTATCAGCAGGAAAGACCTAGATAGGCCATACCATGACTCATCATTGCCTGAGGCCAAAATATATTTCATCATTCTGCACCGTCGATGGTATTGAAGTTCTAGATGGAGACAGAATTACTTGTAGAAATTTCATATATGTGAGAAAATAATGTCAGATAAAAGCATCATTTCTACCAATCGCAGGAAAAAAATTGCATTTTTAAAGAGGACTAATGGCTGAAATTTCATCCGAATCAGCAAACATTTTGGATAGACAGGAGCTACTTGAGTAAATCGTAAACACACACAAATGCAGGACAATGCAAGAGAAAACAAGACTGCTTAATTGCATCATTGTAAACCCAACTATTGACATGTCATGTGATCCAGGTCATGGGACACTCCTTGAATACCTGATAGCTTCTTCAGGTGTGGAAATGAAGGATACCACCGTGGGAAAATGACGTGATACCGGTGTAAGCAATGCAGGAGATATTCCACTTATTTCTAGGCCTTTTGTCAGGTGAATATCTTTCAGGTATCACATCACTGTAATAGAGTCAAGGATGTTTTAGAAAGGAAGGTCAGATGGCGACGCTTCATCTGTATCTGCAAGCATATTTTTACCAAGAAAGCGTTGTGGACAGAGCCAGCCGGTGGCAGCAGACTTGGCTAGCATCTCGCTGGGTAAAGGTTAAATGGGCTTTGTGAGTCACGAAGCAGAGAGTAGAGAAGATGAAGTGGGTTGGGGGTCGAAGCCAGCGGTGTGCATATGGTGGGAAAATGCTGGGAAGGCAAACAGGCGTAGTGCCGAGCCGTGTGCAGCGCCGTCTTTATGCAGCGACGCGCACCACATAAAGAATTCAACACTTATTGATATCACCTGCAGAAAAGACGTAGCCTGTGGTCACATGTTTAAAAATAGGGCCTGCGGTCGATTTCATGTTGGCAATGGCTCAATAATATGTGAATGAAGTCAATCAGGATGTTAGTCACAGAGCTGTTCCCCACAACTATAGCTTAGCATTTCAGCTAACTATAAAGGCCCACTACCTTTACCTTTTACCATGAAAATTAGTTTTTTTAAGCAGCAGAAAACAAAAACTGACTGATAAAAATGCTGCATGAGAATTAAGCAATTAGCATGTAGCATTTAGCATCTACAGAGTCAGTTATTTCCATCAGAAGTTGGAGAAATATAGGTATATTTGACACGTGACCAAAAGCATCCAATAAGCGCTAACTCTGCAACCAGTCTGCTGGTAATAAATAAAATACTCTTAGCTGACATGGGTGCCATATTAATAAAGTATATATCTATATTACATTGTTGAGATGCTAACATGTCATTTCTGTGTTACAGCTTTGATCCTGTAGCCAAATATATAGGTTCAAAACTTTATAGGTTCAAAAGCCCTGAATCTTGCTGTTGATGTAGTTAAGTAGAATATACACAGTAGAAATAGCACATCCTGTGTTCTATGACTGCTGTATGTCTTCGCTTTGTGTCGGTCCGATGAACCTGACTTCAATCCAGCTCTGTTAGCATCCTCCCTGCGTATCCCAGCAATCAGCCCAGCAATCAAAGGTTATCTGGTCCCCGCGAACCCCAGATCTGGTCCCCCCCACCCATCGGGAGAGAAGATAAGTCTGGTCTTATGATCAGTATCAGCCATACACCTATAGAACTGTACTCTTGAAATGCCTCCACCTTCAAATGAGGCATTTATATGCTAAAATGCTACGCGGGCAGCAGTGGATGAATTACGTCAGGGCGCAAAAAGCCAGGGTGAACCCAGCCGCCTGGCTCAGAGAGGACAATGCAGACGAAAAACCAGCCAGGTCAACAGTTTTAGGGGACAGAGACGACAGGGAAGGGTGGTGGGGTGGGGGTTTATCAGCGATTGGTGTCCCGGACATCAAAACCATCATGAACAATGAAATGATTAACTGAACAAAGTCCTTGTTGGATTACGTGAAATGAAACAGATTGAAATTAAACAGTTTGATTGTATTCTAACTGAAACAGATGTAGCATGACTTCTTCTCTATTTAATGCGCATAAATATAAAGAGCTGTCTGATTTTGATTGAATTACCAGTTAACGTTGTTACACTGCTCCTGTTCTCATCCTTATCTGCTCCCTGGACACTTTATCTTCCTCCGCTAAGACTTTCTTTCAGTATCACCATAGGGAGCTTACTGGAGGCAGGCTGGCCTCAGCAAAGGCCTCCTCTCTGGGGTCAACCTGGAGGTTCAGGGACACATAACTGACTCTAAAGAACCAGAGCTGCTTTTCTCATAGCTTCCACATATTGATTATTAGCAGATGTTCAACCTGAAAAGCCAAAAAATGGCATCAAAATTCCAACATTTAGCAGGTATGAATTGTAACCTCGCTTCCATCATTAACACATCTTTCTCTGTTAACATCTAATCTTGTGACTGGTCTGAATCCCAGATGGTTGCATAAAACTCTGGCTGACATTTCTCAGCAGATGTGCGAAATACCTGAAGCAAAACCTTCATGAGACTGAACTGCAGGCGGAGGATCTGGTCCAGATTCTTGTCAAATCGCACCTGGACTACCAGAGGTACGAACTGCTGTGACTCCTTGACTTCAAGTCACGAGGTATTTGCTCGCTGTGGCGCGAATGGCTCAAGTCCATCCTGTAACCGGATGATGGGGAGGATGTTCTTTAAGGTAAAGCAAAAGCCGTTGGTTTTTGCACAGGCAACCATAAAGGTCCTGTGTAGATAATCAAATGAACAATAGTGGCTTTCGGCCAATGAAAAACCTCACAAAGCAATACATAATTACACACGCCACAAATCATGTGTGAAGGCTGTGGAATAAATCCCCCGTCAAACTGATGTCTCCTCACGGCTGGGAGTAGAAAGATATCTACCTACGAGAAAGGAAGACTGAAGAATCTGACAGACTGACAAAATCAATTATGGACGCTACAAACATCTTTAATAGTCATTGTTACAGCTGGTTGGCTCACGCCGGTCATGTGATGCTGGCACCTTGTCCCGATTGGCTGGTTGCACATGATAAGGGGAGCTCTTTAATGGCTTCTTTGACCTAAATCCTTACTAATCATTTTAGAGCTGTGACAAAGATTCTGGTGGTTGGTGGTAATATTATTTTTAAGCTTACTGTACAACGAATTAAGCTCCCACTGCTGGGATTTCAACATTCTTCCTTTGTTTTGGCAGAACACTGGTGACTGATAGAAGTTCACTCCATTTTTATGTCACTTCCTGTCAAATCTTCGGCTTACGGACTCAAATCCATGTCTGACGGGACACCAACGGGGTCGGACGTTTGACCTCTGAAGCTTATTCATCACATGATCGCGCACGTTTATGTACAATGGCGTGTGTTTGTGCTTATGTATGTGCTTTAAAGCTATGTCTCCTTTTATTAATATCCAGCTCTACTTGAGACGTTCGCTGGCACAGATGGCGACTCCAACAGGAAGTCACTCCCTCCATTCTTCTTCTCATCACTTTAGTTCTACTTTCCTCTTCGCCCTGCATTGTCTCATAACTGGGTCTCACTCATCCTCCAGCAAAACAATCACCTCCCCCAAAAAAAATGCACAAACCCCATCTGTGCATGGAGAACAACAGCATCTGGTTTCACATGACCACTTGAACGCACCGCAGACCGGGTTTCAGTGTTCCCCCGTGTTCCACTTCCTCAGTCCTCAGCCGGTCGGGCTCATTTAATGGAAACAGACATGTGCGGACCCCACTGCAAGGCAATTGTGTGCCCTTACTACCCCCCTATCCCGCCTCACAGTGGGGTGCTGATGCCATTAACCCCGAAACATACAGAAGAATCAATGATGCTAATTGTATTTAGCTCCTACTTCCTGGTGGTCTATTAGACCCCGAGTCAGGCGTTTATAAGTTTACCCAGAATGCACCAGTTGGCTACCTGCAGACTGTTTCCAAATGAAGGGTCTGTTTAACAATCTCTAGGGATGAATTCAGAAAAGAGGCATTGAGTCTGTATTACTAGCGCCGGTTTTAACGCATTGTGGCATAAGTCGTTTCTACAGTTCTATTCCTTAATTCATATTTAATTGAAGTAAATAAGCAGGTTTTTGGTGGCTCCAGGCACATTTTTGTTTGTTTGCCTGTGAATTTAATATCTTGTGGAATGTCAGTCCAAACAGAGCCTTTAAGGAGACTTTTTGAGACGCCTCAGAGGAAAAGATTCATGGCAAGATATGATTTTTTTGTTAGAGCTGGAGAAATGAATCTTTTATTATTAAACACAAATTTACTAGGAGCTGTTTTCGTATGGGATAAATCGCGTATCTACCAAAACAAAAAAACTCAAACACATTCTGTCGTTAGAATTGTCTAAAATGTGCGGATTTGCATTTAATATCCTTAAAAGTTATGATTTGGGGATTTTCAACTGTTTCAACAAAAAATGCTTGATTTAAATTTGTTACCATGGGTGTTAAGAAATTTAAAATATTCATCATTTTCTCAAGTTTTACAGAACTAAACATTAAATAAGCAATCAAAAAAGAAAAAAATTTTTTCTATTACCTTTATACAGTATATATAAAGGTAAGAGAGAAACATACACTATAAAATGTCAGTGTCATCTGAGTGAGATGACAGTGTTGACCTCCACCCTGACGTCCAAACAGCATTGAAGACGACGTTCATCTCTCCTCTAAACAAAGTGGAACGCACCCTCTCCCGCCCCCCCTGGACTCTCCATCACCTGGCTTGTGTTTAATGGGCCGTGGCTAAATGGGGGGAGTGTGCTACACCCACTGTGAGTTATGACCCCTGTACTGACAGAGGAGATGTCTGGGTTCAGGTGTGTCAGAGATGGGGGGTTGGGGGCGGTTTTTTTTTTTTGGGGGGGGGGGGGGGGCAAAGGGCCAACAGATGATATCTTTCATGCCACAACAGGCGCTGCATGGCTAATGTTCTATTCCTGAATTACCTCTTGTCATAATATTTGATTTACGGGTCGGGTAAATAAATGCTGTCTGTAAGGCGATCCAGATGTTGAGTATGTGTTGTGTGTGTGTGTGTGTGTGTGTGTGTGTGTGTGTGTGTGTGTGTGTGTGTGTGTGTGAGTGTGTGAGTGAATGCTGCTGAACCGGTTCGTCTGAAGGTTCTGCTGTTTGTTCTGTCGGGTTCCTCTCACTGGAGGCCCTCGTTAAACTCTGGGAGTCCAATAAAACCGGGAGCAGAAGGGCGTCTTATTGCTGCAGGGGGTTGCTACGGCGACGGCATTGTTTCGATCACGTGACGCAGATGAGTCCTACAGCTAGCGAACGTTAAGTCACCGGTAATAACAGCATCGTTTGAGCCGATGGGTGTTTCCGTGATGGCGGGGGGGTGTGTCGCTGGTTCCGGGTCAGGATCTGGGTGGGAATTCCACCGGAGACCGGAAAAACGGGAAGGAGGACTCACGTGACTTCACGCCATCAATGAACAATGGAGAACATTGTAGTAGTGGGTATTAATGTTACAAGATCCAAGGTGGAAATTCCCGAATTTTTAAAATCTATTTGGTCACATTTTGATCACCTGTAATCTCAGGTGCAGGAATTTAAAGCGGAACCGGAAGAAGCTGACAGACCGGTGTCAGAATTTCAGCGCAATTCATGGTTTTGCAAAACAAATTCAGTGCAGCTGCAGATGAACTGACTGCAGATGATTGGACCTATTTTAAATACAATGGGGTGATTTTTATTTCTTCAAGGAATGAGGTTTTAATCTGGATGTCAAAAAATAGAAATATAAATTAAAACATCCGGTTCCACTGGATTAAAATGCGTGTAATAACCTTTAATAACGGTTACTGAGTATTATTGATCATAATTCTTATTATTTTTAATTAAAGCAAACTGGAAAAATTCTCGCTTTTTAATCATTGATGATCGAATCGACTTTGACCTGCCTATTGATCGATCGATTTGCTGCAAGTTACTCATTTACCAACGAGAAATCAGCCAAAGATGAATCATTTTCCGTGATTGATTGATTGACTGATTGATTGGTGCTATCATTCCGTTCTTTCTGTATCTAATCTATCAAGTAATCAATGAAGCTGATGATCAATAGGCTGATTAAATCATAGGAGGCCTTTGTCCCCGTGTGTTTGAGTCTGATAGGTGAAAACGGGGCCTCGGTGAATGTGTTGAATTAACAGCCGGATGGAGATGAGCGACAAGCGGACATTAAATCATCACCCCCCCGGTTCCGTGCGGCCCGGTCCCGGCGGTAACGACAATCCAACCACCGCAACTCCCGCTGCTGCAACCGCCGCTCATCGCATCCATTCAACACAACAGCCGATCAACACATTGCTCACACACACACACACACACACACACACACACACACACACACACACACACACACACACACACACACACACCCTCCACTTCTCTCTGTCTCCCCTCCGGGGAAAGGTGCGTGAGGCGCACCGCAGCTGCAGCGCTCCGGCTGCGATTGACGCGCAAAAGCGCTCCAGATTGCGTTAAAAAAAAAAAAAAAAACCCGCAACAACCGGCAGCAGCTCTGCGTTATCAGCCGGTAATCCGGTCCGGAGGCATCACCGGGATGTTGATGAAATTCCACAGACACCCAGCATCATCATCATCATCATCATCCACACACACACACACACACACACACAAAACGCGTTATTTATATTCAGAAGGAGATTAAAAGAACGCGACAGATCAGACTCACCGTCCTGTTTCCTCCCGCGCCGGTGAGTGTGTGTTGATCCTCAGGAAAACCACAAGGTGTGTGTGAATATGTGTGTGTGTGTTTGTGGGTATGTGTGTGTGTGTGTGTGTGTGTCCATCCCCCCCCCTCTCGGCCGCTGCAGCAGCAATCTGTGGACCAAACGAACCCTCCGCTCTCCTCTCCGGCCCCCCCCGCCGCTGTCAGGAGCAGCAGTCACAAAGATCGTCTATAGGCGACAGAGGCGCGACAACGTGTTTAAACTTTAATTCTATTTTATATTATCTCCATGTAATCCTGATATAAATCAAGAGTTAATATGTTTATATATGTGTGCTTTCACCGGCGTCTACTGATTGATAAATATTTTATTTATATCGATCCTGTGATTATTTCTGGTCGAAAGAGAACATGTCAGAGTGAGACCTCTTGATATTTTTATTTTCACCGGTCGCTGCCAATCCGGTGCGGTTTCTGGAGAAGACGTGGAATTAACACCAGGATCACATGTAAAACTTCAGCCCCGGTACACCGGGGGTCCTTCAGGACTTCTGACCCCCTCAGATTCACTACTGGAAGGGAGATCCACAAAATCCATCATGACTCAGAACACACTTATCCCCTGAAACGGAGGCCTCAAACGCATCACAAACTTTTCCTTCATTCAAATGTGTTGAAACTTTCTCAGGGAGACAATTCTTCAAGTTCCCTGTCAGCATCAATAGATTAAAATCTTCAACCGTTTTGAACGTGCAAGAGACACTATATAATTATTACAGTATATAATTATCCATGTTTTGCTGGTTAAACGGAGGAAATACGTGAATATTTTTACCCACATCAAAGTCAGTGAATCCACCAGTAACCAGAGCAGTGGAATCAAACTCTAATTCATGGTTTGCTGTTTTTAATTACAAGTTCATTGATGAAGAGCTGAACAAGTCAGAACGAGTCCACAAATTATGTTATGATCCCATAACCCAGCTCGATCCAGAGTGATGGAACATAATGAAGACAAAACAAAACTACCTAAAGAAAAAAATATTTAATGAACCGACTTGACCTAAAGAGCTCCTTCCAGAACCTCTTTATTCCTGTTATTCATCTGCCTGAAGCCTCTGTGGATTTCAGGAATATTTATCATAAGAATTCATTATTTTACAGGATAAATTCCAGTATTCCTCTTGATATTTAGAAATTAATTTCCGGATTTTGTCATTCTTATAATAAAGCTATTTGATCACATGTTTGGACATTATCTAGGATATTTTATCTCACAAATCACTTGGTAGTCCATCAGCTCAGGTAGATTATAACTCACTACTCTAGTATATATTTGAGACACCAGATTTGCTTTATCTGTAATTTTATAATTCAATTCCTGCAACTCGGAGGCAAATGAAGGCAATGAAATACAAGACACACAAAAATCGAACTGTAATAGAAGTTAAAAGAAAGAATTCTTTTACTTTCAGTACATTAAGTGCAGAACATGATGCAGTTTTCAGGCTTCTGTCTCTACAATAAAGGCATAAAATAGTCATTTAAAACAAAGCAGAGTTGAATTTAAAACAGTTTCCTGCTCTGGATGTTTCCCAGGTGTTTCCCTGCTGTCGACACAGAACAGTCGGCCCATGAAGAAAAATGTCTGCACTGCATCTCTCCAGATCCACGTATCCGTGACAGCTCACCCTAACATCTCTGACTTCCACTATGGGCCGACCGAAACATCAAGAGCTGATGGATCATCAGTCCGAATCACGCCCTCACGTGCTTCCTCTCACTCTCTCCATCAACCTGACAGAGGTAGGTTCAGGCATCTTTTTAAATCAGGGGGTCACAAGGGCATATTTTCTGCTGCTGCTGAACGCATGTGACCTTCTTTAGCGGTGCATTAGCGTTCCTAAGTGAGGCCTGTCGGTGTTGTAATGTTTTAAAATCCTGTGGGAAAAGCTGGCAGGTTTTTAAAAATATAGTTCCTGGGAGAAAACACGATGGAACACGTCGCTGCGTCCGTGCATCAACAGAGTCGGGCCGCAGCTCTTTGATTTGACCTCAGGATTGCTTTCCAAGGGTGTGACTGGATTTTCCTGCACGACTGTTGGGGCAAATAAAGTGTGTGTTCAGGTGTGTCGACGTTCTAACCGACTGACAGACATATCTGGTGTGTAAAAGCATTTCCAACAGTTTAATTCTAATGGAGAGACGCATTTGAGCTGTTTGAAGACAAATAAGAGAAGATTTAAATAGAACAACTCCATTTTTAAACTTGAATTCAATTATTTTTTGCAAAATAAGTAGTGAAAATGCTAAATATGTTTCAGAATCATTTTTGGATTTTTAGGAAATGTTGCATTCTGGGAATGTTTCAAACTTCTTCTCGCTTCTTATTGTGTGTGTATTCGCTTCGAGCCCCATTTCGTCCTCTGTGATGATGACAGATGGGATCATTTCTTCTTCATTTCCATTCCCATCGGGCTTCACACACACACACACACACACACACACACACACACACACACACACACACACACACACACACACACACACACACACACACCCTTCAGGGACATATCTGTACATTTGCTTGCATCACTGGAAAACAAACTAAAGCAAACAGATCCGGATCACGTGGGGCGACAGTCTCCTCACCCGCTTGTGAGTCATGACAAAAACAAAAAGAGACGACTCGCACAAACATCTTCTCGCTGGGGGAGGAGAAACAATAAAAGACAGAGACACCCAACTCTTAACGTGATACTTTCAAAATAAAAGGCGTGGATCACGTTATGCAGTTTGTTCCAGATCAGGGTCGGTTCTCAGGCAAATAGGGAGCTGTAACGGTTGCTAGGGAACGCCATAAGACCCAGACAATCTAAATCTGCGTGAAGAGGAGGAAGAGGAAGAGGAGGAGGAGATGAAGGGGCAGGGTTTATATAAAATGCTGGGGGGGGGGGGATTCCATGGCAACTGGCTTCAAATGAGAAGAATTTAAAAAAGTATGTCAAACTCAGCGAACGCAATCTGCTCCCAAACGACAGAAGCTGAAAATCAACGCGTGCAGCGGTGAAAGGAGGAAGTCATCCATCAACAGGAAGACGCGTCGGATTCCTTTGTGACAACTCTATTGTGGAGATCCTTGTCATACACGTGTGTGTGTGTGTGTGTGTGTGCGTACACACTCCTGTCACACTTGTGCCCTTAAGATGAGTAATACCAGAAGTCAGGAGATGAGTTTAAGTCAAGGTTTTTTTAATTTTTCTCTCTTCTTTACATTCCATCCACAAATAAGGAATGAGAGGAATCAGGGAAAAAAAATGATTGTGTCACAAACTAAAAATGTGTGAGTTTAAAAAATGTGCAGGACTTCAGGCTTCAGGGGTGATCGAAGGCAAAAAAAAAAATCTGAATACTGATTAAAATGGACCACGGTAATAAGAACATGCTTTATGTAGTCACATCCCGATGGGATGTCGGAGCAGCAAAGCATCAGCAGTTACACTGGAAAGATTCAGAATTACTTCAAACTCTATTTAGATCCCGTTTGGAACGGGCGTGAGGTCTCAGGTCAGTTCAGTGTGAGAGTCGTCTCTATGTGCAATCATGCATCTATTGTTTAATTTTTTTTAGATGTCTTCAAGTTACAGGTCAGTCGTATTTTCTTTACAAAATAACATCAATCGTATTTTCTTATCATCGTTTGATTCATAGGTTTATGAATTCACGCCTTCCTTTTCTCTCGATCCGTCAGGATTGATCCTCCTGTCTCCGTAAGACGCGCATAATCATCTCTTTTTTCAAATAAACTTAATTCAATATTTTTCAAGCATTATTTGTAGTGTTAGGTAGATGATGATCAAGTTATTTGTTTTTCACGCCCCTAAATACCAAATTTTTTATTTTTTTTTACTAATAAATCCATCAGATCGAGGGATTTTTTTTTTTTTAACAATCCCTTTTTGCTTCCCTCTGGTACTTCCCTGTCGCCGTGACGACAGCTACAGCTTGGAGACGAAGGGCAGGCCCTCGTACATGTCTGCTTTGAGCTTGACCCACTCGGCCAGCCTCTGGATGGCGCTCTTCTCCTGTCCCAGCACGCTGGCCGCCTTCCTCAGCTTGGCCTGGTTGCGCTCCAGGTAGCGCTCGCCTTCGCTCTTCAGGAAGTTGAGCTTCTCCAGGCGGCTCTCGTTCATCGGCACGTCCTCGCTCAGGTGGGGGTTGAAGCGGAAGTAGGTGTCGGGGGGCAGGAGGGCGTCCAGCATGGTGTGCACCTCTGGAAAACGGAGAAGAGATGGGAGTCAGACGCGTTTTCACGCCCTTCTTCCCTGCTTCCCGTCTTACCCTCCGTATCCGTGGCGCTGCTGATGACGTTGGTCAGCTTCGCTTTGAGGCTGGTGTACGTCGTGCCGTTCTTTCCCGCCGTCTCGTGGCGCCCGGTTCCCAGAGACAAGACGCACTGCAGGGGCGTGTTGGGCCACAGGCACTTACACTCGTGGATGGCGAGCGCCGTGGGGTTGTTGATCAAGAGGCCCCCGTCCTGAAGGAGGAAAAGATGAAAAAAACGTTACGGCCACGAGGAGAACAAATAAGTAATATAGATGGAAAGCGTGTCTGCTCTTCCCCTGAGGAGCGAGAGGGCAAAGGTCACATCCACGCCTCTGAATTGGGGGGGGGTACATGATAGAGATGCAATTGCTTCAAGGATAACCTAACAGATTGGCGGCATTAAAAATGCTCGTGTCGTCACTCAGCGGTTAAAAACGTCCCAACGGATTCAATATTTCATCCCTGAAAGCTGATTGTGGATTCAAATGGGGTCCTTCTCCTGTCCCGGTCCAATTATAAAGCCGTTTCAGCCTCAGGCCTGAGCGACTGAAGCAGCAGAACAAGGTCACACTGTCCAGACTGCAGGTTTATTATATTGCTGACCCCCCCCCCCCCAAAACAACCCCCACCTTAAAATCCCATCCAGCTACAATTCAGCATCGTCACGCAGCTGACGGAGAACTATTTTTTACGCTCGTGCGGAGGCAGCGAAGGCATCCGTCACTCTGTTTTGGTTCGTTTGTATTTATTTCTGCTGCCCTATGATTTTTTTCCCTGAGAAATACCACTGCTGCTGCTGAAAACTAGAGTAGGAGTGAGACCGGTGGGTGGAAAGAGGAGCTCAAACTGTCCATGAAAAGCAAGAGGAATTCGCAGAACACACACACACACACACAGATGGAAAAATGTTTTACTGTCCGTCTTTCATGTTAGACTTTCCAAAAAAGATTCTTGGAAACGGAGAGAAACTCCGTCTGGAAGCTAAACCAGAAGGAAAAGAACCGGTAGGGCGTATATCAGGTGATTACCAATGATCAATCAGTAAGTATTGGTTCCTAATCGGAGTAAAAGCTTGTCCGGAGGGATTTCCGAATTAGGAAATGGCAGGGGAGGAGTAATACTTGTCAGGCTAAATTAGCCCCGTTCCTTTTTTCCTAAGTAGGTTATCAAAATGAAGCCGAGCCTTGAGGATAATTTCTGCCCATAAAGAGAATCTAAAGATATCTGTCCTATTAATCAATCACGGATTAACACATTAAATGCAGCACAATCAAACCCCAGCATGTGTAGGACGCCTCATCGGCCGTCGTCATCGCACCTGATGGAGATCTTTTCCCAAGACGAATTCCTGGAAGTATCCCGGGGCGGCGGACGAGGCCCTGATGGCCTCCCACGTTTTGTGTTTGCAGTCTCCGAGGTAGTGGGATCTCACTCCGGGGGTCAGGGTGTAATTCCTGAACACGTAGGCCTTCAGAGGTAACCCTCGGTTGACGATGGCGCTCACTGCCGCCACCTGGTGGACGCACGGAGAGAGGAGGTCAACAAAGGAGGTCGATCTGAAGCGTTCTGGACGGTAAATGATGATGAACCCTCGGGAAATGTTTGGGCCCAAAAGTGACATTGTTGTTACTTTTATGTGCTTCTCTCCCAATAAATCAGTCAATTAAAAGGCTAAATATATGAAATTTTGCCAGTAATTTTCTGTCATCTTTTATTTTCTAAATTCCTTAATGCCTGTCATTGGAAGTGCACAGAATAGCAGATTTCCACTGTCTACACACAATACCTACAATGGTCAAAAATGGTCCAACTGACTCCCATTATAACCACATATTTTTCATATACTATAAGAATATTTTATGTTTTTCCCAATGGGAGAAAAACAGGGTTCTGATGGTAAATTCCATGTAAACATATATAATAATAAAAATAATATAATAAACTTTATATCAATGGATAGGTCTGAAGTTATGGAAAAGATCTGATGCATTGAAAGAATAAAAATTTTCTGTATTACATTTTTTTTTTTTTTACACTTTAATGATACGGCCCTTTTGTGACCCAATCAGGTAATGTGTGTAGCCATTTTAATAAATCCCTGAGGGTTAAAGAAAAATAGGAGGCTGTCTTACTTTAGGACAGTGTGGGTCTCTGGCACTCTCAATCATAAAACCTTCCCCCATGCGTTCCCTTCAGATGAAACAGGTAAATTAGACCAAAGTAAGACGACAAATAATGACAGGTAGGTAAATCAGAGCGCTGAACAGCTGCTGTGGACTGACTTGAGGATGTTTTCCCAGATTTCGCTGTCGTAGAAGGCGTGGCTCCAGCTCATTTTGACCGTTCCGACAATGACGTTCTGCTTGAAGACGTCCGATCCGAGCTTCCTGTACAGCTCCTCGCACTCCTCCAGGGGGATCTTGTACATTCCCAGCATGAAGGCCAAAATGGCGCCTAAAACCAACGAGTGACGGAATCACTTAACAATATTCACACACGAGATCGAACGGCGGCTAAATGACGATGACACACCCGTGCTGACGCCGCAGATGTAGTCAAACAGCTGGTGGATCCGTTTGCCCGTCAAGTCCTGCAGTTTTTGGAGGGTCTGTAGCGCCAGCAGCCCCCTGCAACGGAGTCACGACAGGTTGAACCCCCCCGCTGTTAAGCGGGCGGGCTCAGGAAAGGTGACCTGTTAGAGTTTTCGCCTCGTTCGTACCTCGTTCCTCCTCCGTCGATGGCGAGGACTCGGATTCCTCTGCCTTTCACGGGTTCGGAGTAGCCGACCAACGCCAGCGCTTCCCTCACGGCAGCCTGGAGCGGGACGTCTCTGGTCTGACGCAGACGCAGCAGGCAGGGAAGCACCCTCTCCTAAAAAGATCACGGATTTACACGCGGATAAATCGTCTCCTGAAAAACATCCGATATTAAAAAACTGACTGGAAAATAATCGTGACAGTCGTGCCGACCTTGACGGCGACGCCTCGCGTCTCGGGGAACTCCAGGAGGTGGTAGCTGAGCTCCTCCACGCGGCTGACGAGGAGGTGGACGTCAGTGACTCTCTGCAGGGCTAAGACCAGAGCTCTGGTCCTGTTGTCCACGCTCACCCTCGCTATTATCTGTATGGAACATAGATTTATATTTACATTGTCGTCGTGACGATTAACACGCCTTAAACGTTCACTTCATTCAGCTGTTTACTTTCTCTCTTTGACTCAGCCGCTGTTTCTTCAACTTCTCCTCTTCACTCTCCGTCTTCTCTTCCACCTTTGCCCCCCCAGATTCTTCTACAACACCCGCTGGAGACTTCTCTTTGTCGGGTGCGATGCTTTTCGAATCCCCTCTAAATTTGGGGACAAGGGGTGCGATGTAGCTGCCGACGAACGCCTGGACGCTCGGTCGCGGGTAGGAGAGATAGTGGGTGAAGCCTTTTTTAGGGGAGGCAGGCGACGCAGGGATGGACGGGGCTGTGCTTTTAGTTTCGGGACTGACCGACGAAGGCATTTCTGGTGGTGGGGGAGAGGAAGCAGGTGCTTCAATACTTTTCACCTCTGCCACCGGACACAGAACAGGATTGTGGCCCTGAGCGGCTGGTGGGTCTAAGCTAGAAACGGGATCAGAAGCGGTTTCATCTCCTTTTTGTTGCAGCTTTGTTTTGTCGTCTCCTTCTGTTTTTGTACTTGTACCGAAGTAACAGTTGATGTGCTGAGCCAGAGTTTTGTAGGTTTCATCCATGTTGGTTGACAGAGCTGGTTGGTGAAACAGCTGCATGGTTGGTTTCGCCACCGTCGGCGCCGATGCATTCGCTGCTAAACCGGATGTCGGCTTTTTGGAAGCGACGAAGGGCTTTTCTGTAGCTTCTTGGCACTGCTTCTCCAACTCATCTTCTGTGTTCTTCTCTCCTTCATCTTCATCTTTCATGGTGGTTTCAGGTACTGAAGCAGTGGCTTTATGGGTAGAGGTTAAGGCCTGATCGTTGGCCAGAGTTTTGTCCACATGGCTGCTGTTGACTGCGGCGACACCAGGCTTGAAGCGGGAGAACTTGGAGATGAAGTCGGTGCTGCTGACTGCCTTGGTGACGCTATCAAGTGTGATCCTGAATCGCGACATCGATTTGTACGCTCACTTGGAATGGCACTGCAGAACTCGGCATTAATCAGAAAAATAATTGGAGCTTAATATTTAAAACGATGTGGCATTCTAGTGGACTAACTGCCATCAACTGCAGAGTGTCCAGTGAAAATTCCACTTTGGATAGTTGTTGAAAGTTTCCTGCAAAAAACAAAGAAGGGGCATGAATTTTCTCAGTTATCAGAATAAAAGTAGTATTAATAAGTAAAATATATATAAGATTTTATGGAAACGCTCTGGAAATTTGAGACACTGAGCTATTAAAACTATTCTTGCATGATGTGGGTATCGCAAACAGCTGATAATTAGCATATTTGCCAGTAAAGCTAGTATACCATTAATCATTTTGCGTTCATCTGTGTTACCTTGCAGATAGAAAAAGAGCCAACAAACACTTCATTTCCGTTTCATAACAGGATTTTTATTAAATGTTTTTTCTATATTTTGAAAATGGAATTCAATTCATTTTCTGTTTATAAAACGACGTTAAATCACTGCAAAACACTAAAAAAAAGTGTTTTTTTTCGTTTCGAGACCGGAAGCGTCCGTATCTGGCTTCAAAATAAGAGCTAAATGCTAATATCGGACTTCCGGTGTATACTGTATGAGAATAACTCGTGTTCTAAAATAAAATCATGAGTGACCTACTTATATAATCGTCGATGTTGTAATTATATAAGTATCAGTGTTCTGATTATAGAATTATCAGTGTTTTCATCCGGGTCCTCTGTACCACCGGTTTCCGCCAGTCGGTCGTGGGCTCGTGCCACCACATTTGGTGCTCTTATTTTGTTTTGCACGGAGACTACTTCCGGTTTCAGAAAGCGAAAAATAGGACATTTATTTTTTCCACTTATTTTAGTTTCGCTAATTCAAAACAAATTGAGAATTAAATCGCCTTTTTAAAAAAATACACCCCCTCCATATTTTGGCTACGAATAGGAAAACCCCTTGTTTTCAATTTTGGTTGTTGAATTTTTTTGA
Organism: Antennarius maculatus; assembly: GCA_013358685.1. Taxonomy (NCBI): domain Eukaryota; kingdom Metazoa; phylum Chordata; class Actinopteri; order Lophiiformes; family Antennariidae; genus Antennarius; species Antennarius maculatus. The sequence goes on along the minus strand of CM023627.1, from coordinate 2,621,221 downwards.
AACGCAAAATCGAACAGTCAAACAATTTTCTGTGTCTTGACAACCATTTCTGAAACGAAGCTGATATTTTCAAAAGAAACGCGATCCCATTTGAAACGTCTTTGCATCCTGGTCGCCATGGAAACCAAGACAACAAAAACCAATGCCACAACAGCTTTAACACAGCACGACCTGAACCCACCTGTTCTCAAACACCTTTAATGTATGTTCCTACCGAAACAAACCGGAAGAAGACCGAGATTGATTAAAAATGAATTTGACAGCGGAGTCGGCTCAACTGGAGAAGGCTTTTCTGGACAGACACCGACACGGTGTCGTGAAGGAGCAGGTGGGTGACTCGGCTGATGTTGGAGGGGGGGTAATTAACTGGGTGGCCATTGGAGACTTCTCAGTCGAGGTGGGGGAACAACAGATCCGTGAGTACATCCGAACCTGGAACCTGCAGCCATGTTGGCTTTACAGCCTGGACTTCCTCGGTTCTATCGAGCAGCAGCATCGGACCTTCCACCACTACCGGGCCCGCTTCAGCACCCCGACCCCGCAGAGGCCGATTCAGGGCACGGCTAGCGTTTACTTCACGGTGGATGTGTCTAAAGTCAAACCACGGACTCTGCCCGTGGAGGTTCTGTTTGCTGTGGAGTCCAACCGGCTGGTGCACTCCCCAGGGAGGACCGAGTTCACTGACAGGTGGCTGACGGACATTATTCACAGCAAGATGTTGTTACGAAAGACAGCGAACCTTGAACAACCACGGGGACAGTCTGCCTCATAGTCTGCTTCATTCCTAAAATCAGGTTCTGACTTAACTAACGGTGAACCTTAACTTGTAATTGGAATTAAATTCAACGGGAAGATTAGCTTCTCGAACTCAGTTCGTCTGTTTACACATGGGAATAAAATACTGATGCTAATGCTAGCCTTTTAATCTCTCTGGAAGTGAATTGTGTTAAAAAGCCTAACGGTGACTGTAATTTCATTTTCTTAGGTTTAATTGAAGTGTATTGAAGAAAACGCGTGTGTTTGTGTTGATTAATTTCTCTAATGTATTTACAGTAATGATGCTGACAGGCTAGCTAGCTTAACCAACAGCTAGCAAATTGAAACTGACATAAATGCGACGCTAGCAGCTGCTAATGAATGGAAAGTTTGTCATTTTGTTCAAGTTTATATCAGAAAAAGGAATTTAATCCTCCTTACCATACGAAACGTAGACTGTTAGGTTACCAAAAACCGTGGTACTGATACCATACACACAAATCCATAGATGTAGCTAGTGGTTCCACTAATAAACAAGAAGTAGAAGGACATGACGTAAGATGATTTTGAAATGGTGTAATTCTTTATTATGTCCACTAGATGTCGACATGTCTGAGGTAAAAACAACTGCAATACTGTAGTGTCATTACAAAAAGATTACATTTAAATACAGATATCGATATAACACGGAGCAAAATGTGCAAAGTAAATTAAAAACAAGTGAATGCATCACCAGTGAATTTTGATAATCTTAATGTATTTTGGTAAACAGTACCTGTGTTGCTTGGGAACATATTAGTACATTACGGTGGCATAAAGCTGTCGTTGATGGAAACAACAGGTATTTTAAAACAATACATGTTTAAATTATGTTTTAGAACATGGCTATAAAAATCATTTTGGTGGATCTGAATAAACTGCAGCTGTTATTGAATAAATAGTGCATTTTAAGAAGAATTAAATCCACCAGCTTTATATAAACATATGTGGCATCTCATTAAAACTCTATGGGAAAGGTCATCGTTAATTTGTGAAAATATGATCATGAGCATAACATCAAAACACAGATCTAAAAGAAAAACGTGGTTCCATCAGTCATGCAGAAAGAAGTGCAAAAGAAAATACGTATATATAAATGTATTTAATAATCTGAAAATGAGAACTTTCATGTAGAACATTGTCATTACAGTACTTGTGCTACTGTCCCTTGTGCAGAAAACCACGTGCAACAGAAAAAGTGACTCAAAAGCAGCAATTAAATTGTAAAGTCCATTGTTTGTAATGACTCTCAGAATGAAACCAACTTGGATTAAATGTAATTTTCTAAGTCTTTCTGCTTGTCTTTAAAAACAGTTCTGTCTCTCTTTAGGAAAGATATCTCAGTCTCCAGGGCATGGATTTTGGCAATGGTGAGCTCTTCTCTGCGATCCAGTTCCAAAATCTTTGCATGTAAAGTCAAAATTTTATTCCAGAGATGATTCTTGTCAGTGTCCCGTCTGCAGTATGAATGCTCGTAAAGAGTTAACTGCTCTTCCGTGTAGGATCTGGTCTCCTCCAAAATACAGCCAACAGGTGTATCCTTGATCGTTTCTGTGGGGACAAACCTAAAAGCATGGCCAAGTGCTTCTTGGTGGGCAGTTGGGTCACTGCCTTCCTCAGATTGGGGCTCAGTGCATTGGGACAGTGGAAGGGAAGGTGCTGTTTGCTTTCCACTGCTGCTTGATGTCTCACAAAAAGCAGTCTGTATCTCTGTGAGTTTTGTTTGATAGCAGATATTAGTCCCCAACACTGGAGGTGCTTCAAATAACTCTGTGTTCTCTGCAGCAACATTTGGTGTCTTTGAGGAGTTCAAATCGGTGGGTTCAGTAGTGTTTGAAGTGCTAGGATTGGCCTCAGTTCTTATAACAGCAACAACTTTTTTCTCACCCTCCTATCAAGAGAGAAAACAATCCTATGGTGAATGTGATTATGTGACAGCAGCAAAGTAAAAGCACTGCATTCATAAATCAGAATAATAGGCAAAGCAAAATAATTATACCCCAAACCCCCTGTCCAACCTCAAACTACTTATTTACTGCATTTGAATGCGTGCTATTCCAAAAATTTGAACTGTGTAACAGGCATCAAAAATAAAATATAAAAAGATACTTACATCCTCAGCGGAGGTAAAAATGGTCGGGATGGCTGTGGTCTTCAGGTATCTGATGCCCCATCGGATATCGAAGCATTCCTCTGTGAAATGCTCGCTGCACAGGTACTGGTGTCGACTGGGGACCCACTCCTCCCGCTTCATGTTGTCCACCCATTTCTGGAGCCTGGGTTTGTCTCGCAAAGGAAACCTTTGGGGGGACAAGAGGGGAGATATCTGTTTGAAAACTCAAGAAATGGTAGCATGTTAGCTAACTCCCAACTGCCTCTGTAGCTACCTTTAACCACGACTAAAGCAAAGACATTATACAGTAAGCATTCGTAGCCAACGTAAACAATCAATCTGGGACAGTCGACAAAAAAACCCAACAACATACGGGTAGAAGCTAAATTTCTTGTTGCCTTTGCCCGATGATGTCCCCCCGCGGTTCTTACAAACTTTGTCCGCACAGTATCGCGGCATAGTTGCAATTAAGGAACATAAAAGCGTTCCCGAAGTAGAAAATTCGTTGTAGCGATCATGCTTCGTAAACACAGAGGCGACTAGTGATGACGCGTCATTATGCGCCATGTCCCGCCCTACTCAATCTCTGATTGGTTATTTTCGTTGGCTTTATAAATTAAAAGTTTGAAGTATGAAAGCGGCTAAGTTACCTTATCTTATTCCTGTATAATGCAGATGCAGTGCTGCTTAGGTGTAGAAAGAGAGTTTCAAATAAAGAAGGGCTTTGATGGGATTCATCTGTCGCTAGCAAACTTTTACTTCCTCGTTGTGGCGCTTATAACGGAAATGACGTCTACTGCACCAAACTCGTAAACCTAGAGGATAATGTCAATTATTATTAATTTAACGATTAACGATTAATAATATGCTTTATTCAGATAAAATTAAAGCGAGTACATAAAATGACTGCTAAAATGTTTCACAAAAATAACAAAGTGAAGACGAAAGTACACGTCATCCCCTTTTTGCGAAGATTTACCGCCAATCTGATTATCCCTATTCTCCACGTGCGCACTATTTCCACCAATCACAGTGCTGCAAATCAGTAAATTAGGAAATGGACCAATAGAGTTGCGAGTCGTGGTATTACGCCCCAGGAATGCAACTAGTCAACAATCATTAGCTTTCGCTTTACATCAGCTGTGTCTGTGGCGGCTGACCGAGGCAGTCTCAGGCAGTTTGTCACCCCTTTTGGAAGGTAACCTCTCTTTTCTTTATACGTCCGTGTGTTTTATCGTTTTAGCTTTATTTTTAGAGTGGGAAACGATTCGTTTTTTCAATATAGAGCTGACCTGAATCTCTTCATTACTTAACTAAACCGATTAGTTGTCATTTTCAGGCTAACGCGTATCTGTAAAAACTAGCTTACGAACTAACGCTGGCTAATTGTGGTTGTTTTTGACGAGTATGTGCCCGGATGTTGGGCTTTTTAAACAGTTCTTAACGCCATGAAAACATAAACAGAGCTGTCAAACTCCTGTCTTCACAGCCTCAGGGTGTTAAAAGCAGCACTATGGCCACAGCGCAGTCGATGTTGTTGATAGCAGTGCATGTACTGCTGATCTCAGAGTTCATCCTGGCTAAAAGAGACTACTACGACATCCTGGGGGTGACTAAAGATGCCACTGAGCGCCAGATCAAGAAGGCCTTCCATAAGCTGGCCCTGAAATACCATCCTGACCGAAACAAGGGGCCAGACGCCGAAGCAAAGTTCAGAGAAGTAGCAGAGGGTGAGTGATGTCATCACATGACGGGACAAAGTGGGAATTTAATTACTTTATTGGGCATTCATTTTTGTTTCATGTTAAATCTTAATTTGAATGTATTTATAGCGTGCAGATGAATTGAGAAATGTCAGTCACAACCCAGTTGGGACTCTGGCTAATCAGGTCTGGGTCCAGGGCGACATTGAGTTGTCCCTTTTAGCTGCCACTCTTGTTCATCTGTAAAAAGAAGAAGAACGTTTGAAATAAATGAGGATGTAATCATCAGATTAAACTCTTATTTGAGACGTTTGAAACAATCGGAGAGAAAAAGAAAAGGAATGCAAATGTATTGAGGCTAAACAAACCTAAACATGTTTGTTTGGCTCTTGTGATTAAAAATAGTGGATCCATACTCAAACACGCACATAATTTTAAGGATTATTTACAGAGAAATTAGGGGAAATGTTGTCACAAGAAATCCAGAATCTGTTCCTTGTGAAATTCCTCAAACAAACAAATCAACAAGCAGACACAGGTGAAACCATTATTTGCGTTTATGACTTTATTCGACTAAGCTAATTTCTCAAAATATCTGCAAATTTGTAGTTGTCAGTTTATTAGCAACCAAACACACTTGGTAATTCAATCTGTTTGTGTCTTAACCAGCGTACGAGACACTATCCGACGTTAAGAGGAGGAGAGAGTACGACCAGTTTGGACACGGTCCGTCTCCAGGGCAGGGCCGAGGAGGAGGAGGAGGGGAATATAACTTCAACCAGCACTACCAGTCCTTCAATTTTGATGACCTCTTCAAGGACTTTGACCATTTTGGTCAGCAGCAGCAGCGGCACCAGCACCACTTTCACTCCCAGAATCAAGCCCACCAAAAGAGACACTTTGAGAGTCACTTTCAGGCTCACCGGGAGACCCTGAACAAACAGAGGAGGCAGGGAGGCTTCGGTGGGGGACTCTTTGATGACATGTTTGAGGACTTGGAGAAGATGTTCTCCTTCAACACGCACAATTCCAATACTGACAGCAGTTTCCGTGGCACGGTGAAGCAGCACTGCAGGACAGTGACCCAGCGTAGAGGCAACATGGTGACCACCTTCACCGACTGCTCCTGAGAGGCGCTTTCTTCACGGCGCAACCACTTTGAGCACCAGCGTGTTTTTAAGTCATGGTTGTAGAACTGAATGCTAATTTATCACTTTGTGGAATAGAAAAGGGTTTTGTGTGGCTTTTTGTAATTTTCTGTTATGTAATTTCCTCTGGGAACAAACATCCAAGCTGGATTCAACGGCTGCTTCAAAGCAATAACTTATCACATTATTGCTCATAGTATATCAGTCTCATGTTGATTTATATACCTCCAAATTATTTAGCTTTTAGGTTTATTTTGTGTTTGTTTCTTAACACGGTACAGTCCTTTAGGCTATGGTATGGCTCAAGGTTAAAGATGATGTCCATCAAGAAAACTGATGGTTGGTTTTTGTTTTTTGAGAACAATGAGGCAATAAGAAATTCATTGTTGATCCGTTGTGGGTTTTTTTTTTTTGCTTTACCTGACTCAAACCTTTTGCTCGTACCAGGCTTTGCTCCTCTGGGCTTGTACATTCTCTCATTTTATCTTAAGTCAGATTTTGTATCATGTTTTCCTGTGAAGTTTGGAGCTCCACATTTGCACACGTGTTCAAAATTGGTTTTTACCAAGTGCAGTTGTACTGCAGGCTTCCCATAAATGAATGAGTGTTAGAGGTCTGCAGCCACCAGCTAATTATTTCCCTGTTTCATATGATTTAGTCTCTTTCCACCCGGCGTTTGTCTTCGGTTTCGGTGTGCATCCATGCTCCCTTAATCAACTGTTACCTCGTTTTTAAGTTTTGTTCATTCAGAGTTACGTCCGCCTGCGCCGGGACTGTAACAACAGTCCTGGGACACGCTGGTGTGTGTAGCTACTGGAGGAGTTTGTGTTTGCCGTCCAGCTGTTTTGTCACCAGTTGTATTGATGGTGAAGAGAACCCAGTCAAATCCTGGGTTTATATCTGCCAGTCAAGCTGAACAGTCTGAACGGATCATAATGTGCAATATTCAGCACCTTTGCTCTTCATGTTGCCTATCTTTTACAGACAGTGCTGTTAACGTCATTGTCTAACGTCTGCACTTTTCCGTGTGTGTGTGTGTGTGTGTGTATGTGAGGGTGTGCATGTGTGTGTGTTTTTGAGTGTGGCCCGAATGATTGATTGCATCAAGTTTGGAAAATGAATAAAAAGTTACAAGAGCCAGAATTTGTGTTTTCTTTGGGAAATGTATGAAAAATCAACTGAGCCTCGATTAAATATAATTTAGAATTCCATCAGATGCTAATATCCCGCTCTATATATTGTTAAATCAGTTTTGCTAGACTTTTAAATAAAAGTTTCATTCTTTTGAGGTCGCGAATCACCAGTAGTTCCGGTTAAGCTCCGGTAGAGGGCGTCCTCTCCTGAGATCCGATAGAAAGGCTGGAGAATTTAATTACTGTGTGGTCAAGGGCATGTCAAATTGCAATAAAGTGTAATACCAAAAGAAAAAAAACACGATCGGTGGTTGCGTCAGTATGAGCAGGGCATGGTTTCACTCTGATTTCCAGGAACGAACATTACCGAGTTTGGCCGAACTGAGAGGTGACTCGGTGTTTCACCATGTTTGGCTCCGCTGAAACAAGCCGTGATGACGGTCGTTCCTTTGGCTGACGTCACCAGAAAACAAATCAGGTGGATTTCCGGCTCCAGTGCAGGTTGTTTAATGAACCGGAAGTGACCGGAAGCGTCTTGGTGGCCCGGAAAACCAGGAAATACGTGCAAAAACACGGTGGAAGATTTATTTATTTTCTATTTTATTTTATTTTTTCGGACATGTTAATACAACAGACTTCACTCTTTCACATTTACAACATTAAAAGAAAAAAGGCTGATGGGTAGAAGCCAATAGGCTTATGATATTCCCCCCAGAATCAACAAACATTTCTCTCATTACAATGAGATATTAGCTTTTTAACCTACAGCATAACCATGTTTACATTCTTCCTAGAAACAACAAGGTCATCCTTCATTTTTTCCATGCAGCCGAGTACCGGTTTCAGTTTTTACTCCAACTTCTTATCGTAGCCACTGCTGAACTTATTAAAGTCGCTCCTTAACTCATCCACAGAAGAAGCCATCCGCTCTACCGCTTCTTTCTGGTTTTTATTGTCATTCTCCTCCCATTTCCCTCCACCTCTCATCATTTTGCAGAGAATCAGTGAGAGTCATTGAGAGTTAATCCGATTATGAATTCGAGGGAGATAGCGAGAGATAAAAACGAGAGACAGAAGAAAAGACGTCTGCTCTCTTGTAAACCCGGAAGTGGCTTTTTAAACATTGCTATTTAGCATTTTAAGCAGTTTTACGATTGCATAAATTTCAAATAGTGAGACATGTTAAATTATATCGCTGTTAAAATATTCAGAGGGATCTTGATGGTAAATGTGTTTGATACCCTCTCGTGGCAAAAGTGAAGAACTACAAATGCTTCATTTTCATTTGATTGCAGATGTAACATGTCAGTGCGTCTGGATGAAATACTGTATATAAAACTTAAGATAAACAAAATAATTTTTTTTGTTGACCGGCGGGTCAATAATTTTTTTATTTTTGTTGACCGGCGGGTCAATAATTATTCTTATTTTTGTTGACCGGCGGGTCAAAAAAAAAATTTTTTTTGTTGACCGGCGGGTCAAAGAAATTTATTTTTTCTGTTGACCGGCGGGTCAAAGAAAATTATTTTTTTTTGTTGACCGGCAGGTCAATAATTTTTCTAATTTTTGTGGATCAGTGGGTCAATAATTTTTTTATTTTTGTTGACCGGCGGGTCAGCAGATATTTTTTTTTGCTGACCCACTTGTCAGTAGACCTTTTTTTTTGTTGACCCGCGGGTCAAGAAATTTTTTTTTTTTTTTGACCTGCGGGTCAAGAAATTTTTTTTTCTTTGTTGACCGGCGGGTAAAGAAATATTTTTTTTTTGTTGACCTGCGGGTCAGGAAATTTTTGTTTTGTTGCTCACCTGCGGGTCAGGAAATTTCTTTTTTTGTTGACCCGCGGGTCAGCAGATTTTTTTTTTGTTGACCCGCGGGTCAAGAAATGTTTTTGGTTTTTTTTTACCTGCGGGTCAAGAAATTTTTTTTTTTGTTGACCCGCGGGTCAGGAAATTTTTTTTTTTTTGTTGACCCGCGGGTCAGCAGATTTTTTCTTTGTTGACCCACAAGTCAGTAGATCTTTTTTTTTGTTGACCCGCGGGTCAGGATTTTTTTTTTTTGTTGACCGGCGGGTCAAGAAATTTTTTTTTTTGTTGAAGGTGAAGCTGAACTTTTAGCTCAGAGAGATGAGAAGAGGACCTCTGCGGCTATGGGATCAAATCCTACCCTCCAAATTTAGATTGTCTCCAGAGTGTTGTGAACAATAAATAAAAAATCCAAACAAACTTGCCAGAGCTCCTGAGTAGCTCAGTAAGATGGTCTTTAACCAACAGGTGTTTGTCAAAGGACTTAGGATCAAATCCCAGCACTGATTGTTTTCTCTAAGTTCTTTGGTCACATGAATATGTGAAATGCTCAAACACACACTTTCTGTCTGTGGAGACAGGTAGCTCAGTCTGTTAAAGTGCTGAGCAGGTGTTCAAATCTCACTACTTCCATAATTTTGCTAATTTTCCATAATTTTTTTTTTTGTTGACCCGCGGGTCAGGATTTTTTTTTTGGTTTCTTTTGACCTGCGGGTCAAGAAATTTTTTTTCTTTGTTGACCCGCGGGTCAGGAAATTTTTTTTTTTTGTTGACCCGCGGGTCAGGAAAATTTTTTTTTTGTTGACCCGCGGGTTAGGAAATTTTTTTTTTTGTTGACCCGCGGGTCAAGAAATTTTTTTGGTTTCTTTTGACCTGCGGGTCAAGAAATTTTTTTGGGTTTTTTTGACCCGCGGGTCAAGAAATTTTTTTTTTTCGTTGACCCGCGGGTCAGGAAATTTTTTTTTTTTTTGTTGACCCGCGGGTCAAGAAATTTCTTTTTCTTTTGTTGACCCACGGGTCAAGAAATTTTTTTTTTTTTTGACCTGCGGGTCAGGATTTTCTTTTTTTTTGCTGACCCGCGGGTCAAGAAATATTTTTCTTTTTTTGTTGACCGGCGGGAAAATAAATTTTTTTTTTGTTGTTGACCTGCGGGTAAGGAAATTTTTTTTTTATTGCTCACCTGCGGGTCAGGAATTTTTTTTTTTTTTGACTGGCGGGTCAAGAAATTTTTTTTTTTTGTTGACCCGCGGGTCAGGAAATTTTCTTTTTTGCTGACCCACGGGTCGAGAAATATTTTTCTTATCGCTGACCCGCGGGTCAGCAGATTTTTTTTTTTGTTGACCCGCGGGTCAAAAAATTTTTTTGGCTTCTTTTGACCTGCGGGTCAAGAAATTTTTCTTTTTTTGTTGACCCGCGGGTCAAGAAATTTTTTTTTTTGCTGACCCGCGGGTGAAGAAATTTTTTTTTTTTTGTTGACCCGCGGGTGAAGAAATGTTTTTTATATTGCTGATCCGCGGGTCAGCAGATTTTTTTTTTTTTTTTGACCGGCGGGTCAAGAAATTTTTTTTTTTTGTTGACCCGCGGGTCAAGAAATTTGTTTTGGTTTCTTTTGACCTGTGGGTCCAGAAATGTTTTTTTTTTTTGTTGACCGGCGGGTGAAGAAATGTTTTTTATATATCTGATCCGCGGGTCAGGAAATTTTGTTTTTGTTCACCCGCGGGTCAGCAAATTTTTTTTTTTGTTGACCCGCGGGTCAGGAAATTTTTTTTTTTGCTGACCCACGGGTCAAGAAATATTTTTCTTATCGCTGACCCGCGGGTCAGGAAATTTTTTTTTGTTGACCCGCGGGTCAGCAGATTTTTGTTTTTGTTGACCGGCGGGTCAAGAAATTTTTTTGGTTTCTTTTGACCTGCGGGTCAAGAAATTTTTTTTCTTTGTTGACCCGCGGGTCAGGAAATTTTTTTTTTTTGTTGACCCGCGGGTCAGGAAATTTTTTTTTTTGTTGACCTGCGGGTTAGGAAATTTTTTTTTTTGTTGACCCGCGGGTCAAGAAATTTTTTTTTCTTTGTTGACTGGCGGGTAAAAATTTTTTATGTTTTTTGTGGACCTGCGGGTCAGGAAATTTTTTTTTTATTGCTCACCCGCGGGTCATTAAATTTTTTTTTTTGTTGACCCGCGGGTCAAGAAATGTTTTTGGTTTTTTTTTAACCCGCGGGTTAATAAATTTTTTTTTTTTTTGTAGACCCGCGGGTCAAGAATTTTTTTTTGTTGTTGTTGACCCGCGGGTCATCATATTTCTTTTTTGTTGACCCGCGGGTCAAGAAATTTTTTTTTTTGTTGACCCGCGGGTCAGGAAATTTTTATTTTGCTGACCCACGGGTCAAGAAATATTTTTCTTATCGCTGACCCGCGGGTCAGGAAATTTTTTTTTGTTGACCAGCGGGTCAGCAGATTTTTTTTTTTTGTTGACCCGCGGGTCAAGAAATTTTTATTTTGTTGACCCGCGGGTCAGGAAATTTTTTTTTGTTGACCAGCGGGTCAGCAGATTTTTTTTTTTTGTTGACCCGCGGGTCAAGAAATTTTTTTTTTTGCTGACCCGCGGGTCAAGAAATATTTTTTTCTTTTGTTGTCCCGCAGGTCAAGAAATTATTTTTTTTTTGACCTGCGGGTCAAGAAATTTTTTTTTCTTTGTTGACCGGCGTGTAAAAAAATTTTATGTTTTTTGTTGACCTGCGGGTCAGGAAATTTTTGTTTTATTGCTCACCCGCAGGTCAGGAAATTTTTTTTTTTGTTGACCCGCGGGTCAAGAAATGTTTTTGGCTTTTTTTAACCCGCGGGTCAAGAAATTTTTTTTTTTGTTGACCCGCGGGTCAAGAATTATTTTTGTTGTTGTTGACCCGCGGGTCAGCATATTTCTTTTTTGTTGACCGGCGGGTCAAGAAAGTTTTTTTTTTGTTGACCCGCGCGTCAGGAAACTTTCTTTTTTGCTGACCCGCGGGTCGAGAAATATTTTTCTTATCGCTGACCCGCGCGTCAGCAGATTTTTTTTTTGTTGACCCGCGGGTCAAGAAATTTTTTTGGTTTCTTTTGACCCACGGGTCAAGAAATTTTTTATTTTGCTGACCCGTGGGTCAAGGAATATTTTTCTCTTTTTGTTGACGCGCGGGTCAGCAGATTTTTTGTTTTGTTGACCCGCGGGTCAAGACATTTTTTTTTTTGTTGACCCGCTGGGTCAGGATTTTTTGTCTTTGTTTACCGGCGGGTCAAGAAATTTTTTTTTTATTGCTCACCCGCGGGTCAGGAAATTTTTTTTTTGTTGACCCGCGGGTCAGCGGATTTTTTTTTTTTTGTTGACCCGCGGGTCAAGAATTTTTTTTTGTTGTTGTTGACCCGCGGGTAAGCATATTTCTTTTTTGTTGACCGGCGGGTCAAGTAATTTTTTTTTTTTTGGTGACCCGCGGGTCAAGAAATTTTTTTTTGTTGTTGACCTGCGGGTCAGCAGATTTGTTTTTATGTTGACCCGCGGGTCAAGAAATTTCTTTGGTTTCTTTTGACCTGCAGGTCAAGAAAGATTTTTTTTTTTGTTGACCTGCGGGTTAGGAAATTTTTTTTTTTGTTGACCCGCGGGTCAAGAAATTTTTTTTTCTTTGTTGACTGGCGGGTAAAAATTTTTTATGTTTTTTGTGGACCTGCGGGTCAGGAAATTTTTTTTTTATTGCTCACCCGCGGGTCAGGAAATTTTTTTTTTTGTTGACCCGCGGGTCAAGAAATGTTTTTGGTTTTTTTTTAACCCGCGGGTCAAGAAATTTTTTTTTTTTTGTAGACCCGCGGGTCAAGAATTTTTTTTTGTTGTTGTTGACCCGCGGGTCAGCATATTTCTTTTTTGTTGACCCGCGGGTCAAGAAATTTTTTTTTTTGTTGACCCGCGGGTCAGGAAATTTTTATTTTGCTGACCCACGGGTCAAGAAATATTTTTCTTATCGCTGACCCGCGGGTCAGGAAATTTTTTTTTGTTGACCAGCGGGTCAGCAGATTTTTTTTTTTTGTTGACCCGCGGGTCAAGAAATTTTTATTTTGTTGACCCGCGGGTCAGGAAATTTTTTTTTGTTGACCAGCGGGTCAGCAGATTTTTTTTTTTGTTGACCCGCGGGTCAAGAAATTTTTTTTTTTGCTGACCCGCGGGTCAAGAAATATTTTTTTCTTTTGTTGTCCCGCAGGTCAAGAAATTATTTTTTTTTTGACCTGCGGGTCAAGAAATTTTTTTTTCTTTGTTGACCGGCGTGTAAAAAAATTTTATGTTTTTTGTTGACCTGCGGGTCAGGAAATTTTTGTTTTATTGCTCACCCGCAGGTCAGGAAATTTTTTTTTTTGTTGACCCGCGGGTCAAGAAATGTTTTTGGCTTTTTTTAACCCGCGGGTCAAGAAATTTTTTTTTTTGTTGACCCGCGGGTCAAGAATTATTTTTGTTGTTGTTGACCCGCGGGTCAGCATATTTCTTTTTTGTTGACCGGCGGGTCAAGAAAGTTTTTTTTTTGTTGACCCGCGCGTCAGGAAACTTTCTTTTTTGCTGACCCGCGGGTCGAGAAATATTTTTCTTATCGCTGACCCGCGCGTCAGCAGATTTTTTTTTTGTTGACCCGCGGGTCAAGAAATTTTTTTGGTTTCTTTTGACCCACGGGTCAAGAAATTTTTTATTTTGCTGACCCGTGGGTCAAGGAATATTTTTCTCTTTTTGTTGACGCGCGGGTCAGCAGATTTTTTGTTTTGTTGACCCGCGGGTCAAGACATTTTTTTTTTTGTTGACCCGCTGGGTCAGGATTTTTTGTCTTTGTTTACCGGCGGGTCAAGAAATTTTTTTTTTATTGCTCACCCGCGGGTCAGGAAATTTTTTTTTTGTTGACCCGCGGGTCAGCGGATTTTTTTTTTTTGTTGACCCGCGGGTCAAGAATTTTTTTTTGTTGTTGTTGACCCGCGGGTAAGCATATTTCTTTTTTGTTGACCGGCGGGTCAAGTAATTTTTTTTTTTTTGGTGACCCGCGGGTCAAGAAATTTTTTTTTGTTGTTGACCTGCGGGTCAGCAGATTTGTTTTTATGTTGACCCGCGGGTCAAGAAATTTCTTTGGTTTCTTTTGACCTGCAGGTCAAGAAAGATTTTTTTTTTGTTGACCTGCGGGTCAGGAAATTTTTTTTTTATTGCTCACCCGTGGGTCAGGAAATTTTTTTTTTGTTGACCGGCGGGTCAAGTAATTTTTTGTTTTTGGTGACCCGCGGGTCAAGAAATTTATTTGGTTTCTTTTGACCCACGGGTCAAGAAATTTTTTATTTTGCTGACCCGTGGGTCAAGGAATATTTTTCTCTTTTTGTTGACGCGCGGGTCAGCAGATTTTTTTTTTTGTTGACCCGCGGGTCAAGAAATTTTTTTTTTGCTGACCCGCGGGTCAAGAAATATTTTTTTTATCGCTGATCCGCGGGTCAAGAAATTTTTTTTTTATTGCTCACCCGCGGGTCAGGAAATTTTTTTTTTGTTGACCCGCGGGTCAGCGGATTTTTTTTTTTTGTTGACCCGCGGGTCAAGAATTTTTTTTTGTTGTTGTTGACCCGCTGGGTCAGGATTTTTTGTTTTTGTTGACCGGCGGGTCAAGAAATTTTTTTTTTGCTGACCCGCGGGTCAAGAAATATTTTTTTTATCGCTGATCCGCTGGTCAAGAAATTTTTTTTTTATTGCTCACCCGCGGGTCAGGAAATTTTTTTTTTGTTGACCCGCGGGTCAGCGGATTTTTTTTTTTTGTTGACCCGCGGGTCAAGAATTTTTTTTTGTTGTTGTTGACCCGCGGGTAAGCATATTTCTTTTTTGTTGACCGGCGGGTCAAGAAATTTTTTTTTGTTGTTGACCTGCGGGTCAGCAGATTTGTTTTTATGTTGACCTGCGGGTCAAGAAATTTCTTTGCTTTCTTTTGACCTGCAGGTCAAGAAAGATTTTTTTTTTGTTGACCTGCGGGTCAGGAAATTTTTTTTTTATTGCTCACCCGTGGGTCAGGAAATTTTTTTTTTGTTGACCGGCGGGTCAAGTAATTTTTTGTTTTTGGTGACCCGCGGGTCAAGAAATTTATTTGGTTTCTTTTGACCCGCGGGTCAAGAAATTTTTTTTTTGTTGTTGACCCGCGGGTAAAGAAATTTCTTTATCTTTTCTTGACCCGCGGGAAAAGAAATTTTTTTTTTTTTGACTAGCGGGTCTGGAAATTTTTTTTTGTTGACCCGCGGGTCAAGAATTTTTTTTTATTGTTGTTGACCCGCGGGTCAGCAGATTTTTTTTTTGTTGACCGGCGGGTCAAGAAATTTTTTTTTTATTGTTGACCCGCGGGTCAGGAAATTTAATCTTTTGCTGACCCGCGGGTCGAGAAATATTTTTCTTATCGCTGACCCGCGCATCAGCAAATTTTTTTTTTTGTTGACCCGCGGGTCAAGAAATTTTTTTGGTTTCTTTTGACCCGCGGGTCAAGAAATTTTTTTGTTTTTTTTTGACCCGCGAGTCAAGAATTTTTTTTTTTTGTTGACCCGCGGGTCAGGAAATTTTTTTTTTTTTGACCCACAAGTCAGTAGATCTTTTTTTTTGACCCGCGGGTCAGAATATTTTTTTTTGTTGATCCGCGGGTCAAGAAATTTTTTTGGTTTTTTTTGACCCGCGGCTCACGAAATGTTTTTTTCTTTTGTTGACCCGCGGGCCAGCAGATTTTTTTTTTTGTTGACCGGCGGGTCAAGAAATTTTTTTTTTTTTGTTGACCCGTGGGTCAAGAAATTTGGTTTTTTTTGCTGACCCGCGGGTCAGCAGATTTTTTTTTTGCCGGCCCACAAGTCAGTAGATCTTTTTTTTTGTTGACCCGAATGTCAGGATTTTTTTTTTTTTTGAGCGGCGGGTCAAGAAATTTTTTTTTTTTTGTTTACCCGCGGGTCAAGAAATTTTTTTTTTTTTTTGTTGACCTGTGGGTTAATAAATTTGTTTGGTTTCTTTTGACCCACGGGTCAAGAAATTTATTTTTTTTTTGACCCGCGTGTCAGGATATTTTTTTTTTTGCTGACCCGCGAGTCAAGAAATTTTTTTTTATTTGTTGACCGGCGGGTAAAAAAATTTTTTATTTTTTTTGTTGACCCGCTGGTCAAGAAATTTTTTTGGTTTCTTTTGACCCGTGGGTAAAGACATTTTTTTTTCTTTGTTGACCCGCGGGTCAAGAAATTTGTTTGTTTTTTTTTTGACCTGCGGGTCAGGAAATTTTCTTTTTTTTTGACCCGCGGGTCAAGAAATTTTTTTTATCGTTGACCAGCAGGTCAGGAAATTTTTTTCTTTTGCTGACCCGCAGGTCAAGAAATTTTTTTTTTTTTTGACCCGCGGGTCAAGAATTTTTTTTTGTTGTTCTTGACCCGCGGGTCAGCATATTTCTTTTTTGTTGACCCGCGGGTCAAGAAATTTCTTTTTCTTTTGTTGACCCGCGGGTCAAGAAATTTTTTTTTTTTTGACTAGCGGGTCTGGAAATTTTTTTTTGTTGACCCGCGGGTCAAGAATTTTTTTTTATTGTTGTTGACCCGCGGGTCAGCAGATTTTTTTTTTGTTGACCGGCGGGTCAAGAAATTTTTTTTTTATTGTTGACCCGCGGGTCAGGAAATTTTATTTTTTGCTGACCCGCGGGTCGAGAAATATTTTTCTTATCGCTGACCCGCGCATCAGCAAATTTTTTTTTTGTTGACCCGCGGGTCAAGAAATTTTTTTGGTTTCTTTTGACCCGCGGGTCAAGAAATTTTTTTTTTGTTGACCCGCGGGTCAGGAAATTTTTTTTTTTTTGACCCACAAGTCAGTAGATCTTTTTTTTTGACCCGCGGGTCAGAATATTTTTTTTTGTTGATCCGCGGGTCAAGAAATTTTTTTGGTTTTTTTTGACCCGCGGCTCACGAAATGTTTTTTTCTTTTGTTGACCCGCGGGTCAGCAGATTTTTTTTTTGTTGACCGGCGGGTCAAGAAATTTTTTTTTTATTGTTGACCCGCGGGTCAGGAAATTTTATTTTTTGCTGACCCGCGGGTCGAGAAATATTTTTCTTATCGCTGACCCGCGCATCAGCAAATTTTTTTTTTTGTTGACCCGTGGGTCAAGAAATTTTTTTGGTTTCTTTTGACCCGCGGGTCAAGAAATTTTTTTGTTTTTTTTGACCCGCGAGTCAAGAATTTTTTTTTTTTGTTGACCCGCGGGTCAGGAAATTTTTTTTTTTTTGACCCACAAGTCAGTAGATCTTTTTTTTTGACCCGCGGGTCAGAATATTTTTTTTTGTTGATCCGCGGGTCAAGAAATTTTTTTGGTTTTTTTTGACCCGCGGCTCACGAAATGTTTTTTTCTTTTGTTGACCCGCGGGCCAGCAGATTTTTTTTTTGTTGACCGGCGGGTCAAGAAATTTTTTTTTTTTTGTTGACCCGTGGGTCAAGAAATTTGGTTTTTTTTGCTGACCCGCGGGTCAGCAGATTTTTTTTTTGCCGGCCCACAAGTCAGTAGATCTTTTTTTTTGTTGACCCGAATGTCAGGATTTTTTTTTTTTTTGAGCGGCGGGTCAAGAAATTTTTTTTTTTTGTTTACCCGCGGGTCAAAAAATTTTTTTTTTTTTTTGTTGACCTGTGGGTCAAGAAATTTGTTTGGTTTCTTTTGACCCACGGGTCAAGAAATTTATTTTTTTTTTGACCCGCGGGTCAGGATATTTTTTTTTTTTGCTGACCCGCGAGTCAAAAAATTTTTTTTTCTTTGTTGACCGGCGGGTAAAGAAATTTTTTATTTTTTTTGTTGACCCGCTGGTCAAGAAATTTTTTTGGTTTCTTTTGACCCGTGGGTAAAGACATTTTTTTTTCTTTGTTGACCCGCGGGTCAGGATATTTTTTTTTTTGCTGACCCGCGAGTCAAAAAATTTTTTTTTATTTGTTGACCTGCGGGTCAGGAAATTTTCTTTTTTTTTGATCCGCGGGTCAAGAAATTTTTTTTATCGTTGACCAGCAGGTCAGGAAATTTTTTTCTTTTGCTGACCCGCAGGTCAAGAAATTTTTTTTTTTTTTGACCCGCGGGTCAAGAATTTTTCTTTGTTGTTCTTGACCCGCGGGTCAGCATATTTATTTTTTGTTGACCCGCGGGTCAAGAAATTTTTTTTTTTTGTTGACCCGCGGGTCAGGAAATTTTTTTTTTTGCTGACCCACGGGTCAAGAAATATTTTACTTATCGCTGACCCGCGGGTCAGGAAATTTTTTTTTGTTGACCCGCGGGTCAGGAATTTTTTTTTTTTGTTGGTGACCCGCGGGTCAAGAAATTTCTTTTTCTTTTGTTGACCCGCGGGTCAAGAAATTTTTTTTTTTTTGACTAGCGGGTCTGGAAATTTTTTTTTGTTGACCCGCGGGTCAAGAATTTTTTTTTATTGTTGTTGACCCGCGGGTCAGCAGATTTTTTTTTTGTTGACCGGCGGGTCAAGAAATTTTTTTTTTATTGTTGACCCGCGGGTCAGGAAATTTTAATTTTTGCTGACCCGCGGGTCGAGAAATATTTTTCTTATCGCTGACCCGCGCATCAGCAAATTTTTTTTTTTGTTGACCCGCGGGTCAAGAAATTTTTTTGGTTTCTTTTGACCCGCGGGTCAAGAAATTTTTTTTTTGTTGACCCGCGGGTCAAGAAATTTTTTTGGTTTCTTTTGACCCGCGGGTCAAGAAATTTTTTTGGTTTTTTTTGACCCGCGAGTCAAGAATTTTTTTTTTTTGTTGACCCGCGGGTCAGGAAATTTTTTTTTTTTTGACCCACAAGTCAGTAGATCTTTTTTTTTGACCCGCGGGTCAGAATATTTTTTTTTGTTGATCCGCGGGTCAAGAAATTTTTTTGGTTTTTTTTGACCCGCGGCTCACGAAATGTTTTTTTCTTTTGTTGACCCGCGGGCCATCATATTTTTTTTTTGTTGTCCGGCGGGTCAAGAAATTTTTTTTTTTTTGTTGACCCGCGGGTCAAGAAATTTGGTTTTTTTTGCTGACCCGCGGGTCAGCAGATTTTTTTTTTGCCGGCCCACAAGTCAGTAGATCTTTTTTTTTGTTGACCCGAATGTCAGGATTTTTTTTTTTTTTGAGCGGCGGGTCAAGAAATTTTTTTTTTTTGTTTACCCGCGGGTCAAGAAATTTTTTTTATTTTTTGTTGACCTGTGGGTCAAGAAATTTGTTTGGTTTCTTTTGACCCACGGGTCAAGAAATTTATTTTTTTTTTGACCCGCGGGTCAGGATATTTTTTTTTTTGATGACCCGCGAGTCAAAAATTTTTTTTTTTTTGTTGACCGGCGGGTAAAGAAATTTTTTATTTTTTTTGTTGACCCGCTGGTCAAGAAATTTTTTTGGTTTCTTTTGACCCGCGGGTAAAGACATTTTTTTTTCTTTGTTGACCCGCGGGTCAAGAAATTTGTTTTTTTTTTTTTTGACCTGCGGGTCAGGAAATTTTCTTTTTTTTTGACCCGCGGGTCAAGAAATTTTTTTTATCGTTGACCAGCAGATCAGGAAATTTTTTTCTTTTGCTGACCCGCAGGTCAAGAAATTTTTTTTTTTTTGACCCGCGGGTCAAGAATTTTTTTTTGTTGTTCTTGACCCGCGGGTCAGCATATTTCTTTTTTGTTGACCCGCGGGTCAAGAAATTTTTTTTTTTTTGTTGACCCGCGGGTCAAGAAATTTTTTTTTTTGTTGACCCGCGGGTCAGGAAATTTTTTTTTTTTTGACCCACAAGTCAGTAGATCTTTTTTTTTGACCCGCGGGTCAGAATATTTTTTTTTGTTGATCCGCGGGTCAAGAAATTTTTTTGGTTTTTTTTGACCCGCGGCTCACGAAATGTTTTTTTCTTTTGTTGACCCGCGGGCCAGCAGATTTTTTTTTTGTTGACCGGCGGGTCAAGAAATTTTTTTTTTTTTGTTGACCCGCGGGTCAAGAAATTTGGTTTTTTTTGCTGACCCGCGGGTCAGCAGATTTTTTTTTTGCCGGCCCACAAGTCAGTAGATCTTTTTTTTTGTTGACCCGAATGTCAGGATTTTTTTTTTTTTTGAGCGGCGGGTCAAGAAATTTTTTTTTTTTGTTTACCCGCGGGTCAAGAAATTTTTTTTATTTTTTGTTGACCTGTGGGTCAAGAAATTTGTTTGGTTTCTTTTGACCCACGGGTCAAGAAATTTATTTTTTTTTTGACCCGCGGGTCAGGATATTTTTTTTTTTGCTGACCCGCGAGTCAAAAATTTTTTTTTCTTTGTTGACCGGCGGGTAAAGAAATTTTTTATTTTTTTTGTTGACCCGCTGGTCAAGAAATTTTTTTGGTTTCTTTTGACCCGCGGGTAAAGACATTTTTTTTTCTTTGTTGACCCGCGGGTCAAGAAATTTGTTTTTTTTTTTTTTTGACCTGCGGGTCAGGAAATTTTCTTTTTTTTTGACCCGCGGGTCAAGAAATTTTTTTTATCGTTGACCAGCAGATCAGGAAATTTTTTTCTTTTGCTGACCCGCAGGTCAAGAAATTTTTTTTTTTTTGACCCGCGGGTCAAGAATTTTTTTTTGTTGTTCTTGACCCGCGGGTCAGCATATTTCTTTTTTGTTGACCCGCGGGTCAAGAAATTTTTTTTTTTTTGTTGACCCGCGGGTCAAGAAATTTTTTTTTTTGTTGACCCGCGGGTCAGGAAATTTTTTTTTTTGCTGACCCACGGGTCAAGAAATACTTTCCTTATCGCTGACCCGCGGGTCAGGAAATTTTTTTTTGTTGACCCGCGGGTCAGCAGATTTTTTTTTTTTGTCGACCCGCAGGTCAGGAATTTTTTTTTTTTGTTGTTGACCCGCGGGTCACGAAATTTCTTTTTCTTTTGTTGACCCGCGGGTCAAGAAATTATTTTTTTTTTGACCTGCAGGTCAGGATTTTTTTTTTTTTGTGACCCGCAGGTCAAGAAATATTTTTCTTTTTTTGTTGACCGGCGGGTAAAGAAATTTTTTTTTTGTTGTTGACTTGCGGGTAAGGAAATTTTTTTTTATTGCTGTTGACCCGCGGGTCAGCAGATTTTTTTTTTTTTTACCGGCAGGTCAAGACATTTTTTTTTTTTTGTTGACCCGCGGGTCAGCAGATTTTTTTTTTTGTTTACCCGCGGTTCAAGACATTTTTTTTTTTATTGACCCGCTGGGTCAGGATTTTTTGTTTTTGTTGACCGGCGGGTCAAGAAATTATTTTTTTTTTTGTTGACCTGCGGGTCAGGAAATTTTTTTTATTGCTGACCCGCGGGTCAAGAAATATTTTTTTTATTGCTGATCCGCGGGTCAAGAAATTTTTTTTTTTGTTGTTGACCCGCGGGTCAGCATTTTTTTTTTTGTTGTTGACCCGCGGGTCAGCAGATTGTTTTTTTTGTTGACCGGCGGGTCAAGAAATTTTTTTTTGTTGTTGACCTGCGGGTCAGCAGATTTGTTTTTTTGTTGACCCGCGGGTCAAGAAATTTCTTTGGTTTCTTTTGACTTGCGGGTCAAGAAAGTTTTTTTTTTTGTTGACCTGCGGGTCAGGAAATTTTTTTTTTATTGCTCACCCGCGGGTCAGGAAATTTTTTTTTTGTTGTTGTTGACCCGCGGGTAAGCATATTTCTTTTTTGTTGACCGGCGGGTCAAGTAATTTTTTTTCTTTTGGTGACCCGCGGGTCAAGAAATGTTGTTGGTTTCTTTTGACCCACGGGTCAAGAAATTTTTTATTTTGCTGACCCGTGGGTCAAGAAATATTTTTCTCTTTTTGTTGACCCGCGGGTCAGCAGATTTTTTTTTTTGTTGACCCGCGGGTCAAGACATTTTTTTTTTTATTGACCCGCTGGGTCAGGATTTTTTGTTTTTGTTGACCGGCGGGTCAAGAAATTTTTTTTTTTTGTTGACCTGCGGGTCAGGAAATTTTTTTTATTGCTGACCCGCGGGTCAAGAAATATTTTTTTTATGTTGTTGACCCGCGGGTCAAGAAATTTTTTTTTGTTGTTGACCCGCGGGTCAGCAGATTTGTTTTTTTGTTGACCCACGGGTCAAGAAATTTCTTTGGTTTCTTTTGACCTGCGGGTCAAGAAAGTTTTTTTTTTTGTTGACCGGCGGGTCAAGAAATTTTTTTTTGTTGTTGACCTGCGGGTCAGCAGATTTGTTTTTTTGTTGACCCGCGGGTCAAGAAATTTCTTTGATTTCTTTTGACCTGCGGGTCAAGAAAGTTTTTTTTTTTGTTGACCCGCGGGTCAGCGGATTTTTTTTTTTTTTTGTTGACCCGCGGGTCAAGAATTTTTTTTTGTTGTTGTTGACCCGCGGGTAAGCATATTTCTTTTTTGTTGACCGGCGGGTCAAGTAATTTTTTTTTTTTGGTGACCCGCGGGTCAAGAAATTTATTTGGTTTCTTTTGACCCGCGGGTCAAGAAATTTTTTTTTTTGTTGTTGACCCGCGGGTAAAGAAATTTCTTTATCTTTTGTTGACCCGCGGGTAAAGAAATTTTTTTTTTTTTTGACTAGCGGGTCAGGAAATTTTTTTTGTTGACCCGCGGGTCAAGAATTTTTTTTTATTGTTGTTGACCCGCGGGTCAGCAGATTTTTTTTTTGTTGACCGGCGGGTCAAGAAATTTTTTTTTTTTTGTTGAACCGCGGGTCAGGAAATTCTATTTTTTGCTGACCCGCGGGTCGAGAAATATTTTTCTTATCGCTGACCCGCGCATCAGCAAATTTTTTTTTTGTTGACCCGCGGGTCAAGAAATTTTTTTGGTTTCTTTTGACCCGCGGGTCAAGAAATTTTTTTGGTTTTTTTTGACCCGCGAGTCAAGAATTTTTTTTTTTTTGTTGACCCAAGGGTCAGGAAACTTTTTTTTTTGTTGACCCACAAGTCAGTAGATCTTTTTTTTTTTGACCCACGGATCAGGATATTTTTTTTTGTTGACCCGCGGGTCAAGAAATTTTCTTTTTTGTTGACCCGCGGGTCAGGAAATTTTTATTTTTGTTGACCCGCGGGTTAGCAGATTTTTTTTTTTTTGACCGGCGGGTCAAGAATTTTTTTTTTTTGTTGACCCGTGGGTCAGGAAATTTTTTTTTTTTTGACCCACAAGTCAGTAGATCTTTTTTTTTTGACCCACGGGTCAGGATATTTTTTTTTGTTGATCCGCGGGTCAAGAAATTTTGTTTTTTTTTGACCCGCGGCTCACGAAATGTTTTTTTCTTTTGTTGACCCGCGGGCCAGCAGATTTTTTTTTTGTTGACCGGCGGGTCAAGAATTTTTTTTTTTTTGTTGACCCGCGGGTCAAGAAATTTGGTTTTTTTTTGCTGACCCGCGGGTCAAGAAATATTTTTATCATTGCTGACCCGCGGGTCAGGAAATTTTTTTTTTTTGACCCGCGGGTCAGCAGATTTTTTTTTTGCCGACCCACAAGTCAGTAGATCTTTTTTTTTGTTGACCCGAATGTCAGGATTTTTGTTTTTTGTTGACCTGTGGGTCAAGAAATTTATTTTTTTTTTGACCCGCGTGTCAGGATATTTTTTTTTTTGCTGACCCGCGAGTCAAGAAATTTTTTTTTCTTTGTTGACCGGCGGGTAAAGAAATTTTTTATTTTTTTTGTTGACCCGCTGGTCAAGAAATTTTTTTGGTTTCTTTTGACCCGCGGGTAAAGACATTTTTTTTTCTTTGTTGACCCGCGGGTCAAGAAATTTTTTTTTTTTTTTTTGACCTGCGGGTCAAGAAATTTTTTTTTTTTTGTTGACCCGCGGGTCATGATTATTTTTCTTTTGCGGACCCGCGGGTCAAGAAATATTTTTCTTTTTCTGTTGCCCCGCGGGTCAGGATTTTTTTTTTTTTTGACCTGCGGGTCAGCAGATTTTTTTTTTGCCGACCCACAAGTCAGTAGATCTTTTTTTTTGTTGACCCGAATGTCAGGATTTTTTTATTTTTGTTTACCAGCGGGTCAATAAAAATAATTTTTTTTGATGACCGGCGGGTCATAGTAATTCAATTTTTATGTTGACCGGCGGGTCAAAGAAAATTATGTTTTTGTTGATCAGTGGGTCAATAATTTTTCTTATTTTTTTTGACCGGCGGGTCAATAATTTTTTTATTTTTGTTGACTGGCGGGTCAATAATTTTTTTTATTTTTGTTGACCGGCAGGTCAATAATTTTTTTTATTTTTGTTGACCGGTGGGTCAATAATTTTTTTATTTTTGTTGACCGGCTGGTCAATAATTTTTCTTATTTTTGTTGACCGGCGGGTCAAAGAAAATTATTTTTTTGTTGACCGGCGGGTTAATAATTTTTTTATTTTCGTTGACCGGCGGGTCAATAAAATTTTTTTTTTTTTGTTGACCGGCGGGTCAATAAATGTTTTTATTTTTGTTGACCGGCGGGTAAATGAAAAAATTTAGTTTTGTTGACAGGCAGGTCAAAAAAATATTTTTTTTTGTTGACCGGCGGGTCAACAAAAATAAAAAAATTATTGACCCGCCGGTCAACAAAAAACAAAATGTAAGTCCTAAATCCTAAAGAACTATTGGCCACCATAGCTTGAAACCTTTATCTTCCGCAATGGGAAAAGGTTACATATCCATTTAAATCATATCTTTTGAAGAAGCATTAAGTGTTAGGTTCCTTAACACTGCAAAACATTCAACAGATCAAGAAAATCAACACAGAGCTGACTTTTAAATCGTTTGCTTTGTTAGATCCAAATGCCACTATGTTAACCATTCTGCTATCAGCTGTGTGGCAGTTTGGACCCACTGTCCACATCATCAACAAGCCAAAAAACAAGCAAAAAAAAAAAAGAGTATTGTCCCCATAACTTAGATTCTTAAGCATGCTGGCCCCTTTTAAAAAGAAAGAAAGAAATAATTATATTAGCATATATTTCTCCTAGTGTTGGACATTTTTTCCCTGTAATTCAACTAAAAAAAACATAATTAATGGACATCTAAAGTAGATAAAGAACTATTTATAACTATTTACAACTAGGTGCGAAGAATAATGGATTATATGATGTTCCATAATTTTTCCTAAATCAGAGTGAAACCCTGTCCTCTTCATACTGATGCAACCACCGATTGTCTACAATCGTTGTTTTTTTTCGGTATTCAACTTTATTGCAATTTGCACCATGTGATAACGATTTTTTCCATCATGTTGAAATGCCCTTAAACCCACAGTAATTAAATTCTCCAGACACCGGATCTTATAGGAGAGGACGCCCTCTACCGGAGTTTAACTGGAACTGCTTGTGATCCTCTACCTGAAAGAGCAAAACCTAATTTAGAAGTCTAGTAAACTGATTTAACAATTAATAGAGGGGGGGGATTAGCATTAGATGGGATGATAAATTATATTTATTCGAGGCTTAATTGATTTTTCACACATTTCCCAAAGAAAACACAAATTCTGGCTCTTGTAACTTTTTAAAAATTTTCCAAACTTGATGCAATCAATCATCATTCAGGCCACACTCGGAACACACACACACACACACACACACACACACACACACACACACACACACACACACACACACACACACACACACACACACACACACACACACACACACACACACACACACACACACACACACGTTAGATAATGACATTAACAGCACTCCGGTTCATTAAACAACCTGCGCTGGACCCGGAAATCAACCTGCTGTCTTTTCTGGTGACGTCAGCAAACGGAACGACCATGATCACGGCTTGTTTCGGCGGAGCCAGACTTGGTGAAACACCGAGTCGCCTCTCGGCTCGGCTAAACTCGGGAATGTTCGTTCCTGGAATTCAATTCAATTCAATTAAAAAAACTTTATTAGTCACCAAGGGGCAATGGAAAGCACATAAAACAGAATTGGTGTAAAAGTTCAAACATGCAGCGTAAACATAAACATAAATGATAATTCAATAAATATAATTATAATAAATATATTAAATAAATATAATTCACAATGTTTATGTTAAATTATAATTCAAAACCTAGTGAGTTTAGAACCTAAAGAGTCCAACTATACAGGATTCCAAAAAAATGCTTATGGGTTGGGATTGCAGGTCAGATAAAGGTCAACAAATTGCTGAAGTGTTGGATCTAAACCTGTGATATAGCAGCGTAAGAATGTTGGTTTGGGTTTTTTCTCCTATTTTGGAGTTCTGCATTTTAAGGTGATAAAGACATTTGGTTGTTTCAGTGATTTTAGTTTTATCTGAACTTCAAAAATAATTTGTAGTGATTGCAATTTTTAGAAATACCAAGAACACATTTGTCTCACACGCTGACTTTTTGTTGTCGTTGGCTGCATACAGTTAGGCCTGTATTTTTTTATCACTTCTTTGTCCTCCTCCTGTTTTCATCTTCTTGTTGTCTTAAAATGCCATAAAAAGCACCCGGGGGTTTATTTCACGTGAACAGATGGTTTGTATCCCTCTCTTGTGCCACTACGCCAAAAACCCACAAGAATACCTTGGCTGCGAGCTGCGAGAGCGAAGCGATTGTAGAATTTGAAACGATTCCACGATGGGCATTGCGAGCACAGGCCCGAGGCTTTACACAGCTCCAGGCTTAATCCTCAACCATTTCCTCTTGGCACTGATCAAGGCTGCAGGAAGCGACTGCAGTCTGAACAGTCCTTAAATTACCAGGACCGTTAAAGTCCTTCAGGGACGGACTGACACCTCTGAAGCTATGCATATCACATTGGCTCTGATAGGTACAATGGGAAAACAGCTCTCCAGGTGCTCTGGAGGCTTTAATGTGATAAAAAAAACTCTTAAAAAACGATCACGATAACATCATTTCTCAGTTTAATCTGGTGTGAGTCCAGTTTTAAACACTCTATGGGTTTTCTATGAAGATCCAGTGACATCATCGCTGTTGGGATTGATGTAGAGTTGCATTGTGGGAAATGCTAGAAAGCTTTTTTTTTTTTTTTTTTTGCAGTTTGATCCATAGGAAACATCAAAAGCCATCCCTGATATTTTTTGGGAAATCTGCCTATTTCTTGCAGAGAAGGTAAACGAGAGGATCGATCCCCGCTCCTTCCAACATGAGGTTGCTAAGCAACCTTGAAGTCAATATTCCCCTTGGCCAAGAAATAGTCCGGAACAAAAAAAAGAAGTCAATAAATTCATCACTTGCTGTTTTTACACTTGGATTTTTTTTTTTTGTGTGGAATAAACAAGATATAAAACGGATGTAAGAGGCAGGAATGAGCTCTCATGTTTCTAGTGGTGTCAAATTCCTGCTTTTGTTTCAAACTTGTTACATATCTGCCCAAATTCAAAATTCTAACCAGAAGAACCAGATGTGAAGAGGCAAGAAACGGAGGAATAACATCTGCTTGATGTCATTAAATGTGGATTTGGTTTCATAATGTTCCTGGTTTGGATGAAACTGTCATAAAGCGAAGCCTGATGGTGGCAGGAATGTTGCGGTTGCCGGTTTCGGCATTAGGAAGCATTAAAACCAAAGTCCAAAGCTTGGTACTGATGCAGCAGAATCTCCTGAATATAAGCCGGTGTAGAACTTTTAAGAACCCACCTCAATTATCATCAGAAAAGAGTTAAAACATACTATAAATAGAACCATGAATTCTATCTGGAGCATTTTATTGCCACGTCCCTCTGGGTGATCAATTACAAAAGAATATCATGAATGATAATAATCATGATAGGAAAACATGAAAACCAAACATGACAACATTGATTTAACTTGGAGCTGCGAGGTTGAACCAGCGAATCGCATGTCTGGTTATGTCTTCAGTCCCAACACAGCCGGGTCTCTTTTTTACTGCACCTGAAATCACACAAATTTTCACACAAAATTCCATGAACTCAGACACCAGTTGTTTTAAAGAGATGTGAGTAACCATCGGTTTTCAAAGTGACATTTTGCTGCCTGACATTAGGTGTCTCTATTTACATTGTTGACAAAAACTCGGAAAATCTCATGTTTAAACAGAGAATTTAAAGCTCTATCTAGATACTTGTTAGTTTAACTCAGTGTAAAAGCTGAAAACATGTATAAACAGTGATCTTTATAATATTATTTGTTCTAATTTACTCATGTTACGGCTGAAGAATGACCAAATGACGAAACAGCCGCCGCTGCACAGGATTTTAAACATCGGCCTCACCAGACCGAACAAGCTCGTCACATTTACAGACAAATACAACAAAACTACTTCCGCTCACAACAGGAAGTACCAAAATAAGAGCGTCACATAATTATGCTTAAATTCTATGATCAATATAATTTTGCCAGTAAGACGAAAGTACAAATTGAATATATTTCAGAGGAGTCTACTTGCAGTATTTAGCTGGTTCTGTGGGCGGAGAAAGGTACGTCATCCAGGCTCCGTAATGTCGTATTGACCAATCACAGAACACCTGCGCGTCTCTGTCCGACCCGGAACTGGCGTATTAGGCGAGGAACGTGAATGAATGAATGAATGAATGAATGAATGAATGAATGAATGAATGAATGAATGAATGAATGAATGAATGAAAAATAAATATATAAACTTCCTGACTTAGAAAGTTTGTGAGTCACAAAAAATATTCAACTGTCAAGCATCAACGGCTCTTTAAACTGTTATACGTCAGAAAATGGCTGGTTTTCGTCACTGGGACACGCCCCCCCCGGATAGACGCCCCCCCCCTCCTGCTCCAACACACCTGATCATTTGAATGAGGATCAGGTGTGTTGGAGCTCATCATCAATCAGCTTCCGTCCAACATCTCGGACTCTGGTGAATCCTCCAGAAAGCATCTCCCACCCTCTTCCTGTAACAGCTTCCTCCATCAGCGTAGCTAAGCAACCGTAGCCCACAAGCTGTCCCCCTGACGCCATCCCTGCTTCTCCCTTTAAGGATGCTTTTAGCTCCATGGGTACGACTATTATTCATTTTCAACAATTTAAGGAATAATATGATGAATTATGATGTTGAGCTTTTCTGATTGATTCCATTTATCAGTTTTATTAGCTCCTAAACTGACAGAGTGCTTCAATAGTCTGCTGCAAGATGTGGACTTTACTTTAGAATGAACTTATTTAAAAGAAAATATATAGACATATGTATTTATTGCAATTTTGTTTGTTTTTAATGCATTTATAGTTTTCATTTGACCCCGTGCAATGCTGGCGACACGTCCAGGGTGTCCCCTGCCTCTTGTCCACAGCCAGCTGGGATACACACGTCGCCAGCACATCTTGAGAATACTGTTTTTGTTCAACTAATTCATGTTTGACATGTTGTCTTGCAATAAAAAGAATGTAAATAAGTTATTATCATCGCTTAAAATTTATGAAATATCACTTTAATAAAAATACGCAACATTGTTGAGTTAAAAGCAAAGAAATCTGAGAAGAATCCCACCGACAGAAGTGATCGTGAATTCAACCGGTAACTATAGAAACAATGCAATAACACAATTAGTTTAAACAAAACATCACACTGTGGAATACTTCAATGTCTTTATTGCTGCTGTTGAGTCAAGCGTACAATGTTTAAAACATTCGTCCAGTTGGAAACCGCCCACTTGTATGACATTGGGAGTGTTTAGCGAGACTACAGATAGTGTGTTTTGCATAGGCTTAGAGCTACACAAACGTGTCTGGTTAAATAAGGACATAAAAAAATGGACACAAAGTTGTAAAAATTAAAAAAAAAAAAAATGGCATTACGAAACCACCGCATTAAAAAAACAAAAAACAAAAAAACAAACACAAAAAAACGTCCCATTAAATCACACTTGAAAACATTTTGGTCGAGCTCCCCTGCTCGTTTCAGGAGCCGTGGAATGTTGATTGTCTGACTTGTGAGCAGTGACACGGATCGATTTAATGCCCCCGGAAAAAAATGTTAATCTGATCAGAGCCAGCGAAACGTAAATGAGCTGCTGAAGACGACGGCGACGGATGAACGTGAATACGAGTCGTTATCTGAGGCTGTACCTTAAGCTGTCGTTAAATGCATTGCAATCATAAGGCCACAAACTGAACATAGTGGTAAATATAGCGTCTTGCTTTACGCTCAGGCACCCTGATTGGACTTTAGGAACATCTAGTGTGCATAGAGGCCATCATTTCATACTTTTTTTTTTTTAAAAAGGAATGTCTGAAGACTTTAAAGTGATCAAGAAAGGTACAAAAAAACAACTCGGAATAGAAAAAAACACATTTAAACATAAATAAAATGACCTATAGGATAGTAAAGGATTGGATTCTCCTCTCAAAATTAACTGCTGGTTGGTTTCTGGATACAAGAAAAGCAAAAAAAAAAAAAGACAAAAAAAACTTTTGTTACGAGTATAAGGATGTTATATAAGATACAGTATGATAGGTCATATTCAAAACATCACATGTGCTAACATATATTACTCAAGACCCTCGCTGCACTATTGGTAAGACATAATAAAAAGTGAAATCAGCTAAATTCTAGAAGTGCTTATGTTTCTATCCTGAAGTGGTGAACGTTGAATAAAAAATAGCGACGTGTGAAGCTTTTGCTTTAAATATAAATTAAAAAAGAAAAAAAAGAAAAAAAGAGATGGAAGTGTACTGTGTTGAAGGAGATTTCACTCATCTCTTTGGAATGTCGGCACGGAGTTCAACAGATAAAATGTAAATTTTTTAATTTGTTCCTTCTCTTCCAGGCAGGATCGTATTCAGAAAAATTAGTAATACTATTTCAAATGTCCAAATTTCACAGCATTTGTTTCTTTTTTTAGGAAAAAAAAAATCAAAAATCATTGTGCAAAGAGCACTTCGCGATGTACGGAAATGGTGGCGACGTTTCGGTACGGCGTCCCTCCTGTCCCTCCGTTTTTCTCAGGGGGGGTGGGGTGGGATCTTTATTTGGTTCTTCGGACAAAGTCAAAGGAAGAGTCTCGGATTGTCGTGGTCCCCAGCGTCGGTGGCTCCTTCAAGACATTAGTGTCCCATACCTGGTGAGAGAGGAAGAGGAAGAGGAGATCAAACCAAGCAGGAAATATCCCAGTTGAGTGTTTGGAGTCGTTTTAAAAGCTCGGTTGTGTTCGATTTAGCAAAAAATGACACGCAAGACGTCGAATAATTGTTCTGCTTTCTAAAAAATTCCGAGCTGGAAGGCTTCAAATAGTTTTTCTGTTTAAACGGCCCTTGAAGGGGGCTCATGATGGATCGACGGGCCTATTAAACAGAACCACTTCCTGCTCGCATCACCGACTTTACTTTCTTCCTCAAAGACCTGAGCAAATTAAGATTTGGTGGCTTCAACAGACAAAATGAACACCGAATGGATTTCACTGAAGACGGACAGAAAGATCTCATTAAAGTTAAGAGGAAGTTATTTAAAATGTTTAAAAGATGCTTTGGCACCGACCCCGTTTGACCTGGACCCAAACCGTAGGTGTGAAACCGTCCGGTCCGGATCGAAGGATCTTTGATCGAAGCGGAGGTTTAACAAAAAAGAAGTTGTTCAGTTTGTTACCGATGTGAAAGAACTTTGTCCGACGGCTCTAACTTTCAATTACAGGAAGTGACAGCAGGCCGTCGTCGCCAGTCAACACAAGAAGATGAAGATTAGCTGCTGCGACGCCCGGAGAGAGGAAGAGATTTAATTTGTGATGGAAAATGTTTTTAAAATAAAGAATTAAGAGCGGAAAATTCAACAATTGCAACGTGACTTAACTCAATAAAGAAAAAGTTCCCCCTGTCTTTTAAAAAATTTAAAAAATGAAAAACTTCCACGACATCACAAGGCATCTCTCCAGCAAATCCCGCTCAGAATGAGATGAAATTCGACTTATGGTCATGGAAATGAAAAGAAAAAACATTTAAACTGAAATTACTTCGAAGCAAAACTCATGTAAGAACCGTAAAAAGTTTCCTAAAAGAAAATCACAGCTCCGCTTTCGAAACAAAGCCAACCATAAATGAGCATCACCCGAGTCCAGCTGGTAACTATGGCAACAGAGAAAACAAAATCCACAAAAAATACCTTAATAGGAAAATGCAAAACAGCAAAACTTGTAGAATCTTTTCGATTGTTGTCATATTTCAGTTTTTGAGTGACGCTAGCATTTACGCGTCGACATCAAACTCACCGTTGGCGACTGATTTGGTCTCCCCCCTGCCCGCCACCTGCAACACACCAACACAGGAAGTCAACAGGGCGACGAAGATGCAGCGACGGCGGCGCAAAACCCCACACCCCCCCCCCCCTCCTAGAGTCGTGACCCCGCTCTGACACCACAGCATAGCATTTAAGCTAATCACAAGGTCGCTAACCACCACTTTTATTCTTCAGGGGCCCCTTTTTTTTTTTTACATGGCCCCCCGGAGCCTCCAGCTGCAGGAAGTCGCCGCTGGCGGGATGACTCTCTTTAAAATAAGGGGGTTTCACTTCCACACAGACAAACACAGCTTTATCTAAACACACACATAAACACCCCAGGATTTATTCACTCCGGGCTGAGAGAGACTTTTAGGAGATGGTGAGGTGATAACAGTGATTCAGTGGGGGGGGGGTATCTGATCAGCTCCTCCAATCAGAGAACCGGAGGGACGGCGGTGATTTGTGGTTGTCAGGAGGCGGAGGAGGAGGAGGAGGAGGAGGAGGAGGAGGAGCGGTGATGTGATGCAGCCATTGGTGAAAAGTATTCAGCCCAGAGTTGGACGAAGTTGTTTTTGAAACCAGATTAAAACCTAAATCTGTTTTCTATTCCGTCGGTTTTAATAAAAAATGAATTAATACAACCCTCCATTGAAGATTTGTTGCAGGAATCAAATTCAGAATGAGAGTCATTAAAAATAAATAAATAAATAAATAAAATTTATCAACTTGAATGATAGAAATCTCTTTTTTTGTGAAGAATAAAATCAAATCCGGGTAGAAAATCAGTCGCGATTCTGCTTTTATATAATGTCTTACTTTTTTATTTTTTATTTTGGTGTTATCAACGTAAAACGATCATTAAAATATAAAATACTCGGCGGCGTCCAACCACAGAAGAAGAGGAAGCCAAAAAACACAGAGTTTGAAGTGAGAGTGCGACAGCAGAGCGAGAGATCATTCTGCCATGAAAGGGTTAAATAACAACAAAACAAAACGTGGAACAATTATTCCGTTACCTCTCCGGGCTCATCCCGCTTTTAACGGTCGGACGGACTAGCTATCGGAGCTCTTGGAGACAGAAACAAAGAGAAGCGACCGTTACTCCCAGAAAACTGAGATTTACTTGAATACGTCTGCGCTATCTCTGAAATACAACGTTCCCTGGATCAACAACAGCTGGAAAATTGTGACAAAAAACCACGGGAAATCCTTCCATGACCACAAACCGCTTTGGAATAGTTCAGACTTTGCCCGGACTGGACTGGATTTTCCCCCTTTGTGAGGAGCTCGATTCGATTCAAAACTGGCATGAAAGTTTAAAAAAAACATCTAACCGAAGCGTCTGATTAGAAATATGAGGATAATAATCAGAAAGAAACCGTTAAGATAATAGAAAATAAAAACACAATGTGCGTGTGACTCTGATTGTGTTTGTAAGTGAATCATGGGTACCTTGGATGGAGAGGCACCTTTATTTTCCCATAGACTCCTCTTGTTGGTGACGTCAACGGGCTTCAGGTCCTGTCAGAGACACACAAAGCATCAAAAAAAAAAAAATTGTAGGTCGGTCAAAAATGTGCTGCAGTTCCCCCTTCTGGCCACCAGATGGCGCCACACATGTATCCCCACCTGACTTCTTTCAACGCAGCGTTAGAAAATGAGTGTGTTCATGCTGAAACACACCGATGATGATGATGAAAAGAACACTTCTCTTTATATTAAAGTTGATGTTCTTATGCTTAAAAATATGGATTTCAATGTGCGGGGGAAAAAAAAAAAGGAGGTCACTTCCTCTTCCTGTGTCACATGATCTGTATTTTCTGGGACTTACCGCTGGCCTTCCTCCCGAGGTTTTGCCGCTCTCTGGGGTTTTATTCAGCCATTCGTTAATGCGGCCTGCCACGCCCGTCTTTATCACAGCTGCTTCCTGTTTTGAAAGGGTCAAAGGTCAGCCGAGCCCGAGCAGGAAGGAAGTACGATCTCGCTCCACTCCAACTCTTTTTACCTTGAACGGGCTGCCGCCGCCGCCGCTTCCGGGCGAGTTGAAGGCGTTTCCTTTCTCCCACATGCTCTTGATGTTTCGTATGCTGTCGGTGACCATGGGCAGATCCACGGCTCCGGAGCGAGGGGAACGGGACTCCTTGTTCTCCCTCTGCGGAGTTAAAAAACAGGCATAACAGCTCCAATAAATACTCAAATATAATCTTTAATATTCATGAAAAACCGATTGGCAACACTGGCAAGATCCATGACCACAACTTGGCTGCCGCTGCAAAATTCTACACAATGGATTCACAATAAACACCCGAAATTAATGTCACCCATACGGTCCAAATATGAAATACGGCCACTCTTTCTTCTGTTCCTCAGTTTTACTGTTGAATGATGGCCAGAAAGTGTTTTCTGAGCGTTATAAAGCGGTGACCTTTTGACCTCGCGGACATAAAATGTCACTCCATCATCATTTTATCCTCTTAAACACTCTTAAATAGTTTATGAAGTCATGAGTTATGCTTAAAAACGTCACAGCGGCCTCAACCTCCCCCCCCCCCCGGGAGTGTTGTCATCGGTTTATCCTTGAAGATAAAAGATGGAAGTTTGTCCCAACTTTCCCAGAGACATCAGATTCAGTGTTTGTGCATAAAAACCAACGTGAGTCTGGTGATAATTAGACTTGATAATAATTTGGGAGGGACATGCTATGCTAATTCTGAATGCTAATTTGGTTCTGGGTGTAGCAATTTTATTTATTTCACATATTTAAAATCATTTCAGATTATTTTTAATATAAATACCAAATCAAGATTCTATAAATTTGTGTCTGATTTCAAACCTTCTTTTGTTGTATTTTGTCAGTTTGACCGGTTTTAACCAGAAAAATCAATAATTAATAATTTTAAAACATTGAATTGCACATAAATTAAGAGATTTGTGCACAAATTACACAAAAAATCGTATAAAACTGTAATATAATTTGTGTTGTGTGTTGCTCACCTGAGCAGCTGAGGTGTACTGCTCCAGCCGGTTGTCTATCTTGGACACCACGGGAGAAAGGGACGTCTTCACCGCGCTGCTGGGCGGAGCCACAGAGATAGCTTAGCGTAGCTTAGCCATGATACACACATTGTGTGTCAGCGTTTCAGGATTAAAACAGAATATCTTTCATTTTCTGCAAAACAACGAAAGAAGGAATTTTTTTACCTTTTCTGTGCCGACCTGTTCAGGAACTCCGCCCTCTCGCCGATCTGTGGAGAAAGAAATGATGTTTCACACACATAGAAACATTTTAAGCATGATTCACAACCTACATTTTAATCTCATATAGTTGTAAATTGGATATAAACACGGACCAAACTATAGAAAAAAATGTCCAAGGGGAGCTGAACGTGGGAGTTCCCAAAATACTCCTGACATGACATTCCTCATTCTCTGATGCATTCAGGGGGACGTGGAAATTCGTAATCTTTGGAACCATCTAGGAACTGAATCTAAATATTGTCAAACTTTAAATGGGTCAGAACCTCACCGGTTTGGTGGGAGGGGCTCAAAATATCTGGATGTAATCCTTAAAGTGACATCACTGCAAAACTGCATTAAACCTGTTTCTCCATCAGATAACAATCAGATTAATCTGATAGAGGAATGCGATTAAGATTAACCTTTTTAAGCATTCGAAATCAAAACTTTATGGAAATAAAAGTCAGAAAAAAGTTGAGGAACTATGATAAAAACAAACATGGAAATCTGACTAAGCAAATAATGAGACTAAATAAAAAAAATCTGATTTATACAGAATAAATCACAAGTAAATCCAGTGTGACTTAGGTTGTAGTCTGAAAACATATCAAAAGTGTGGCTGTATGCATGTTATGTGCGTATAAATACACACACACGCACGTACCGTATGTATGCTAATAGAGCAACGCATAAACAACATGCATGACACTGCAAAGCAGACACACACACACACACAGACACACACACACACACAATAACACACATACGGTGAACATGATCACAAAGTACAGATGGGTCTTGAACGCAGCACGGGGGTGGGGGTGGGGGGGTGGGGGGAAATCACAGGAGAACATGAATTAGAAAAGCGACACAGATAATAAAGTGCGTTACTCCTGAGCTGGACTCACCAGGACGACCATATATGGGCGTTACCACAGTCACTAATTAGATTTTCCACACCGGTTCTCACTTTTCACCGTGTGGGAGTCAACTTTTGTGAACGTTGCAGACATTATTCACATCCGAGCTGATTAAACTTTTCTTTGCCGTGACGACCATTTATCTTCAGATGAAGTACTTGGGGGGGGGGGGGGGGTGTGGTGGTGGGGGGGGCTGTATTTCTGAACACCTTCATCTCAGATAACACTCCATGCAGAGGAGTGAAGGAGGCGCGAGGAGGCCGGGGCGGGTCATCTGGAACTTAATCTCTCCAAATATTTTCAGCGTTTAGCCCGAGCCACGCTGCCCCCACCGGTTAAGGGTGGGGGGGATTACAGACTTCATTATGCTGATGACTCGGCAGGGCGGGATGCAAATACAGGCAGAAAAATGCAACACAGGCGAATGTTTAATATTTAACATTTTAGGTGTCCAGAATCATAACCAGTTGAAATAAACCACTTATATGAGATGTAATAATTAGCATTTCTGGCTAACTTGCTTGCAGAAGCAACTAGGTGGTTTTTAGTTTTACGCAGCACAGACATAGTACAGAAATATAAAAATATTGATATAAAAAATAAATAATAATAATATAATAAAATCAATAAATATTCAAATAAATATGAAGAAAAAAAAAATTAAAGATACTAAAACAGCAACATAATATATGCATAAAAACAAAAATAAAATAGAAAAATTATTTAAAAAAATTTGAAAAAAATAAAATACCGGAATTTAAAAAAAAGTATACAAGAAATTTAAATATTTAGAAATAAGAAATTAAAATAAACCAAACAAAACTAAATCAAA
This sequence comes from Antennarius maculatus, assembly GCA_013358685.1. Taxonomy (NCBI): domain Eukaryota; kingdom Metazoa; phylum Chordata; class Actinopteri; order Lophiiformes; family Antennariidae; genus Antennarius; species Antennarius maculatus. The sequence goes on along the minus strand of CM023627.1, from coordinate 2,584,425 downwards.
CAACAAAGTAACGACAATAACCAATTAAAATAAAATCCATCTGACTGACCTTTAGGGAGGAGCCTCGAGGACTGACACACTTAAAGGGTTTGTCCTCTCCATCCACCGTCTCCTCCACCTTCTGTCTCTTCTCAGCCGCCTCTGCTCTCCTTCTTTCGATCTCCTCCTTCATCTTCCTCTTCTCCTCCTGACGAAGACGGACGTATTTAGATGACGATGCAGTTTGGCGTCGACACATTCACAAACGAAATAAATGAATTAGAAAAACTGACCGATGCTAACGCTAACTGTCTAATCCAGGATTAAATTGACCGATTTTTTTTTTTTGGTTCTTATAGCGAGGAGAGCGTCGCTAACAACAGACAATCAGAGCGGCAGTCGGCCTTGACAATGGATACGCGCACCTTCTAATTGATTTACTTTACATTTTCAACTGGAGCACTAATTAAATCACTCCCAGCAAAATCTCATTTCCAAGCGATTGGCTGTCCAAGAAATGAAAAAAAAAAAAAAAAAAAGGAGCGATGCATTCTGGAAAAACTTGAGATGAGGACCATCAACAGTTTTTAAAACAATTAATGTTTGATGCATTTGTACTGTATTCATAAGAGGCCCGCAACTTGGCAGCGTATCAGCCTTCTCCAGCAAGTCTTGTCTTAGTTAATTAGTCTCTCTGTATCTCAGGGCCATCTTTTAATTACAAACCAAAAGGCCTCATTAACATCACACAAGAGGAGACGAACGGGGCAGCTAAGCGAGAGACGGGGGTCGCCGAATTCTTTTTTTTTTTTTTTTTTTATACAGCCGAGATCGACAATAAAGGGGTGAGAACGTGAATGCAATCGCGGCCAGAATACAAAATGAGATGACGTCCGAGAAAGGGGGTTGGAGACGCGAGGTGATGAGGTCATCGCAGGAGTGACACGCGTGAGTTAGGGGTGGGTGACGCGAACAGGGTTGGGTGGCGATAACGGCGAAACGCGGAGGCGAGATACTGTCACCGCGGCGACAGCGTCAGGGTGATGCATGGGTTTCCAGCTCACGCAGGCGTAAAAGGAGGAATCAAGAGAAGCAAAACGAGCTCAAGAGGAGCTAAAATTAATTATTATTATTAATTGGATCTAAATAATCGGGATCTAAATAAATAATCTAAAATAAATCTAAATAATAATAACCTAAAATAAATAAATCTGAAATGAATAAATAAATAAATGAATAACCTAAATAAATCTAAATAATACTAATCAGGATCTAAATAAATTGGATTTAAATAATCGGGCCGTGTTTAGTCACCCGTTTATAAGCCGCCTCCTCTTTACCTCCTCTCTGGCTTTCCTCTCCGCCTCTTCCTGCTTCTTCTGCCGCTCCTCTTCCTCCAGCACCTTCCTCCTCTCCTCCCTCTTCCTCTTCAGATCCTCCAGCTCGGCTTCGGCCTCCTGCTGCCTCTGCCTCATCCTCTCAAACTCCTCGCTCTCGGCGTCGTCGCGGCGACGCTTCAGCTCCTCCAGCTTGCGTTCGGCCTCCAGGCGGACGGCGTCATCCTGGTCGTCGCCGGACGACGCCTCGGGGGAGCGGACGCTACCGCGACTGGGTCGCAAGACAGAGACACGCAATCAGGACACGCAAAGGTCAACGCTCGACATGCGATAGGAGGTAAATAATTAAAGAGAAGCTCTTCTTTTTAGAGACGATCACACAAACACGCCCAGCTGGACGGAAAACACACAAACATAAACATCCAGGATTTCCTTTGTGGAGATAATTTTACAGCTCACCTCGAGTTTCATCCCATTTTTCATGCTGGGGATTAAAACCCTAGGTGAGCCACGTTCCAAACGCACCTCGCTGCTCCGTCATTGGACGTCGAGCCAAAACTTCAAATGAGATTATCATCAGTTGTGCTTTTTCAAACGATCTGCAGAAGCTCGAGGCGACGCTTACGTTAGTTTGCGTGACAAACGATGAACGCCGGTTAAACCTCCATCCTTCAGCAAATCCCAAATATTTATTATATTGTTTTCAAAGTCTATGTTTTATTATAGGATTGTGTGTTTCTGGCTGGTAGTTAACTTGAACCCAAACTGCTCTTTGTGTGGAGGATATTGTGTTACTTCAGTACTTTTCCACACAATCTGTTAAAGCAGCACAATAAAAAAAATGTTGTTGTCAATTTGGGACATCTATGGATGGTAATTAATTTTAACTTATTTTATTCAATTTTTTTTAATTTTTAGATTTTTATTAATTTGATTTAATAATTATTAATTTATTTTATTATATTCAGAATCAAAACATGCCTTTTTTTGCAAACAGATTACCGACATTCAGGTTATTATTTTTATGCTTTCATGCACGTAAGGTTTGGAATAAGTTAGAACAAGTTGTGTTGTTTTTGAATAATTGATGACATACTGTGTGTGTGTGTGTGTGTGTGTTGCATTTCTTCACCTGGCGGTCCTCTCAGGTGTCCTGTGCTGTTTCGGAGGCGCCTCCTCCTCGTACAGCCCTCCGTTCTGCTCCTCCCTCTCCTCCCTGTCTCTGCGTCTGTCGCTCACCTGCACCAAAAGCAAACGCAGCGTCGCCGTGAGCAAAGACGCCATTGGAAGGGGGGCGGGGTGGACCGAGTGGGCGGAGGCTGACGGCTGACATAGGTGAACAGACCACACCCCAAAACACACCCGGCACGGAACGTCAAGTCACGCTGTCTCCACTCCAGAACGCCGTTCCGAGACAAGATTAGCAAACATGTGATCAGTGTGGGCGTGTCTCCATCTGTATGTGATCCGCCTCAGACGTTCAACCATCATCAAAAATACGATTGGAGTTGTGTAAACTATAATCATCGTGCGTCTAAGCCCATTATATACGCTGCCAGTCAAAGCACTGCGTATTATCAACCTGTGGTGCAAACTGCATGCTGGACTATGTTTCCTACGGGAACAAAATAGAACTTTTTAAAAGCCAACACCATCTAAAAAAGGAAGTTTTAGTAATTATCTACTCACCTTTATGCCAATGGAAAGTCACAAAAGTCCACAAAACATGTCTGGAGTTTCACAGCGTGGCAGAATTCTACTAAACAACTGAAGACGACTGGGACTTAAAAAGAAAAGACATTCAAATTAACTCTGCACAGCCACCGCAGACTCCAGGAAGCATCCAAGTTAAATCGGAAACCACACCGGACGTTACAGCTAAAAGCATTAGCATGCAGCCTGTTGGGTGGAGAAGGTGCATGGAATCAAACATGCGTGCATACACCACTCCAAAGGATCTGCGATCTTGACGTACCTCAATGCCAACAAGAAAAGCAAAAAAGTGATGTTAAAGTCTGATAGAGCTCTGCTTTCACTCGGGTCTTGGGTAAAACAGTGAGGTACGCAAAGGTCATGGTCCTACGATGCGTGCACAAGTGTTCCACCTCCAACGCTCACCTCAAAAGCTTTTAGCTTTAGAGGCTATGTAGACTAATGGGGGTAAAGGACAAGGTCTTTCCAGATCAATTGGGGCTAACGTTGGGGAGTCTTCACCTGTAACTTCTGCTATGAAGCTTAAGAAATGATTTGTGGACTCGGACACGTCCATCGGCATCGGGGTGATTGGCTAATGACTAAAATCTTATTTTTGGGTCAAGAGCGATTCATTCTAATCTGTCGGGCCTTGGACTCTATTTACAACATGGAAACATGCCCAGTAATATGCAGTTACTTTAATTAGACCTTTGCTTCTGAAATTTAACAGACACACGTCAGTTCTGTTATGGTGAGGAAAATACAGTCTTAAGACTTTCAAGGGAAAGTCTCAGGAAGCAGGAAGTGTCTTTGAACACCGTTGCTTTCGCTCAGTCGTCTAGAAACTGAGAGGAGTTCTCGCCAAAAGAGGCGAGACGGACCAAGAATGTTTACAAGAGAGATTTGAAAGCTACGCAAGAAGTGTTCATCTTCACTGTGGAAAGAACAGTTCAGGAGGATAATGGGATTCAGTAACTCCCCCTCAAAAATAACAACTCTTAAAGGAAGCATTTGACTGTAAGCGTACAAGATATACCACAACTGGTCGATGAACACTGGAAGACGTTTATCAGATTTTAAATGACACGATTCTGGAGCGGAGTTGGTGTAACGGATGTTGCCGGTTTGATGATTGAGATGGAAGACATGCAGGAAACAACCGTGACCACTCCACAAGGCAAAGCATGGAACCAAAACTCTGACTGGACCGCGACCGTCCCTCATTAGACGGACTCAGATACCGGCAATTTGCATGTTGCGAAAACCACACCGTGACGACACAAGGACACAAGGTATCTGCGTAATTTCAGTGTTCAGTTTCGACATCGGTCGAATTTGTGGTTTATTCTAGTAAAACTTCTGTAAATATGTCGCAACAAGACACTGAAATTACCCAGGGGGAGTTTCCGTGCAGTGCATCACACCTCGACAGGAAATCTTACCACATGTATGATACCTCGTTATCCTTAAAGTGAAGTATTTCAGCTACCTCATTGTCCTCTTGGCTGTCTTTTGTGAGTCTCATAGTCTTGTAATCTACACGATCATCCCTGGATACCTCTGATGCTGCTGACTTGGTCCTGTCACTGACTAATGAACGCGTTTCTTCCTCAGCACATTCCTATGAAAAAGGTTCACAGCTTTTCTTTGAAGGAAAAGTTGAAGAACGACTCCAGGATGTGGTGCTGAGAAGCCGATAAATCAAAGAGCTGTACCTTGCTCGGGATTTTAGGTTCTCTGGTTGGTTCCTACAGAAACAAGCATCATATTTGGCGGGACTGTCAACACAAACAAGACGATAGTTGGCTGAAATTAAGCAGGAATCAACAGGTCGCTCACCTCTTCTTTCAAGTAAGACCTTCTCGGTTCATCTTCCACCACTTCTTCTTCATGCTCCTCCTCTTCCTCGACGTACTCCTGTTCTTCCTCTTCCACTTCAGGAGCAGCTTCCTCTTCCTCCCTCGGCTCCTCTATCTGCTTCTCCTCCCTCCTCGAGTCGTACATCCCTGTCTTCTCCTCTTCGTTCTCGTGATCGCGGTAGCGACCCTTGCGCCAGGAGGACGACCTCTCCTCTTGAACGCTGTTTTTCTCTGTGGCTACGCCGTCGTTAGCCTCGGTTGAGGTGGCCTCCAGCTGCCTCTGCCTCTCCAGCGCCTCCTGTAGGCGCCTCTGCCGTCTCTCCTCGCGTTTGGCCATACGCTCCTGCAGGGCCAGGTCGTCGTCATCTACGCCGCCATAAGGCCTGGTCACAGTCTCTGTCACACTAGAAAAGAGGACATTTCACTTAGTTTCAAGTTAATCCATCGTCAGCATTACGATAAGGCAACGATGCAATGCTGAACGAGCATGAGACTCTGCTTTGACTCGTTTGAGACAAGATCTGTGACATGGCTCAATTACCATAACTCAACAAAAGGATATGGTTCTTTAAAATATTTGCTGCCTGGTCAGTTTGCAGACAGTAACTAACACTTGCCACTGACACAAAAAAATATACTAAAACAGTATGAATTCTCCAGAAAAACTTTCGTCTGGACTGCCAGAAATGATAAATATGAAATTCTTTGGTAGAAAAGTCAGCATGCCAGGAAGGCTGACAATTGCCTGTATTGACAAGTCTTTACCACAAGTATTGGTGTGAAATCAAGTTTTGGTCAGACCTTCAAATAAACAGGAAAATTTAAAATGTTTCTTGGATTCAGTGTTTGGAATCAAGTATTCATCCTTGACTCAATAGTCTTTTTGTACAAACTCCCTCGGATGTCTGGTGTACCTACCTTCCTACCAACCTACCACAGTATAAACAAGACAGAGGGTCTCTGGCAATCTGTCCATCAGCTGTTGAGACATTTCACTACAAACCACAAAAATGAATGTGGTGGTGCTAGAGGAAAATCAGGCAATCCATCCAAGAGGTGTTACATTTAAAGACTGCCCAACTGCCCCAACCGTACATCCATCTACCTCATTCCAAACAGTGTGACTCATAAGGTTCTGACCTAAAAGTCATGCAAATATTATCATTGAATCTACACAATCAACAATGGCAAGTCAACACTAGGTCCCGTCTCTGCATTCTCCTGCACAACCCTCTTGCTGTTCGACTGGCCCAGGACGTATCTCTGAGGTCACCGAGAGAAAACATTGACGACCACAAAGGAGTGTTTGTGTTGCTGGATGTCAGAGCAACCCACCAGGGACTGGATAGAAATCAACAATCAGCCATTTTTGTTCCTATATAGTGGACTGACTGATGGATACGTGTGAGATCATGACTTAGTGTCACGGGTAAAAAGTTTAGTGTTGAATTTGTGCATTGGTTAAAAAGAAGTTCTTTGCCATGTATAACATATAAATTCGAGTTTTTAAGGTCAAAGTGATCTTGAACTTTGACCACCAACTTCTAATAGTTTCATTTTTGAGTCCGAGTGGACGTCAGGGACGAAGTCACAGAAACTACCTCATGGCATTCCTGAGATATCACATGAACGAGATTGGGGAAATATGCGATTTCATAGCGACCTTGACCCGAGAACACGGAACTCAAATCCTTTTCATCTGTTGGTTCATCCTTTTACCAGAGATAACCAGAGATCTAGAGGGCATTGGTCCCGAAGTTGAAGAAAGGTATATATTGGTGGGCTAAAAGGCTAGCGGTTCCATAGCATAATTACATAACAGGAGAGGTCTGGGCTACCATAAATCCTCAATGTAATCATAATCTTTATGATTATAAAACACATGCTGGGTTTGTTTCGAATACAGACTGTTGGAGTACCCCCAAACCCATTCAAAGGAGCATGATGGTATGTTATCATCGGGATGAACAGCATTCGGCTACTGAATGTCTCACCTGTGGCTGTTGGTCAAGACCAGACTGTCTGGCTGTCCGCTGGAGTCTTCTATCTCCCTGTTCATCAACCTCTCCTGTCTCGCCCTGCGCCTCCTCTCGCGGGCCGCCTCCTCGTCATCGTCATCATTCCTCGTCATTCTGAGGAAGAGAGAAATATGGGGTGAGAAAATCAAGACATATTTTCATTGTTGTCAAGTTTGAACTCTTTCCCTTCTTTCACCCCCGTTTCTCTATTTAGCTTCACGGTTTGAAACTTCAAAGAAAGCGATTCTTTAAACTAGACTGTAATCATCACAATGACCAAACTTGGAGGATTTGGGGAGTTTCCCCCCCCTTTTCTCTCTTATCAAGCTGACCTGTCAGCAGCGCAACAAACCAATACCTCTTATCGTGGCTGCAGTTTTCATGAGCTGATAAAAAGTTTCGTCTGGAGACAGCTTGGCGAAGGATAAGAGAAGAGCCAGAGAAACTCTGCTAATGCCGGCTTGGCTAGCGTAGGAACACAAATTGTGAGCGTTGTTTGCATAAGAGCGAGCAAAACAACCGCTAGCCTTAAACTTTTATGTTTCCACAAGGAATTTATTGCCACGTTAAACTGGAAAAGACACATTTCTCTCAAGCTAAGAAACCCAAACCTTCTGACTTGGATGGAATGAGCTTCGTTTCAGACACACTGGTTTAAGTTTGAATAAAACTTTGATGAAAGTTCAGTCTCAGTTTGGTACTGTGTTTCTCATTCAGTCCTGTTCTTCACACCTCTCATGCATCCTCAGGCTTCATTTCCTGCTTTTGTTCCTAAGTGGTTGCCTGTTTGTATGTAACTGCGATCTTTAACTTGTATTTGGATATTCAAATGACCGCCCCTACTGGATTCCTGGGATCTGCTGTCGCCCTTAGATCAAAATCTCACAGCAGAATCAAAAAATCAAAAGCATTCTCAGTCCTGGTCGACACAAAATTCCAGCCACAAGTGTAATTTTGCAGAAACACCCAGAGGAAATATTTGAAATATTAGAAATACATTCACACAGTCTGCTGCAGAGAGTCGGACTGAAGGCAGAAGGAACTAACACAATGCCCAAAAGTGAAAAGAAGTCTAAAAAAAACACACCTTTAAAACTCACAAATTACCAAGTAATATGTTATTTACTATACAATAGTTCAAATCTCACTATTTCTGCCTGTTTATGATTATTTCTTTTATTTTATTTGAATTTTTATGTGTTGAACGTGGCAAGAAAAGGTTGAAAATTTGTTGCCTTGAGCTATTTTTTTTAACTCTCTTGAATGATTTGGCAAAAGCTAACTACTGATTAACAGCATCATTTGCCAATAAAACTAATATAAATGAGTGTTGAATAACTCTTTATGGAAGAAAAATGTAATATCTTAGCTGTGTGAAACCATTTTTCCCCCTTCGGAGAGGGAAAGCTCGGTTACATCAGGTCACGTCGGAAAAAAAAGTTTTTTCAACATTAGACCGATGAGCCGATCTTCCTCCTTGTCTCTCCCCTTCTTCCTGCCAAGATCTACAAACCGCTCATATCTTTAATAGAGCAAAATCCAATGCAGACTCGCAGCGGATTTTGCATGTCTTTATTAAATGTGGTGGTTTTAAGTGAAGGGCGTGGCCACACGTGATCATCAACACGGCTTCATTGTTCACAGTCTGCTAGACTAGCGAGCTACTGTATATTTATGTACTTAGATTTGATTGAGTGCAACAGGCTGAGGCCTTTCTTTGCGGCTAAACCAAAGTCATCTTGGGAATTTCAGGAAATCTAACTGAAATAGAAGAAAATGGGTTTAAGGGAAAGAGGCAACACCCTAAAAGTAGACTCCATTTGATACCCTATTAGAAATGAAACACAGCTAAAATGGAAATAATACCAGGATGTTTCTGTCGCCTGATGTCTGCCAGCGCCATGCTTCACCCCATCTGACCTTTATCCTCCCACAGGTCAAGCTACCTCACATCACAACGCAAGGCTTTGAGGTCAGCCAGTCTAGTGTGCCATTGCATGTTAATTGCGACACGTGTGTTGAGTCGAGCTAAGGCTGCTTGGGTTTACGTCGGTGTTTTTACGGCCTGTGAACAACAATTTCCTTCCTCCTTTTCCTTCCCCTCGACACCTCCCGTTTGGTTCTCGTCGGACGAGGAACGATGTCGTAACGGATGGGATTAATCTGCTAACGCCCGAGACGGACCGGTGGGAGGATGACATCAATGACATCAGGAAATAGTCCACACGTGAGCTTAAAATGAGGTAATACAGAATTTTTAAGCATCCAGCATGGACTGTTAAAGCAAACCAACACAACTAGCCACGGCGGCTACAAGATAATGAATCATATCTACTGCTGAAAGGGTAACTTTAATATGCTTCAGTAGAAAGAAGAGTTTGCATTAATAATTACAAGCGACCAGCATCGAGCTTCACAATGGCACGGATGCATTTTTTTTTTTTGGCAAGCGTCATCTGCATAAATGCAATCTTTACGTTTGCACCAGAAGGCATTTCATGTCTGCAAATGGTACGTACACTGGCCGTCAGCAGCCTTTTGAGAACGACGACTGATTTTAGCAAAGTTTGCGTTTGATCGCTTCAGAATTCGAAGAACGTCTAACTTTTTTTGTTTGTTTGTTAAAGTTTAAATAGTCTTGTTGATTTTTGTTTCAACAAATCCCACTCGTTTCATTTCCACTCACGTTCTGTCGACTTCAACCGAGTTTCGCCCTTGTAGTAAAAACAAAACAAAAAAAAACAACAACGCAGATTAACTCTTGTTTCTGTAAAAAAACAAAACAACCGCCTTAATTCCCTAAAGGATTGCACCATCCCAGAAAACGGCGCCAAATGTCATGAGAAAAAAGAAAACGACAACCGCTAAAAATGGAACAAAAAGAGTCCTTGGTTGGTGCTGACAATGACAGTCTCAGGGTTAAAAAAAAAATCCTCAGTAAGAGAGGAAAACAAAGTCCTAAAAGCTGAATTAGCATTCCTGTCCATCACGGCTTTGGCTGGAGACGCGTACGCACGACCGTGATTTAATATCACTTTCCCTTACCTGGACCCCCAAACTCTATCAGCATACTGACACAGAAATATGGGAAGACGTGGAGAGAAGGGGTGGGGTGGTGGTGGGGAGAAGCGAGTTAAATGAGAGGGAATCAAGAGGAGAAGCGAGGAAATGAAAAAAAAAAAAAAACGGGAAGGGAATGGGAGTCGGGGCGATAATGGAAAAAGGAGTAATCTGCAGATTTTATCCCAGACGACACGTTTTCCTGTAGCGTGACGTTGCGTCGTGGGTTATAAACTAAAGGTTGTCAGAATGGAGACGGCAACAGATGCCCTTTTCCTCGGGTGGTTGGATTCAGGAAGGAAATCACACTACGATGCATCTGGAAGGGAAATTAGAAGCGGTGTTGCGCACCGGTCTCATTTTCTCCTGTTTTCTCTGATTCTAAGCGAGGATTGCGCGAAATCGAGTGTTTTGGCGGGTGGGATCGCAACACAAAAAGAATGAAAGAAAAAAAAAAAAAAAAAAAAACGCCGCCGCCAGCGAAAAGATCTCCAAATATTTTCTTTCACGTGGAAATATCCCAGAAATGTCAGAGAAAACAATTCAGCAAAGGAGCTCATGAGAAAAAAAAAAAAAAAAAAAAAAAAAGGTTTTCACCCCCTCCTCAAGAGGCGAGGGGGACGAAGGGAAGGGAAGGAAGGGATGGAGAGGGTGGGGGCTCTGCATGTACTGTCAGAAATGCTGACCCATTCCCACGCCGGTCTTTCTGGACTATTTCCCTTCCTAATGGCGGTCCAGAACCCACAACCTCCCCCCCACCCGTGTCTGTCTCCCTTCCTCACCCCCCTCCTCCCGTCTGGATCTGATCCAATACTCAATGTTAGCAGAGTTATTCCAACAGATGAAAGAAGTAGAATAGAGAACAGGAATATAAAACAGACTCTCTATCTCCATCGATTAATCTCTACTTCCTGTCAGAACCGAAGGTCGTTTCGATTTCAGGCCCGGTTCGTATTTGGAACACGGCCCAGGGCGGGGAATTGTTTGCCATGGCTCGTTCACAGAGGATGGGTGTTATTTCCTATTCCCTTCCTGGTCTCTTGGGGGTGGGGGGAGGAAGCAGCCAACGCAGATGTCGGGAACGAAGGGGAAGAAGAGGGTGATGGTAGAGAGAGAGAGAGAGAGAGAGAGAGAGAGAGAGAGAGAGAGAGAGAGAGAGAGAGGAACCTGGGAGACAAAAAGGGGAAGTTGAAATTGTAAGACAGAGGAGTGAGGAGGAGATAAGAGGAATAAAGGGGAGAAAACGAAAGCAGAAGACGAGAAGTTTGAGGTTGGGGAGGGAGGGAGAAAGCAAGGGAAAGCAGATGGAGAGGAAGAGGAAAGATGGTGACAATCAGGGGACAGGAAGTAGGAGGAAGTGTCAAAATAAAACACTAAAAACACATTAACAGTGAGTAACGAGGGATCGCTGCCCAAAAACCAACCTGTAGGTTTTTAAAACGGTTTAAGAACGCAAACGCTCATCTTCTCCAAACTGTTGAACTGTATTGTGAAGTGATGACTCATTGCTGTGGATATATGTGTAAATAGTGTGTAGGTCATGACTGAGAGGGGGTCGGGGTGGGGGTATGAGTTAGTCCAGCTGCATTCAGCAGGGAGCAACAACAACAGCGTTTTTGTGGACTACGAGTATCGCTCTTACAAAAGGAGGATATTTTTAGCTGGAGCAGATAGCCTTTGGTCACTGGATTGACTGGGAAAATTCCACATACATGAGGGATCTAATGGGGGGGTGGGATGGGGGGTGAGGAGGGCAGTAAAGACATTCCTCCGCTAAGCAAAATCTTCAATCTCTACTATATTTTTACTGTTTGCATGAATAAAATCAACCAAGAACGGTGTAAAAGTATCTACAGGCAAGTATTTACCTCAAATATTTGAGGTAAATAAAATTTTTCTTGCGCTTTTGGGTCGACAAAGAGTTCAGGCAAAGAGCCCAGAAAACTTTGAATAATTCTCTTTAAAAGGAGAATTTTGGGGCAAAACCTGGAACAAAAAATCCGTCACAATGAGTTGTTTTTGTTTGCAAACGGATGATTTCTTTTTTGCCAGCAAACCTAAAAATACAACAAGGTTCGGCGGGGGTGGGGGGTGGGGGTGGATGATTCTGCTTCCACATGCATTCGTCTGAGTCGACAGAACTAGAAGCGGATCGAAGCCGGGCGCACGCTCCCCCCTGTCAACAATCATTTTCTTACGACTGTAACTGAGGCTGATGTAAGACAGAACAGGAAGGGCTTGGCTCTTCTTCTTCTACACACACACACACACACACACACACACACACACACACGGTTGTAGTTCAGAAAAGTGATTGGACCTTGTCAAAACTTCTTCACCTGATGCCGATTCCAAAACGCGCTTAAGTGAAAACACCTGCATGGTTAAAATGAGTGCATGCACTCACGCTAACCCCGACGCAATGGACTGCTGGACTACACACACACACACACACACACACACACACACATACTGAACACAAACCTCACACAGACAATCTCCCGGTCCCGACGTCACGCAGACTTTGCCGGTAAACACTTAAAAACATTCCTGCAGCCGTTACTTTACTGCCAACCCGATGGCGTTGGGATGGATCCGGGCCAAACGAGGCAACATGTGGTTCTGACTACCCCAACCAACAAGGGGCATGTAAATATTCATTGTTCCAGTAAATTGGCAGAAATGGAAACAACGCGGAGATGACATGTCACCTGCCGGTTGAAATTACGGCTGCTTGGACGGTCGTGAAGGAAACGAGCCAAAAGCTGAAAATGTAAATGTCACAGACGCTCACAACCCTCAGATCTCCAGTCCATTTCCCTCCGTCGGCTTCTTCTTAGGCTTACACTTCCTGCCAAATTCCATCTTCCCCATGTAAAATAAACACTACGAAATGACATAAATAATTCTAACAGCGGGGGGGGGGGGGGTTATGGAGGTTTTTAAACCATGAAACATAGCAAAAGGCATTAACCTTCGCTTGCAATCAGCTATTTAAAGTACATCTGGGGAAATGAGACATTAAGTCAAAAAAAAAAAAAGAGATAAAAATAAAAAAAGAGCCAGGAAAGAAGAATGTCAGAGAGTACAGGATGTAAACTCCGGATTGATTCTCTGGCTGGTAGTGGGTAAAAAAAACAAAACGACGGAAATCAGCTGAAATCAGTTGATTTAAATAAAAACAAAGAAAAAGTTTGCTTCTTAAATTTGATGAATTGAATTCTTGACGCATTAAAATAAAAAAAAAAAAAAGAGATTAAAATTAGTAACAAATTTCCTAATTGCTCCCTGTTTCATGTTCTCCTTACCCTAAAATGGAACCTTTTAGCGTCTTTCAGCTCTTGTTTCGGTTTGTTAGCCAACTCCTTTTAGCTTTAGCTTTAGCTCAGAGCCAAAGCCGGCATTTTCAGGAATTTTATGCTATAATATACCAACAACAGGCTAACTCCTCAACACTGAGCAACAGCATTAGCAGCTAGCTAACTGCTGAACACAAAATAGCAACTCACAATTTGAACTCAATTTACGTGACAATGTTTTGCCAAAATCTCTGAATTTCATCCTTTGAGTTCAGTAAAAAGTTTTGCGTTCACATGCGAAGATCGCTATGGAAACGAGGAAGCAAAACAGCAGTACACAAATGTCAAAAATGCAAATCTAATTAGCATTTGTGGGTAAACTGCTCATCATATAAACCGATCCTAAAGACACAAAAGCCCACGCCCAAATCAAAATCCTAAATACGATAACATCGGCGGTAAAAAACGCATTCCTTTTGGTTTAAATCATAAACCGCAGAATGTAAGTTTAATTTTAAAATAGACTTAGCACCATTCATACAACAGGGACGTGCTGTCAGGCACCTTTCAATGTCTCACCCTGGATGTCTTTATGGGCGTCCTTCACCATTGTGGACCGTTCTGATTTCTCATTTCCAAGCGAAATGCTCTTTTACCCCACGAGCCCTGCTCGTATCTTTACACCTCGCGCATTTCCTTTGGCCGTTAAAAGAATCATCAGAAGAAAGAAACATCGATGCCGGGCCTCCATCTCCACCTGTGATGGAGTAACTCTCCTCGAATAGGCGAGTGACCTTGGCTGTTATCTGCATCCGCATCACCCCCCCGTGTTTAATTGGAAGCGCTGCAGAACAGATGAGCAGACTTTTTTTGTGAGGCGGCCTTATAAAAACGCCTCCTTGGCACGCTATGTATCAAGTTCTCAATAAACCCCCTTTTTTTACTATTTTTGATGACTGCTCTTGGCGTGCTACCGCTCAATCAATTTGTGGAAATGAACTTTGGTTTAATCAATTTCTCCCATTGAATTAAGGATAAGTTCACAAAGAGAGAAAATTGGAAAAAGGGAGGAAAAGGCTTGATTGAACATTCCCGCTTAAAGGTCATCACTTTGCTTATCAGATTTTTTTTTTTTACAGAGTTTATCTTCAAGCATGAGTTGAGGGAAGACAATATTTGCTGAGCGATGTCTTTAAAGACCTAGAGGAGGGTCCGGCCTATTAAAGCAGGCTCCATCCTTGCTCCGACTTGGCATGGACTTCAGAGGGGGGTGTGCCGTGCATTGATAACCAAAGCTTCATTACAAAAGCAAGACCTTTGGTGACAGCACTGCAGGTGTTCTGGGGGGGGGGGGGGGGGTTGTAAATTAAGCTATTTTCGGTCGACTGACCTTTGAAATATTTTCTGTTTTGCGAGGAGAATAAGTCAGAAAATCCCGGCGCTCTGATCTGCAGGCGTTTAATGAAAGACAACCCAACAGGTTCTTACCGCTGGACTTCCAGGCGCATTTCCTCCCGTTTCTGCCTCCTCAGCTCCCGGCGCCGCTCAAAGTCCATTTCATCATGATTCATGATTGTGCCCTGAGGGATACCATCAGCAAAAGACATGTTAATTCAGGCAATTTCAGGAATAAAAATAGCAAAAGATTGATGGAATGAGGACAGAAATACCTTCAACAAAAATTCAAATTCAAATCCTTGAGGTTTTGATGAACCTAAGCCCTGTTTTAAATAGTCTACTAACTAGTCTACTAGTGCATGTTTCATTCACTTAAACTAAGAGGTTAATGTGGTTTTTTAAAAAATTTTATATACCAGTTTGTCTTAATTTCCCTTCGGGGATCAAACTAGTATATAAAATTAAAAAAACAAAACAAAAACAAAACATTTAGAGTCACATTAACCTCTAAGTTTAAGTGAATGAAACATGCAACAAAAAGGAACTGCTCTTTCACATTAAAAGCATTTATAAGATCTAAACTCAGGGAGGCTTTTATTGTGAAACAGCCACAGGAAACGATGCATCTGAGAATGTTTTTTCAACATTTGCAAGTTTTTTTGCTGTTTCCACCTGTAAAAGTGAAATATAAAGAAAAAATACCCCTTCAAGTCCAGACAGGAGGTGTCTTTTTTTTTTGTTCCACAAACTTTGGTGGAAAAAAAGAAGGAATGACGCATAAAAATGACAGAAAATAAAGAAAGAAGAGGAAGAAGAAGAAGAAGCCAAGGCAGGATGTTAACTCAATCAGTTCAGGGTAATTCTGGCTAAAAATACCCCGGTAGGGTATGTGACCGAGGACAGGGACCACCCAGGAGCTGCAGAGCCTCCCATCGTAAATCTAGTCGTCTGTGTAAACCAGCAGAAACATCGACTGTACAACAAAGTAAACCGACATGAGGAGGGGGGGGCAAGGAAAAAAGGTGCATCTCGGTGATTTAAGGAATATTTAAAGACTTTATCCTTTGTGGCGAGACGAGGTAGAAGGAAAGCAGACTGGGCAAGGAAAGTGAGATGCCAGGATAAAGAACTATTACTGTCATACCTTGAAATAGCCTTCAAACAATGTCTTTCTCTTCACACCATACCAGCTTTCCACACGGCCTTCTCCAAGCAGACACACAATGCAACAACATCTGGTAATAGTCTCCCACAGTCCGGCCTCAGCTGACAAAAAAAAAAAACCCCAATGCCTGTTCCTTCCCCTCCCTGCTCGACGTCCCTCCCTCCATCCCTCAGTGACCTCCTTCCTTCTTTCCCTCAGTCTTACCCTCCTCCTCCTCCTCCTCTTCCTCCTCCTATCTCTGCTGCTAGTTTTTCCTGTGGTGTTCAGCTACATGTCAAAGCTTGGCTAAAACTCAGGTCCCCAATCGTGACCTCGCATTTGAGTCCAGCTTCCTGTGCGCTACGAGTCTCGTCTGCAGTCTTTTACAAGTCGGGTAAGGGAGGCCCTCTTTTGCAGATGCGTGTTTGAATTTAAATGTAGGTGCAGTCAGGCGGAAAAGCTATAACTAACCACGACACCGAGGTGATCCTCCAAACCCTTCGCCCTTCCTTGTTGCATCTTCATCACCCGGGCCTTTCTTTGAGCCTGCACAGTAAAACACAGACCAGGCTCTTTCCAAACGCCACAAAAATCACTTTCTATGTTTAGACGGCAACTTGCGTTTGGATATAGGGCTATTCATACAACCATAATCGAGACAAAATGAGAGCAATAACTAAAACCGACAAGGCCCCAGCGTAATCACACACTTCCTAGAACCGGCGACGCCAAGGGAGACAAAGTTATTAGTAACGCAAGCATGGCAGCGTGTAAATGTCCCGCTATTGTGGCAAATAATGTTTTGATTTATGCAGCCGGGAAGACTGTGCTATAGTTCATCGAAATGCGTGTCGGTAAAATAAAGGTTTGTCAACAAAATTAACACGTATCAGAGATTTTACAAGGGAAATAAACCTCATTTTTCAAGCTAATAATAAAATGTATGACCGGAATTGAAGGCGTCTCGTCGAGGGAGAATTTACCAGGTGGAAGGACGGAAGAGGAAGCCTGCAGCCTGCAGGAAAAGTCTTGTAACTGATGTATATACGGTGGAAAGGACCACCCACACTTTGCAAAGCTAACAGAGACACAAGGAGCAGCATTCCACGAAGTTAAGCAACATGGAGTCGTACGTTGTTCAACCTCTTTCCGCTAAACTCAACGACATTTATCCATCATGCATTCATCCATTCGAATTTCCTTTCTTGGTAACACTCCTTTCGCTCGTTTTCTCCACAATGGCTGTAATGACATTCACCAGTCAAATTACTACCTGTCGAGACTGCCAGGCCTTGGCGCAGAAGCCGGTGTCTAAGTACTGCCTTTTAAAAAAGCCTTAAAAGTTAAGTTGATGTTATCCTGACAGACTCTGGGATTACGCCGCTCGATAATGCCTTTATCGTATCAAGACGTCTCGAGTTAAAAAAAAGCACCAAAACAATGGGTCCATTTTGACCAAATGAGGCTGAAACTATACAAGCAGCAGCCTGGGATTAGCAGCCAGAGGCTCACCTATATCTGGATCTGGTTAAACGCTCCTAATGCTAAGAGGAGACTGCGGCTTCTTTTGTCCGATTTCTTCCTGCGACACTCGAAGCGGCTATCCCCTTTAGACAAACACATTAATCTCCACATATGGTTATGAAGCTATGCGAGGAATGCTCCTATTTAACCTCTGATTTTAGCAGACGGGACTTGAAAAGAGCCTCCAAATGACTCATTCTCATGCCAGTCCCAAAAAAACAAACCCGGCTCCTGCTCTTTTATGTGCACTCCACTGTTTAGTTTGCTGAATAAATGGAAGTTATGTCAAGACAAACAAGTAAAAACTAGTTTAGCAAAAGTTACAAGCGTCCCGGTAATGATGGTGAAACTTTAATCTCGGAAACAGATTTAGTTTGAAATACTCAAGATCACCCCTCATAGGTTTATGAAATAGAGGAAAGACATGTTTTAAGTCTGATAGCTTATGTGTACATAAAAATAAAACATGAACAGTTTTGACAGCTGATATTAAATTTATTATAAAAAACAAGTTTGTTTTGTGCTAAAAATATCATATTTGAAGGAACCTACCCAGTTTCTTTCTTTGTTTTTTTTGACGTCACTATCCAAAATAAATCTTTGCTAACCTTTTCTTTTCATGTTTGTGCTTTGAGGTTCTGCATTTGGGTCCCAACCTTAAAAAAAAAAAAAAAAAAACGGAACAGGAGTCACTCCAGAAACAAAACCAACCACCAGAATGAGCCTGAAGTCCAAATGGAAACTATGGAAACAAAACAAAACCACAAACAAACACAAAAATCCCTCAAAAAGCAAAAGGACACCGATTTACGGAAAAACGCTGAACAATTTTTGAGCTATGCTAAATGACACATTACAGATAATTACGATATAATTAAACATAAAATCATCCACGCTAATTGCTATTTTTTAATAGAATGCTAACAGATGTGGCTAGTGCTAACATATAGGTGACATCATAACACTGTAATGCATAGCAGGCATAATGCTTACTACATTTACATTTACATTCTCCCTTTTGCATGTTAGCAATTGTACGTTAGCTACCCATGCAAAGACAGCAAACAGTGTAACATCGGAAGATCAATCAATCAATCAACTTTTATTTATATAGCGCTCAATCACATCTGAAGACAATTCAAAGTGCTTTACAGGTAGAAAGCCAACAATGCCCTCCAGAGCAAGCTTAAGCGACGGTGGTGGGGAAAAACTCCCTTATTGAGGAAGAAACTCCGGGCAGGACCCAAGATAACAACGACAAACTGATCTTGCATATCTTGAAGCATTTGCACATTTAAGGTTCTATTTAATGTATATACATGGAACATAAATATAAATTCACATTTAGGCCAAACAAGGAGAAGACTGACAGAGACGGACACAGACACGCATTGTCTTTTTATCTTTTGGCGATGTCGGACGGATCATTTTATGATTATTTTACTACACAAATAAAAATCCTACAGTAAAACCGACAGGAAGAGATGAATAAAAGGAGAGATGCTGCATGCCTGGAGGTAATGTGCGCTAACAGCTGTTTTGGCTGAGGCTCTGGGGAGCGTTTGAGTTGGGTAAATCTAACGTTTTCTGCGGGGGTAAGGAGTCTCCAGAGAGAAGTCTGACAGGGCGGTTAAAATATGTTCAGACTGTGCGTGCATCGCGGCGGTGCAGCATTTAACAACACCGCCGTAGCTAACACACAACACGTATTAGCGAGTGTTTTTTTTTTTTTGTGTGTGTGTGTGTGTCTTTATGCAAATGTGAGGAAAAGTGTCTGCAGATGTGAGTGGAGGAAGTACCCGTGAATGACGCATGAACGAATCTGACTGCATGCTTTCATTAGCGCAATACTGGAAACATGTGAAAGACAGTAAGACTGTCTTTGTGCTACGGTTTAATACGTGTGTGTGTGTGTGTCTGTGTGTGTGTGTGAGAGACAGAGAGAGATATCCATCCCCATCTATAATGCGGGCCTTGTACTGGTGTGCACATCCAGACGCTAGCAGCATTAGCACGTCCACAGTCCCAGGGGGCCATGCGGCTGCAGATGAGCATTCATTAACCTCTTTTGAGGAGCCTGTTTAAGGACGGACTCCTGTTATGAAGGCGTAATGAGCTAGCGGTAGCTATAGCTGAATCAACAGGGGCAGTTGTGATAATGTGCGACGTGTGCAACACACAACGAAGAGATTTAAACTTAGCAGTTATTTATTTATTAGTCTTTTGGCAATGCTAACTAGAATTAACGTAACCTTTTACAGAATACAGTGCGCACTCTTGCGATCGCGTATCAACGCTCACAACTTCACCTCATCGCGGATTTTTAGTAGGCAGTCATGTGATACCGTACGCGCATTCTATTGGCTGACGGCATCCGGAAGTGCGCTAAGTTCCGTGAGTCTCGGACTTCCGTGAGACACAAAAGTGGATTTAAACAGTCTATCAGAGTGTGGGAACATTTAATACAGACTTAATTTAATTATTTAAATTATTGTAAATAATAAGATAAATAGTTTGTAGCTATGTCGCGGAATTCGTTATGTTGCTCCTGGAACGCATTAACCGCGAGAAACAAGGGCGCACTGTATCTCCATTCTTTGTTTCAGGTTGGGAGCTTCTTCTTTTTTTTCTGGATGGGGAGCTATTATCAGGTGAAGATGGATTTTTATTCTAGACATTTTTTATTTGTGTTTCCATCTTTTTCTTGGATCGTAGCTAGCAGCTAGCTTATCCAACAGCTGCAGACTGTCCTGGGCTAAATGAGACTCAGGGCTATGAATTAAGCTTAGCATTCGGTTAATCTAGCAGGATTTGCTCGACTCTAAACAGACGAGCTTCTGTGCATCAGTATCAACATTCCTCATAGTGTAAATCAACCACAATAGCTCCCGTTGTCAAAGAGTTCTTCAGCTGCAACTCCGGGGCAACGGCGGAGGTAGCATCAGACCTCGACTCAATCTCAATACCATCTGCTTTCCACTCACTCCATGTCCTCCAAAACAAATTTCTGCAAGTGTGGATTTGGCTCAAATGACAGAAAAGCTTCGCTTGAGCGCGAGCAGACGGTATTCACGGTTGAAAAAAACCCCGAGAGGCTAACGTCGTCGCGGCGGCGACGAGCGAAACCAGGCCAGGAATGGAACGAGAGTCGACTCCTCGAGAGCCTCAGACGTGTCGTCATACGTGACGGATACCGCCATGGCAACGCCATCCCGCATCCGATTCCTGATTTCGTCTGTGTCGTATCTCAGGGAAGAAAAAAAAAAAAAGTCCTGAGGGTTGAAGATGTCGATTTTCCATTTTGTGAATAAAAAATAAATAAATAAAAGGCTGCTCCTGCATTCCCAGACAATGGTTCACATTCCAAACACCTCTTTGTGTTGTGAATCATACACAAGACAGACTGACAGTCGGGGAAGCCTCAATGAAAACCATTCTGAAACAGCAAAGCTAGCCTCAGAGTTAGTCAACCACAACCATATTGGTTGGACCGTATTTGATCCTGACTGGATGTGACTGAGAACCAGAGGACGCGCTTGTATTTCACTCTAAATGGGGGCCATGATTTCCAACAAAGAACATCAAGTCATACTAAAGAAGACTTGAAATTGGTGATATAGAGCATAAGATCATCAGCAAACTGTTTACTGAGGTCATAAATCAAACAAAACTTAGATTTTCTTCATAAGCTTCCACACATTTTGTCCAACAGGAAGAAAAACTACCGCAAAAATTGTATGGAAAAGAAACAAAAACTGAAATTATTACCTAATAAAAATCTATGTTTTGCCCTGAAAAGACCTCATTCGCAATAAGTCTGGTCATTTTTATTTCTTTCCTCAGCGGTACGTTGTCATAGCGATGTCTCCGTGTTCTCAGATCTCTAATTACTCATCACAGCCGACAAAAAAAGGACTCGACTGACTTCCCTTTACTCATAACAGCATGTTGTGATATAATAAATAGAATTTGTTTCAATTATCTCTCAAAAATGACAAATCCCTCCTGGAGAGGAAGCTGTAGTTTCATACTTTCTAAACTGCCCCCGATAGCGTGAAAACAAATTGCTCTCCGTGTTGCATTCTTGAATCCGGTTTTTATTTTCCGCTGTCAACGAGATAACCGAGCCAAACTCTTAAGCACACGGTCATCTCTCATATATTTGGACTATGACTCACTGTTCTTTTAATATTTCATCCTCTTGCCATCCCACACATGGATGGAAGTTTTGCTCATCGCAATAGGAGCTGCAGAAAAAGATATCGGGATATTACGACCTTTCCTTATCGAGGAAAGTCAGCTGAAAAACACGTGTTTACCTGTTGCTTTCGAATCGCGGTAAAAAAACGTGCTAAATCCATTGTCGGAATCCTGCAGCCCTGAAGGGATTAACTCAAGTTAACTACAAGTATTTCATCTTTAATTGAACTAATTAAATTCAGCCTCACCTTTCAAAAAAAAAAAAGTTAAGTTCTCGCTTGTAAGCATCCGATTCAATTTGCTGAAATAAAACGATGGACTAAAACGAGCCGATGCAGCAGTTGGCTGGAAAATAGAAGGGTTATAAAACACGGTTCTTGCATTTATTGTTGGTTTTAAAAAGGGGGGCGCATTTGCATCAGAAGTTGGGCTCCGGGAGCCCTTAAATCACAAATATTACTGCTTCTTTGTGAAACAGCAAACAGTCTTTAACTTTTAAAAGGATGTGTCCCCTCTTTTTTTTTTTTTTTTTTTAAATGCACTTTCAGATGCTGCGACCGCATCCGAAGGAGAATTGGAGAAAAACGCATTCCAAAAAGTACAGATCCCACACAAAATAGGGATGTTTGAACGGCATCAAAAAGGCTACTGCTGGGCTGGCCGTGCTCCATATGACCAAATAAGGAAGGAAAAAATGCTGCCTTTTCCCGTAACCAAACTGGGAAAAAGGAAAAAAAAATGGGTTTGACAGGGGGTGGGGTGGGGGGGTGAGGTTTTCTTGCATGCTGTGTGCACAGTGGTATAGAGCTCTCACACTCTCCACACAGTGGCCACAGAGCTGGCTCCGTCTCAAAACAGCATGACTGATGTCGATGTCGGACCCGCCGTGACACCCCCCCCCCCCCCCGGGCGAACGCTCACACACACCTGCACGACTTCACCGGTCCTGAAAGAGAGGCGCTGCGCTCCTTTCACAGCGCTGACATTTCATTTTTAAAAACACACAAAAGCCTTCTGAATCACGGCTCCCCCCCCCCCAACCACCCCCATCATCACCACTAACACCAACCCCCCCCCCACATCTCTCCTTGGTAGGGAACATTCCTCTCGGTGAAAAAGCAGCCCCGTCTCGGGACGCCACGGTCCTCCGCTCGACTTAGGAACGGTTTGTTTATCTGCCCCCCCTCCCACCCCACCAACCCGCTCCTGCTGCACTGCAAAAAGAAAAAAAAAGAAAAAAAGAAAAATGAAAACTCAGTCTATTTGCTTATGTCATTTCATAGAAACTTATCAAATTATCTGGAACATTTTTTTTTGGAGCTTGTGTGAACGGCCAACAACAGATAAAAAAAAAACTGCTGGGGGAAGAGAAAAAGTCTGAAGTCGCTGCTGAATAACAATTTGTTTTAAAACTGTCCACCTTAACAAATCTGAACTTTCACATTCCATCTTAAAGGACTGTGAGAGCTGCTTACTTCCTCTCTCTTGGCTCAGCAGCTAGCTTAGCTTAATAAAAAATTAACAAAACCCAAAATGCACAAAAAATTACTAATTTTGTATGTTGGATTATTTGCTATATAGTAGCTAATCCATGCAAAATCAATATTACTTTACAATATTTTCTTTTGAAAGCTAACAGAAAATGAGAGCTCATCATCTCATTTTTATCCCCTTTGCTGCCTGAGTAATGTGAGTTTTGTTCCATCTTTCTATCTGCAACGGTTGCAAAGATATTTTGTGGACAAACTAACGGACGAACTGACGAACGAACAATGACAATTACAATACATCTCCGCTTTGAAGCGGGATGGAATTAGCTCAATACGCTTACTTGGTGCAGAAAAGGATTAGCACTGTTCCACCTCTGATACAATCCTTTTTGCTAAGCTAATTACATTAGCTGTGTCAGCGTCGATACAGGTGAATCCAATGCATTATATTTTTAATATAAGAGCCGTACTTCAATATTAAATTTCTGAGGTATCTCTCTTGTGTGCAGCCCGCTGAATAACGGGGGAGGATAAAGTGATAAATTAGCTTTCTTCTTCTTTTTTGAACAGGATCCAGGCAGTTTCAGTTTTCACTCTGTGGCCTCTTATGTAAGAACCTCTTTGAAAAAAACAAAACAAAACTAAACCAGATATTCTGGTACAAAACATCCAGCATGTCAAATAATGTTAATAAAAATGCAACTGCACGACAGTCTGATGTGTGACTCCGCAAGGACATTACTGTACAGAAGAATGCTCATCTTTTTTGTCACTCGGGACAGAATATGATGTTAAAATGTGCAAATTATAAACAGACGAGGCTGCAAACTACAGCATCATTGAACTTAAACAAGCCACGGGTAAATAGATGCAAATTTTATGCATCAATATCCTGTTAGAAGAAAGTGGTTTTGATGAATACACCAAGACAACATCACCAAGCCTGAAGGTGCCCCGCGATAACCTTTAAGTCTATTAAACCAACCTGTAAATATACAATAATGGTCAGATGCACTGAAAAAACCCTCACCAGAACAGGTCGTTTAATGGTAATGGAAACCTCTGGCACCGCCGGTAATTGAATTCTTGCTCATTTTAAGAATTTCTAGACCGAAACACATGACATATCATAAATCCCCTTCCTCGTCATTATCTGGCGTCCATTTCCAAGAGGGGAAGGCAGCCTTCCTCACATTCCTTCAGGACAGCCATCTTGACACCTGCCTTCTGTCAGAGTAAATGAGGCTCGGGTAGGAATCTGCGTCTCCTCAACAGGACATTAATCTGCTACTAGTGAGCTGACCAGGGAGAACCAGAGCACTGATATATGGCGAGTTTTAGTCTGAGCGCTGCTACCGCCGCCATCGTAGCTAGAGAACAGTTTATCCAGCTGATGGCTATAAAGCAGAATTGGATGGAAAGCGATAAAAAAAATAAAAAAAAACAGGACAGGAATGACCTCTACGATGCTTAAACTTTCCTTCAGATCTGAAAAAAAAAAGTTCCTGAAAGATCACAATCGTCCGGATGACAGGTCCTTGGGCGAGACCCTGAATTTGTACTATTTTAATAAGCGCATGTCAATCGGAGATGTGCAACAAAGCTCGCCGACTGTGACCTAAAAGCGTACATGATTAGCATGATCCGCGGCAGTCCGCTAGCCTCTGGTCGACAGGCAATAACATGACATGTTGGAAGCATTAACTGGAACATAAAAATGTATTTCTCATAAAGCTTGAGAGGTTCCTGATGTGCATGAAAAAAAAAAAAAAAAAGAAATGCAAAGAAAATGGATCTTGCTTTGAAACACGCTTTCCTATAAAATGCCACGCTTCGGGTCCGCGGCGAACGTTTTGGCTCTCGGACGGATATGGAGAGAAATTACGCTTTAAGTGAAAATAGATTAACAGAAGAACATAAACATCGGCGTGATTTATGTGGCGAATCAAAAACCCCGTCATACCTTTCATGGACACACGCATGAGGTTTAAAAAGCGTGACGCAATGCCCCCCGACATGCTGAAGAGATGACATCTGAGTGCATAAGTCTGCCTTTTTTTTTTTTTTGTCAGGCATACAGAAAATACCTTTCGCAGACGACATATTTATTTAAATCGTTCCAAAATATCATAAATCTTTATCTTTCTTGGCTTGTTTTAAAACAAGAGTCAGTAAATCAAGGCGTGGAATGCCAATTTTTTTTTTTTAAAGTGCTGCTTGGCTTTTCAAGGGTATTACATGACAAGTTATTTTTCAAAATAAGAGGGCTGCATTCCTGGAGAGAGATAGGAGGAGATTAAGGAGCTGGTAAGGTTGTGGGTGGGGTGGCGGGCGAGCGAGATGACCTGACCGAAAGGATCTATTACTCACAGCGCCGGCGCAGAGGTGGAGCGATCCCCCTGACGACGCTTTTTAGTTCGGCCCAAGTGAGGGGGGGAATCGGGAGTTTTTCTCAGGGAATGCATAAAAAAGGACACTTACCGCGTGCAGTCATGTCAGAAAAAGGCAGGATAATAAAGAATCACATACAGCCAGGGATGGTTGGTTTTAATCCTGAGACTCCCCACCCCAACCTCACCCCTTCTCTGGGTATTCATTCGGCCATGACATGCTCTGGGTGAGTTGATGCAGGGCCAAGCTATTTAATGGTGGAAGCGCCGGGGACTCTTCCAGCCAGGTGTGGAAAACTAAAAGATGTCTCCCGTCAGTAGACGGTTGATAAATGGACTTTATGTTGCCATGACGATAGCCATGAGAAGATAATTGGTATTTCTAAAAAGGGTGGGAGGCCTCCCGAGAGCTTTGAGTTACACGTGCAATTTCATCTCTCGTTGGACGTATTCTCGAAGATGATTAGAGCTGATTGGACTGTGTATTTACAAGCTGTGAAACCAAAACAATCAGCTGAAAGGTGCCAAAATGGTTGATAGAGGAACAAAGCAAGTTTCCTCTCTGATTTAACGTATTCTAATCTTTTTATTTCCATTAATGACGATCGATCCTACATTTCCGGTCCGTTATCCTCAACAACCGATGCGTTCAATGGAATGAAATCGTTGCATCTTGTTTTTACGACTTCGCTTTTTTTCGCGCATTAATCGAGCATCCTCTACAATCCGCAGGAATTGGATCGGCGTTGCTTTAATAACAAGACTGATCAATACCACTCGCAGGTCTTTCTGTGAGATTAAATTGGACACATTTAACAGCAGCATCGCTGTAAGAACACTCATAGCGAAGAAAATACCGTGGTAAGAGAAAGAACTATTGTATAGCCCTTGACAAAGGACTGCAAAAGTCAGCACAAAAATCCAGCAGAGTAAACGAGTCCTCATCTTAGTCCACCTACACCGGTTGACAGATGTGACGCCAAGAACTGGAAACGAGGAGCTCTTTCATTCCAAGATAAAATCCCCAGCAAACATCACCTCCTGTGGAAAAAATTATTTTTCCTCCGTTTCGGAGGTTTTGCAGCATCGAATTTAAAGATATTAAAGCATTAGCATTGCTTTTGTATCGGCCGATGCACAGTCTCCAAGTGACGGAGAGCACATCTATGCTTCCAAAGAACACATTCCACTCTTCTCATACCTCAAATCCTTGCAGGGATCTGCAGCGTGCATGGATGTACCGGCTGTTATTAGTGTGGCAACCCCCCAACCCCGTGTAAGGGCGATGGTTCTAGCCAAGGTCTTTCTTTCCCCAGGTCTACAGTGGACAATGCATGCCAACCCTTAACTCTGCACTTCCCTGTGGGGGCATTTTGTAATGCGTTTACCTGAGTCCAGAGGCAAATTGACCTTAAGTTTAAATGTTAGACATTCATGTCTGCAGTGGTGGAGCGGCGACCGAGACTAGAACGTCTTGAACCGTGCCCTTCAGGAGCGCCACACTCCGTCAGTCTCGATTTCGTCTCTCCTTCTTGGGTTATGTGACTTTTTTTTTTGTTTTAGGCTCGGTTGCCAGGAATTCCAGGAAACCCTAAAGCTTCATGAGACATAACAAAGCTCGCTCTCTTCCTCTGTCTTTGTCTAGTTCGTTGAAGATTACGCCATGCCTTTCTGTCTGCCTTTTCTGCAGACCTGTGAGTTCTGCGACTCAAAAGTCATGTTATTCAGGTTCTGAATCGTAGCATCACAGACGATGGAGTTCCTTACTTTTAAATCTCGCTATATAATCACTGAATGTCACGAGTATGATGTGGCATTTACCACCAAATTGGGGATAAAATTCCGCTGTAGAGGTTAAAATATGTGCGGTACTTAAGCCTCCTAATTCCTAAATTTATTAGAATAACACATATCTCAGACAGCCATGAAATTGTAAATAATTGAGCAGAAATCATTGGGGGGGCTCCTCCCTGTTGCGATCTTTCTTTCTTTCTTTCTTTTTTAAGCTGATGGCAAAACTGGAAATCAGATTCACAAAGCAGCTAAATGGGAATAAATCCAAAACCACATCCCCCACCCCACCACAACCTCCCGTCTCTAATCTGTCCATTGGGGTTCACGTACATCCTTGTTCTCCTTCATGTGGGTCAGCTCTGCTCTCGAACACACAGAACCACCTCTGAACAACCAATATGGACGGACACACACCTACAGACATACCTTCTCACCCCCCACCAACCACCCACCTTGTGTTTACGTTCGAAGCTTGAGTGACTGGTATTTCATTTCGGCCTGCCTGGAGCCCTTTTACACAGTTTGGCTTGGCCGGTGTACCATTACTGGTCATTAAGTCTAACCTGAACTAATAGGGGCCCATATTTCTAGGTGGTCTCCCAGATGGCTGTCACAGACGTGAGTGGCACTGTGGCGCTCCGGGCTCGACTTAGACTCGCTGAGCTTCGTGAAAAATTTGCCGGGACGCATGCCAGACTTCGTCATACGCAAGGATGCAGACTCTTGACAACAAAAAGCCATTGTTCCAGGGAGGGCGTCTGGGGTGTTTTGTTCCTCATTAAGGCAGCTTTAATGAGGCCAGCCAGAATGGGCACCTCATCCCTACCGACGCAGTCTTGTGTATTTGCACCAATTTTAACATGTGACCCAATGAAGCATGTACAATCGACCTAAAACCATTTGCTCAAATTATATCCCTTCCAAAATCTCCAGCATCCAAAACACCTAATCGTATATGAGGTGTTAATTAGTGTATACAACTCACAAAACAAGCCAAAATGGTGTTGTAAGGGTAATAATAAGAGCTTGACAGGTAAATTGACAAGGGTAATGCAGACTGCATAGTCTTCAAAGCAAAGCCAACCGTCTGTGTTCATGATAAATTAGGTATGAAGCAATGATGCATCTGCAAAGTAATGTTACGGGAATTTGTTTGTACATGCAAAAGTCAACCTTGGCATTAAAATGTTAGAGTTAGGGTAACTTCCTGTTGTCTTCTTGCAGGTTGTTGCACTGAAACCAGTCAAGAGAGGACAATAATCGAGACCTCACACCAACAGTCTACATCTGGCAAGTCTGACGAGAAAACAAAAAGAAAACGCTGCGCGGAAAAGCCAAATACATGTCAGACTTCTCATTTTAGTGGCCATGTTTTAGCCGTGCATTCCTCTGTGCGATATGTGTCATCATTAATCAGAAGAGAAGGAGCCATTAGTCTGAATACAGGGGTAATTAATCCACGCTCACACACCATTAGACGCCATGCTCAATTTGTGCAGAGAGCTGTGTACTGGGTAAATAAGCAGAGATGACGGCGCCGGTAGATCTCATTCCTGCTAAAGGTGCTAACGCGCAGCTGAAAGGTAAGATATTACCGCTTAAATTGATTGCATTTGTCTGTGCCTTTTTACCCACGACATTGGCAAAATGTATTGTCTGATCAAGGGGGTAATCACATGCATATGTACCATTAAAGAAATATGACTGGACTTCAATGTTAAAGCCAAACCGTAAGCCTCCAACAAGGTTAAACTGCAGTAGAGCATATAGCATGAATCATCCCTAAGTTTAATAAGTACCATTTGGCTGTCACCTCAGCAGCCTAGCGCTGCTCTATTACAGTAAGGCCCCTCCGGTGCAGAGCTGGGGTTATTCAATAAAACCCTGAATGAGTGTTTCACCCAATCACCACTGGCAGGGCTCCGATGAGGTAAAGAGCTCTCCAATGCCAGCCTCCGTCCCCAGCGGACCACGTCTGATTAAAATTGTTTTCTGAGGCCATTTTTTTTTTTTTTTTTTGCTTCGTTCAACTCGTCCCCCCCTTTTGCCAGACCCGAGTAAAAGTACAGAGAGAGAAATTGACAAATTACCTAATACGGACTGAAATGAATCCACGAAAGACGATGTAATCTATAAAGGCCTCTGATAGCTGGACGGATGGGAGCGATGGATTTCCACTTTTTTTTTTTTTTTTTTTGGAGACGTCTTCGGTATCACTAAAAAAGACACAATCGCTAAGGCGTTCGCTTCATTCGTTCCTGCTGTTGAGGGAAGGGATACGGCCGTTCGGTACATTTGATCTTCAGCTCTAATCACTTTCAACCCCTTCACTTTGCGTCCTTGGTGACATGTGAAGTGGAAAAAGAAACGTCGCCCGCCGGAGACGGCTTTCCTACCCTCCTTGTCCTCTTGCCTCGCTCGTAGCGCATTCCTGAGCAATCCTCGGAGGCTCGTATGTAAATGCACGAGTATGCTTCTGATTAGGAGGCACAAAGAGTACACTCTATAAATGCACTCTTAAACAATTACCGCTGCTCCCGACTGCAGTCCTGACACAGACCTCAGACTGTGCTGCTGCCAGACTGGCTTATTGGTGATGGGACAGATGGATGTGGACAATTTTAAGTAATGTGCTTCGCTACGAGACGAGAGTTAAAGTCTGGATACAGGACCGTGACAAACATCACGGGCGACCGAAACATGGCGTAGTCACAAAATAGAATTCAATTGCAATTTTATTTGTGAAAGGCAGCCGGAGATTATTGCAACCCAACACTGAAGTTTCCCCCCCAGTGGAACTGTTTGGCTTCTTTCAGCTCATTGTTTTGGTTGGTGTTGGAGCTGCAGCTGAAGGAGTCAGTGGAGAGCAAGACAAAGCTAGCCAGAGAGTGACTTAATCAATATCATGGTTACAAACACTGACGATGACTTTTTGTAGACTTTGTCAACAAGGTCGATATGCTAATGTTTCAATGTCATCATATCGTTACCAGAAAAATAGTCAAATAAGAGTCTTTGCAATGCAAAAAAATGCTAAACAGCCAATAGTTTCACCTTAAAAGCGGTTTTATTGCTACTGTAAACTGGATTTCCATGTGGTTTGGTCTATAAATCATACAGTACAATATTGGCAATAGAATCAATAGATATCTGCACACCCAAGACTTCCAGTAACTATCTAAATGGAGCGTGGTTGGAATAAAAAATTTACTCTTAAATACAACCCAAACGCTTCCAAAGGATCACAATAAGTTGGACTCACGCGAATGCCCATGTAAGGGCATAGTGATTGTTTTATGTGTATGAGGTAAGTCCTCACTTCCATCATTACCACATATGAGTCTAAACCCAGTCCTGCCAATTCTCACTCCCATGATGGCAGGAGTCCAACGCTGTCCTTCATATCTGACACACACACACACACTTCAACACACACATTCAAACACACCTGTATAGACACGAGTGGAAACCCAGCGTGGCTACGACTGACCGGTACCCTACCCTGAGCGGCTAACCTTGCTAACTGTGCAAACACATGACCTCACTGGTCATATGTTTACCCTCAGTGGTAGTCTTCACACACGCCGCCTAGGATTGACATCACTTTATTGCCTCCCTTTAATTCCCCAATTACCCTGAAAATATGGCACTTTTAAAAGGTGATTTGACGGGTTCTTGATTGGATGTGTTTGTTTAGCTTTGGGTAAAAAAAATAAAGAGGATGATGGGAGAAGAGGTAAAAAGAGGACAGGGTAAGGCAATAGGAAATATGTAGCCGTTAACCAAGACAAGAAGGGTGGTTTCTCCGCCACAGAGACACACTGTGCATATCTGAGGTCCCCGTGGGAGGATGCCAAAGGAAAACACAGGGCCAATCAGCTAACAGAGACATTTCCTGTGCTTGTTTTATCAGATGAGAAGAAGCCCAAAGGCTAAACGTCCTCCTCTTAACAACGACCGTCCCGCGCTTCTACGGATAGAACCGGGCTCCGAGGGAACGATGGGGAGAACATGCATCTTTGTAGGATGACATCAGAAGCGCTGCTCGGGAGCGCTGACCTCACTCTCGCGCAATCAATCATCCAGGGAGCAAAAATAAAATAAAAAAATAAAAACATACAAAATGTAGCTCACGTGAGAAAAAGTAGAGGTTTTAACTTTTAAGATACGAAGCAGGGCTGCCTGGTGAATTAAATCATCACCCGCTAGAATAAAAAAAAAAATGAAGATTTAGTTGGAGGGAAAGGAATATAATAGTTTTTCTTTTTTTTTTTTATAGCTCTGGAACTTCTGGCGGAGCGTGGCATCTGGCGACTAGCAGATGGCGGGCCAATATGTCAGTCACTAACACCAACATACCGCGCTGCCTATTAGGCAATCTGGCCTTGAGTGATAGCACTTTTGAGCATGAAAACGACACGAGCGAGAGGCTGATCTAACAAACCCTCTTCATCAGAGTGTGACTAAAGCCCGGAGGAATTCAAACACAGGTCTTTCATGCCCCACATGACTGCCTCCGTCGGGGGTGGGGGGGAATCAAAGTTTGGGGAGATACTTTTGGAAAGAAATGAAGTAAAGATACAGATCCAGGGCACAGGGATTATTATGATTATTATTATTATTATTATTATAGAAGCATCAAAGTTGTGGCTTGGAAATAGTTGGATTAGAAGTGGTTTAATTATACAGGTTTCACTTTGGTGGTGAATCCAATATAGGTTGGGGTCAATTAGGGTGGGTGGAAGCATTCTCCATCACCCAGGAGACGACCATAATTGCACCAAGCGAACAAATGCCAGAACACCCAACCAGCACCGTGAATACCCCCCCCCCACTCCAGAACTTTTCCATGTCAGCTTGGCAGCAAAAATGAGAAACAACATTTTTTTTTTTTTTTGAAATGGCATTGAAAAATAAAAGAATCCAAATCACAAACACCTGCAAAACTCTTACTGCACTTCTTTTTTTTCTGATACCTAAAGCTAACATGGGTTTGGATTTCATGCCCTCGTGCGATTTCACGAGCAATTAGGCACAAGGTTTTTTTTTTTTTAACCTGCCACTTAACCGTCATTACCTGGTGAAAGAGTTAAGATTCTTTTTTTTTTTCCCCCCCAGCTCGAATTCTGCCCTGCGTTCCTGCAAGCTCACCATATTATACAACTTAGTGTGCGGTTCTGGATGCAGCACATTCAAATTATATGCTATTGAATTCAAAGACGAGGGTTGGGGTGGGGGGTTGAGGAATGAATGCGCTGTAGGGCTCAGGTCCCAAGCCGAAATTCCCATGAGTCCTAGCTGCACGCCAATCAAAATAACCTGAAACTAGCTGAACTCCGTCCAGAAACAAACACCAAACCCGAACTGACTGCACTTGAGACAAACGGCGGACGCCGATGACGAGAACGACGTTGACGAAACACGGTCAATTTTTGTGAAAACCGCCTCCAGCCGACATTTTGACGCAAAAACAAACAAAAAACGCAACGATATCTGCGACACCTGCCGTGCAGAAACGATGCAAGTTTGGACGGCAAACGATCGGAAAAAACCCTCAATGGCCGAAAACAGCGGATGTAAGCATCTATTAGGAGAGAGTCTGCGATAGAAGATCCCCTCGGCCAATTTTCCATTCTATTCAAATTCAGCTCGCCTCTCCGTTGGCCGCCTCGGCGCGGCGGCGGTGGTAAGAAAACGATAGCCTCGCAGGGAAACTCTTGGATTCTTGCTTTTGGAACCCGATACCGCGGCGGATTATGAGCCTCTAGGATAAAAGTATGACAAAGCAGCAGCAGTTTAACTTTGCATGTACGTTAAGTCGTAACTGCGTGCAGCCGGCGCGGACGTATATACGCGCGCCTCGCACATGTTCGGCGTGACGATAACTCGGTCCAACGTTTAACGGGGGAGAGAGCGAGGGAGATCCAGTGTACAGTAACTAGAGGCCTTCACCGCACTGAACGCTCCGCAGCCAGACTCCGGAAATGCATGGCAGTGTTCCCTACATCCTGCCCGCCCAGCCCTAACCCAGGCTACTCGCCCCACACTGCCAAACCCCTGTTATCACTCCGTGCAATTACCTCCAGATTCTTCTGCACCCATAGCACACGGTGCCAGCTACAAAATCCCCTTTTCTAAGCAAAAGCGCTTCATGCATTTGAGGTGAAAGTCTGCAGGTTTCTGTGTGCATTCAAGGCCAAGAATGACTGTATGGGGGGGAAAAAAATGGAAAGAAATAGATAAGGGCTTCTCTGAAAGACTATTATTGAAAGAGAAATTATGATTTTTATTTTTTTTTTTAAGAAAACCATGCTGTAGTTACTCACATCAAATGAAATGTAGAACCAAAACTCAACTCAGATGGTATGAAAAGGTGTTAAAACACCATTTAGGTGAAAGTGAGTTCGGTAAAAGTAATGGATGAAGGTGGGGAAGGGTTTAAATAGCCAAATAAATGCAAAGGACAAAAGGGTGCTTTTAGCTTCAATTGTTAAAAGTGAAGTATCTTTTCCGTAAAGTAATAGATAAATGCTTAAATATGGCAAATAAAAGGAATATATGAGGAAATTAACTTTGTAGGTTTCCGTTTCTCCTAAAAAACGGTGAGAAAACTGAAGAAATAGCTTCCAGCATAGGAAAAACACTTCAGTTTAAAAGGTTTAAAAGAAATGAATGTGCTCCAAAAGTTAAATGTTAACCTGAACATTAAAAACAATTCAGATTGAGAGATTGAAACCGATCAGGAAGTTCTACGACCAACATTTCTCCTCATTGGCAGAAACGTCCCCACATTCTCACAAGAGGCCGAACAGAACTCCAAGCGGATGGATAATGGATCTCTACAGATGGAAATTACTGATCTGTGCAGCTGTGAGTCAGCATTTCCAACAGTTAACATGGTTTAGAGGAAATGTCTTTCGAGTCGAAGCCGTGGTGGACATTTACATTCCTGCTATGAAGGTTCCAAACGCTGCCAGGAAGAAGCTCATTTTTATGATTTTTTCTTTTCTTTGCCAGATAAGAACTTTTCCACGTTCTTTAAATACGTCTTTATCTTTGTGAGACATAAAAGTGAACCTTCCCCTGAACTGAGAGATAAATCTGGATTTTTTTTTTTAATGCATCCAGGAAGACAAAGGAAGAGGATGTTCCTGCAAAAACTGTTGACATTTAAGACTTTGCTCGATAAATATGTGAAGTAAGCAGATCTCTGCAGTCTGTCAGATATCTAACAGCTCAAAACAGCAGCTGGGGGTGGTGTGTGTGAGTGTGTGTGTGTATTTGTGTGTGTGTATGTAATTCACTTACTGGAACTCTTGCAGTCTTATTTGAACACCCTGATTTACAGTTTAAACATGTTATTTGTGTAATTTCCCCCTTTTGCAGTTGAAGTTTTATTTTCCAGGATGGAGGAACTTCGCCCTAGAGGACTAAAGCGCGCATTACAAGCGTGAACAATTACTTTTCTTTGTGTTGTCACGCAGTATACGGAACCACCTCAGAGGCGGCTAGACGCGCACAAACGTTGCGTCTCCACTTTTACGCAAAAAAGAAGTCGCGCGTAAAACCGAAAGATATCCCGAAAAGTCTCAGGCGCGCAGGGGAGAGTAGCGCACGACGCACGATCATCTCAAAATTTTCACCTACCACCCCCCCCCCCCACGCCAGCACCCCCTGCCGCGTCACGCACATTCCTCCCCGCACATTACGCGGAGTTTCCTTTTGCGCTTACCTGTGGATCTTAGCGGGACAGGAGTTAAGAGCTGCGGAGTGAAGTGTGAGGAGAGGAGAGGGAGCCGGTCTGCAGTCGGTCCTCCGCTGGGCTCAGTGATTAAAAAAAAAAAAACCACACACACACACACACACACACACACACACACACACACACACACACACACACACACACACACACACACACACACACACACACACACACACAAGCTGGATACGCGTTCAAGCCCCTCCCTTTAAGGCTAGATCTCATCCACTTCTGCGCCCCGGTCTCTGCGCCCTAAACACATAAATACCTCTCAGACTGCACCCGCAAAATCCCCCCAAAAGGCCGCCTGGGTCCGAATGAACAACAAAAAAAAAAAAGTCAACTCTGCAACTTGCGCAAAACTCTTTATAATGAAAGTCACGTGATTCCCGTCCTGTGGAGGCCCTCATCTGTCAGGAGCGATCAGAGGGGATGTTCATCTTGCGCAAAAAAAAAAAAAGGAGGGCTGTCCCCCTCGCTCCCCCCCAGGGCGAGCCAACCAGGGCCTGGAAAGCTTCAGAAGTCACGTGACAATCACATGGGGGGGGGGGGAGACACCATAAAGAATTCAGCTCAGATACGTCAGCTAATAGACTTTATCCTCCATCTGGACTGTTCTTTTAATCCAGCAGGAGATGTTCTCGTCCGGCCTTCTTAACATCCGGGGACAGTAAAGTGACGTTTTTGTTAATTTTATAATCTCTTAAAAAATTTTTTTTTTAAATGAAATAAATAAATCTAAATTCCAAGAGGTCACGACCTCCGTTTCCTCAGCTGCAGCCACAACTGGTTCTTTCACACGCGGGTGAACGTGTGGTGTCATGTTTGGTTCCTCTGCTAAGCAACGATTGTGTTTTGTGACCTTTTTTTTGTCTTTCAGCGTTCTCCAGCCTGGACGCAGGAAGTGTGGAGGTGACACAAACACAATGGCAGCAGTGTTCTAATTCCTAAGACGCTGCCCCGCGTTGTTTTCCTCTTCAGAAACAATGATGACGCGAACAAAGAGCGAATTTGAGAGGCGTCAGCGGTGTGGGAAAAGCGGTGCGTACGCGCCTCGGCTGTTAAATAAATAAAGCACAAATAAATGTGGTTGTGTTTGTGTGTGAATGCAGATGAAAAATTCTTGATCTCTCAATAAAAATCACAAATTAATCAATTTTCAGATACATTTTTTTATTCATGAAAAAAACGATTTGTGGAAACGACGCTGAAGGATTCTCCTCTCCTCGCTCCGGCGAAGCCAGGTCAGGCGGTCGCCTCGGCCTTTTGTTCTTCGATTTTAAAAGCCTCGAATGGAACCGTCAACGCACGAGTCGTAACGAGAGGCAGCGCCGAACAAGGCAGGTAATTACGTTCGTTTATCGGGGTCGCAAACCGTGGAGAAAACCTCGTAGCTTTTGGGCTGTTTATCCGCGAGCTGTCAGGGATGCGCGTGCCTTCGGAGCCTCGGGCCATAGAGATCCGTACTGTCAGAATCCGGCTGACATATATACCTTGAAAATATTACATCAGACGAAACACCTCAGAACCAGTTAGACGAATTTGAAAAACCGCATTTCTTTAAAAAAAAAAACAAAAACAAACTTTGACATTTGCCCATTTCATCATATCACTTTAAGTCAGATGAAAGGCCCTACGTTTGCCACATCGCGTGAAACTGATTGAAGACTTAACGATGGGATTCGCTTTCAAAAGTTGTATAAAAGCGTTTCGCAGTTAATGATGAAACTCCCATATGTTGTTTTTTTGGGGGGGTTTTTTTTTTGCAAAAGTGTTAGCGAAGCGTAAACTAGGGCACAAAGGATGCTGCAGATTGACAAAAAAAACCAACGTCAATTTAATCTATGCAGAGGCTTCCCCCTCACTCGCTATATATGATGGATGATCGCGATCTATTTCTTAGCTTGTCGGAGCATCAATGTGAATACCAAACACCTGCAGAGAGCCGGGCTTAAATCATTCAGCATCTCCTGCATCTTCTCCACTGTCAGAGGATGGATCCCTGCAGCAGCAAGTCAGCCTCACGTTTGTGTGGTTGTTGATGAACGGTCGGCAAGGATTAGCACAAGAGAGTCACTATTTTTGATCAAATACTAAAAACAGTAGAGCCTGGAGTTACGAGTTTAATCCATTCCGTGACTGAACTCGTAACTTAGTTTTTCCCCGTTTAGAATAACTAAAATCATGTTAATCCGTTCCAGTCTTGTAAAAAAGCCCCAAATTTCCTACATTATGACAAAATAATAGATTTTTGTCAACCAATAGACATGCAGACTTTACCTGTGTATAATTAAATATATATGTTACACAAACAATGGTAAAGAATAAAAAGAAACGCAAAAGTCAGGAGAACACACGAGCTACGTCTTTACTCCACCAACTAGAACAAGATCCGGTCTCACTGATGTTGTATCCATCCACCAACACGCGGTAAAGAACGAGATCCGGTCTCACTGATGTTGTATCCATCCACCAAACACGCGGTAAAGAACGAGATCCGGTCTCACTGATGTTGTATCCATCCACCAACACGCGGTAAAGAACGAGATCCGGTCTCACTGATGTTGTATCCATCCACCAACACGTGGTAAAGAACGAGATCCGGTCTCACTGATGTTGTATCCATCCACCAAACACGCGGTAAAGAACGAGATCTGGTCTCACTGATGTTGTATCCATCCACCAACACGCGGTAAAGAACGAGATCCGGTCTCACTGATGTTGTATCCATCCGCCAAACACGCGGTAAAGAACGAGATCCGGTCTCACTGATGTTGTATCCATCCACCAACACGCGGTAAAGAACGAGATCCGGTCTCACTGATGTTGTATCCATCCGCCAACACGAGGTAAAGAACGAGATCCGGTCTCACTGATGTTGTATCCATCCGCCAACACGCGGTAAAGAACGAGATGCGGGCTCACTGATGTTGTATCCATCCGCCAACACGAGGTAAAGAACGAGATGCGGTCTCACTGATGTTGTATCCATCCGCCAACACGCGGTAAAGAACGAGATGCGGTCTCACTGATGTTGTATCCATCCGCCAACACGAGGTAAAGAACGAGATGCGGTCTCACTGATGTTGTATCCATCCGCCAACACGTGGTAAAGAACGAGATGCATCCCTGTGTATTTCTTTACTGTATAAGATGTGAAGATGTTGAGAAATATCTGCCTGCAGAAAACTGGCTTCTACCGAAAGTTAAGTAACAGGGCTGAGTAAGAGATTACGCTATAGGGCACCTCCCATCGGATGTTAGACTGAATCATCTCCATGACACCCCAGTGAAGATCCCATCCCGGCGCTGCCACAGCAACAAACAGCGAAAGATAAACATTCTTATCCGGACGGATCTCGCCGCCAAAAGACATTGTTTGACATTCAGACCCAGATTTCATCTCTGAACCTGCAGCTAAGCTGCGCCGACATACGTAAGACAATAAAGCTTTGGAAGGAATTCTGCTCCGGAGTCAAATCTAGGGCAAAATGTATTGTCATGTGTGGGATGTTTGATATCGCCATGGAAACCGCATCTGGATCCAATCACAACAAGGACATCTGTTCGGCATGTAAAAGGCAAAAATGACAGGAGGAAGGTATGTAAGATAAGAAAATAATTATTTTATATATATATATATATATATATATATATATATATATATATATATTATTTATATATATATATATATTATTGTCATTCCTGCAACCCTGTTTTTTTTTTCATGAATCAGCAAAGAATGAATGGATGAATGCAGGCGATGCTTGGACAGCCCCCTGGTGGAGATTATGACAAAGTGAACTTTGTGATGGAAGTTTGTGATGGTGTCAGCATCTGAGCT
The DNA here is from genome assembly GCA_013358685.1 of Antennarius maculatus. NCBI lineage: Eukaryota > Metazoa > Chordata > Actinopteri > Lophiiformes > Antennariidae > Antennarius > Antennarius maculatus. The sequence goes on along the minus strand of CM023627.1, from coordinate 2,545,635 downwards.
ACACTGCCACCAGCAGTCCAGGATGTACAGCAGGCGGTAATTTTAATCTGAAGATATTCCAATTGTGTATTTACAACAGATCTGGCAACAAAAAACAAAAGCAGGAAGTGGCTGTAACGGCATACATGATGAAAATTGTCCACTTAATTCCAGACTGGAACCAATTTATTTTAAGATTTCTTGACAAATTGAGTTATCTCGCTGCACGGAAAGACGATTTCACTCGCTTTAAGACGATTTCTCCTCAAACTGAGTGTTAATTTCTTGTAATTAGCTCCTCTTTTGTGCAGCGGAAACATTTATAGACACATATTTGCTGCGTTTTCTTCTTGGTGCACGTGTCTCTGGCTGAACGGAGGGTCTTTAACGTGACTGAAGTATCTGACCACTTTCAAAAAGAGGTTTCTGGAACGAATGGATTCACATAACATGGCCGGGTAAAAAAACAAAACAAAAAATGACACTCAGGTGCAAAACTGATCAATATATGTGACTTTTCCGCTGCGAGGTAAAAGGGTTTACTTGTCACGAGCCTCGATGGGGGTTCTTCTAATCCTGTAGGGTAGCTATCTCTTACCGAGGGTATAAATCGCCTCAACCTTGACCCACATATCATTTACCGTCATACCTCATTTCACATTATCATGCGGCGGCATTGAGACGGTCTCAGGTGAGTCACCTCTAACGTGAATATTTTTAAATGCAGCTTTAAAGGTCAGGGGATGTTTGGTTAAAGAGAAACTCATTTAAATCCGCTGCTTATTCTGTAACATGGATTAAAATATCTACTTTATATTTCACTCAACATGTTTCACAAATAATCTCACAGCAATCGAGGGAAAATTACGTTTTAATCCATGATAGATTGGAAAGAATCCGAGTTACAGATTCTGAATCTGAGGCTCCTCAACATAAAATCAGTTTTTATTTGTTTGCCTGCTTTTCTTTTGACTATTTCTCTCTCTGCAAACTTCAAATCTGCCGTGGAAAAAATGGCGGCGGAATACAGAACGACTTTCATTCTGTATTCTTTGTAGATTATAGAGAGGCTCACCGAGTCTGCAGAATAAAAATCTGACACGGCAACCTGGCTTTTTCATACCAATCCCAGCGTCCTCCTGCGAGCTCAGCCAACGCATGCGAGATTATAATTTCACTTTGGGTGAGGTTAGAGAGGTAAATAGATATAATCTCAGAAGAAGGATTAGGTGGAGAGTGTAGCGTCTGATCTTCAAAGAGCTGGAGGTTATCTCAGGTAAAATACAAGTCCGTGAAAATTCTGACACGCAGTTAAACCCGTGATGATTTCCATTACAAAGACAAGTACCTCTTTCTCATTCGCGGTCCAACTTCACCTTCGGTATCAGGTGATGCTCATCATTCGCCGTGTCGGTCTCTTGGGCGCCAAATCCTGACAGATCTTTTGTAAGGAGAACAGAAAAAAATAAAAAAATAAAAAGCTGCAGGAAAAGGGGGCAAAAAGGAAAAAAGAAAAAGAACGATTTATCATCAAAAAGTACGTAAAAGCCTTTAAAATGTCACTCAGACATCGAGCACACAGGTGGTGGAGTCAAAGATGTGCCGGATCTGACAAACAGGCGGGAAAAGTTGTGGCGAGACGCATCCGTTCGGTGGTAATGAGCGACTCGACTCACATCGGAGTCCATCACTCTAAACACTTTAAGCTCCAAGACAAGGGGGGGGTTCAGAACATCCAGACGGCCGTGATTGGCTCATTCAGACGGCTCAGGGTGGTGCCAAATGACTTCTGACAGTGAAGCGGCAGCGATGACAAATCTCAAACGTGAAAGCGCTGGTTTATGGTGATCAACGTCACAAGGTTGTTCACGTATGTGTGAGTTATTTACCCGGATTGGGGTTGTTTGTTGTTGTTGGTTTTTTTTGCTATGGCAACCTTGCTAAAAATCAGCCATGGAGGGATGCTGTTATTCATTTTCAATTGTTCCTTTTGGCTTCTATGCTAAATGCTACATGCTAAAGTAGTTGCTAACATTTCCAGCTACTGTTTGTTTCACGTAAACAGAGGTAAAAATGTTTTTAAAAAGACTTTTTGTTGAAGTGGGTGTCAATCATGATGTTAATAAAGATGGTGCTGAAACCAAAACAGGAAGCTGAAAGACAACAAAGAGGAGAAACGCAATTACAACTCGGATCATGGAATCTTGGTTATAATGGTAACTTCTGAAATTTAAATATATGAAATATTCTGGATTTTTACTGGGTTCATGTTGTCACAGGAAAGGCGGTTTCAGCAGAACCGTCATGTGACCACGACGGTAACTTTCCATGTCGACAGAGGAGGCCGCAAAACGTGTCTTAAAACCCAAGGACCCCAGTTGAGAATTTATTTCTACAATCATTTACCGGCGTACTGATTCGGAAAAAAAAGTCATGTTAATAAAAAAAAAAGGGGGGTTTAAAGCGTTTAATTTCATGCTAACTTTGGATTTGTTCCCTATACCTGAAGTCCCTGAGAGGGAACTTAATCTCCCCTTTATCGCCTCCGTGGCAATCACCACTTCCAGCGAGGCCTCGGCCTTTTTTCTGAGGCTCACCGTGCCGATTAACCATGTATTAACTTTATAGCGCATAGTGGAGACGCTGTAAACGCTATTCACTCAGGAAACAGCGTTCGGCACTTTAATTCCAATGCACAAGCCTCCATTAGACTAATTACCCAGAGGCTGCAGAGTGAATTACCCCCACATTTATAGCCTGTAGAGATGTAACCCACTACATTTATTTGGATATGAACAAATAAGGCATCTGAATTAGAGCGGTAATATATTTTTATTTTGCTCACAGCACAGATCTGTCACTGCGTCGCAGATAATTACTCTCTCAGATCCCACTCGGACTGAAGTTACGGCGAGGATCGTTTCACGGCCCCCCGGGTGCGTCAACAGGCGGGGAGGTTAATGCCTTCACTTCAGTTCTCAGCTCTTTGTGCTGGTAATTTAATACAGTTCCGACACAACATCTAAACACTCCACATCGTCTGCTCGCCATATGTCACACGCATGTTTTCTTTTAATAATTAATTAAGAAGGATTAGAGTCGGATTTCGGTGGTTTGAAATGTTTGCGAGCGTGCAGCGACGCTTCGAAACGATTCATTCTAATTTCACTACGTGAACCTGGACTGTGCAAAAAAAAAAAAAAGCGTTATTTAAAATTTAATTCTACCGTGTGTGTGTGTGTGTGTGTGTGTGTGTGTATGTGTGTGTGTGTGTGTGTCTGTGTGTGTTGGGATGTTCCAGTTCAACATCCACAATGGGTCCAGTGATAATCAGAGTAATTCTAGTGAGGCATGTGCCAGAATTAGCTTTAGCAACGTTAGCGAAGGAGCCGCAAGGATGGAGATGCATCGGTTTAAAACCTGAACCTCAGCAGGACGTCTCTGATGTGTGAACACATTCTATTTCTATTTCCTGCTGCTGTTCTTTTTTTTAAACCCAACTTCATGTTATTACACTCGTTAGACTTTTCTGCAAGAAAGCTGATTAAAAAAAAAAAAAAAAAAACCAGGACAGCATCCTGCGCCGCCCGGCAGACACAAGCAAGGGGTTTGGCGGGAGCTAAAATAACAAATCGAGTCCAATCATTGTTCTTTTAACGTGCCGTCGCGTCGATTGGCGGGCGGGGTGGGGTGGGGGGGGTAGACAACAAAACGGTCACGGCGCGAGCGGACGGATCGATAACAGGGGACGCTATTAAGGAGATGACTGATGAGAGACGCGCCGCCGTTTCGGAGCCAGACGATCGCTGCCGCCCTCCTCTCTCGGGTTTCCCTGACGGCGCCAACAAAAGCTGATTGGCTGGCCTGGCGTTGCGGCAGCTGTGGGGCGTCGTACCATATGGCAGGTATTATAAGATCATGAGACTTGATTATGTGTAATTATATTGTGTGGTGAGATATTTGCATGTTGATTAATGCTAAAATTACAGGCGCTAATAAGCTACGCGTTAGCTCGATTGAGTCAAGCTCCGAAAAAGGCGGACATCGTATTCCGTCGTCTCGCCGGCTGTAATTTTACACGCATCCGCTTTGATTGAGGGGTGTAATTGTTTTGGACTCCTCCGACCCCGTCCCACAATCCCTTGCTCCATCTCGTCTTATGATTTGTACGGAAAAATGCTATTACAGGGGGGGTGGGGGTGAAGCGGGATCGACGAGGGATAAAAAGCGACCCGACCCCGTCTCCTTCATCACCCGCGGAGATGAGATCACCTGAGAGGAGGGATGGAAAGTTCACCCCCAGGGTTAATAGGGTCCGCGGATAAAAAATCATGTTTGATACGTAGCGGCGAAGGCGGAGAAGAATTAAAAAAAAAAAAGATTCCCTTCCGTTGTGATTTCTCCTCCTTCTTTCGACCCGTTGAGGCCGATCGCCCTTCAGATCGGCTGAAGGAGAATATTAACTCGTACGAAATGAGACTTCACGCTGTAATTGAAGCTCGAGGAGCAGAATATTGTCTCCAAGAACCGGCAGCTGAGTAAAAAATGCCGTCTTCCTTTTTAGCGCCGCCGGTGTGACATTACATGCAGCGGCTGAACTCGTGACCTTCATGGTGACACGTCATTCCGCTGCTTCTTAGCGGCCTTATTAGCACACACACACACACACACACACACACACACACACACACACACACACACACACACACACACACACACACGTGCAAGGTGGGGATTGACCCCAATGCAGACCTGCTTGATATATGAGCAAACCTTGGTTTTTGACAAATTCGACAAGAATTCTTTTTGTCTTAGAAGTCGAACAAAATTTGGAAGTCGAATGCGAAACAAATGCCTTTTTCTCGCCGTCAAGCACGAGAAAAGGCGAGAAAAGTCGAGAGAAAACGTGACGGTAATCTGCTTTTTATTTTAGTTTACTGTATTCAATAATTTTTCACTTAATCTGCGTTCCATTGCCTATGATACGAGTTACGGTACCGTAAACCTTTGTCCAAAAGACAACAGTAACTCGTACCTTAGTTTAACCTGATTACGTTGATGTTTTTTTTTCTTTCTTTCTCGTGTTTGCTTCTTTCGTTTACATTTCTATGATATATTTCATTACTATACAATTTGACACATAAATGACATTATGAAATAACATATAATGTTGAAAAAAGGTAGTTTTCTAGCATCTTGGAACGGATTAAGACCATTTACGTTATTTGTAATGGGGAAAAATGTATTTGGAATTCGAACAAATCGCTATTCAAACAGCCTTCAGGAACGAATTGGAAACCGGGGTTCACCTGTGAACACACAGAAAGAGGAAGAGGAGGAAGGATCTGGCATTTCAGGAGGACATGAAGGGGAACGAAGCCGACGCGCCGTTTTACCGGCGAACGATCCGCTATCAATAAAACGTGGCTTTATTGGGAGAATTTCTCGCTAAAAATACGAGGGAGGATATGAGCTGTGACCTCAGAGGAGACCGCTAACGCCACACACACACACAAACACACTCAAACGCACAAGCAATTACCTCTGAGCGCTAACAACCAAATAATTTTCATCTTGGGTTATTACTAAACCTCTCGAAACGTGAAAAACAGAGCTCTCCAACAATAATTGTGTCTATTAAGTGTTAGAACATTATAAAATAACTTACTTTTCAGAGGTGTTAAACTATGAAATTGACTTAATTATGGCACAAATGAGGACTTGTGCATAAATTAGAAAATTGCTGGTAGCTGGTTATGCCGTTAGAGTCGAGGGTTTAAAATCTGCGTGTCTTTGCATCCTTTGTTGGCTCGGCTAGCTTTGTGTTGGAAATGGGACGCGGCCGGATCAGTTCGGTTCTGGTTCAGGTAATTATATCAAACATTTCACGCATCATCATTATCATCATCATCATCATCATCATCATCACCAGTTCCCTCCGTTACACGCATAAAAAGATTTCTGGTCACCGGCGAGATGAGGATGGGGGTCAATAACTTCCTTTGCCGCGTCCCCCCCCCCCCACCAACCCACCGATGAATCCCAACCTCTGGCCACCTCCAAACACCAACAGCGGCTGCGGATGCGCCGGCGGTCAGGTGGCGCGCTCGTAAAGCCCCTCGTAATTGTTTAATGGTGCGTTTTATGGGGCCTCGCTGTGAGTCAGAGCAGCCTGGAGGCTCAGACTCCTCCGATGATAACACGTTGGGTTTGCTAATGGGAGGTTAATCACAGGTGGATATTAGTTACTCTGGGTTATGAGCAGAGAAAAAGATTTTTTTTTTTTTTATACCTTCCTGTCTCAGTCAGCTCGACCTTGGTTTCTGAGCACGAACAGACGTGGCAGGAGGACACGGCGAACTCACAAAATATAATCGAGACGCTCCTACCCTCGTGCAACAATCACCGACGTGCAAACAATCATCGGTAGGTAGGGAAAGATTCAGCTTCACAGCTGTCTGATTGCAAAATGGTGTTAAAAGACGTCATGCAACAGCAATATGCATGCACACACACACACACACCGACACACACACACAAGAGATAATATTTTTATCACTCTCTTAATGCCCGCAACTTGCTGGACGTTTAAGGCCAAGACGATTAAACCAAGAGTTGGGGATTTATTTGAGGTAGAAACACGTTTTTATTGTAAGATGTTCACCTCAGGTGATCACACGTGGGCCGGCGATGCTCGACACCCCAAAAATAGATTAAACTGAACGCTCTTATGCTGTAAGTTTAGGCCCACGCCGGCCCGGCGTCGCCAGGTATCGCAGCGGAGGAGCTTAGCCTCCTAATCAGATGACTGACTCTGTAATCGCCGTTAAAACTGAAGGCCTGTAGCCGCGGCTTAATCCCGCCGACGAGGTTGAAATGGGGGGGGGGGGAATCTGATGCTAACGCCTCCTTCCGACACTACGCTGTCCAAAAGGGACGCGATGGATGGCGAACGGAGCTGCAAAAGTGACTTTGGTGACTCCAGCTCCAGATATTTGTCTGGATTTATTCTAGCGGCGCCCGTCGCACGGGGGTATGAAGAGAAACGCGGCATGGCGGTGAATTTAGTTATGCAAATGAAGCGCGGCGGTGATATGATTTAACGTCCCCTTCTCTGCCCCCCCCCCCACCACCATCCGTACCTCGGACTCCTCCGCTGTGGTTCTAATTTTAATTAGAGCGGATTTACATAATGATTTCCCATTAACCGAGCACCCGGTGACCCCTGAACGATGGCGCCAACTGGTTCTCCAAAGCCAACACCAACACACACACACACACAAACACACACCCCGCCATTACTTGGAAATCTGTGTGACGTGTGACTACTTAGCGGCGCCAGGAGCGAGCCGTTAGCACGCCGAACACGTCTGGTGTGATGAGTGTGTGTGAACGTGGAGTGGAGATGGGAGCTGCCAGAGAAGTTTCGGTTTCAGCAAAAGGCTGTCCTCAAAAGGCCAGATGTAACGAATAAATGTAACTAAATGTAACTCAATTTAATGTAAAATAAAATGTAACTACTACTTAATGTTCAATAACTCTGAATTTATTACTTATTCAAGTTATAAACATTAAAGTTACACAGAAAAAATATGTTTTTCTGTTCTAACATGAATCCTTTTAATTTGTCAGGTTATTAAACCCACAGAACTCCATCAATCAAGGATCAAACGATCAATGAATAAAGAAAAATAACATCAAATACAAGTTAGGACATTAACGTTTTTTTCAAAGTTTTTTATCAAAGTTAAAATGGGCTTAATTACTGCATTGTGGGAAATGTATTTTTTGGTCAAAACACACTTTTACCCCATTTATTTTTTACGCATTCTGCATTTAATGACATGGTGGGCCACATTTGGCCGTTGGGCCTTGATAGTTTGACACATGTGATTTAAAGGAAAAACTGTACGTTATTTGGTATTTCCAAGTTATTCTCATTCAAAATAGCAACTAAACCCGTCATAATATTGGTGTGCAGCACTTCTATGAACATTGTGTCAGTTTGGAACAATTTTAAACAGAATTTTCATCTCCATTTTCAATAATTTTTTTTTCAAAACTAAATCAGCATAAATAAATACACCCCTGACGTCATCTCCGGGTTGACTCCGCCTCCCTGCTCCATCACTGGAGGTGGCAGGTTGTGTAACACCGATGAAAGCCATTGAATGGGTTGTGTATCCCGCGGGAGGAAAATGGGAGGCGGTGGGGGGGGGGGGTGCTCGCTCCATTATCTCTTGACACACTTACACACACACACACACACACTGAACTGGGGCAAATTTCAAACAAATCTCCTCCGCCTATCACATCCTGTCCTTCGCCGTTCACACCGGGAGCGAGAGGAGCGAAATCTCAGAACTGACCTAAAAACAACTCCACGTGGACGTCCTCCGTGTGTCAAGGCCACGCCATTAAATATTTACCAAAGGGTGGGGTGGGGGGGGTGTCGTTTGGTATAAGAAAGACCTTTTGAATGCATTTGCGAAGCATCTGTGCGTCTCTACGTTGAATCTCTCTTTCTTTTTTTGTAATTTGAATGGAGATGCATCCTTTCTTTCCACTTGCCCTCAATTCAACTGAGTGATTATATGGGCCAGTGTGGAGTCTTTCAGAGTGTGACGGATGCTCGCTGTAATTCTTTCAATGCTCTGGGATCATGAGAGAGCATTTGCATATGTATGATCGGGCTGCACAATAAGTAATCTTGCCAACACACGAATGGATTCACTACACACCAGTGACTTAAGCTCTCCCCCCACCCCAGCCCAATTTCACATGCTCTTTGAAATTAAGGTGCTTTTTTTTATAGTGGGGGATGGGGGGGTTGTTTTGCTATTTCTGGTCGGTATTACTCAGCATGTGTACGAGGCTGAAAAGTCTGGAAACGATATCATTCATATGAAAATGAGTCAAAGCAGAGGCAATTTTAGACTCTTTCTGAGGCTCAGCACCCTAAAAAAATATTGAATCATAATTATTATATTAATAGTTCGCCCCAACCCCCTGAAAAAGAGAGGGAGGGGTTCATTGTGTGTTATTTATCTATATAACCTGACTTTCCTTATGTGACCCCAAATGCAGCCATAATAGCGTTAAAAATCAATACAACATCCTCCTCCGCCGCCGCCGCCACTTGGCTCGCCTTTCAGTCGACGGCAGGAAGAGGTAGAGAGGAAGAGGAGAGCGAAGAGGATTGAGTCACAAAAAAAAAATAAAAAAACAAGAATCAAGACCGTTTAATTGCTGCCGCTTTGCCCGCATTCATGGCGGTGGGTGGATTCCACGTTACGAAGTAGTCTGCTTTACTTTATCTGCAAAAAAAAACGCCAAAATGGGAAAAAATGCATTTTGTTTTTTTTTTTCTTTCAGCAAATTCTCACATTTATTTATATTTTTTCATGCAAATGTATGCTTGATTAAGCTTGAAGTGATTAGAAGGTGACCCCCAGGTTGACCTTGTGGGGGAGGAGCTTTATGGCAGATATTGTACTTTATCTTTGCGCAGCATGACTGGATTCTCATCCTCTTTGCGTTATTCCTTATGTTTTACATCAGGTCATTTTCTGGATGTATAAAACACGCTTACTCCTGACTGTCGATGCAAGGAAGTGGAGAAAACGATGAGGAGGAAAAAGAAATATGGCGGTAAAAACAGGGGCGGTTTAACCGAGGCAATAGAGAGGAAGAATTTTACATGCATGGGAGCTGAACCCCCCCCCCCCGAAAGGTCTGATCCCATAATCGCCCTGTGTCAAAGCACCCAGTCGGGCTCAACTAAGCTGCTCCGAGTTCTTTTACAGTAGCAGCCCGGCTGCAGTACCCCATCCCGGCCACTAGGGGGTAGAGCTCCTCTTGCTCTGATTGGCAGCAGAGAGGAAGGAAGGAAACCTGACGCCATGATTTCAGAATGAGCGGCCTTGTAAACACGCCACAGACAGTTGTTAAAGCCGATAATGAAAACGGAGGTGCCGGGGTGCACGGCACAATTAATCCGTTCTCCATTATACATAAAAGAGAGGGTGGAGGGAAGCCGAGGGAGTCTAAGCAAACACGAGATGTGAAGATTTTTTTCTGTTTTTTTTTTTTTTTACGTCGTCACAAAGGAGCTTCTTTACAACCTCGCCCTCTTAAAATCCTCCCCCCGGGTGGTAGCGGAAGACTCGCTCGCTCCTCGTGGGCAATTACGGCGGCGTTTAATTGCGCCTGTTGTGAAAAGTGACATCTTTGTCACTCCACCTGTCCACCTGCCGCCGCTCACAATCCTTTCGGCGGTGACATGTTTGATCCACGTCGAGCTCAGTGACAAAAAAAAGAAAAGAAAAAAAAGTTGGAGATAAAAGCTTCTCTCCTTCCACAGGTGTTGTCAAGCGCAAAGTCGGCATCATCTGTGGCGCGACCAGTTAAAAAATACATCTCTTCCCTTTTTTTTTGCTTCCGCTCAGATAAGATCCCGCTCGCTGCTGTCATGAGAATTGACGAGAAGGCGATTCGGGCTAGAGGTCCACCGACGGATGCCCCGGAAGCCTGGCGGATCACTGTCTTGACGGGCTCGCGTGTCCATCACAGTCCTGACCTCCAGAAAGGGTGGCGCTAGCTGGAGGCTAAGAACCAGAACATCCATTGGAGGGAACAGGAGACGCTCGCGGGGAGAAAGCGTGCAAAGAAAAGGAGAAATAATTTTATGTGAAGTGATGAGAAGCAAGTGACTGGAGGCTAATACATATATATATATATATACATATATATATCAGTACATATAGTACAGTATATAGATATGTATATATATATTTATATAAGCACACCTGTTATCATTCAAGACACCCATTAGCAGCACAAAGACTTTGCACTGATTAATTGACTTTTAATTAGTTTAAGTGATGCAGTATGATTGCTTTATGGTAGGGGGGGAGGGACACACACACACACACACACACACACACACACACACACACACACACACTGTCAAACGCTCGTTGAGTGCGGCTGTAATGACATTAATTGTGAGGCAGAAACTCCACAACCGCTCGACGGCTACAGGATAATCATCAAGACTCTTCTCCCGGACCCACAATCCTTTGCTGCCACAGGTTCTCAAGGGGCTTAGCCGGTGTCAGGAACCCCTTTTTTCATCCCTCAGCTCCTGCTCTGACAGAACAGCCTATTAAAGCCACCTTTATTATACAGGGTCCTGACGCGCCTTAAAATAAAGTGGGTAGACGATTACAGATCATGTGGGTTTTATTTCAATATTTCTAATGAGATTTTTAGTTGTTATCCCAACGTCACACCCAGATCTCGATATATCAGGTTCGTGAAACCTCCCTGAATGACAAGCGACAGATGCAGCTAACTTTAAAGAGGCGAAAGCAACATCCCTGAGACATGTGACACACTGTAAAGGTAATTACCGGCATACAGAATAGATAACTTTTAAACACACGAGCCGAGGTGACGCGGCGGCGGGGAGTTTATTAGCTACCAAAGCGGCGCGGCTAACGGGCCGCTGCTCGTACGCAGGAAATTGGCTGGTAATGGAGAAAAAATATCTTTTGTTCGGTAAGCTATTCAAGGAGCGGTATCATTACTACAAGCTATCGCATTCATTATGGAGCACATTATACCCCTGGAGTAAACATCAGAGTATCACATATTAGACTGAGTGTTTTGATGCCCTATTTACACTGTAAATCTAATAAAAAGAAATGCAGGATTACATATTATACACATCAGGCTTGTCGGGTTTGATATTTTCCTAAAATTGGGAATATTACCTTAGTAATAATTATACTCCTGCTAAGAATGGCCGCTGTGAAGCAGAGAGAGAGAGTCTCAGCTTTTACTTCTCCAAGAAAATGTGCAAAGGAAGAGGATTTCTGCGTTTGCCACAAGCAAAGAGTAAATCACAACGGTCAATAATCCCGACCTATCCCATTCCAGTTGACAGCAGAGCTCACGCAGATTCCGCATTAGATCTTCCTTTCTTTTTTCTTTTTTTTTTTTTAAACAAAATCAAGCTTCTCCAGGCTGAATATCATTTTGCAGAAATTTATTTTTCCTCTGTGGCTTTCTTTCTTTTTTTCCTCTACCAGGAAACCTTTCTTTTTTCCGTTTTCTTTCCTCCAGAAGCAGGAACGGCTTTCCTAATCCCCGTGGAGAGATGAATTTAGGACACGTTTTCATTTGCTGCACTTCTTATCGTCACAATTGGAGCTTTAATGCGAAAGTTACTCTGAAGCATAACGCTGCCGATCTGACGCACCAAGTCAAGTCTTATCTGGCGTCGATTCACCCAAGCAGTTGTTCTGGGGGGGGTTTGAAAAGCCTCAGTTTTACCCTCCTTTCTTTATTTCCCTTTACAATTAGCATCATTATTGTACCGTTGTGGGTTTTTTTCCTCGCATTGACCGACATTTGTCGATCGGTTGCAGTTGCATGCAAGGAATCGCCCAATGTTGGGATCGATGAAGCTGATTCTGAATTATCTCCAGAACTCTCCGGATTCCCATCGTTTTTTGTTTTTTTTTGCCGGTTGCGCGTTCAGATCTTTCGGGCGTCGACGTTAATCACAATTTACAAAGTTTAATTCCGTCTCTCTCTGAAAATCTCAGCTGCACACTGGCTTGCCTATGAATCGCACTTCCCCCCCCCCCCTCCGCAAACATTTGCGATAGACGATAATTACAGCAAGATAAAAAGCCTTGATGATAACTCAGTGATTTCAAGTGCACTTAATGGTCTATTGTCTAAATTTGTCAAGCGCTAAGAGTTGTTTTGTTGTCTTTTCCAGCAGTAATTAGCCAAGTGCAGTCTGTCCTCAAACACCACATCTACATGACTTTGCTATTTCTGCCAATTTATCCACAGGCTGTCACAACAATGGGAGCTAATGAAATGAATGGAAATGGCATCTCAAGCATTCTCCTTTCAAAAAATCTCACAATGATGCACCCCTTGTCACATCAGCACAAACTGTCCTTTTTGGCAGCTCCCGTCAGTTTTCCCTCCTTCTATTTGTGTTTGATGACTTATCTTTTGTAAATATTCAGTCTTCTACATGATTAGTGCCCCCTTTTTTTTTTGTCCGATGCAGATCCACAAATATCCTTAAACCAACACGGCTTAGCACTGAATAAATATACTTTCCTCTCTTTGAAGAAAGACTTCAATATCATTGCCCCAATTCAAGGAAAACACCTTTAGATGTATATAAATTCCAAGGGGCGACGGTTTTGGATGCTCAAGAAAATGCCATCATCTGGTTGAGGACCACAAGTCCCTGATCTCTGCAATGAAATCACAGATTTTTCCACGTAATCTTGGAACATAAGTTGCTCCTTGGGAAATTGATTGCACTTGCAGCACGGCATTTTCCATCATATCCTGTCACACATCAATGCAACAGCCATCAGGAGCAATTCTGGGCTCAGTATCTCGCCCAAGGACTCTTTGCCATGCAGCCGGAGCCGGGGATCAAACCTCTGACCCCCTCCGATTAGCGGCTGACCCGCTCCGCCTCCTGAGCCGCAGCCACTTATTCTTATAAAAGTGGAGAGCCTGTTGCTTCGGTCTTCTTCACGCTGAAGAGTCGGCATTCGGGTCGACTCGGTCAGAGATGGAATCTAGGCTTTGAGCGGCAGGAGCCGGACGCGTCCGACATTTATTAATTTTCCAACGTCGTTTGATTTAGCGTGACTTTGTCCTCTAATGTATGCATCACAGGGTGAACAGAGAACATGTCCTGCAATGGGAACCCCTTGGATGGTTTCTCCACAGATTAAAAGCTTATTGAAATTATATTTCTCCTTCTCTTATTAACGAGGCCAGCTTTGCGTTCCCCTGCAGAGATGTGACGGTAAGTAGCTTTGAGAACATTTCGGGTCTAGAACACACAAATTGGAAGCCCCAACGAACGACTTCTCATCGGAGAAACGAGCGCCCAAAGACAAAAATGGATTTAAGAGGCAACAATACTGTAGGAAACAAATGCGGTAATTGATTAATTAATATTGACTTTAATTGTAGCTGCCAGGTAGTTTTTTTCTGTTCATTTATTGTCCATATCTGTATTTTAATTTATTTGACCTTTACTAAGATGGATAGAAAACCAGGTTTGAAGAAGAATTACGCACTGACAAGTATTACGACATACAGTATGTTCATGCAATATATTTTTTGTTAATTCATCTCTTACTTCGTTTTAATTCTTCTTGTAACACGAGGATTGGTAAACTTACCTGAAACACCAACATCGTAACGTTAGCTGTCTTTAAAAACAAAATATGATTATGTCAAAATGACATTCCAAGCCCACGTTGATTCCTATTAGCAAATGCAAAAATGCACAAGCAGGGGTTTTTATGGAGCGAATGCGAAGCATAGCAGCATTTCTTTGATGGCATCGGCTGCCGAACGCAGAAATAAATCACATGCACGTCCGATAGTCAGGAGATCTCCACTAAAGTGATCTGCTGTAGCAGATCCGCTTTTGCTCCAGCTTGTGGCACCTTGGCAGCCCCTAACGCTTTTGCATATTTATGTGGAAAAACTGTGCCTGACGATAAAATTGCAAAGCCCTGACACCTTGTTGCAAAACACAGTTGGTATTACAAAGACACTGGCCCCTCCAGATACTTTTGCTGTCAGCAAAGTGTCTACATCTCACGGCGGTGTTTCCTCCAGTCAGAGGCACTCAAGGGGGGTGGGAAATTCTGGGCTTCGTTGTGCTCCGACAATGGCTGGTGATGAAAATGAAACGGCACATCACCCGGACAAGTTGGATTGGTTTAATGAAGAGGAGTTCCTCATCCGTCTCGGACATAATCAAGGGTGCCGATACTTCGTAGGAATCTCAAGAGTCTGTTGGAGGTTCTTATTTGCCTCTAAAGTAAAAATGATGACTTGTGCATTGGTTATTACTCTTATTTCTACCTCATTAGACATGTGAGGGTTCCTTCGAGGCAACACTGTCTCTCAGGAACCCCTCCGAACCAGAAGAAGACTCTGTCCGGTTTTGGTCTCCGGAAGTTTTGGCTGATTTACGCTCGCTAACTTTCCAGTATGCATTCAAATTACACAATCAGGCCATATTCAGACACGTCCCAATGAATGATGGGTAATTACTGTCCGTGCCCCCCTTCTAACCCGACGATACGTGCGCGCACAAGCGCTGCCACGCAACACTGCCTCGACAATTCAAGCCGCAATGTCATATCGTATTATGAAGAATGACCTTTGTCTGCGCTGTATCACAAGCCTGGAGTCTGTACTTAATCAAAGATGATTAGTTCAATTTACTTAGTGTGCTTGCTAATGTGTGCACAGAGGACCGGTGGCACCGGGGGGTCGCACTGAGAGCCATTCGGCTGGATGTGTGGGTAAATAATCACGGCGGCTTGACTGGTGAGGGTGACCTTCACCTGCAGCGCTGCTGGGTTTGCTTTATTCATCAAAGCATTTGGATTGGGTTTGTTTTAATGCAGTGAAACATCTTTAGGTCTGTATGTCCATCCTGTAACACTTGTAGATTTGCAGATATGCAATGCATAATATGCATGGAGATGAGTTTAGACCAGGGGTGTCAAACTCATTTTCACTGATGGACACATCAGCATAACAACTGTCCTCAAAGGGCCAGATGTAACTAATAAATGTAACTAAATGTAACTCAATGTCATGTAAAATAAATGTAACTACTCCTTAATTTTAAATAACTCAGACTTTATTACTTATTCAAGTTACAAACATTACAGTTACACATTTGGCCCCTGGGCCTTGAATTGACACATGTGGTTTAGACCAATGAATCCAACCTACCTCTCCTTGAGCCACCAAGTAATTGGTTAACATACTTTGTCTAGTTATCAACCAAAAAAGATTGAACAATTGAGTTGTTTTCAGATAACAGAATCAGTCCTTTTGCTTTTAAGCCCTCTGTCCATCTGGTCGAACTCTACGTAACTGGTTTCACTGGGGGGTCTATGGAATCTAGCAGAACTGCAGGTCTTCAGGGGGTTCTGCATGTGTGCATCTCATAATTGGTTTCCTCATTTTGCTTATTTTTACCTCATTACACACATGAACTGAGGCCATTCTTTTGTCATTCATTTTTTTTCTGCTATGATGGAGGTCATGTTCTGTCCTCTTCTGCGCAAATTGGGTTTTTCCAATAGTGGGGGGTATCTGGTTACCTACTTTGCATCTACTTTGTTTATCGATGGCTCGTATAATGTTTGCAGTAATCCAGGTTTGGCTGAAACGGGTAACTGTGTACACGAGAGCTGGTGCGTCAACACTTTGCTATTTTACATGCAGGGGTGAACGTCTCTGTGCTCGTCTTCGCCACAGAGGTCCTGCTTTGGCCTTTGAGAACCCCCCCCCCACTTGTCACACCAGGCGCTCTGCCTTTGTGATATGTGACTGCATGCAGATAAACTGTACCATGTGTCAGATGTGACAGCTGCTGATAAAAGCCTCACAAATTGCCGGTCTTCAGAAAAAAATTCAGAAAAATGCCTGAAAATCTTACCTTCCTCTCTGGCATCTCCGTACGCCGGGCGCATTAGCATTTCTATTATGTGGTTTAGTCTTACCATTGTGGTTCAGGCTCCTCTTGTAAAAAAAAAAGTCCTGGTAGAAAGATACTCAACTTCGGGATGTGAGAGCCTTGCCCAGGGCGTTTCCACCCGCTACCATTAAATGAAAGCTAATTAAAGCCATTTACGCTGAATGAAACAATCCAGTGAAGTTTTCTTGCAATAGGTTATGAAAGGAACATGCCTATCCGTTAGAGGCAGCAGCTATAAAGAAAAGCATCACTGTTGGATATGTCTTCCATTAAAGGACGGTGAGTTCAATCGAATTAACTCTCATACCCCTGAACATGCCATCGTGATCCTAGAACCGTATACTCTCCGATATGGTCGTTTTAGCTTCCTTTACACCCAAGATGAACTTTTTCTGAGCCATACCGCCACCTAATTCATTAAATGATAGGAAGTCGTTTGATTCGTGGAAGCCAGAGTCTGGCCCTGGGCATACACTGCTTCTGCCAATTAAACAAGAGCTAATTAAAGCCATTTAAACTAAATGAAACAATTTAGCACAAGTTGCTTGTACAGCAGATCCATAACGCACCCAATGCAAATGCGTACCTTGACATTTTGCTATCGAGGCTACCATTAGATCAATGTTGAAAAGGTTGACTGTCATAATTTCTTATGTCGGGGTTAAACAAGCTAATTACAACCAAAGGTCACCTATAGTCAGATGTAAATGTGCGTTGGAGACTGTTTCCTACACCTTGAGGGATTTTTGTTGCTTTGAGCTAAAAAGTGAGATTTTCTTGGTTCTGTGATCAGCGATAGAACCGAGACGAACACTTTCAGGTCACTGTGGTAATTCAATGCCACCTTATTCACACTTGTCCAAATGAATCAAGACAGAAGAGTAAATGGAGCAGCGCCCAGCACACCTTACGGAAAGTTTCCTTCTTCCTTATACCCTTAAAAAGCAACACCTAGAGGACTGACAATCAGAGAACTGGTCCAGTACCTCCTGGATGGAAGGGTGTAACTTCTAACACCATCCATCCATTATTTTCTTCCACATATCCAGGGTCAGACCTCTATTCCATCTATTCTTTTCCAGTTACCCCTTGGTAATCCAGAGATATTCCCAAACCAGATGAGATATATCAACCCTCTAAGTCTCTTCCAGAATCTCCTCTGGAACCGGATGCCTTCAATGTTTCCTTTGAAGGAAACTCATTTCTGCCTCTCGTGTCCATTACGTTTATAAGAACATTAATTTACTTATCCAAGCTTCCTGGAGTAGGTTGTTGAAATGGATTCAGTAATGGATCTTGAATGTAAATGTAATCTGTGTCCTGTATGTTGCTTGGTAACATGCATCTGACAATTTTCAGCTATTACGTCGCACGGTCTTCAAAATGTAATGGAGAGAGAACAGAACACTCTGCATGTGGGTTACACTCCGTATGCAGATTTATGTTTTGCAACTTCTTTCCCCGACGGGCAGGGGATTGGCGGCACGTCTACAACGTGACTTTCTTTCAGAAAGAAAGGGACGACGAATCATACATGGCCAGTCCTTTATTTAAGAGAAATATTAAGCTAGAGAAAGAGACAGTCTTCTGCTATCTTATCTGAGTGGCATGAGGCTGCAAAGTGCATTAAAGCCTATTGAAAATATCCTCTCTGCCTGATGGAATCCCGTAGGAGATATGAACAGCCTTACCTCAATATCAGCCTCTGATCTAATTTGACAATAGGCACCTATTATGCAATTTCCTTTTCTAGGTGAGCAGCGGAGGACAGGGTGTTGCCACTTTAAATTTAGAACTGAAACATCCCAGTCTTAATTCCTCCTCTCCTGTAAAGGGATCCGTGAGATCTCGCTCGGATTTGAATGTTATCTTTAGAACGTAGTCTGATTGAATTCATGGGAAAGCCGGCGACGCTAAAGCGCTCCAGCTACGTCTCCAATTTATTCATCAAGCCTCGCTGCAGATGCAAAATGAGACTTAGCATTTCGGCGTACAGTCTTTGACCCATTTCTGCACTTGTTGTAATTAGCATTGTGCAAAACCACACGCATATTTATGTCCTACTCGCTAATATATAATATATCATAGCACAAAAAGCTTGCACATACACAGTCGTTGTGAGAATAGCAATGTGCTTGCTGGCCTGAGTGCACATAATGCAGGTTATTTCAAAAGCCCTGGGTCCCTGATGGTGCAAGTTTTCAACCTAGATTTGGAAAATCTGAGTTCTGGCTGCAGAGCAGAGGCTGCCACCGACTCAAAGGAGGTTAAAATTTTATGATATAGCATCGGGCCAGAGGTACATCATGCTTCAAAACTCCCAAGCTATTCTAAATTTACACCGGTGAAGACGTATGGTAAGTTTGAGGCACTTTTTTCCCATCTGAAATCACTGCTGCTGCAGAGGACGAAATATTGCAGCGTAGGTTAAAGATGGAGACGTGAGTAAGTGATCCCTGCGGATCGCTAAATGGTAAAAATGACCCATGCTGCTCTTTGATAATGTCAAACCCCGGCTTTATTCAAAGGAAGTAATCAGAATCAGTCCACACTCAAACTGATAAATGTCTCGCATTTCCCAAAAACTGATACGCAGCCTTCTCATTCATCAGCATGATAAGGGATTAGATGAGAGAATGGAATTGGTCTGCTGTGATGGATTTACACTGTTCATAACCATTCTGAAGATAGCTTTTCTACCTTGCATTTCGGAGAGTGTTTTCTTGCCAGATGCTCTGACTAATGCAGGAGTTGTCAGGAAGATTATCATTGCTTTAATATAAGGAGGCGAAGAGACACTAAATCTTGATAAGAGCGACAGGCAAATAAAAACCTGAGTTTTCACCCTCACCCCATCCGTGCGACGCTCCTGCGTCGCCTGAGGTTTGTTTCCTTTGACATTCCAGTCGCTCCCAACTTCAGGTCGCATCAGTAAGGTAATACGAGCCCCTTTATTTGTTTGGTGCTTATGGTCTTTTAATTTTCAATTTGGATTTCAATCAGCTTTTCCTTTTCTCATCAGCACAGAGGAAATTGCGGATGCTAATGAGAGGTGGAGGAGAATTATTCATTTAGAGTCTAAGCCAAAATAAACAGAGTTTAACTTCTCTGATAAATGAAGAGTATGCATTTGCTGCTTCATGTCTCCTGGGTTAATGACGAGCGACCTGTGGAGGAAAAACCGTGTGGAACTAAATAATGAGGTCAATGACAAGTTAACCGAAGACAGACTCTCGGTTAAAAAGACAATTACAGATATAAAGGCTCACCTGTGTGATTCAATAGGTATGGAGCTTAGATTTGAATATAAATATACCCAAAAGGGGTCAAAACCAGAGAGCAGTCAGATTCAAGCCAACAATATCCACAATTAGATGGACAAACAGAGTCCATATGGTTCAGTATGTGTATGTGTTAGCAAACTAAAGTTAACTGCTAAAACAAGAAGGAAAAGAAATGTTTAAAATTTTAACTGCACATCTAGCAACACTTTTTAAACAAAAAGAAAAAAAATCTTTGTCACAATAGTTGCATGCAACTCTTGCATGCAACTGTTTGCATGCAACTATTTGCATTATTGCCTTTTGCTAAATATGGATCATCAATATTAAAACATTCCAGTGGAATCAACTTGAAAAAAAAAAGTCTGTTCAAGTAACCTCAAATACTTTCCTGAGAAGTTTGGTAGTTTAAAGCATAAATAAGTGTTTCTTAAAGCTCAGATTAATCTACCCTCGGGTGCCTCCCTCTGTGGCAATGTCACTGCCAAGGTTTTAAATATTTATCAGAGGTATCGGTTAATTAAAACAGAGAGAGGCTGCAGATATCCTGCGCTCTAATCCATTTTAACGAACATCTGCCAGCGTCGCACACGAGAACATGTTATTAAATTTAGCTGTATGAGAAAAGTGCTTTCGAATCTCCTCCTCAAAAACCAGTCAAGCTCTCTGAATCCACCCTAATGAAGAGGTGGTCGCGATCCACCGACAACCCTGGTGCAGAATGTTGCTTTGCAGAGTAAAGTTGTCCTAAAAGTTCAACCATAAAATATGAATGAAAGCAGAAAAACAATGAAAGAGCACAAAATCCCCCAATAGTCCCACCTTTTTTTTTCAAGAGCCCTACAATAAATCCAATGTATGCTTTTTTTTTTCATTTCAGTTTAGTTGATAATCTATCGTCGAGCCGAGTGACCGTAAGATTTACCGGCCTAACCTTTACCCGCAAAATTCATGAAAAGAAGCAATTATAGATTGGAACAATACATGAAAGAGTCATCATCGCGTTGCAAAACTCCCTGTTTTTCTCCATAATGGAGGAGCCGGTCCTATCAAAAGAAAAATGCACTAACATTTCTGAGGTCAAGCCCTCAGACTGGCAACAAGCAGAGGGCCTTTTCTCTACTGAATCCACAAGAGACAAGTACCAGCCTTGAATTTCCATTATCTCAACATATTCTTTTCTTTTTTTTTTTGTGCAAAATGTCAGGCTGGTGACGGTGATTTGGGGATTTTCTCGGGTCAATTTGCTTCGGGGTTATTTTTGCAAACACATACAAAAAGAACGTCTCAACCGGACACTCTGCCCCGACCTTTGTTGGGTTCTTCCTTGGATTAGATGATCCAATCCCTTGAGATTCATCTATCCTCTTTCTTGGGTGAAGAGATGACCAAATTAAGGTTTTAAGGGTCTGGATATCATCGATGGTTTCGGCACGTATCTCCAACCGACTCATGTTCTCAGCCGAGATTGGCTCGCCCGAGACCTCAGCATCATTGCGGTCAAGTTCCCTAAACCGCGAAGCAGCAACAAAACTTGGACTAAAATTTCGTGAGCATCCTATAAGTTTTTAAATTAAGTTTTTCCCTTAATTTACGACGCAGCAGGGAGAACCGCCCTGGCCGGCGTTAAGAGGGGCAAGGTTTATCAAATGAGAGCGAGAGAATAAAATATGAAGAATGGGAGAAAAAAAATATCCTCCAACTTTGATTTGCAGCTGGAAATGAATGTGGAGCTTCGAGGCTGAGACCTCCCATCTGCTGTGCTGTAGGACAGAGGCGGAACCGCCATCTGTGCCTGGATCTGCCTTTACATGCACGTTTAGCAGCGAAAAAACAGGCAATCTCGATAATCAGAACAACATTACGCAAGATAGTCCACATCTTATGCAATGAATGCAAGTGCAGTAGAGGTAAAATTTGATTATTCTTTATTTTCATTGCCCAACTCTCTCAGGCATTGGGTCACATCGCATACGTTGCAGGATATTTCTTTATTTTGGTCATGGGTCCATTTATTTCAAACGGCAGCATTATTATCACCCTTCCAATCCCAAGAAAGCAGTTCTGTTTTAGATATTGAAACAATCATTTCCTGGGAATCAAATGTCAGGACGCTCATTTAAAAACCAAATCACATCTTTTCTGGCTCCTCCACTGGACCTTGGGTATTTGACAAATGTCTCATATTTAAACACCTGCCAGACATCACTCTCACATCCCGTCTTGGGTTTCATATATTGCAAGGACAAAAAAAGAATTGGAGCAAATAGATAAATTAGACGGGATAGATATAACCTTGAGCGTCTTTGAATTATTACCTCCGCCAAGGAGGTTATGTTTTTGCCCGCATTGATTCGTCTGTCTGTCTGTTAGCAGGATTACCCAAATTTATGAATGGCTTTGGAGAGAGTATTCTGGGAGGGCATAGGGTATGACCCAAGGAGCAACCCAGTGGATCTTGATTGAAGGATTTGGGCAACTACAAGTCTTTTGGCTCATGGATAATGACAAAAATGATCCCCAAAAGTTATGCCAGATGTTAAATTATTCAAATCCAGCTCATCCAAATTTATCTCTTAGATATTTACCACAGGTAGATCAAGGACAGATGGGTATTTGGGCAAAGCGATAACTATTAAACAACCAATAACCAGAAGGACAGGCAGACTTTAATGCCACCCCTTCCCAGGATTCAGAGCGGGCCGCCCTGCATAGACGATTCACATAGTGAGACGCAATTACCAGCGTGACATTTCCTTTTAATTGGGTTACCAATGACTCCTTTCTGAGGCAAAGGTCATTTTCTGGCACAAGTCAAAGTCTTCCTCCTTCCACTTCTCCAGTGGCGGACTGATGAACGATGGGTTCGTCGAATGCCAGAAATCACAGCCATATTTGCAAGTAATTTACAAAGTCTTTGGTTCGCAACACCAAAAAAGTTGTGTTGAACTTCACTCACAAGTAAGAGAACACTATCACAGTCTTTAAATGTCGTGTAGAATAATAAAATATCACAAAACTATCATCTCCCTTCAAAATAATTAGCTTAGACAATGTTTTCTAGGTATTAAAATAAAATAAAATCCAGGCATCCTGTCAGATTTCGGTTAAATCACTCCTCAGTTGTGACGTTTATTCAAGATAACGAGCGCTTGAGTTGGGTTCTGAAGCTAAACATCAGTGAAAACTCAATATTCCTCCCTGACAATGCTTCACCGTTGATTATATCACATGCTTTAGCATGGAGTGATTCCATTGTTGTGTCTGTACAATAAGAAGTAATTGCTGGACCGTTATATCCTGGCCAGGGCACAGGAACTCTTGGTATAGTCAGTAAAAATATTTGCCTTAAAGACCCAAAATAGAGTATTCTGGTTCGCTTCTGTTGGCTAAGGCAGCACCTGGCTTTTTATAAAAGAGCCGATGTGTTTCCAGTCCTTTGCTAAGCTACGGTAAGCTAATCGACTGCTGGCTCTCGCCTCGTATTTGAACAGGAAGATGAGAGCTGCGTTAATCCTCTAAAAAGAAAAAAAAGAAAAGAAAAAAGAGAACAAACAAGTTTCCTATTCAGGCAGAGGATCTACGAAGCTGCTGCACAGTCTTTACTCTTCTCTTTTGCTAAAGCATGCAAACTGAGGACTTAGTTTTAAAGATCCGTGATGTGCTAAACGCCCCGAGGCTACTGGAGCTGCAACCTGAGCACATCAACGCCGGAGCGCTTTTGCCTCTTTCTCACTTTTTTACAATTAACTAATCAGGTCAGATACTAATGGAGCTGGCACCAAGGTGTTTCCTAGCAACTATGCTGCTGTGGTCGGGCTGCGGTTTTGTGTGCGTTTCTGTGAAGAGGGAGAGTTACTGCTGCAGTAAAACTGTCTCTCGACCATAAGTGATTTGTGACTTCCCCTCTGTTTGCTATGCCAATGTAGTGGAAGGCACGTAACGGCTTTTGTTTGAGCAAGAGCACTTTTATTACAGGGCAGAGATTGGCAGGTGGTGCAGCAGCTTATTTACAGTACAACCCAGCTTTATCAAATGTAAAAAGCAGCATAAAGGATATTTTTTATGCATTTCAAGTAGGTCTGTGCAGTAAATTTTATTATCTTTGCCAAATGAACATATGTGGCCACTGCTCATATTTGTACTATAAGCTGGAGGAGAATGCCGGTAAGCAAAATTTTCAGAAAAGCAAACAAAACAACAGATGTGTACAGTCAGATAAGGTAGAATTATCCTTTTTTATCTAAGATCTAAATCACCGTCTTCATTAAGGAGTTTTAAATCTGATGTGCAATCTTCTGCAGAACTGAAATATCTCTGAAAAGACTTCCAGGACATTTTGTTTATGGTTTCTTGAAGACGAACCCTGAAGACTGGATGGTTTTTTTTTTCCTCTTAAGGTTAAATGTTTGTCATTTTAGTGATAAATAAGTGGATTCCTGTCGTACAGGAAACCGTCTCCTTGGGATAAACCGTTCTAGCTTTGGAGATCATCTGACTTTTCATATTCTGGCGTCATCAGGTCAAAATATAATCAAATTACCGAAAACGTCCCTTTAACCTTAACTGTACTTAGCGTTTGATGATAGCAAATGTTTTATCGCGTTAGCGTTAATTTCAAATTTACTCTTGGATATGTATCAAAAGCCCTTATTATTTGTTTTAAAAACCATATTTAATCAACTTTAAAGTGATGTAATTCTATTCTTATTTCACTAATTCCAGATTTATATGATCATTATCTGACAAAAAAAAGAACAGAGACATGGAACATGTTCCGATTTGCATATTTATTCACCGTCATTGGCTGAAATCCAGCCAATGGTTCCATTAGGATGGAACCGGCTGTTAGATGGGTCCATTAGGGTGACATTGGCTACTCGCTGGTTCAAACAATTAGTATGCTATTTACGGTCACATTCTACATGTTAACATTATGCTAGGACTGATATGGCCAGTACGCAGACATGATGATGTTAGCTTTTAGCTTAGCCACACAACAGAACAACCAAATCCTGAAGGTTTTCTCCACATTTTGAAGTTAATATTATTTATAATCTAGAAGCTCATTGACTCCGTCTACACAATAGTTACTCCAACATTATAAATTCCCTCGTCTTGTAAACCAAATCATCACTACTGTGTAAAATTATGCTACATGAGGCAGGCAGTGTTTCAATGACTGCCCTGCATGGGCTGTAATGAATACTGATCAGCCTTTAGATTAATGGCAAGTTAAACTTGTATTTTATTGCGCATCAGCAATATGGCCTGGTGCACCGCTGGGGGGGGGGGGGTGGTTGGCAGGTTGGGACACTTCTACACGCGACGTTTTTTTCATTGATGAAGGAGAATAATGAGGATTAAATGATCCAAAAACACCTGAATGTTGATTATCCTTGTCGCGCTCCTTCTTTTTAGACAGGGGGGTGGGGGATCGTTTATGTACTGTTTCAACGCTATCGCAATGTTATTCTTAGCTGGTATAGCAAACAACACAAAAACACTGTCGACTTAATTAGCCGCTGACGGCTTCATTAGTTGGTGTAAACTGTTCATTAGCTTATGAAGTTGATGAAGTGATCCTGATTCGGAGCAAAGCTTCCCTTTGATCAAACCCTCTCGTCCCGAGAGGTCGATTCTTTGTCTTTATGATGTCCTGACAACAAATCCCACCAGTCCGGCCTCTGTAGTTTGTAAGAACGTGGAGACACATTTGTGTGTCTCTGGTGGTTGGGCTGTGTAAGTCTCTGCCTGTTAGCGCTGAGAGGATATGATTGTGAGTCTGTTTTTCTGAGCTGACGAATCTTAAGTTGCCTTGGATCTCCCTTCAGCAACGCTCCGTCTCCGTTGCGTCTGTAGATTACAAAGACCGTTGATTTTGGATTGTTTCTGGGTTGTTGGTTTTTTTTTTACCAGCTTCAAAGTTTGACTGATCTAACTCGCGGTGAGGGACTGAGCTGCTTTTATTATTCCTTTAATCCCTTACCATTCCCCTCCCCTTTTCCTTTCTACCTATATCCACAATTGCACGCCGTATGTAATGCAACTTCTGGAATTTGACACACCATACTATGGGCTACAGTTGTCAGATTTTCACTTGCAATCCCAAACTGAGCTGGCAAGTCCTTGAAGAGATTGCAGCGAGATGGACCGCTCCATATAAGTTCGGTAACAGCTTTAGCATGAGCGATAATGCCAAGCAATGAGGGCTAAGGCATTTGCAAGTTGCTCCCTGGAAAGCAGACGCGTTAAAAATCCCACTGGAATCAAACACAGCAACTTGAAAGCCTTTTAAAGCTGGAGAGAGTTGCCAGTTAGAGTGCATTACAGCGTGCTTGTTTGGTAAGTATGGCTGGTTAGCAGCAAATGACATTCATCAGGCACCCACTCAACATGTGGTGGAAGCTTTTCAAGTGAAGATGAGTAAATGCTTTGCAGACCTGAAAAGGACATGATTAACACCTCGTGTCAAAAACAGACGGTCTAGAGGAAATTATTCGACCTCCACCTTCATTGTTTGTTAGGTTTATTGGAACATTTGCAAAAACAGTTTAAAGTTTATCTCCTTTTTTCCCAAAATATGACGTAAAATGTGACTGCTGAAATCTAAAGGTGGTTCAAGCCGTGATGAAAATAGTCTCTAGTTCTTTACAGAGAGCCTTTAGCTGCTTTGACCTCATGCAAACCCAATGCAGATGTAGATTCCAGCTTCTGGCAGCGTTCCTCAGGAATCTTAGCCCATTCCTGACAGACAAAGGCCTCCAGGTCTGGAATATTCCTGCTTGACCTGCTGCAACCAGATACTTTACTTTTCTATGAGATTTAAGGTGACTATTCAAGACATTTGATGGGGATTGTTGTCATTTTGGAACATCAATGGTGTTCCATCTTAATTTTTCTTCCAGATCATGGACTTCCTGATCCTGGATGGAATCCATCTGACATTCTAAATGCTGCAGGTTCCTGTTGGACCAGGAAAAGTCTTATCTAGATTGTTCTGAGCTACTCCAGCTAAATTTTCTGGTGCTTTCTCAGCAACATTGAACAACAATTGAATATTGGACTCAGGACACGAAGCTTCTTTGTAAATTCAGGCTTTAACAGAAAAAAACTTTGATTCTCTGACATCTAATTTACACATGAGTCTCTGATGAGGGAATGTTATTCAAGGATCTGATTTTTTCTGAAACTGCAGAAGTCAGTGAAAAGCAGCATTTGGTATTAATAAAAACCTAAATCTATTCTTGTGAAATAACAGGATCACGTTGTTACCAAGTGGAACATCGAGGCCTTAAATTCCTCTGCAAGTGTGCGCATTGGCTTTTCAGATGAACGCCGTCATGCAGCTCTGGCGTTAATTAAGCTATTTTAAGTTAGCATACTAGCTATCAATTTAAAACCATTACCGAGGGGCAAATATGTCAAGTTCTAGACGCAGCAGCTGATTTAATAGCACAAGTTTAGCCATGTGTTGTTTTGTAACCATGCTCATTATATAATAATCCTATTGGACCCCTGATTAGAATCATGTTTCTCTGATCAGTCAGAAAATCAGTAGGATTACTGCAGCCGTATCGCGGATTTGTAAGAAGATTAAGGGCCGAAACACTCATTATAATCTAAGAATATTGTTACTTCCTGATTGATTGTTGATAAAGATGAAATTATTTCACCAGGCTGAAAAATATCCGGGAGCCACAAGTCAGAGCAATTATACCAGATCAAATCTTGCGTCTGTCTGGAGACTTGACTTATGCCACCAGTGCTCCTTACATCGGCAGTGTCCATAGCAACTAAATCCTGCATGTGATGTACTGGAAATCTGACATTTGATTGGTGTGAACATTTTGATATCACACTCCCAGCGTGTTGGCCTATTATCCCTCTCACCGCGCGGGAGAAAAGCCGGCGATGAGATGATCAGATTCAAATCTATCACGTCCATCACAATCATAGAGAAGAAGAAAAAGAGGCATCGCGTGATTAAATGAAGCAGAAGAGCTTGCGTTTGGAACATCTCATCCGTCCGCCCTCGAGCCAGCGAGTTGCTTTAATGGCATCGGCTTCAGAAGCGGGTGTAGAACATCACAGGAAACTCGTAGAACCGACTTTCGGACGTGTAATTAATCATGTGGAAATTAAAGTAAAGGGAGAGGGTTCGACCTTGTCCTCGGAGAGCTAACCCGTGTCCGCAGCACACAACTATTTTTACATTATTTTCAATTATCGTTTGAAACGGACAGGGACCCCTTGAGGACGGTAGCCTCATTTTTTGCCAAGTGCCTGTCATGGAGTCACATTACCGCGTTCTTTATATAGCAGAGCTGTGGAACCACGTCCTTCACTACCCCCCCATTTCAGATTAAAGGCTCGATTTGACAGAAATGTTGGATTTTTTCCTCTTTCTACATCTTTCCCTGTTTGAAAAAAGCACCAGATTTTTGACGCCGTTAACAAAAAAAACATTTGTGTGACGAATTAACAACAAAACATCCAGCTTTTTAATTACATTAGCGAGTGCTGACGGCTACATTCCCACAGCCGCCATTTCATAAAACTACCCTGCATAAAACATAAAAAAAATGTCACCTGAGTGATGACATAAAAGCTTTCTCCTACCCGTGTACTGTCCGGGATAATGACTTTAGAGATACTGTCTTGTTATGCTCCAAACACTTCTTTGTTTCGTGTGACAGCATCTTAATTATTACACACTCCGGTGCTGCTGGAGTGGACTGGGCGTCCGTTGTGATTGGCAGATAGATTAATATTGTCAGACCCTGGAGACATGTGTCACATTCCACTTGGAGCCATTGTTGCTTATTTCAAGGACAATTTCCCCACCTCGCTGCGCTCTCCATCCCACTGTTGCTGCAACCACAGTTAGACTTGTAGGGTCAACATCACTGCAACCAGGAAGCTCCAGGCATCGGTTGGTACAAAATAAACCAACGTCTCTTTATATTCCGTGACTATAACTTCTACGACTCAATGGCAGGAACGATCCCCCACCAGCTGTTCAGCTAACGGAACCATCCACAATATGGTGTAGATTTATTGTCACTAATTATGCATTAACCGTACTCAGATTTCATCCCTCAAACATCGCCCAGAAACTGGAACGAGGTTTGGCAACTCTGTTCATTGGGCGTGTTTAGCATGTAAAAGGTTTGAAGTTCAGTTGCATCGCAACATCAAATCCATGATATTTTACCCACCAGCCATCGCCTAAGGTCAGGATGTCTGGGTAATTGACAGAAAGGGCCAAAATGAGACTCCCCAATGGGGTATCTAGGCTCAACCTTCCAGGAAACGCCTCCTGGACTCCTGGCAGCAACAGTGATTACAGGTCAGAGCATTCCTTTAATATTGCAGTCACACTATAAACAGAATTTTTATGTGACATAATTTTATTGCATGCCAGGTTGCAATTTCTGTATTTATTAATTTTTATTGCGCCACAGCTGTGAGACAAAGCATGTCTCCGGATTCTTCAGGCATCCCTCAAGTTTTCATTTGTTCTTATGGTGTTTTAAAGGTCATCAAATAAATCAAATCAAAGGCTTGTCTGAAAGCCAGAGGTATTTTACACAGCTTTAACTCCACCAGGGGCTAACTTTCACTTCCTAGAGTCACAATTTATTTTCCCCTTCACCTCGTCTCTCGTGAGGGTTCTCCTTCATGTTTGTACTCTGCTTCAACTCAGGCTTGGGCTCAATTTAGAACGAGTCTTTCCCCGCAAGACGATTGGCGGTAGGGTTGCGATGAAGGACGGCAGGTCTTTGCGTTTGGTTGAAGAAGTCGGACTGCCTTCGACGCTTCTTTCAAAATTATGTTTGACATTTGGGATGCAGATTTCTTTCTTCCAGTTTTTCCTAAAATGTATTAAATTCTATGTAGTTATTATTTGTCCCGCTTCCCTGCGGAGCATTTGAATCATATTAAAACACGAGACTGCCACTCACAGCTGTTGTCATTTGTCTTGTTGAAATTGCGTTGCTGACGCTTTCGTTGAAAGCGCTGTTGCTAAGCATCCCCCGCAGTCACACATTTTATTTGTCAGGGACTGACAGTATATACCCCAGAGTCTTAATGCTGCATTTGTTATCATGGTCTAATTGCTGACTACATGTTTAGCACTCCGCCGGGCCACGGATGATTTCAAAATTGCTTCATTTGAAATGACTGCAGCGCCAGTCAATAAGGGAAGTCGCATCCTCATCTGAGGCTTTGTCAGAATTCAAAGTGACAAGAGAGAGTGGAAGGAGAAGTTCATTATATTTTATAGCGCTGCATCTTCCTGACTATTATAGATCCATGAAAAAACAGTCTCTCAAGTTGCTGTTGGCATGATATCTACGGTAATGCGTTACAATTACTTCTGAAAGGTATTCTGATCACGTTAGCCTCTCTCTGACCAATGGACAGTCTATTTCCAAGAAGAGTTAGCTTGGTGCTACGACTAGAAGTTGAAGGAGGTAGTGTGACCAACAATGGAAGATGGAAACATGCATAGACCAATCATCACCACAACAGTAAAGCTAAATTACCCGGCATTTCTTATTTGACTTTGTCGATAAGCATCTGACTCTTATTTCAAGATCCTCTCACAAAGGCTTGACTTTTCCCGAGCCTCTCGGACAACAGAGACTGGTTGATTTCTCGTTTTTTATTCATGAGCCGGTCAATAGTGAACAATTAATCCACTCAATGTCCAGACAACTACAGCAACACATGAGAGCTTCTATTTAGACCATACTGGAAGAAGGAGTGGAAATTTAGTCTGAACCACGTTGTTGATGTTGTTGTTGTCTGCTTGGGGAGTCAGAACGGTGCCAGATCTGTCAAAAAATTCCGAGCTAGCAGCAGTGGGAGAAATGTGAGTCCCATCGGAGAGTCTTGGCAACCAGATGGTTGCGACACATGCTGCAACTGTTGCACGACATACCCTCTTCTCTTATTTACCGTCGTTCTCTTAATCAGCTAGCACGCTAATGCTGGAGTAAGATGGAGAACCATATCAAAGTACCCTGATATGATTTGTCACTCTAATTGTAGAATCAATAGTGATCAGCAATCTTCTTTGCAACTAAGACTAGTGAAAATATTTTACCCAAGACCGCCTCCTATTTGTGTGCAGAGTGCAACAAGCAGATTGAATCTGATTGGTTGTCAGGCGGAGTAGCAGAGTTTAACCTACTTGGATTCTATTTTACAGAGGCCAGGGTGCTGTATTTAAGATTTCTGCCAGTGTGAATGGCCTTTCTCAACTATAATCAGAGCATCCTCCCATTGTGAAGTTGACATTGTTGGAAGCGTCGCAGCCAAGGACAGCCCTCCTTGTGGCTTTTTGCAGCCATTTGTTGCCCGGCTACTGAAGCTGCTCTTCCTGCTTGGCAGGTGAAAGCGAATGTGCAGCCAAGTCCCACCGCGAATGACCTCCATGTCCTCGACCCGACCGAGGCTGCCATCTCTGTAATGGCTATCATAGCTCAGCCACGCTGGTCCTGCTCTTCAATTGCACCTTATATTTTCTCCCCGTCCATCCGTCCCCCCCCGTGTCATTTTATAACTGGTGATTTTACACGTCAGCTTTTTTAACTAAGATACATGAACTTATAGATATTTTTTTCTTGCACATTAATCTCACTGCAAGTATCAGTTAAAGAAATTTGACGGTAATCAATCGTCAAAATAACTTTTGTACTTTTTCCCGTCTGCAGAATAAGTACTCCTTATTAGCTGAGCGTTGCTGCGTTGCTAATGGACTTAATGTGATGAAAGATAGCATCCTGTCGGCCAAACAATGGAGATGTGCGACCGTTGAAGGCGTTCTCAGCGAGCTAAACAACGCATTTAAAAAACATTGTGTTCTCTACAGTACATTAGACAATGCAGCTTCCGTTCCCCGCTGTATAAATATCCCGAAACAACATCAGTCAAAGCGAACGGAAAACGCTTGCATAATAATGCAAATCAGGTGAAGTGGCCAAAGTGTTTAGAGAAGAAACTGAGCTGTAACTGTGGGCCGCGGTTTGATATTTTCTCAGAGTAAATACTTTCTCTCCTCAGGAAAACATGATTTCGTTCTGCATGCTTGTGCAAATGGTTTCACAAGCTGCGGGTTTAACGTCTAAATTTGGGATTATGTGCCTTCCAGCTGCTTCATGTTGGTATTGGGCATAACTCAGTGGAAAATGTGTGATGCTATAATTCATTTTTTTTTTTTATTAAGACACCCAGACCTCCCTGAAACACATGTTTCATTTCATATTAAAATGACAAACTATACTCTGAGGTTATAAAAGGGCAAAAAAAGTCCGCTAATACATTTACAGCAACAGATATTTGCATAAGCCACCACCCTCACCACCCCCAGCCACCCACCATTTGATTTTTGTTTTTTTTAAAGCATGAGAATTTGAATGCTAAAGCCAGATTAGGCTCCTTTCCCAATGTTAGAAATAAAACAACAGTAAGAATCGCTGTGGCAGAGAATATGGCTGACCTCTTGAAACAACATATTGAATTCACTGTGTGATTTTTAAGTGCATCTGCGATAATAAAGCCAGATGGTATTATTAGTTTCACTAAAAGATGCTGGACGCAAGATTTTACATGTTGAGACTGGAGAGTTTTGCTGTAATGAATATTTATCCTTCCATGTGTTTGGTAAATTGTATTTTAAAGTGTCAGATTTGACTCATAAAAGTGTGTAACATAACTATTCCATGTGTATTACTGGGGAAATGTGGGAAGAGAAACACCAAACGGCTGCTCGGCAATTAGCTCCACGGCGGCTAAGGACAGCGGCACAAGTGCAGGATTCTAATTATAGTGCTGAGATTTTGTGGCAGCCATTAAAATGACACTACAGCACAAATCCAATAGAAGTAATCATGGCATTGTGAGAGTCACTAAACATTGGTTTTTCAAACTGGCAGAGCACTTAAGAAATAAAAAACCGTGTGAAAGGAGTCAAGATTAGAAGAGCCTGCACCTGGCTCATTTAATTCAGAAGTGTCCTGTATTTAGAAATGAAATGCATTTACCCCAACCGAGTCAATGCTGGACTGATTTGTCCTGCTTTTTCTTGGCATGCTCCTCCACAGTACATTTTTACATGCTTGGAATTACACAAGTAAAAGCAGGCAAGTGTTGGAATCCATGAAAGAGAGCGACACCTGTATAAGTAATCTCTCGCCCAATGGCGCCGTCACCCTGGTGATCTGGTAATGCGTGTTTTATTGAGAAAAATGTCAACGCCTCCAGCTTTAAGCCGTGAATGGGAGTGAAGCCGATTGGTCCTGTCAGTGGGAATGAGTACGAGGCAAACCCAGCATGATCCCAAAGACATACTGAACAGGAGACGATGGAGTCCATGACCAACAGGAGACTGCCCAGAAAAGAAGAATTGGCTAGTCATTGCTGGCTAATGTCTGTGCTACTAGTATTTGATTGCACTTTTAGCTAGGTATGCACGGTTGGTATATCAGAGAAGTTTAAATCCAAGACCTTCATGGCAAGAAAGTCTTGGATTGACATCCAAGACAAGGATTACGTCCAGAACAATTTTTTTGTTCTGGACGTAATCCTTGCTCTTTCTGGGTTGTTGGGTTTTCCTCTACCAATCGTAACTAACCTGCTGTAATTTGTTGTTTTATAAGAGGCACTCTGAACATCTTCCTATCCTGTTTTCTGTTATCCCAGTTACCCCGTCAAAACATTAATGAAAATGAAGTCCACGACCTCTGACAGGTCAACAAAGTCCATCAGGATTCAACATCATCTAGAAGAGACAAATTACTCTGCTCTCATAGCTGAAGCTAAATGATACGCTTTTAAGAATAATTATTCTTAGAGCCACACGATGAAGTGGTGCAAAAAAAAAAAAAAAGACAGGCAGAGTGCTTGGATGTCCCACGACCTTAAATGATTAGCATAATTGAATTTCAAATGATCAGGGGAACATTGAGGAAAAGGGGAAGCCATTGAAAGCGTATAAATGGGCTTGAGTCGGCACACCACAGTAATATCACACACATGGTTGACTATAAAGTACCTTCAGGAAAGACATGACAAAAGGTCAAAGGGTCACGGAGGAATCCTGTTGTTACCATATCTTTGTTCTACATGTGTGTCAGTGGTTCGAACCACAACCGCTGACACTTCTCTAAGTATCCTTGAACAGGAAATTAAACCCCAACTACTCATCTATTCACCTGAAAAACTATAAATAGACGTTTACAGACAGGTAGTTATAGTGTGTACCCGGTAGGGGATAAAAGGTGGATGGATCTACTCAGGAGGAAGTTGCGATGGATGGATACATCAGTTTGCGGTTTCTAACAAGTTTGGCTTCATCATAGCTACCGTGAATAAGAAGGTCCGCAAAGTATGGATAGTGTTTCCTCCTCTTGCGTCTGCCTCTGCCGTCTTTTCTCACCAGTTGGCGGTCTATCGACAGGACGTTCCCTCTACGTCAGACGCGAGGATGCGATAAAGGGATGTTCTTCCCTCTCCATGTCATTATGATTAATAGCCAGAGAGGCGTGGCGGTGGGCAGGGCAGGTTTCTCCTTGTGGAGCAGCGAGCTATCTCTCAGACAGGGTCTCTGGAGCCGAGACGTCTATCAACATGCACATAAAATCACATCTCTCACCAGGTGGTATCCTGTCCTTGGCAGAGGAATGAAAAACTCAAATTGGCATACATTAGAATGGCAGTGGCCGCCCCCCAGAGGAGAGACTGTTTTTAGTTATCTGTCACTAGTCGGAAGTCAGAGCCCGCCCAAGAGGCCTCTGATAGGATTTGATTTCTGCCTCAGAGGAGACTAAATGTAATCTCGGCACTCCAAACAGATGCTCACAATGCAGAGCGAACGCATCGCACACCACCCCATTAAGGAGCGAGACATTCAAAACCAACAGGCGAGAGATTTGAAATCATAATTCTAGACAATTAAACTCTGATCGCCGTTTTCTCCAGGCGAATTTGTCAAACAGAAAAAGCAAATCACCAACATCAAAAAGGCAATAAGTATTACCGATTAACCGTTTTGCACCGCTTGTGAATCATCTTTTTTTGGGCTCTGGAAGAAACTGTCTTTCTTTTTTTTTTAATTTTTTAAGCACTCCAGCAAAGCTCATAAACATATGCTAGCAACAATCGTAATTACCCCGGAGGCAGATTTAACCTTGAGTCTTTCTAGCAGATGTTGGCAAAAATAGGATAAATTGGAGCAGTTTGGATACATGAGTCATGTGGATTGTTGAGCGTTTATATTGGTCACTGGTGTCTGCGGTTGTGCATCTTGTAAAAAAAAAAAAAAGATGGGCGCAATATAAAAGAGTGTTAGAGACTGAGTTTTGCCCACCCACACTTGAAATGTGAAAGATGCAAATGTGCAGGTTTTGGCAGTCTGGAAGCGCAAAAGAACAGAGGATGCTCCAGGCCCGTTTGGAGGATGTTGGAGCGGAGGTGGCAACTCTCACATTTATGGCACGAGACAGTCGAGAAAGTCAGATTCTCGTCTCTCTCTCACTTTGAAATTTGGAATAAAACTGTGAATTTTCTCTGCCGGAAAAAAAAAATTATCACCATCAGACTTTGCAACTTGGTTGTTTTTGCACACAAGAGAGTCATTTGTGTTGGACGGTGCAACTTAAAGTCAGAAGATCAGGAGGTGGTTGCATTGTAGGGCAGAACCCCCCTAGAATGTGATGCATTTATTAAACATCGAGATTGGTTTTAAATTCTGTAGTAACTGGGGTTTTTAACATATGATAAAAAATTACTTCTTTATTTTAAGACGTGCATTAAGAAAAAGACTTTCTTGACTCAGACTGTGAGTATTAAGGGAGCGCCATTCCGCCTTGTTCCAGCATTCACATCACTGTAATCATTATAAATACATGAGCTCTCCTTACAGCGTCAGATCAATGCCGAACAAGGTTATAAAATGCTAATCAAGCTTTGTTCTTTTTCGAGTAGGTTTATTTAAGAACATACATTCCATTTGCATCTGACTCATTCTCCGTTCTTAGCGGCGACATCAGTTAGCGCCACACATGCTACGAGTCGGGTCTATTATTCTCCCAACGTGTCACTTTTAAAAGTGTCATGGATAAATGGCTCATTGTGTGGGCCCTTGAACTGAATTGGATAATTTGGACCTGAGATTAGCCTTCGGGGGCGATGTTGCTGACATGTCGCGTTCCCCCGTTTGATGTAGTACCCGGCAAGAACTGACAGCCTTCACGGGGGCAGAGACATTTATCATCTCATGTTTGATTTTTTTTTTTCCAGTGTCAGGTTTTGGAAAGAGTCACGGCGCGGTGACACGCTGTAAAAAATGATTGGTTGCTATTATTTGCTGTAAGGAAGACTAAAACTATATTTCTGGAAAACTTTTTTATTTTTATTTTTGGGTCAAGAATATCTCTAATAAAGTTAAATAAATATATTTAATGACCAAATTGCAGTTTTTTTAAACGATATATACTAGCTAGTAGGTTCGCAATTAGCTAACCTAGCCTACGTCTGAAACGCCAAAACCAGCCTGAAACACTTAAACAGCGCAAAATTTGTTTTATATATTGATCTGATTGGCGTGAGATCATACCAGTACACACACACACACACTGATGTATATGCATGGTCCCCAGAGGATGAACCCTAGCTACTATATACTCAATTTCATTATAAATATGTAAGCATCTACTAGATTATGACAAATTACAAAATATATATATATATATATATATATATATATATATATATATATATATATTTATATATATATTACAGTCGTGGTTGCAGATGGTGTATCCTCTAGTGCCACCAGCAGGTTGCTATTTGTTCATGACCTGAACTGACTGGCCATTAGCAATAAACCTGAATTATAATTTTGAAATGTTTCACGTCGTCATGCTAAGCTAGGCTGTTAGCCATGTTAGCCTTTAGCTCAGAGCTCCGTCTGGGACCGTCTCCCAGAGCTGCTGGCGTGGATGGATTGTAGACACCCTCTAAATATTTGCATAGGCTGCTGTTGATAGGACAGAATATTAATCAGCGTAATCAGTCCGTTAATGCGGCTGTTTGCATAACCGTGATGACTCTGTTGACAATCTCAATGAGATCTCTTTCAAGGACGCGCAATTATTTCCCACCATAGTGGAAGATGAGACAGTTCAAGGGGAAGGGGGGTGGGGGGGTATGGAGGTTGAAGGGGATTTTCAGGACAACAATCAGTATAGAGCATCAGACGCAAACGAAATCCAGACAGATACAGTCCACCTGTCTGTCCACCTGTCTGTCTGTCAGCACCTGGACTCACTCAGACATGCAGACAAAAGCACCCCCCCCCACCACCACCACCACCACCACTTTCATACAAATTATTCATCTTCTTCACTCCCAGCTAATGAAGACGTTATGAGCGAGGAGCTCTCAGAATTCTCCCCATGCAGCAGTTTCACGCTGTGCCACCATTTCTTTTTGCACAAATCTTTTATAGTTAGACACATTTTAGCCTCAGGAATCATGCATTATTGAGTGGAGCTGCTTTACGCTTCACTTGTCGCCATACCTGCTCCACAGCTGCAACCATGATTCCGCAACATGCTAGCCGTGTTGCTTACATCGCATTTATATCAGCAGAAGTGCTATCTTTACGTTAGCAGCTGGAGGGAAAAAATCACTTAAGTACAGAAGGGGTTGCATTTTTTTAAAAATCATCCCATTGGTCGTTGTTTGTAATTGGGTGAATCTGGTTTTTAAGATAATCTGCAGGCTAGCCAGTTTAATTTTAGAGGTAAAAAAAATACATTTCTTGTTCCAGCCCAGCAGGGACCAAAAGAGATGCTCTACGATCCCCGTCGAGTCCGTGTTAGTGGCTGCATGAGCTATACTGTATATGTTAACTGCATGATTAAAAGTATGCTGAAGTCGACATGTGTTTGCTACAGTCAACATGTTAACCATTTAGCATGCAACACGAGTTAGTCATGAATAAAAGAAGTAAAAATGAGCCTGTCTGCACCACATTTAAATTTCAACAACCAAGTCGTTTTTTTTAATATAATAATATATAATATGAATATAATAATATAATAGTATGGACTTTCTGATTAACCATATGGCTAGTTAGCATGGCTAATTAATGTAAAGGAATAATCAACTGTTGCCATGGTGTTTGTTAGATAAAAAATGTCCAAAAATGAGAAGATCTGATTGGTAAAATATGGAACCATGCTAAAGCTCATCTTATATTTATATTTGTTATTTATTTATTTTTTACTTATTTATTTTATTTATTTATATTTATTTATTTTCTATTTGTATTTCATGTTATTTATATATAAATATAAGACGAATTAAATGACGACGTCCCCTCGGGAGTGACAGGCAGTCATGTGTCGGTGGATCCATCCATAACGCCGTTTTTTTTCTCCGTCTCTTGATCACAACAACAACCCAACACAACTCCCAGAGGGCTGCTGTGCTTTTTTTTTTTTTTTTTTAATCACCCTGTGTGCGCTCTAACAAGATTGCCCATGCGTAAATAAAGGGGGTTCCTGCTTCTCTCCCTGTGTTCCAAGTACAGTTTGATGGATGGGGGGCCGGTTTTGAACCCCGCTGCACCGCGATGCCAAATTGCAGCTATCTGCTGATGTGTTCGAGAAATAACGTTCTCCATCTTGCCCTGTTGAGATGCCAGGCTGTTTGGCCCGGCGGTGATGTATTAAACGGTATATTGATAATTGAAATCTTCGTGGGCCCGGCCTCGCCTTTCTGCTGACGGTGATATTTTAGGCAGATGGTCTCTATTACTCCTGCATTTCAAGAGCAGATGGGGACGGGGTCACGTACTCCTTGTGTAAAAATCAGACTTTATAACGCAAACATGCAGCTGCACCAAAACCCGACATACTTCTTCTTCTTTTCCTTTTGGCTTTTCCCTTCAGGGGTCGCCACAGCGAATCAACCGCCTCCATCTAACCCTGTCCTTTGCATCCTCTTCTCTCACACCAACTACCTTCATGTCCTCTTTCACTACATCCATAAACCTCCTCTTTGGTCTTCCTCTAGGCCTCCTGCCTGGCAGTTCAAAACTCAGCATCCTTCTACCAATATATTCACTATCTCTCCTCTGGACATGTCCAAACCATCTCAGTCTGGCCTCTCTGACTTTATCTCCAAAACCTCTAACATGTGCTGTCCCTCTGATGTACTCATTCCTGATCCTATCCTTCCTGGTCACTCCCAGAGAGAACCTCAGCATCTTCATCTCTGCTACCTCCAGCTCTGTCTCCTGTCTTTTCCTCAGTGACACTGTCTCTAGACCAAACAACATCGCTGGTCTCACCACAGTTTTGTACACCTTTCCTTTCATTTTAGCTGAAACTCTTCTATCACACATCACACCTGACACTTTCCTCCACCCATTCCATCCTGCCTGGACACGCTTCTTCACCTCTTTTCCCCACTCTCCATTGCTCTGGACTGTTGACCCCAAGTACTTAAAATCCTCCACCTTCTTGATCTCTTCTCCCTGTAACCTCACTCTTCCACTTGGGTCCCTCTCATTCACACACATGTACTCTGTCTTACTGCGGCTAACCTTCATTCCTCTCCTTTCCAGGGCAAACCTCCACCTCTCTAGCTTCTCCTCCACCTCGTCCCTACTCTCACTGCAGATCACAATGTCATCTGCAAACATCATAGTCCATGGAGATTCCTGTCTAACCTCGTCTGTCAGCCTGTCCATCACCATAGCGAACAAGAAGGGGCTCAGAGCTGATCCCTGATGCAGTCCCACCTCCACCTTGAACTCCTCTGTCACACCTACAGCACACCTCACCACTGTCTTACAGTCCTCATACATGTCCTGCACCGCTCTAACATACTTCTCTGACACTCCAGACTTCCTCATACAATACCACAGTTCCTCTCTGGGCACCCTGTCATAAGCTTTCTCCAGATCTACAAAAACACAATGCAGCTCCCTCTGGCCTTCTCTGTACTTCTCTATCAACATCCTCAAAGCAAATACTGCATCTGTAGTACTCTTTTTTGGCATGAAACCATACTGCTGCTCACAAATGCTCACTTCTGCCCTTAGTCTAGCTTCCACTACTCTTTCCCATAACTTCATTGTATGGCTCATCAGCTTTATTCCTCTGTAGTTGCCACAACTCTGCACATCTCCCTTGTTCTTAAAAATGGGCACCAGCACACTTCTCCTCCACTCCTCAGGCATCTTCTCACTATCTAAGATCCTGTTGAACAACCCAGTCAGAAACTCTACTGCCACCTCTCCTAGACACTTCCAAACCTCTACAGGTATATCATCAGGACCGACTGCCTTTCCACTCTTCATCCTCTTCAGTGCTCTCCTCACTTCATCCTGGCTAATCTTTTCTACATCCTGGTCCACAACAGTCACCTCTTCTAGTCTTTGTTCTCTCTCATTTTCCACGTTCATCAACTCCTCAAAGTACTCTTTCCATCTTCCCATCACACTGCTGGCACCTGTCAATAGACTTCCATCCCTATCCTTAATCACCCTAACCTGCTGCACGTCCTTCCCATCTCTATCTCTCTGTCTTGCCAGCCTGTATAGATCAGTCTCTCCCTCCTTACTGTCCAACCTAGCATACAAGTCATCATAAGCTTCTTGTTTGGCCTTTGCTACCTCTACCTTCACCTTACGCTGCATCTCCCTGTACTCCTGTCTACTCTCCTCAGTCCTCTCAGTGTCCCACTTCTTCTTAGCTAACCTCTTTCTTTGTATACACTCCTGTACCTCCTCATTCCACCACCAAGTCTCCTTATCTACTTTCCTTCCAGATGACACACCAAATACTCTCCTACCTGTCTCCCTGATCACATTAGCTGTAGTTGTCCAGTCATCTGGAAGCACCTCCTGACCACCCAGAGCCTGTCTTAACTCCTTCCTAAAGGTCATGCAACACTCTTCCTTTTTTAGCTTCCACCATTTCGTCTTCTGCTCTGTCTTTGTCCTCTTCATCTTCCTCACCACCAGAGTCATCCTACACACCACCATCCTATGCTGTTTGGCTACACTCTCGCCTACCACTACTTTGCAGTCACTGATCTCCTTCAGGTTACATCGTCTACACAAGATGTAGTCTACCTGTGTGCTCCTACCACCACTCTTATAGGTCACCCTATGTTCCTGCCTCTTCTGGAAAAAAGTATTCACTACAGCCATTTCCATCCTTTTTGCAAAGTCAACTACCATCTGTCCTTCTGCGTTCCTCTCCTGGATACCAAACCTGCCCATCACTTCCTCATCACCTCTGTTACCTGCACCAACATGTCCATTGAAGTCTGCACCGATGACAACTCTCTCACTTCTAGGTATGCTCTGCATCACTTCATCAAAGTCCAACCAGAATTTCTCCTTCTCCTCCAGCTCACATCCTACCTGTGGGGCATACCCACTAACAACATTGAACATCACACCTTCTATTTCTAGCTTCAGACTCATCACTCTATCCGACACTCTTTTTACCTCCAGGACATTCCTAACAAACTCCTCCTTCAAGATAACTCCTACTCCATTTCTCTTCCTATCTACACCATGATAGAACAACTTGAACCCTGCTCCTAAACTTCTAGCCTTGCTACCTTTCCACCTGGTCTCCTGGACACACAGTATGTCTACCTTCCTCCTCTGCATCATGTCGACCAACTCTCTACCTTTTCCTGTCATAGTTCCAACATTCAACGTCCCTACTCT
Source organism: Antennarius maculatus (assembly GCA_013358685.1). NCBI lineage: Eukaryota > Metazoa > Chordata > Actinopteri > Lophiiformes > Antennariidae > Antennarius > Antennarius maculatus. The sequence continues at coordinate 2,504,033 of CM023627.1, read as the reverse complement.
TAGTCCTATACTCTTGGCGCTCCTCTTCTCTTTCTTCGTGCGAACGCACTTTCCTCCTCTCCTTCTTCGACCAACAGTAATCCAATTTCCACCGGCGCCCTGTAGGTCAACAGCGCCGATGGCGGTCGTTGTTAACCCGGGCCTCGACCGATCCGGTATGGAAGTCATATGTTTGATTCGCATCTTTGATTTGGCAAAAGTTTTACGCCGGATGCCCTTCCTGACGCAACCCTCTGTATTTATCCGGGCTTGGGACCGGCACAATAAGACACTGGCTTGTGCCCTCTTGCGGCTACATTAAAACCCGACATACTTAACCACTGATAAATGCGGCCCCTCTCAGATTCCCTCGGACTATGTGCGTCGGACCTATAACCGGAACGCTGCCGCACAAATGAGAGACCCTCTTTTCATTTCCATTGCCTCAGAAATATCACATTGAAGGGTAATAGCCCATTTCGTTTTGATTCCAATGGACCTCGTGAGTGTATTTCCCTCCCCCGTGCTGCTGCAGCTAAAATAGAAATAGAGCAAAGTGTTGACAGTAACCAATGTCACATAATTTCCCCCCTGAAGGACAAGCATCAGAGATCAATTTATGCTATTCGTATATCCATCCCCGCCAAACGCCCTGGGAGGAGGAGGGGGGGGGGGCATCGCATATCAGAGTTTAAATCTAATGTTGCATGAATGGATTCTTACGGAAGGGGCCAAAGACAATAGAGCGACATGAAAAAGTGGGATGACATAAAAGCTAAAACAATAGGATGAATTGAATCGCTGTCGTAACACGATGTGGGGAAATGGGGGAGATTTTTTGCGAAGCAATTTCTTTTGGAAAGCATCGCTTCCAAATTGTATGTATGCAAAGTAAATATCAAGGTCATGCATCCGGAAAGATAAAAAAACGAGATGGATCGTTAGCTCGTCGCTCATTAGATTGAACTGCAACGCGACGCTAAAGCTGCGCCTAAGTGTTTTCTTTCCTGCACCCTCTTTTTTTTTTTTTTGGCACTTACTCTTTTGGTTTCTTTTTATAGCTCATGCAAAAACCTGATACTTCTTGCACTTCATAATTGCTCGGCACACACGGGACAGGGAGGCTTTGTTTACTGTACCGCAAGCCAGCAGATCAATTCCTCTCCCACTCTGCCCCCCCCACCTCCTTTGATAATTGCCGAGCACAAAGATGCGTGTTTGCGGTTACAATTCTGCCAGCGATGAAACACTTTGGACTGAAATAAAACGAAAGCCTGCGAGGCAGACGGGTGAGAGAGAGAGAGACAGAAAGAGACTGAAGCTGGCGGCGTCTTTTTCAAAATGCGAGGCCCCCCGATATGATCAGTGAAAAATCAATACTATTAAAAATGAGGGATGGGCCAACAGAAAAGCCCTTCATAGTTTCAGATTCAATAAAAGATGGGGCTGGGATAATTAGCCGGCGTAAAGATGCCACAGATCTCCGACGTGACCTTGCGAGGGGATTAACATTCAAAAGATTAAACCGACAGAGTGGAAGGAATCCGGGAAGCTGCAGCCATTGGTCGGACACTTTTGCATCACCAATTAAAGTCGCTGCAACTGATTGATTGATCGATTGACTGGTTGTGTCCCTGTCGTTCATCGATTCTGCTCTTGTACAGAAACGGCGTACGTTTGGTGTATTGATTGTTTGACGAGCACCTCAATAATTATCATGCCCGGTCACGTCAATTAGAATAGCAGCAATTTAGCTGTTAGCTTATTGTTAGCTTGTTAGTCTCTCAGTAGTTCTTTTAAATACGATTCTATCCACACCGTTAGCTCCTTCACGCCCTCCTCTCCATTTCCCCATCGTCAATTCGTAAGCCTCATTGGTCTCAGCAGACTCATCAGCCGCCGCCGCCACCGGTGTCTAGACTCCTATAGGGGATCCATATCTTGCTAACGCTCAGGGCGGATACTTTTCGATTCGACATGAGGAGTTTAAGTGCTACAGACTTTCTGACAAACTTCATTATCACATATCATCCGCTGCAATAAGCGATTATTTTTTACTCCTTTCACTCGTCTCGACTAATTCAGCTCTGAGTCAACAAAAAAAAAAAAAAAGCAAAAGCAAGCAACCGGGGGTCATCAGCCGATTTAGGATGGAAAAAAAAAAATCAATACAGAAATAATGGCTGTGAGGCTAACTGACCATTCACTCCATGATTGACAGCAAATATTTCCAACAGGAGAGTAGAAAAGAGGAACGTAATTATCCCATTCGAGGAGACTGTCGGCTAATCTTTGTCCTTTTCCTCTTTATTCCGTCTTTACTGTTTGGAAATCTGTGAAACAGCAATAAACAAGGGAATTAAAAAGCGTTCTCCAGCATGCGCTGGTCAAATTGAGCAGACAGCTGGTGAAGAGGAGGTCGTAAGCCATAAAGGCCGGAGACTAATGCGTTCCATGATAGGCTACTTCAAAACCTCCTCTCTTAATACTTTCCACTCTAATTGTGCTAACGAATTGAATTACAGTCCTTCCCTGGGTCATTTTGAATTTTTTTGCTTCTCCTCACACAAAAAACCTCCCAGAATTGTTTTATTTAATGATTTTATGGCTTTAAAAACATATATTTAAACATGATTTGCTGGATTTATCTCTTCTTGCACGCCCACGTCTTGCATACCGCGATACCGAAACGGGTCAAAGCTATCTCCTAGCTGCAGACGGTGTTAGCAGAGAGTGCAAGAAACGCTCTCACACAAACACATTCAATGTTTTTCCAAAATGTGGAGAAGTTTTGAGAAGCGCCCAGGCTTTCATGTTGTCACTCAAAGCCCAACATCCCAGGCTATAAGGAGCGAAGAAAGGTCTGGGTTAGGGAAATATTATTACGCTTTAATATCTTTGAGGAGGCAGGCGCGCTATCCTTGAGATGCCCTGAGTGTCACCGCCAAAGTAAGAGTGCAAAGGGATCCGCAGGAATGCCAATGAACTGCGTACTTCTCCAGAGAGAAGTGTAAAGAGAGGCAATTTTCTGGAATGATGGGTCCCGGAGATGACGACCAATATGCCTGGGCTCTTTAGGATTTACAGTCTCTGCAGCACGGTGTAAACAGCAGGGGAGCAAATATCTGCAATTCCCTCCTTCCCTTTGCATTTTTACCCCCACCCCTTCCCTGCTTTTATGCTCTGTTTGCAATGTTCTTGAGAGAACATCATTTTGAGTCTCTCTGGAGAAATATTTAACTGTGGCGCTTTGCTTATTGTTCGGATGCCAATAACGGCGTCTTTACCTGCGCATCCGTCACCGGTGACAGAGCAGGACGGTGGAGTTAAATGTTTACAGCAGATTTACCGGTGGGGGCGAGCAAGGGGGGGTGCTTAAGTTGTGGACACGACAACGGGAATTCATTGCTATCTCGATAGAAGGCCCTTATTGGGAATCTTTCTCTTTGTTTGTTGTTGTTGTTTTACAATGCCTGTCGGCTAGAAGGCTTCTTCCGAAGGCTTCAACTTCATAATAGTGAAACTATTCCTTTGTATTTTCAGGTTCATCAAGATAAATAAACAAGGAACAGCTCCACAGCTGTGTCAGCAGAGTCTTTGTGTCATTGGGTAGGTAAGACCTGAGATTTACTCAGTGTTAGGACTATACCAACGACTCTGTCTGACTAAATCTTGACCGGGTAACGGAGACTTTGCGACTTTTAATCCTCGCCTGGATAAAACTGGTTGCAACTTCCTCATAATAACAATTCCATGGTCAACATTCACCCAAATGACTCCACAACTGCTTGTTGGCAACTGTACCAAATTAGATAGAAATAAAATAAAGGAAAGAGATTCTACCAGGCTTTAACAAGGGTGGGACCAGTCGGACCCAAAGTACCCAACGTGTCCATATTGGGGTTCTTTAGCCCTAAAGCGGGACTCAAGCCACACTATACTAACCAAGTCCATTAAAGTGGGTGATGTGTACATAATGCAACCTCTGGCTTTGACATTTACCCATCGCATCATCACAAAATACCGTCGTGAACAGTAATCCGACTGGAAATCTGGCTTCAAATGACAACTATCAACTTTAATCAACTGTCAGTGTCATCGTTTTGTGTCGTAGATTTTTGCCTTTTGGGGATGGGTGCAAAGGGATATGATAAATATACTCTTCTTCTTCTCTGGAGGTGTTATGCATAATTCTGCAGCCTGGCTTTTTAAAGTTAACTTCCTCTACTGTACTTAGAACTGTTCCCGAGGTGGAGAAGGGAGCTGAGCGATGGAGACATTAGGCCTTATGTAATAACCACTTCTGAGGAAATATTTGTTGTTATGTGACAAATATGAGAGCTCTAAAAGAGAAGTTAAGGGTTGCAGTCTTTTGGCTGCCTCGGGGTCCATCTGAAGGATCATCTTCTGTTACGCTGAGAGGCAACATCACCCACTGAACTGACTAAAAACACCTTTTTCAGGTAGATGTTTTGTATCCTGGTGTTAATTTGGCCATTTATAGAATGACTAATAGCAAATAAATAAATTGATTCCTCCTTAAAAACTCTGTCTAATGAATTTGTGTCCAATAATCCCACATCAGATCGCAATTATCTCACACACGCCGAACCCAAAGAGCACCATCAAAGGGCATTCCGATACACAATTGGCACAATTTCCCCGACAGGAAATGCCGCTCCTTGTCGTCGACAACGCTCTTCTGTATTTATGTGGGCAAATCTACAAAAACGGCTTAAACAGCAGGAAAAGCTCAGGCGTAATTGATCGGAAACGACTGCATCATTCAGCTGAGTTGTGCTGATATTCCGCACGCCGGCTCATTTACGTGGATTTTTTTTTTTGTGACAATTGATGGCGCTGAGCCATCATTAACAAAATCTGTTTCACCTGCGCTTTTGTTGCTATGATAAATCACAATGTCTGCCACGGAAAAGGTTTAGTGCATCCCATTGTGCATACTGATTACACCCTGGTTGCCTCCCATTTAGGTAATGACCCTCTTTGCTTTGGCAAGATATTTTTAAGCACCGATCTTCATTTCTGCTTCGCATTTTTGTCACACGACAGCGTTTTGTAAATGTTTGAATCCGTTAATACCATAAAGGGAATTTGTTATATTATTTTTTCTCTTTCCTTTTTCTTCACAAGGAACACATTTGTGGATGAAACTTCAAATAGAAGCAGGCAGCTTTTACAATAAATGTGTGGGAGTCACATGACTGAATGTTGGGGAGTGAAAACGCATTTTGGTTTCGGTTTATCAAGGTCACCGTGAGACGCATTACAGACAAGATTTACTAGGGGAGGCATGAAGATAAATAAAAACACGCGTCAGCCAATGAGGCACCGGCATGGAAGGAAGGGGCGGTTTCAGCCAATCATCAACTTGCACAGAGGCAGGGGGCGTACCCTATAAGAGACAAGGGTGAGTCCGGATGAGGCCTTTTTGCTTATTTTGTGTGTGATATTTAAAAGAAAACAATTAAACGATTGAAATTTCATGCATATAATAAGAGAAGGAACAAAAGAAAGAGAAATATAGACAAAAAAATAAATAAAATATGCGTAAAAAACACAAAAATGACCTCACACAGGCGCCATGGCAGTAAACGTTTAATCCAAAACAAACCAAAACGCTTGTCTTGTTTTTCCTGAGAAAACTGATATTGACATTAGGTGATTGGATGTTGTCAGGGACAGGTGGCATCCTTCAAAAATGGAAGGAGCTGTTTACAAAGAGAGCTCGGAGAATCCGACTGGGAACACGTTCAAGCAAACTTCACGGAAGAAAGTAAAGCCTAGAAAATGAATCGTCTCTTGTCCAATCAGAAATCGCAGTTATCCAACTATTTGTTTAATCTTGAAAAAGACGACTCGCTGTTTCCTGGACATTTTTAATTTCAAAGCTTTATGTATTTTCTAGCTATAATTATCATGCATATTATTCACCATAGGTTGAAAGCGGTGCAAGATAGGAAGCAAGTTAACGTAGTTTCTGCCCATCCACAGGGACGGCTCTTGTGCAAACAAGTTCTAAGTCCAGAAAAAGAATGAAATGTGCTTCATCTCTATTCATCTTGATGTTTTTCCATGCTGCTGCAAACTCTTTTTTTTTCTGCCGGGTGCACAGCAAGCGTCCACTCAACAACCCTGACCTTTCATATAATGCACAATAAAATGTTTAAGTGCCAAAGCGGCACCATCAAGCCTCGGATGACTGGGCTCATGTTCTTCACGTGGTTCTCTTCTAGATTACGACACAGGAGACAAACAGGGGTAAATTCGTGTTGCTATGGTGAAAATAAAACTTAACTCAGCGTCACGTTGCGTTGAACTTTTCTCGTTGTTGGGGGAAATACGTCCCGCGGAGATAAATATCCCGCATTACGACCTTGTTTCCTCACTTTGCCGTCTGCCTACTTTTGCTATAACTTCAGGCGTTTTCCAACATGTAGAAAGTAATTCACATTTCAGCCAGAGAAGCAAATGTGATTGAACTGCAGGATGATGATGATGATGATGATGATGATGATGATGATTTATGCATATATAACCAAGATGAGGTTCTGAAACGAACGGGTGTGTTGCGTAGCCCTTCGAACTCACATTGAGGTGCACCATCAGACTTGTCACCTGTGGCTTTTAATTTCATATATAGCCCAGAGGCATGTCAGGGAAATGTTTGCACATATTACACCTTGAAATAAAAAATAAATAAAAAAAGTAAAAAGTAGACGTATAAACTGGCTCTGATTTACCCGATGAGCCAAAGAAGCTGCACTCATTTTACGTTAACCTTTAGGAAGATGTTCGTAATGACATATTTAAAAAAATCTGAATGTATAATTTACCTGGCTTGAATAAATCAGAGCGCTGGAAACAAACTGTTCGTTGTCTTCAACCCACGTTCGAAACGCTGCTCAGGGAACGAAACACAGCATTTTTCTGGTCAGCGTGAATTATACATTTATAGAAAAACCTGAGCGCTGAGGGGAAAGAAAAAGTGCACTCCCTGTTTCAAAAGAAAGCCATTATTCACTCTAGTGAAATAAACAAGGCGTAGAACAAGGTGCAACCATGCAGTTTGCATGAATCTGTGCATGTCGCTGCCACGGGAATCCCTGCAGGGGAACACATGAACACCTACGCGTGGAAAACCTAGAGATTACCGGGACCAACATTTCCCTCCCAGGGTTGAAATGGGGGGCAGGGGGGGGGGAGAGAGCGACGGGTGAGGCAGTCACAGCGCCGGATGCTCCCCAGCATGCTCTTTTGGTATCATTTTATATTCAAATCACACGTAGCAGCAGCGATAAGACGGCGCTGCTTGTTTGGTTTGATCCGAAAAATACGTGCAGAACAAACGGAGTTTGAATAAAAGGCCAAATTGGCCTGTAAGAAATAAAAATGCGACGCATACCCCACATAGAAAAACATCAATGCGCTTAGTTTGCATTCTAACTAAGGGTGATATAAAGAGTTTGAATTATTAAAAACAATATCAGGAGAGAATGTGATTACTGCGACACAACGGGACAAGGCGAGACTATTTTTGTGATCTGTTTATGTATTTACAACCCCAGTCGTGGCTGCATTTGGCAGAATTGCTGTGGTAAATGATGCATAAGTGAAAGTGCAATATTAATAAGCAGTTAATCCCGGAAGGGGTAACATCTCCTGCATCTTAATGCGTTCACCCGTTATATGAAAATATACGCGACGGCACTCGCAAACAAACGGGCGAAACAAAAGCACACAGGTATTTTAAGTTAATTGCACAGAAAACACGGCGGCTTCTATGCTAACGCTTGTTGATTTTCACTTGTGTTGATGTGAACTATTGGATTGTTTAAATGCTGCTTTTGCACACATATACAGTTTTTTTTTTTTGTCTCATGCAATTTCTTGTCTAAATAAGGCGTTCAGTGCAGTTTACTGTAAATTAGGTCCTCCTGCGAGAAGTGAAGAAAATGCTTCCGGTCACACAAGGTGAGAAAGAAAAGTGAGAGAAAATGCAAATGTGCTGCTGATTTTGCAACCCCCTCAAAGTAATTAAAATAAAGTAGAGAAGAAGAAAAAAGGACAGTCACGACCAGAAAGAATGTCCTACTAGAGGGACGATTCACAGACCGGAGAACCAGGTTTTCAATCATTTCTTCATTTGAGCTTCTTCCTTTTGGATGACAGTTAGCAAAAGTGATGAGGGTCACGTTACCAAGACAACAAAGGTCACATTATGAGAGTCACATAGTTCGGACGCCAAACCCAGACTATCCTTCCATCCATCTTCTCTTGCTGGTCGATGTTGGGTCACAGTCCCTCAACGTTTTCCAGGTCCTCCTGGGCCGCCCTGAGGCGTTCCCAGGCCAGACGGGGTTCAGTCCCTCCGGCGGGTTCAGGATCTACCCTGGTGTCTCCTCCCAGCTGGATCTGCCTGGAAAAACCCTCCACAGGGAAGCGCCCTGGAGCCAACCTAACGAGATGTCAGGTCTGAAGGGGCAACGGCTCTACCCTCACCTCCCGTCGGACGCTCAGAACCTGATCTAACCAGATGCCGAAGTGGACGAGTGGGAGTCAGGTGCAGAGATACTCGTTCTAGCTTCATAAAACTGCGTTATGTGAATCACCACCGCTCTCTGGACCAGAGGAGGGCTGACCCGTGATTTGCAAAGCAGTGCCTGGAAAAGCCGGGAGGGACTACTGGAGTCACATTCATGAACCCAACAACCGGAGACACGTCGGGCACCGAGTGGATATCTCTAACTGAAAGCACCTCATTTGTATTTCCAGCATCTCAAATTATCCGCTGCGATTTGCTTGAATTCCTGTGATCCTTGTCCAAGAAAGCCGTTTTTGATCTTGAGAGGGTTTTTGTTGGAAAATTTGCATCAGGCTTTGAATGAATATTTCCATCATTTTCTGGAAAGGGGGGCAACATTGTGTGACAGTGCCAGCAGCCACCAACTGTTTCCTCTTTGAAAATGTCCTGGAAAATAAGTCCCCTAGTGGCGTCTTTTTCTTCCTGCACAAGAATGGGAGCAAAGGGGGAATACTCATCTATGTTATTTCCCAGCCCTGAAATATCAAACCTCATGTGTGACTCCTACCACACATGGCGAGTGCACCGAAAGGCATGTATGCGAGCGCGTCGTCACCAGTGACTATTCCTGTTTGAAGATAATTCAACACGCTCCCCACACTACACCTGACTTGTTCCGCCTTACCGTCGAAATCAATTTCCCCCCTCACTCCCTACTGGAGATCCCGCTCCGAGCTTCAGATTCTCTGCTAAGCTGTCCATCACGCCGGCAGCCGTTAGCATTCCCGGGGAAGTAATTGGATGGGCGCCGTAGACGTGCATTCGCGCATTTACATCACGTCGTGAATATCTAAACGGCCGATGCTGCAACCAAACATGTGTAAACACGTCGCTATAGGCTGAGTTTTTCAAAGTAAAAGCTCAAGGAGACGTCTTATGTGGAGCTCCTGTGTCTACAGGAAGTTTGGCAAAGAAAGGCGAGGGAAGACGAGGATGTCGATGTCCGCGCTTTTAACCCATCGCTAACTCGGGTGAGCAAGATTAAAAGTTGGAATAGAGATAGAAACTCAATCCATCACCTCAGATTAAAGTTCACAATTGCGCATTTTTGCTTATTTGGCCCAAGTCTGCCCTTCAAACCATCAAGGAGGTGTCCGGGTTCAAAAGGAGCCGGCTGGCGCTCCCATGGGGGTCTAGTCTAGTCGAACAAAGCAACGCCGTTAGCTTGTTTCACAGGTTTTTGTGCTTTGGCTTCATGCAAGAGCCAGACGTCTGTTGGCACGCCCATAAAATCCCATTTCTATCGTCCTAAAATCATATCCTTCATTCCAAGACACTTCCTGTCTCAGCCGGATTTGTTCAAACACAGACTTTTAACGACAACTCTTGCAGCGCTAGGTTTTTTTTTTTTTTTTTTAGTGCTCACAAAGCAATCGCCCCTCTCATTATTCTGGCATTTGTAAAGCTGACAAAGATTTTTAGGACTGTTAAAATCACTCCATCATGAATTATTTACCGCTGCCTAATTATTTGAGGCTTGGCAGCCATTTTCAAAAGCACCTCAGTGTACAGGCCAACTTCCAGTTTCCTGTGAAGTTAGCAATAGCCCTTATTAGTATTCGTCTATCCCGCTGCCACATGATCCTCCCACACATTTAACGCTCTGGCCTTACTGCAATTTCACCGGCTGACTTAACGCCCAAATGAAGTGTCTTTATTGACAGCTGGAGCCAAGAGCAGCTCGAGAACAACTTATTCTGATTCCTTTACTGTGCAAAAATAATTGAAGGGTGCGCTGCTGTAAAAAATTGGGATGTAACAGAAAAAAAGAGTTCAGCCTCAGTTTAAATTCACGCTTTTTAAAACGATATATTTGCACATTAATTGCCGTGGGGAATTTTTTTTTTTTTTTGTATTCTGGAAGTAAATAAATAATCAAACATAACTGGAGCTTAAAAGCTTTGCATCGTCCTCAAAAATAACTGGAGCAGAAGAATTGTTTCAAAGATGTTTAAAGATTATGAACGTGATATGAATGCAAACAGATCAAAAATGGGCGAACAAGCTAGACAATGCGTTCGTGTGTCGATGCATTGACGAGAACTGGTCCTCCCACAGATAGGGGGCGAACTACAGATTTTACTCAGGAGATATGTGAAGATTTCAGCTTAAAATCAAAATCAAATCCAATTGATTTAGGATCTTGAGTGAATTGGGATCTTAAAACAAGTCCTTATCTTTTTAAAAACTCTTTTTAGGAGAACAAAAGCTATGAAGCTCCAGAAATATTTTGCGAATGAAACAAAATTCAATCAACTTTCTGTGGAAACAATGATTGAGTTTTGGGATCAACTACCATTTTAAAAGGTTAAAACTGAAACCCCAATGAAATGAAAACCGTACAATGCCCTCATCGACCACTTGACGTCGGAATGAAAATAAAGACGATGGACAGGAATAACAGGCCATCTACAATTCAAGTAATTGCAGAGCAAAACCGCGTCTGCTGATGAAGCAAGAAGCGCCGGTTGGGTTCAAGCAGATCTTTAGCGATGCTCTTACATCGTTCATTCACGCTTTGCAATCAATGGCACATTCAGAGCCGCGTGGCTACAAGCTGATTAGTTCACATTAAAAGCACTCAGTAGTTTTCATGCCGCAAAAAAATGCTCTCGACGTTTATCTCTGCGTTTTTAATGTAAAGGAAGTCCCATGCGTGTTTCTTAATATACGAAGTTCTGACTGGAAAACCATTCGATCAAAGGAGCCTGTCAAAAACAACTTCTAGTTGACCTGATGAATTAGTAATAATATTTAACACTACTTTTTGATGCATCCCAGCACACACACACCCACCCACCCACCCTCACAGGGGGTGGGATCCAACACCCCCTTTCCATGAGCCGTCTACCTTGAGACAGCATCTTGCCGGAGGCTGGAGAGACTGGCATCCGCAAGGTCTACTATAAGCATCAAAGAAGCAGATGGCAAGCGCAGGCAGGGTGCCATGAAAAGGAAGCTGTGCTGATGCTCACCCATATTTTCCTGCTTAACTCTCCAATGCTCCTTTATTTCTCGCTCGATTCCGTCGTTTTCGTTTCCCACGTTAAAGATTTTTCCAAAAAGCGAGAAAACCCAAACATTTAGCCGTTTCAGGAATCATGAAATATGCATCTGATTTGCTCCGCTCCACTTATAATCAAGCGACTGCAACCGCAAGAAACGGAGACAAAGGGGTGAGTTAAAGGGTAAGAAAATGTTTAATGACATGTGTAAAGGTTAGTAATATCAAAGTGAAGTGAAAATATAATCAAACACCTAATCTGAAATTTATTCCTAATTTTCAACCTTTCTCTGTCTCTGCATCCTTTGATTTTCTTAAATTTCCACAACCAGGAAACAAAAAAAGTTCCACATCCATGATTCCCTGACGATCACCTGACCTCCACTTCCTCCTAGCGCCACTCATGCTAACTTGCTAATGCTGCTCTCTGGATTAGCGGTTTGATGATGGATGATAATCCCGGTGTGACCGCCGATGACACCGGTACCAATTTAATAGAACAGATATGAAGGTAAGAACCCAAATTTGCATTCAGACAGGAACACATTGGTGGGGGGAAAACCCCCCCCCACATGTCCCCTTTTGTTTACCCTCCTCCGCCAAGAATCTCCACAAACTGGTCCTGGAGATGTCCGGATTTGGCGCCCGGCTCTGCTGTCACGCCTGTGATAAAACGCCGGTGGTCATTTGCCAGCTCGGTACCACATTGTTCCGTACTTTCTGATGTCTGGCTTGGCGGATGAGGGTCTCCCTGGCAACCAGACAGATACTGTGCGAGGGATGTGCTGTGCAACCACACACACACACACACACGCACACAATTCGTAATGTTCAGCATTCACTTCAACCCCAGGGAGGTCTGCGATTCACGCGCCGTTAGCTCGGCTTGCAGCTGTTTATGGCCAGTCCGTGTCTGGGTGACCTCGCGGTCCACGTAGACCACCCCCATCACCTCCTGTTGGGGACCATGATGGGAAATGATGTTCGTGTTCACGGATGCATCATCGCCGTGGCGATCCGGCGTAGCCGTCTGAGGGTAGACTTAATGCGACTGAACATAAAAGAGGTTTGGGAACGGGAAAAAGAAGCAGGCGAGATAATTCCCTGCTCCCTTTGTATTTGATGCACCTCTGTGGCACCTGGAGTTGACGGAGCAGAAAAACAAACAGACTTTCTCGCATTCTGCACATTTATGTGTCACCGTTCGAACAGTTTTAGCCTCGTAGCCCTGAAAAGTAAAAAAAACAAAAAAAGAGAAAGACCTTCTGCACATGCATTTATCCTCAAAGCTGGCAGTTTTTAGCCTTCTGGCCTCAAAAATCCAACAGAAGAAGAAGTTCTGCAACAAAATGTGTCACCAAGCTAGCAGCTTTATCCAAAAACATAAAAATGGGAAGACTTTCTGAATATGTAGCTAGAAGTTTTAGCTTCATTATTCTAAGAAAAGCAAAAAAACGGGAAGATTTTCTGCTCATTAATGTGTCACTAGGGTGTGTTAGCAGCGTTAGCCTCTTAGCCCTGAAGTCCTTAAGGACAATTGTGGGTATGCACAAATCCAGATTCCACAATCTTAAGCTTGATGGTCACGTTGCAGTATTCCAGTGATATGAATCTGATAATGCTTTGTGTGTTTGGGCTGTTTTATTTATGCTAATACGACACAAAGCTCCTTCTGACCGAATCCACTATGCTTCGGACTTTTCTTATCGGCTGAAAATGTAATAGTGTCCTGCCGTGCCCCCTCCTCTATACGCCGCTCCTCACGTCCAAGACACTACTTTCAGGGCATGATAATCTCATTATGCCCAATACTGAATTTTTAATGGCTCATTATGGTCTGCCATTTTTCCGACAGCGGTTCCGTCGGTGCAAACAGGTGGAATGGAGTTCCGTCAGGTCACTGTCTGCACAGGTAAAATATCTCCGCTGATCTCCGTCTATATCCCGTCTGCCAAGTGAAAAAAATATAAAAAAAATGACAGGGAATAAGAGCTGCCATATCAGAGGCAGATCTTGACCCCTAACGTCCTTGCGGAGTGTCTGTGAGACAGATGGTAACTTTCAAAAGCCATCAATTTATTTCAGGGTGAGGCTAAAGCTAATTTCAACAGCACTCAAAGGATTTGCTGATATAATAGATTATAACTCCGCTGTGCTCGTATATGGTGGTAAAGTTGTTTGTACTGCATTACCGATTCAATCTTCTTTAAATGTACTGTGATAATTAGGCCCTACAGTAATTAGAGGGAATTATTGCATTAAAACAACCTTGAAAATGCAGAAATGACAAATGTGAGGCTCTTATCCGACCCCCAGATTCACCTCCTATTTATTCATGTTGTGTTCAGAGCACCTGCAAAAGGCAAAACCAAGCAAAAAGAGAGTCTATTAAGTCTCGGAAGACTTACGATGGATGTCAGCACAGGAGGAAGGGAGAAAGAGTGCAGAGTCCGATCAATATTCAAACTGTAAAATAAATTTGACTGGAGCGAGAAGTTCTGATCAAATGGGAAAAGAAATTGGATATAAAAGATGACCTGCCATAAAATCCGATATCCTACAATGCCATCTGTCAGACAGCGGCTGAGGAATAATGACAGCGGCTAATGAAAGTCGAGCCCCGGTTCGCCGGTGGTTCCTCGCTGTGCTGACTCATAGCAAAACCGTCCGACTCGGCCGGGTGCAGCAAAAACAAGGAGGCTGGAAAAACCAACCGATTAATCCCAAACTGTTTCAAACATGAACGGTAAATAGATTGGATGATTTGCGACAGGACTCGCTCATCTCGGACTAACGAAGAGGTCAGGAACCGACCCCTTTCGATGAGCCTTCTATCTTGAGACAGCGAGGTAGACCTGGAGTCGTGGAACCAGGTGAGAAGAAGGCGAGGACTCGGGTTGGTTCCACTTGAAATATAGAGCATCCCTCCTTTGGAGCCCATTAGTGATCAGTCTGATGATATACTACATCTTATTCTCAACAAATCCAACAATGGAGACTTAGAAAGTCTTTATTGTGCAGCTGGAGCTCTGGTCTATTCTCAGAGTCTTTGTCCAAAATCTGCTTTTTCATCCCAGCAAACACACGGGGAGTGGTGGTTTATTTTGAGTCGCCATGAAGCGTTGCCATAAATACTCACTCAAGCATCAAATGTGAATGAAAAGACTCGCCTACTAATGCGATTCCATTAGCTGTCCTGCCTTTTCAGGAGGCTACTCGGCCTTTTCCCACCAAATAAAACCTTACGTTTGTAACCCTGGTGACCCGAGGCTAATACACATCTTATTTCAGATAACACCAATCCAATCAAACCAGTTTCCTCCAGATAAAATAAAAATGTTATTATTAATATTATTTCCTGCCTTTGAGAGGATGTAGTCTCAAGTTACGGGAATATCAAATTCAATTGTTTCTGTAAACGCAAGACATCGATGTGGTTGATAGCTGTTGTTATTGAATTATCTCAACACACACACACACACATAAGAAGTCGCTCTAAACAGCATTTAGATGTGAACACACTTCTCTGTCAGGAGGTGCAGCAGGTTATCCACTAGCACCAAACGTCTCGCAACCTTCAAATCTGACGTTTCCCAATTGGAAACAAAACACGGAATGTGATTAAGGCACTTTTCCTGAAGATTTCACCCCCCCACCCCCCCTTCCCCAGTAAGAACAACATGAAATTAAAAAGGTCAAGCTGTCATGTGCTCTGGCTTTCCTCTTGGCTCTATTAGCGGGACACAAGTAACACAGGGCTCCCGCCAATAAATGTTTTCATCGGGGCGCCAGTCGCTTTTATCCGATGTGTTTTCCGGATGCAAGGGAAATTCCGAGCCTTGGGGCGTCAAACTGCAACTGAAGTATATGTCGTTCCACGGCAACGTATGTAAAGTTAATGGCCTCTTAAATAAACTGTCAATCACGTCGCTGCCTGGCTTGTTTTCCTTTCCCACCCGACTGCACAAATCTTCAATTTTTTTGTCCCGGCCATCAAAGATATTATTCCTCTCTCGCTTCCTTCCCAGCCCCCACCCCACCCCCACCCCTTCGTCCTCTGCTCGCCCACCTCTAAAATCCATCCTCTGTCAAACGGCGGATCTAAAAATTTATCCCATTTGATCTTGTCGATTTCCATTTAAATCTACACCTACAACCTGCCGACGGAGGCCAGGGGGGGTGGGGTTGGGGGGCGCAGTTGTGACTGGGAAATAACAGGAAGCAATGAAGGTGACTGATGTCAGGGAAAGGGCGTCTTATATCTTACTGTCTCATTCAAATATACACTCTGCTGTTGGGCTGTCAGCCTAAATCATGGCGCTCTATTTTCTCTGGGCCAGAAGGGGAATTAGCAATATTGAATCTGCAGGCGAATACTGAACAGCTCGTTCGGTTTCTCTCGTCTTGGGTGACATTTTTCCGGGGGGAGGGCGATCAAAGACGGTACGGGGAAAAAAAAAGGGAAGGAATCGGGTTGGGAGTGTTACGGTCAGATGGTGACATAACACCGTTTTCGCGGTCGTCCCATTGATGATTTTTCAACGGAAAGAACACCACTCATGCCCTTGCATGCTATTTATTCCAATAGGGTCGATGGATATCTCCGCGAATGGAGGGCAGATGGTTGCTTCTGCATCAGTTAAAAACATTTAAACCAGACATGCCCTCCCCCCTTTTTTTTAATGCATGTATCTAAAAGCAGTTTCCTTGTTAAATATTCATGCTGCCCTTCTCTTTCAGGCAGGGTAAGATTTTTTGAAGAGCATAAGTGCTGTATTGGTGTTTTGACGGCGGGGCGTAAATGGAGCGTGAGGACTTTGGCAGATGTGCAGCCCGGGATTGGGCTGATAACAGCCGTGTCCGTTACATGAAGGGAGAACACCGAGGAGAGCGTCTGAAGGCAGAAATGAGATGTCTGCTTTTGTAGCGTAAGAGACGGGGGGAAAGGGAGATGAGTAGGGACAGCAGGGGAACCAAGGAGGTGAGAGACTCTCCAGCAAAGAGGCCTCGATGGAGCACCCAGATGTAAGGATTGCCATTTTGTAAGACTCCCCTTCTCCTTGAGAATAACCCGCTTGTAACGAGTGCCACGTAATCTGCTGCAGGACTTACTTTTAATTGACAAAAGAACCATCAAAGACGAGTTCATAGCAGGGACTAAGTGTAAATCGTGTTTTAATTAAGGAGGATATAAAGATTCTTTCCTTCCCTCAGTGAGGAAGACCTTCCCAATGGACCGCCTTTAAATTCCCCAGTAACGTTACTCCAAATATCCTAACTAGATGCTAATTGGAGGCTCTCCTAGCCAAGGCAAGGCTACATTCTTTTTTAATTAATCTTTTACGCAAAACTTCTATGTCGGTGATTTTTCCTTTCAAACAGAGCCAAGTCCACTGCACTCGTTTTTTCCAGCATGGGTTTTTCTTTTTTTCAAACGCAACAGAACAAGAGGAGAAGAATATCCTGTCTCTGCTTTCAGAACATTTATTTGACAAACAAGGAGGAAAATTTAATTTGCTGTGCAATAAACATGAAAGGACCGGAAAAGCATGAAACGCCGAAAGAAAAAGTCGGAGCCTGTTGGGTTACCTAGCAGCGCTCTCCTCGGGATGAAGACCCAGACACGTCAAAGACGCAACGGAAGCATCCCTGGGTCAAACCAGAACTTTTTTTTAAATTTTCTGGCAGGAGGGGGACCATAAAACAACACTGATTTCTGCTGAGCAACCACAGCTCACAGTCAGAAGTGTGATTCACAGATAACCTTGAGGTATGAATGAAGCCAACAAATACCCGCCCACACAAGCCATTATCAGTATACGAGTCATTAACATGTCATTTATGTATATTGTGGCAAGGGGTTTGGGGGTTTTTGGGGAGGGGCGATTGCCCATCTGAGGGCCGGGTGGAGGAATTAAACTTGCAAATCACCTAGGATGTGCCATTTCCAGTGGCAACGCATTAGCAATAAACACAAACTCATTATCACACCTCAGTCCTCGGCCTGCAAATGCCTCCGAAGCCGAGACAGGTAACAGTGATGAGCAAAGCCTGACATCGTTGTTTGGTCTAATAGGCCAAAGGGGATCCCAATCTGCATCTGTGTGTTTTTGCTGAAATGGCCTGCCTTTTATTTGAATGGGGTTCCCCACGGACCAATCAGGTCGCTCCACTTGGGAGAACAGAAGAGATACGGGGATGAAGAGATTTGACCAATGACTCCTATTCGAAGGCTAGGAGAGCTGATCAATACGGTACTTTAATGTGACATCAGAGTCAAGTTATTATTATCTTATTTTAGTGTAAAGGCTAAGGATTCAGCTAAAATGAAAGGAAAGGTGTACAAAACTGTGGTGAGACCAGCGATGTTGTTTGGTCTAGAGACAGTGTCACTGAGGAAAAGACAGGAGGCAGAGCTGGAGGTAGCAGAGATGAAGATGCTGAGGTTCTCTCTGGGAGTGACCAGGAAGGATAGGATCAGGAATGAGTACATCAGAGGGACAGCACATGTTAGAGGTTTTGGAGATAAAGTCAGAGAGGCCAGACTGAGATGGTTTGGACATGTCCAGAGGAGAGATAGTGAATATATTGGTAGAAGGATGCTGAGTTTTGAACTGCCAGGCAGGAGGCCTAGAGGAAGACCAAAGAGGAGGTTTATGGATGTAGTGAAAGAGGACGTGAAGGTAGTTGGTGTGAGAGAAGAGGATGCAAAGGACAGGGTTAGATGGAGGCGGTTGATTCGCTGTGGCGACCCCTGAAGGGAAAAGCCAAAAGGAAAAGAAGAAGTGTAAAGGCTAAGGATTATAATCCTAATTTGGATCCAATTGTGGATTGCGATGAGTTTTTCAATATTTGATTGGCTTTTTATGACGTTTCATAATGTTCCGAAAATGTTTCAGAAAAGGGCAGTCTTCTAGAAAGCGAAAAACATATTTGAACATTTGGTCTCTGTCTGGCCCAGACCCACCTAATTAAAAACTTTCAAAATTTCAACAAATTTTTGATTTGTTAAACAATAATTTTGTCATCTTTCAATGGATTCAGTCCAACTTTGCCTGTTTTTACCTTCAAACTCACAACAAGATAGGCGACAAGCCTTGGAGAGTTCACTATACCCTGTAAATCAGCACATTTGTTAGCGTTACACTTTAATTTTTGCATAAACAAACAAATAAACAAAAATAAAAACGGATGCAAATTAAAGCTGTCCCATCAATTGGCAAACAATCTCGTCTAGTCAGGCCTTTGACCTTGAATGCTGGCATCAAGTGCAAAGCCAAGTTTTGTGATTCAAGCCCGGACTCGGGAAGAAAACAGCGAGTTACTGTTCATTTACAGGAGCAAACCCTCTGGGGATATCTGGGCAAATTAACGTCCCTAAGTCTCCACTCTTACAACTTCACAAGAGGACCGAGAGGCCGTATGCAGATGTAACTGTACCTGACCTAGAACCTGAAGTGGCCTACACATGCTAACCCCGGCCACATCAGAACAACACTCACATAACACCAGCCCATCCAAACGTGCGTCACACAGTCACTAATGAATGGCAGCGCTAATTAGCTTCCTCTCTTTCTTCTGCCTCCCACTCCCTTAACGCAGGATCACAGAGAGTGGGTCTGTCGTTCTTAGCGTGGAGGGCAGACTATTCACCGGAGAGCCCTTTGCTGCCGAAATCACCAAGATGCCGGCGAGCAGCTTGTCTGATTAGCGTTGATTACTCTCTAATTGGAGTTCTCCAAAACACGATGACCTCTGCTTTGTTTACTGATGGGATTAATCACAGTCTGGCAGAATTAGAAATCCCAACTGAGTTCCGTTGCGTCCTCATTATTGGGAGGCTACGTAACCCAGCCCTTCGGCTCCTTCCACCCCGCCCCCTTTTCTTGTTGGATTGCGTGTTGCTGTTTGACCCGACGGTTTGCCTCCTGCTGCTAGGTCTGTTTGGATGATGTTGAAAACTAGTAATGCAAACATCTTATATTAACATTTATAAAATATTATTATGTAATCTCAGTAATTGTGCAAAGAGACAACTGAACCAACACCAATTACATCACTGCTAGTAGACCTGAAACACTTTTGACAGACTGGACAGGCCCTCAGGTGCTTCTGAGATTTGAGTCCTGCCAAGCAATGATTTTGATAGACTTTTGACCTTGTAATTAACATTTCCTGTTGACACATCTTGGAGAGTATCCGGTGTAATAGGCTGGATAATGAACAAGAAGCCGGTAATTATTGCAAAATTGGATCTTTTTATGGCGTTCAAGACCCCCGACCTCATTATAGGCTCTGCCTGGGCTTGTTTGGCATTAACGACAAATCCAGTGATTTATGACTTGCTTCAAATCTACATTTAGGCAGATTTAGGCTATTTTCGGTAATGACTACTTTACTGATTTCCAATCTTATCTTATGGTCTTGTTTATATCCACCATTACGCATATCAATAGTCTTTGTATAGCTCCGGCAGACTCTGTTCAGCGCACCTGAAATGGGTACAGTCCGAGTCTGAGCAATAAAATCTGGAGTATTTCAATTTTGTATTTTTTTTCGTTGTTATTGTTGTTGCTCAGCACTGTCTGGCGAAAAAGGGATAATTAAACCTACTTCGGATGAAACTCTTTCTTTCCCGGACTCCCCCATGCTTGCATCATCAGGTGAAGGATTTGGGGATAAGCCTTTTACAACAGTCACATATTGTAAGACTGACAAAAAAATTTGATTATATGCACGAAAGGCTGAGACGGACAAAGATTTAAAAGGAATCAGCAGGACAGTCAATGACAAAGAGTGGCGCTGAGAGTGCAGATGGAGGACAAAGTGTTTAAAAAGACAACCTTTAAGCTTGAGAGGAAGCTAAGTGATGACATAACAAGAATCTCCAGATGTAGAGTTTGGAATTCACGGATTCAGACCGCATGAGGGAAACCTAGAGAGTACAAAAGACGGGAGCAGATACGTATGTAGGAAGACAGGTACACCAATGTACCCAGATGGATCTGGTATGATGGGCCTGATCAGATGTTTGGGGAGCCACAGGGCTGAGATGGCGAGGTTACAGATACAACTTTTATGTTTGAGCCACAGGCGCCGGGTCAAGACAAGAGAGGTTCAACTGAATTTGCAATTTGGGCATCCCAATGTTCCGTGTGAAGACACAATAGGGTGTTTGTTTCGCATCTGTTGAGGAAGACGCTAACGACAACAGCTGAGCATCAAGAGTGGCGTCTGGCTGTCTGGAGGCTCATAATCATTTTCTTGCTGAGAATCAGATGAGAAGATAGAATCCGAAGACAGAGGCTGGAGAAGATGAGCTTAGCTTAGTAAAAAGACTGGAAGCAGGAATGAAGAGCTGAAGAGCTAGCCTTTATATTCAAGTATAATGGAGCATCTCTTGAGGTAATGATGTGGTTAACAAAAAAAGGCAGGCAGCTGTAGAGATTTTTAGCAAGATATATGTGAATTACAGAGTGAAACTGGATTTTTACCTGTTTTGTTGCTTGAATGAGGCAACAAAACACCAGTAAAATTATATAACATACAAATGACTGATCTGAGGGGGTATGGTAGAGTGAAGATGTGTTTTTGAACCTGGGACAAAGCCCAATCAGCTGTTTTCCCTTGCTTCCAGTCTTTATGCTAAGCTACGCTAATTGCCTCCTGGCTCTCGTTCAGTGCTAAAACTCACACCCGTGTGAACGGCATCAAACATTCTCACTTTATGGTTGTTGTAGGCGGTGATTCTTCATGAGATATCAATCGCTTTCCTGACTTTTACGGTAAGATATATGATATTTTATTTCCTTTAAGCAGAAATAATAGAATAAAGAGTATCAGTATCATGTCAAACGCAGTGCTTTACCGCGCGAGCGATAGCCGCCAGCGCTCCATTAATGTATGCTGAGTTAAGCGCGCCAGAGAGCCAGC
This sequence comes from Antennarius maculatus, assembly GCA_013358685.1. Classification (NCBI taxonomy): domain Eukaryota; kingdom Metazoa; phylum Chordata; class Actinopteri; order Lophiiformes; family Antennariidae; genus Antennarius; species Antennarius maculatus. The sequence goes on along the minus strand of CM023627.1, from coordinate 2,482,515 downwards.
ATGCCACAACTGACTTATATAAATGCATTATCGAGAGCTTAATGGAACATATCTTCCTGCTTCCTAATCCGAAGACATTTTCCATTAGACTAATTGCAATAGAGCTAATTTCAAAATGTCAAAGAATAGCTAATGGTTATGGTTCTTTGCCAATGAAACTTAATTTCCTCACAATCTGAATAGTGTTGTGCTTTCTTGAAACTCTTGTATGCAACCCCAAAAAAACACTTTGGGATCCATTAAGTGTGCATAGCACATCACCCCTAGAGGGGCAACGTTAGCATTTAGCCACCAAATATCTTTTTGTAAAACAGTTCCATGCTGCATGCTGAGATGTAGGGGTTAAAGAACCCCCCTCCCATCTATAAAAGTAAGCCACTATAATGTGTTTGTCATCAGAGAGGCATCTGCTCGGAATGGTTCGAGCACATTTTTAGCTCTTTTTTTCCTTCACCTTGTGCGGCAAACGATGCCGCCGTTACCAAAAAGGGACGCAAAGGCATTTAAGTGGTAGCTTCCAATTACACAGCTACTGATTACAGCGGATTCCTCCATGGCGCTCTCGCCTCTAACATCACCAGCGCTTCCTTAATCCTCCTCCAGATGACAAGATAGTCAGGCTGAACTGGTCCCCCCTGGATCAAAAATCCTGTTTCTGGAGAGCCAAAAGTGAAAAAAGAAAACACTTTGTGTGTGAACCAGAAGAGCAGGTAGCTGTACTCAAAAAGCATGGCTGACAATAATTGCAGCAAAGACTGGTAATGGCTCACAATTGTACCCTTTGTACAAAAAAAAAGAGGCTGTGGAAGCCTTTATATTTGTGTTTAACTTCAAAATGGCACAAACAAGACTATTTCGTTTGCTGCAAAGAGGTTGCACGTCGCTGTCTTTTTTTCTTTAAACGACCGATTTTTTGATTTAATAACTATAACATCACAAGAAAGTAGAAAGTCAAACTGAATCAGCAGTGAAATAATTCTCTCTCTGTCCAGATGATCCTGCTGTTTTACCAATGCAAATGTTCCACGACCGACCGACCTCCTCCTGACAGAGCTGTGCTTACTGGCGGAATGCAAACGATATAATTGGCCATGTAAACCCTTGCTCTATTAGACGGGGGGGGGGGGGGGCATGATGTCTGATAGCCTTCACCGCTACTAAAGCTCTTCATTAATCTCCATCCACAAGGTCAAGGAGTCTCCCCAATTCCGCTGTCAAAATGCAAACGACAGATTTAGTTGTCATGGCTTTTTGTTTCACCTCTTACTTCCAAATCATTCCATATTTGATCTGTATTTGTATTTTTCTGTGCAGAGGTCTTTCCGTCTTTATTCAGAAAACCCCTACAGCTCTAAACTTCCAAGGAAACTTCACTGCTTCTCCTGGCGTGGTAAATAAGAACCCGGAGCATTACCAGAGCTTTTTAGGTGCACAGCGTCTGACCCTGAAATAATTCTCCCCATCCAGCGAATGAGACTTTCGCTCGGTGGTAAAGGTTAGCCTCCGAGCCAGTGTTTAAAGCCGAGGAGGAATATTGTTCTCCTCCGCAAATAAATCAAAATGCATTTAAGTCTGTCATGCATTCATAAACTGGAAAAGGATACCGCACACACACATATTCCCTTCCTCCCACAAGCATTTCAAGCAGGCTGCATTGATCACACCAGTTTCATTACCTTTATATCCTCTGAGGTATCGTATGGAAGAGGAACTGCGGGGTCGTGGCCTTACCCTAAAAAAAAGAAAACACTTGATCAAGTTACTCTAATGATAGAAGAAATAAAGACGCTCCAATAGTCTTTCAGCGTATCAGCGGGTCTGGGTCAGCTGCGGGTCACGTCCCCCTCTGAAAGACTTATTAAGACCCGTTATCAAAAGTTATCTAACTGATGATGACGTGTGATTATATTCATGAAATTCAGCCGCTATGAGTCCAAAACCGTTTGGCTCAATAGATGTTTTTGTGCTATCACATCTCATCCTCACAGGATGAGATGTAATTCCAGTTGGAACCTCGACCAGGCCGGATTACAGTCGGCGTCGACTTGCGCTTTTGACAGTGGACGTCTTGCTGGAGGGATGATTGCGGAAAAAAATGGAAAGACGACTGGAGAGCGGGGTCGGGAAGGAAGTCTGACCTCAATTAAATGCACAACCCCTCCAGCAGGGCTTGTGGTTTTGCACTGCTTCTGCAGACACATGGTGTCTTCGCATGGGTTGGGCAGGGCTACTATAAGGGATTTTATTTTGGAGGGGTAGGGTATGACCCCAGGAGTGGGCTTTAAGAATTTGACGGTGATCCAAGGCATCATTTGGACCCAGAATACTAATATAATTAGGAGGGTCACGTTCCAATGCACCACGGATCCAGCTTTAGTTTGGAATGCGGCCCATATTCTGACATTTGCAAGCAGAAAACATACACATTACAATAAGTCAACCTTTACCGCGCACATGGCGACGCCTGTTGTGTTCACCCGACAAGCGACAGCATTTGTTGTGGTGAGACTTCTGTGTGAAGCTCGGCTCCCCCATTGCTGAAATCATTACTGGTCTATGTGTGTGTGTGTGTGAGTTGCCACCCGGCAGGGGTGGGGGGCAGCACTTATCAAAGGAGTAGCTGTTGTATGCACACATTAAAGAAAACTAATACTGCTGGAATTGCATTGTATGCGATCAACGGAGGTTATTATTAGTGGTTCCCTGTTCAAACTGAAGAAGAAAATGCGCTTATTTTTTGCACGTGACGTAAAAACGTACGCACATCAGTCTTGATTTGTTCTTTCCCATGACCCACTGCAGCATAACACTGCTTTCTTAAACACATTACTTCCTGGAGGTACAGAGCAATAACTCACGTACACATTATTGGATTAAACAAGTATCTACGCTAAACAAGAAACATATTGAAAAATTCATCATTTTGACTGCAAAGTTGCTAAATATTGACTCGCTGCTCAGACTGAATAATTCTCCGCCCTTATTTTTTTATTACCTTTTGAATTACGACTGTGCCTCTTGGCCGCCGCCATAGCGAGATGCAGAGCTTGGCCATGCCGAGCGGTACTTTAAAGGGCTCCGGCCCGGAAGGGATATTTCACATAACTGGAGCTCGGCGGGTGAAAGCCCCCACAGAGCCCAGTTTATTGTCTCAACAATGGCGGTAATGTCACACCTCCATGTGTAACTTATCCTTGACACCGTTCGCACTGGCCTGCTGCCCTGCGGTGGTGAAAGAAAACCCGCGGAGCTTAGTTACTGTGTCCTGACAGCAAGGTGACTCTCTGCTCGCCCTGAATGTCACGGCTAACACATCAGATTGATAGCAAAGCATCTTCTATATGTGCACATGTGATCTGATGTCTTTCTTTATGTCCATCATACTAGTAGAGGCAAAGAAACATAGACCATATCCCGTAGATAAAAACAAGTCTATTCCGGTGTTCCGTAAAAACTAGGAGACACTTGGAATTAGGGAAGATACCCTGGTGAGACCAGCGATGTTGTTTGGTCTAGAGACAGTGTCACTGAGGAAAAGACAGGAGGCAGAGCTGGAGGTAGCAGAGATGAAGATGCTGAGGTTCTCTCTGGGAGTGACCAGGAAGGATAGGATCAGGAATGAGTACATCAGAGGGACAGCACATGTTAGAGGTTTTGGAGATAAAGTCAGAGAGGCCAGACTGAGATGGTTTGGACATGTCCAGAGGAGAGATAGTGAATATATTGGTAGAAGGATGCTGAGTTTTGAACTGCCAGGCAGGAGGCCTAGAGGAAGACCAAAGAGGAGGTTTATGGATGTAGTGAAAGAGGACATGAAGGTAGTTGGTGTGAGAGAAGAGGATGCAGAAGACAGGGGCAACTGATTCGCTGTGAAGACCCCTGAAGGGAAAAGCCAAAAGGAGAAGAAGACGACGACCACCTTACTGGGAGTACAGTCAGTGTCTTTTATAACATGTCGTCTTGTTAGCATGAACAAGCTCACACATGACGATAATGCGTGTGACAACGCTGCCATAAACGCACCAAGAGATTTTTATCCCGAAGCGCCATCCCCCCATCGCGATCCCTTTCCTCTTCTTCGTCTCACTCCCGTTCACTCTCTGTCACTCTTTCCCGTTGGTTTTATGTGAGGCAGAACTCAATTCTTCAATTCCACACCCTGAGTGCTGTTGATAAGGGCCACGCCGGCTGCAATCGGGCCCCAGAGAGGGACGCGGCGAGCACGCAGAATGGCAGAAAATCGAATTCCTCAAGACAATGAGGTCCATTTGTAGAGTTAAGCCGGATGAAAGGCCCATATTTAGCAAGCCGCTGTTTCAGCCACCGTCTCCTATTGTTGGCCAGAGAGAAATAAAAGCTTATTCAACTGAAAGAAAAGTTGTGAGAAAGTGTTTTTGCCCTAATAATTAGCAGAGAAGCCCTCTGGACTGTTGGTGGTTTATCCTGAATGGATTATTATTTTATTGTATGGATGATTGACAATATTTCAGTGCTTTTTCTTCACAATCCACACAGAGAAAGGGGGAAAAATAACTAATTATGGATAAATGAGTGGCAGAAATCAGTTTTTTCATGAGATTTAAAAGCATGACACACTAATTAGCAATGTTGTAATAATCAATCAATCCCATAAAGTTCTGCATCTACAGGTTAACAAATGTTTTATAACTTAATATACAAAAAGTTATGTTGTTAATTTTGGTTAGCACCGGAATGAAATACAACAAAACACACTGTAAATACAATTAATGCACAAAATTGCTAATTGATAGCATGTAGCTTAATGCAAGATAATAAGCGCAAATGGGATGTAACACTCACCCGTGAGTGTTTGCCGAAGCAGACAGCCATTAGTTCCAGTTATTCCTCATTAACTATATGTGCCATCGATTCTGCTAATGGTGCAGCAAATGGAACAGACCTCAGTCTATGAGCTGCCTGCAAACAATCTGTTTAATTGAGAAATGACATCATCCACAAATAAAGCACTTTGAATTCGGTCTCGTTTCACACTGGCTTTACCCTGTGAAACTGTATGCCTCGGCAAATTTGTGCACAACATGCTCGCAAGGATAAGCCCTCCAAAGAGTCTCTCAAAGAACCAGAGTTCATTTTCTCCTCTAATTTTCTGTTCTGCCAGCCTCGTTCTTCCTCCCTCCTCTTGAGCGAATGCTTTTGTGCGACAAAGAGGCAGAGTGTTCCTCCCAAGCTGGAGTACTACTGTGCATCAGCAACCTCTTCAGAAGGTGCTGCTAGCATGAGTGCAGACTCGCCATTGTCGTTGTCTACTCCAGCAGAGCAGAGGCATGTTTTCACACAGAGCTGTGAAAACGTCATGATGGACGGGGTCGTAAAAGTTTGTGCGGAAAAAGAAACAAACTTCATATGCTGATGACACTGTGGCGTTCACTCATGTTCTCAATATGAAATCCATGATAACATTGTTTTGTAATGTCATATCAAGTCATGTTTTATGCATTTTTTTTGGACGGTCAGGTGCCTCAAAATTCTACACTTCAGTATCCATGTGGCTTTGCTGCTGTTGTCACACAGAAGAAAACAGTCAGGGGTCTGACGTGGGTCACGAAGCATCTTCTATTAGAATATTTTACATCAGAGCTGTCAATCGAATGTTAGTTCATCTGGATGATTCCATGAAAATCTCCTAATCTGAAATTGAACTCAGTCAAATTGTATTTATCAAGCCCATAAACACAGTTACAGTATTTTCCGCACTATAAGGCGCACCTAAAAACTTTTAATTTTCTCAAAAACCAACAGTAGACTTTATAATCCAGTGCGCCTTAAATATGAAAACAGTTTTAAAATAGGCCATTCATTGAAGGTGCGCCTTATAGTCCAGTGCGCCTTATAGTGCAGAAAATACTGTAGCCAAAAACGTCTTCATAATCCGTCCACCTCTGTTAACAGATTTAATTCATTCAGGTATGGAAGAACAGAAGTGAGAGCGATTCCAGGGATTATTCGACAGTTTCTAATTTCCTTCTCATACATGAACTCTATGTACCAAGGTTAAGAGATTCATTGAGAACCAGAAGACCCACTAAAAGGCTTGACCTAATCAGAGAAAGGAACTAATTTAAAAGTTAAGGTGAGGAAAAGAGTTTTAGGATTCCATTTACAGGCCTCAACAAAGTCTAATGCCAGCAGGGTAGTTAATCAAGAGGAAGGGGACACGATAGGAAAAGGCCCTGCAGACAGCTGACTTCTTTTTATGAAGTCATCAAAATGTATGCCATCGCCTTCTTTCCTACCCGCCTTCAGCCGTCGCTATCTAATAACGCCATAAAGTATAAAAAAAAAAAAAAACTCCGGTTTTAATTAAGATTCTTCCTGAAGCATTCCGAACTATTTGAAGACTTTACAAGAATTTACATTACAATAATCACGTCCGGATGAAACAAAGGCAGAGAGTAAGATGAATGGGTCCGACTGTAGGAATGGAGGAAATTTCGGTGGTTCTTTCTCGCTGAAGAAGAGGAACATATGTAATTACACGTAAAAAGAATAGCAATGGGTCAAGAACTGAACCTTGGGATACACCAACTCTCTTCTTTGTCTGTTATCTTGATTATTGTTATTATTTATAATTATTGATGGTAGAAATTTTAGCGGTAGGACTTAAATCTATGGATAGAGACACTAGACTGACCAAGTTTGGCCAAGAAACAGTTGTTAAAGAAAATGAAGTTCAAAAACGTTAATGCTAGTCAAACCAATTTACCTTCAAGTAGATGAACAGCTGTCCAGAAGAACCTGCAGGGGTTTTAATATGACCTATGGTAGACCATAGGCTGCTTTTGCCTCACGCAAATGAAGGGTATTTTCTGACTATTTTCTAATCTTAAAAAGAGACAGTAAAAGTACATTTTTCTTCTGAACTTTTAAAAAAGGTCAAGAACCGTGAATAGATCTGAAATTCTACTTCAAAATAAACAAAACAAAACTAGTCTTACTTATCGGTTATTATTATTATTGATTTCACTTTGTGTTTTTGCACTAAAATGCATTTATTGTAGTGACAAGAAACAGGATAAGGAAAACCAGGAGAACAGAACAGGAAGTAGGAACACGTGAAAGTTCCCTGTGGTGGGAAGTCATCTCATTCTAATTAACTCCTCCCAGCTCTCTGATGTCTCCTATAAGAGCTGTAGCTGAGACAGTTGCACGATGTTGAGTTTTAATGGCTTTTATACCTACTGGGATCCACGTCGGCCTCTACATGCACTGCCGTCACATTCCTCCGATGAACACTCGCCGTCTTTGTGACAGTTTCCTCCAGCGTGACGGAGGAGAGGAAGAAAGACGATGCTGCTCGTCTTTACATGAAAGCATAAACCACAAAAAAAAGCACTTATTTATATTTCATATTAAGGTGTCGCTTGCTCTTCTTGTTTTTCACGCTCTGCGGCAGATTGCTTTAGGACGGTGGCTAGGAGGAGCAAACGCAAACTTGATGACTTGTGTTTTCTTGGCTCGGCCAATGGGAAGAAAGGGCGCAGTTTTATTGGCATTGATTAGAGCATTATTGTGCACTGTTGCAAGATTATTACATTAACTAGTCTGGCTTAATCACATTAGGAATGTGAAAGGAGAGATTGAGTATGTCATATTCCTGCAGCGACATAGCTGCGGTCTTTCTGCTCGGTTGGTTTATTGGAGACGGGCCAGGCAGCGACCAGAAGCGTGAGGAACTTTGCTGACAAATGGACTCATTTCTTGCAACTTTTCGGGGCGATGATTGATGTCGTGTTTCCATCCTCGCCAACTGTGGCAAATTTGACCCATCAGAGTCACCTGGATTTTTCATCTGACAATCCTTTCTTCTATAAAACAATGAAAATTGATCGACATAGATTGGCTTTTACGCTGTTGGGGGAAGTTTCCGGATAAGAAATGACATGCCAGTCCAAAGTGGGTTTTCTTGTTTTAGTCGGTATAGCTTCAACGCATCATCTCTCTGTGACCTGTTTAACGCAAGTACCCCTCGTAGTCCGAGGAGACAAATTGTGCCTCGTCAGTATCTATAAAAGTCAGTGTTCCTTCAAGCCCATCTTGGGCTGCTCCAGAGGTTAATGGACCTCAGGCAGTCTTCCTCCCTTCACCCCAGCCAGGGGGCCACAGAGGCTGGGTAGTGAACTCTCAAAGATGGATCCCCTAGAGGAGTCTCTCCTGTTTCCTCATGAAAAAGCTTTTTACTGTCTCTCTTTTCTGACCCCTAGCCTTTTCATTGGACTAAAATTCAGACTATACACTCATGCAAACTGTGACCAATCCTGTCGACATTCAGATACTGCTTGACGTATGAAGTTTGACACCAGAGAGAAGTTTGTGTTGACTATAGAGGGTATTCTGGTTGTCTCTCGCTAGCATTATGTTGCAAATAAAAATTGAAAAGAGAAAAATAAAAGTTTTGACAGGTTCATAATCCCTGGTTTGCAGTGCCGACATCTATTAATTTCTTTTTGTGACCCTCTCAACCAATAATGAATCATTTCATACCTCAGAGAAATAAGGTCCACTGCCAGGGCCCCACCTGTTCACAGTGGGACCTCGCACCTCCTGGCTGACCTCATTAGCGGCTGTGTGAATACTGATGCTCTACATGTGTCTCTCTCCATGTTGATCCTATCTACAGTACACCGGGTGTCCGTTACAATCACACACAGGTTATAAAAATCCCACTCGGTCTGTAGATGAGTGGGCAAGGCTAAAGCGGGATAAAACAAACCGTGATGCAAAAAAAACGTTGCCAGGTCCTCGCATCACCATGACCACAATCTGAAAGCCTGACTTGTCTGACCTGATAAATATACCCTCTCACCCACGCTGACGACCCATAGTTTTCTCCACAGCAGTCAGAGAATTTCAAAAAGCCTCAGTCTCTGCTGAGTGATAATTACCCATGCTGCTCTCCAATGGAACATTTGCATAATCATCATCAGCCATTCACAGAGGACACACAAAGGATTATAATGAGGCAACAGAGAAACAAGAGGCATTTCAGGCAGCCATTGAAGACTTGCGCTGAGAGGGCGGCCATTGTCGCCTGATATTGTGCAGAACACCAGCAAACAGAAGGAGAGATGTAGCGATGATCTGTTTAGAGGAAGAGAAATCATAGAAATGCTTCGGCCAACGTGTCCCCAGGTATTTTGTGTTGCGTAACGGAGTGTTGCCTACTTAGGTTGCCGTATTTGTGTAGAGTTTTGGTAGAGAGGTGATCTAGAGAGTGGGAAGTGGAATAAAGAATCCTCTTATCCTTAACAAACATGCTGTAGCAACAAACGCAGTAGGTGGAAGCAGCAGGCGCTGTCAGGTATGTCCACTTTTAAATCTGCAGTCGTTTCTCCAAGCTTTACTTACGAAACCAAGTGTGCTTTGTGCAAGGGAGCGGAAGACCTTGATCTTAATACGCAATGTAGATCAGACACAGCTAAATGTCTCCTAGCGTTTGTATAGGCAGTTCTTGTACGAATACAAAAGACAAATAGTGTTCGTGGGCAAAATTCAAGCATCGATACAGAACTACTTCACACAAAATGTATTCCAGGAAAGTGGAGGTACTGCAATAAAGGGCAAGATGAATTCACTTCAATTACAATTTTGTTCAGTGCGAGGTTTAGCAAGAATCTGAACTATATTCTTCCTGAAATATATGCGATGGGCAAATACCTTCTGACTAAAGAAATTCAAGGTTATAGCAAGAGAAATCTACTTAAATTTAAGCAAAATAAAACCATTTAGTCTTTGATAAGACTTTCGGGCCGGGTCGGGCCTGGACTCTTACCTCTACTCTTGTTTAGTAATTGAATAACAATTACCATACAGCACCTTCTCTGTTTTACCTAAATCATTTTATAAAGGTATTCCTTAGTTTAATATCCAGATCGTTTGAGATACATAATATTTATATATTTGTTTTAAAAGTTAGCGAAAGATAAGCCCGAGTCCCACACGAACGTAATTATTGACATTTTGAGCCCGGGCCTAGAGGTAAGATCTTAAACCCGAACCCGAGTCCAAAAAAATTCCAGCCCGACCCGACCACGCGGGTATTATAGCCCGACCTCACCTGAACGTAATTATTGACTTTTTGAGCGCGACCCGGCCTGAATTTTGGGTCGAGTTTGGACTCGGGCTCGGGCTTAAGATCTTACCTCTAGCTCCTCCAACCAGGAGTCCTCAAAAATGCATTGGACAAGTTGTCTGGCTAGCTGAAAGAATGCCAAAGATTCAAGAGTGCTATATTTTAGTTTGGGTTTTGAGAGGCTTCCTATTCAGTCCTCAAAGTTTTCTTGTTCTGTGACAAATCGGAACAAAAAAAGAGATTTGACTTGTAGTTTGAGCCAATATTCTGACTACCTCACATAACCTGCTTGAATTTGATCCCATTCCCGAGGTCCCTTTGTTTTTCCGCACCCGTTTTATTGTCCGTCGGGTCTTCTGCTGGCGGCGTTCAGAGAAGTATCGACACAGCTCTTTGAATCTCTGGGTCAAAGTGTCTCATCAAAAGAGTGCTGGTAAAAGTTTTCTCTCAGTCTCAACCCGGCAAAAAAAAAAAAAAAAAAAACGCCATTGATCGTTTTCCGCCTCATTTCGGGGACAAACAAAAATCTTCCCCGGAACTTTGCTTTACTAGAAAACGTTTGAGCTCACATGAAAGAGAATTGCATGAGCCGTGATCAACAGACCTTATAACCTCCCGTGTGGACATGTTCAAATAAACGCTTCTACCTTTTGAAGCGTCAGATCTTTATTTATTGGTTATTGGGACAGAGAACGGGAGACCAGTCAAACGCAGGTGAGAAAGATCATCTTTCATCCAATCAGGCTAATGATTTATTTAGTCTCCACGCTGCGGTGGCTTAAACTTTAATGTCAAAATAACAACTGGGAATCAATAATTCATGTTATGCTAACAATGTATGTTTTCTATACCAAACAGAAAACCCACCCACAAACCAAATAGGCTAGCGTACGAGTCTAAAACGGCTCACGACGAGAGGTCTTTGTCTCTTTGTCTCGATGCATTCATGTTGCATGAAGCTGGATGCCCTTTCAACTGAAGGCTAAGATTAGCTTTATGTAAACATCGATCGAATTATACATTCAGCCGCCGAGCAACATCTGCTTGCAGTCGACTACCTCGTTTTCGAGAAGCGCTCGCTTGGCCGACCTGTGGGAGAGAAGTACGATTGCCAATCCCCAATCTGGTTCTCCTAAAAACAACATCCTGCATGCCTACTGGTGTCGCCCCCTCCCTTCCGAATTTCTTGCAGCTTCATAACTTCACAAAACTCCCCAATGAAGGAACTTGTCATCCGTACCACCTCCTTCATGTCATCCTCTCCGCCTCCCTCTTCCCTGCCGGTTATCCGTGACTTCCTGTCGGTATGCCTCGCCTTCCCCGGAGCCGGTCCGCGGTCCGCGAAGCGCTGCCTCTTCCCATGGATGCTGCTGGGTTGACAGGGAAGAGGATATGTGTGTGCTTGGGGGGGGGGGTGGAGGCCCAAGGAACCCCCAGAAAGACCTGCAAACACTCCAGTGGAGATAGACGGGGAATGTATGCCCTGAGATGGGTAGCGGGAGGGAAGGGGTGGAAAACGGTGGAGCGAGAAAAGAGGATGAAAACGGTGGGATATGATAAGATGGAGAGAAGAGATGAGTGATTAAGAAGGAGATATAAAAGCAGGGAGCAGGGAGTGTGCAGTCAGAGCTGTGGGGATATGAAACATCCTCAGGCGATATTCCTCAGCCTCGGCTCACTCGGGGTGAAGAGACAAAAACTTGGCTTTTATGCTGTAAACTTTGCTGCATGGTAGACGGGGATTAGGAGCGAGCGCAGCAGGGCGAGGATGTGGAGGAATACCAATGTTAGCACTCCTTTGACCACGAAACAGGGAATACGTTGAGGCATTAAGACGTTAGCGAGACGAGTGATCTTTTTGACAAGGGCAAAAGCGGCAACCGTCACCGGATGAGAGGCCGAGAAGATGGATGGACACGTGGCCGGAAGACTACCTGACACCTCCATTTTTTGATGTGTAATTACTCTTCTCTCTCTCTCTCTAAGTTTTTACTTACATTTTTTAATATATTCAGGTGAGAAATTGGCACACCATCACGGTAACAAGAAAAGAAAGAAAAAGGGAAAACAACCCACGGGGTGTTAAACAAAAAACGGACATTATCCGATGAGACAAATGAGGTGTTAAGCTACGCTACAGCTTAAAAAAACAATATTTAACAAATACATTTCATGGCAAATTAACCCCGTTTCAATGAAGGAATTGTTTTTACACGGACTTAACACCAAGGATGTGATAACGCAAAGATAATATGATTAAAAAATGACTCAATGTGCAAAAGCTACTGGTGTTCATTTTGTCAGCTATTTCTAACAACTGATGCTAATCATATCTAATCATTTTCTTTCTTACTCAACTGAAATTACAAATGATTTTGCCTTTTTTCCCGTTTATGGTTGAGGGGTGAAGGGGGCGGAGCCTATCCCAGGTGACTTTAAGAGGAGGGTAACATCGAACTTGAAGGCGTGGCTTAGCCATTAGCCAATTAGCGGATCCGAGGATGCGTTTTTACACCTCGCACTTGAAGCAGGCTTTTTTATTTTTTTTCCAAAACAACACGCTCGGATCACACTTCAGGCGATGAAGAGTGTGTGTCTGCCTGTGTGTGTGTGTGTGTGTGGGAGGTTTAGAGAGATGAGTGGGTGCGACGGAGGCATTTTGACTGCTTTAGAAGAACAAGGTCTCCAGAGTTAACATGACACTTCTCGTTCTTCCCGCTCTCTTGTCATTGTCACCAGGTAAATTGGCACGAACGTCGTTTCACGTGAAGTAGGTCAACGCGCAACGTGGCGTCGACTCACGAGATGTATTTGTCCATTAGATGGATTTTTTGTTTCGTAAACTAACCAACTAGAGGCGGATCACTAATAAAGATGGCGCTCCCGTCCTTCCGTCGCAGCGGGAGGGAAAGCCGACGGCCTGGTTTTTCCCCGAGCCCGTACATCCGCTTCCGTGACGCCGAACCGTTCGTTTTACAAAAGGAGAAGAGATGTTTGCAATCAAAAACTTGAAGCCGATTATGCAAAACACTGCGCGCGGCGTGCTGTTTTTGCATTTATTAAAGGTTTTGGAATTCATGCATATTCTTCTCCACTCAATCACATCATTATAATTACAGGGAAGAGAAATACAACTTCCCCTCAGTTGTTTAGAAAAGGGCACCGGGTTTAATTTAGCGAGACGCGGCATATTGCAGAGAAAAGGGACAACAAAACAAACCCAACATGCTTTTTTTTTCTTTTTACTTTTTTTTTTATTTTTACCCCCCCACTCCTCCCTTTACTCTCAAAGCAAATATCAAGAGAATAAAAATCATAATTAGAATCTTGAGACCAGAGCTTTCGGAGTTTGCTGAAATCCAGGTTTGTCATTTCTTCAGGGCTTTAACCGAAGCACCGGCTGCTTGTTCCATCTTAGGTTGGTGCTGCGTGCCCAAACCCGTCTTAGCTATTATTTAAAGAAGCCCCCATGAGGGCCAACGCTTGACGTCACCCCCCCCCCCCATTGTTGTGGGTGTGATTATCTAGAAATAGTCTTGGAATCGGAGCCATGGATGGCATCCTCAGGGAACGGGATTGGTGATTCCAGCCTCGGGCATTGGAGAATATTCATAAATTGCAAAAGAGAGGTGGAATATTTACAATAAGATTCCAATCTGTTTTGTTACTTTTACAGTCCAACAGGTTTTGTTTCTCAAAAATAAAGCTTACATGCGTAAAATTGAGGGGGAAAAAAGTCAGCAGCAACAGTTGTGATGATTACACCGACTAAAGGAAACCGTTTCAAGGAGAAAAAACCTCAAAAACCTCATTAATGAAAAATACCAGCTGACATGTCTCTACCCACGCAGGTGGTCCGTGTCAGGCTCGGTGCAAATCTGAGGAAACTAACTGCTTGTAGCAGCAGAATGTAAATAGCAAATTGAAAAAAAAACCAACAACAACATGGTGTATGACTTCTACTTCTACGTATCCACTCTTTTCACGCAATGCCGCCATTTATCAGCAGTCTTTGCAGACGTCTTTGCAGCTACTGCTGCTTATTATCCACCCGTATTCAGGGGGAAACATCCTATATTTTATACCGCTGAGAGGATCTGACGGCTGCTCCTGCTTTTACTTTCAAGTTTTATGTGAACACAACAAAAAATAAATAAAAGAAACGCCGGTGAGGCGGGAGTCAAAGGCAGTCGATCTAACGAAGACGCGACAGACAGTCTCGATCTGACAGAAGTAGTCATTTGTTTCTGCTCTGATGTTATATACGTGTGTGCATTGATGGGGAACCCGTATCGACCACAAACCGGTGTATTTGACCCATGAAATGTTCACCATGTGACCAAATCGGAGGCGTGGAATAGGACACGAGGATCCTGTGAGGTAGCTCAGCGCCATCACGTCCAAACTGGAAAAACTAAGCTTATAAAAGCTTTATGAATGATTAAACCTGCGATTCTCCGCCGTTATTGCTTTTGGCCCCCCCCCCCCCCCCGGAGAACTCATCACTTTCTTGGCCCCCTTTTTTTTTTCTTCTTTTTTTTCCAGATCTGACTTTAAAGCAGATCTGAAAAATTGTGCGATGTTTTCATCACACAATTACGAGACGGGATCGGTTCGGTTCTTTTTATCTCTCTGTCAAATACAACAGATGGATTTAATTTAGTGATGTGCGGTGGGGGGGGGGGGGGGTCAGGTGAGGCACGGCCTCAACTGTCATCAAGAAAGAATAAAAACAAAAATGGAAGAAATTAAATGGTTATATTTATCCAGTGGTGTGTATTATAGTTATTTTCTGTTTAACATCACCAATTTTAGGTTATTTTTACTCAAAATCGCTGACTAGCTGGCATGCTATACAGTGAGACCGTCATGCTATCTCTCTATATGTCGCTATTAAAATGTTAAAATGTTTGCTCTGTGAACTAAATTCCCATAATTTAGCTAATGTATATAATGTACAGTGTTTTTTTGTCAACGACTGTCACTGATTTGAATGGAGGACGGACGTTGGTGTGTTCAAGAGGTGACAATCCGGGTGTAAGATTGCATTAGCATTAGTGTAATATCAGTAAAATAAGAGCTGTGGGTAATACACCTGATTTTTACTTTATTCTGGCGCATACAGATCTCTTTTTACAATCTGACGCTACTTTTATTAAAATAAAGAAATGATCTGAGGAGTCCTTGAGTCACGATCTCTTGTTTATTCCAACGGGGCTTCCTGCTCCTTGAATCTCCCTCAGTCGTTTTGACTTTAAAGACAGAATGAGTGACATGTCTCTTTCAGAGGTACTGTCACCAGTCGCCTCACCTCCGCGCCGCCGAGCTGTTTATTTACCGAATTTCCAGCGGTTTTTTTTTTTTTTTTTTTTTTTTGCAGGAAAACAAATATTTTAAAGCTACATTTTTTATTTTTCCTGAATTCAAAACAGTTCATTTGCACGTCGTGTGATGAAGTTGGATTTCTCATCGCGGTTGCCTTAGGGCATTTTTTTTTTTTTGCCACTAATGTGTTGTTGGAATCAAACTACAGCTCAGACTTGTGGCCTGTTTGTATTCCGCTTCCCTCTGGGAGACGATCAATCCTCCAGAGACCTCCAGTTTGGAGGAGTTTGCACGACGCGAACGTAGCTTGTATGTTTCTATTCAGGCAAGATGAAAGCCAACCCATTCAGGTGTTTTTAAATACTTCGCCTTCGTGTACGATTTTGCGCCCCGTGTTTATCCGAGGCAAAGTGAGAGAAACTTTATTCAATACGAGCGCCGTGACTGCCGGTAGTGCGCAAAACAAATTTACAGATCTCCACCGCCTCAGCACAGAACAAATCATTTTCTTTATGTCACTTGTAAAGACCCATTTATAACTGTGAAATTCAGTCAATAAATTCTAGTGCCCTCTGCGGCCTTTTCTCCCTCTGCAGAACACGCAAAATGTCACAACCAAACGCCTTCAGAATATTCCCTCAACTCTGAAATAAACAAGCATGAGCGAGAAAATAACTCACAGAGTAAAAAGCACTTCGGGCTTTTTTCCACTTCCCCTCCCCGACGTAATCTTTCCCCGCATTTGAATTTGATGCATATTTTTCTCGGCGGGACGGCATCCTTCTTTAGCCGACGAGAGATCCTCGACATCCAATCGGGGGCCGAGTTGGAGGGGCTTTACGGCGAATCGAGCGCAACCCTCAGACGGGCGTCATGAGGCGTGAAGTCACAGAGGTCAACTAATACGCTGAAGGTTTAATAGAGAGGGGGGTCTAGAAGGTAAAAAGGGCGCCGTCTCCTCCGGGTATGATTTCATCACGGCACAATTAATCTGAAAAAAAGCTTTTAAAGGTTTCGGTTATTTGTCAGGATGAAAAGTAAAATCCTTTTTTTTTTTTTTTTTTTTGGCATCTGTAGCTTTTAAATAATTAAATAAAGATTATTTTCAAACATTTCATGAAGGATTACAGAATACAGTGTCAGACAGAATTCACTTTGTAGACGGTTAAATACGCAGACAGGATGCTGAAGTGTTTTTCCGTGTCGCTGTCACACCAGGATAACATGAAGCGATGCCCAGCTGTGCATAACTGGCACTAATCTTTCATAAGTGCTTATTTTCTAAAACTTTCTTTGGCAAAAAGAAATAAATAAATGACTGGAAAGCATTAAAGACACATTTTAGGACACAATAGAGCCTAAAAATAATTAATAAACCAAGTAGAGAAGTACAAAAAAAAAAAATCAAAAATACAGTACAACTTCCTTCAAGTAGAGAAGGAAGTGGATATGAGGTTTAATCAGCCAATCAGCATCAGTTATGCGTCGCCTGGGCCTTAAAATGTTGAATCATCGACATAGAAAGTGAGAAAAATCCCCAAAACATAACATGCTGACTCAAAAATGATAATATAATTTCAGATTTTACTGTGAAATCTGACTTTGTCTGGTTTCATCCAGAATTTTTCAGGGCGAAGTTAAAATGGGAGTTCCAATCGCTCGGGGCATGCCTGGTCCGTTTCTGTATGTCTTTCTGCTTCCAGATGAACAAGTTGGATCCGAAACAGATTTTCCTACGATTGGATATCAAAATGATGGCTGTGGAATAAAAACTGAAAGAGTTATAGCCAATTCATGCAGCGAAATCTAACTTATCCAGAGGCAAAAATCATTTTTTATAGAAAGATGAGTTTTGTTTCCGGTTTGTTCCTGTTTAGCCATGTCATCCGCACGACGTAACAGCGTGATTAAAGAAGCAATTACAAGATAATTACCCACATTAGGAATATTATACACAAAAGTGAATGTTTTAAAATACACAACTGGGAACCGCGGCGCACTTAAGAACCAATAGAGCTGAATGAAGGTTCTTACTCTGCTTAGAATCGGACTTCTAATAAAACTGACAGCTGTAATGAAATGCGCGGTCTGTTTTGCGTGCACGCGTCGCATCTATTTATAACATACAAGCCGATAAAAACAATAAACCCGTCACCCCCTGTCAGACTTGCATCCTTTTAGCGAGCGCCGGCAGACAGGCAGAACAATAAAAAAAAGGGGGTAACATAATAGACGATTTCAGATGAAATAACCATCGCGTCGGCAAAGGTTGACGGCGTAAAAATGAGAACGTACAAAGCTGTAGATTCTCGCAATCTTTTGTCGAAACCGCTGCATCCATGCTAGAAAAGTTTTTTTCCCGGAAAAAAACGTGTCTCTTGTAGTTACGAGAAAAACGCGGAATAAGCAAAATAAGCAGAAAATATGCGAAACGTTTCTAAGGAATGACTGGAGATTGAAGCGAGCAGCACCCCGCGGCGTAAAGAAAACCTCCTCTGCATCCAATTAAAGGAAAGCATCTAAACAGGCTTTCGTGAACGATGACCTTTACCAGGAAACGTTCAAATGGACCATTTCATTCTATTTACATGCGGCGGGGAAAATGTCCTATAAGCAGACGGAAGCTAATGAGGATGCGGTGAAATCCGACATGTTTGGAGTTAAAAACGGCGCCTAGATCAGAACTCTTTGGCCTGACAGAAAGAGGTACGTCTCCTTCTTCCAGGCTGCGGATAACCCCGCCTGACCTCCAAGAACATCAGTTTGTAGAACAATGTGTTAGGAAGCCTCTCGGGATCTGAGTGGAGAGCTCTGGAGCTAATAGGTACAGATATCCATTTTCTTCCCTGCCTGCGCCTGTGCCTCCTCTTTCCCTGCACTGCAAAAAAAAAATAAAAAAAATAAAATAAAAAATCCCATCTCAAACGGACTCGCGGGCGGAAACTGGCAGCTGCCGGCCGGGCTGCCACGGTTCGCCATGATTTTAACTCTGACAGCTGCAGACAGGAACCCAGCAGCAGCAGCAGCAGCAGCGCAATTACGCTGATGCTATAAGTAAAATGTGCCAAAAAGTGGAATCAAAATATAATATTCAATTACGGCTTTAAAATATAAACCCGACTGCACAATATAACAGCAAATATCTCAAATGCCTTTGTGGAAAAAAATCAGAAAGAAAACTGTTGTAGTGGATTTTAATGTAAATTCACAGCTGGGGGGGGGTTTATAGTTGGCGGAGCTCATGCAAAAAACAATGGATTCATGGTTAAAGTCAATGGTGAGGAATGATGGGAGTGAAACATGTAAAGTAGTACCTCGAGATACGAGTTGTTTGAGATACGAGACGTCACTCTGTCCATGTTTTTTGTTCCTCATATGAGCAAAATCTCAGATAGAAGTCGAACTTCACAACACCGCTAGTTAGCGGATGGATACATTAGTTGAGACCGGATCTCGTTCTTTACCACATGTTGGCGGATGGATACAACTTCAGTGAGACCGGATCTCGTTCTCGCTGGTGGAGTAAAGACGTAGCTCGTGTGTTCTTGTGACTTTTGCGTGTCTTTTCATTCTTTATCATTGTTTACGTAACATATATAATTGATTATACACAGATAAAATGGTTTTTTTTTTTAATAATTTGGTTTGAAAAAAGCCTTTTTTTACAAGGCTGGAATGGATTAAAATGATTTTAGTTCATCTAAACGCCGAATATTTGTTTGAAATGTAAAATATCACCATGAAAAGATAGGGGGCAGTGTGGAGCCAATTTGAACAAGAGACTAAAAGATGTGGAGACAAAAGTGAAGTAAAAAAAGCAGAAAAGAAGCGCTCTTTCCTGAAGTCTCGATGTACCTGAAGGCCTCACAGACCACTGAATGCATCGCTATCTACGCTTTTTTTTTTTTTTGCTTTTGACTCTCGCTGCCCCCTGGTGGATGCCTCCACACCAACGTTAAAGACGCGTAGAACTATATGTGGCGTTTTATGGCTACACCCGTACGTTAGCTTTGCTTTGACCTTCAGAGAACTCCTACTTACACATTAAAATGTTATCAAGAATATTCTAGCATCTACCTGACGATACATTTATACACGTATAAAAATCCATCACTCAGAGTTTGGCCTTTTTGTTTGACAAGAACTTGAACTTTTTATACTTTCCATCGTTCTATGGCTAAAATATCCCTGTTACATTTTACATGTATGCAAATGTCTCTTGTTTTTTGTTTTTCCAGTTTGCTTCTGCTACTTTTGGGGAGACTTTTTGCTCCACTGGTTCTTGGCCTCTGAACAGAAGGTCATTTGGAATGTTTGGTTGCAGTGAGTCATGCCGCTTTCGTCCCACACAGCTGACCCCAGAGCACAGCGATCAATATCAGACATGCTTGTGATTTTGATTTTTTTTTTTTTTTTTTTTTTGGTTGGCCTGTAGCGTTCGCAGCCAGGGAAAATCAAACCCAACGCCGGCCAACGATGTCGAGCGCTGTCCAATTGGCACCGGGCCCCTCATGAAGTGACACATCTCCATAGAGCACACTGGGAGGGGGGTGGGTGGGGGGACACGGCACTATGGACCAACTTAAAGAAATTTTTTTGCAGTTAAATTTATGATTTGGCCAAAATCTTAAATTTTATCTTAACTAAATATTTGTTTCATCAGGGCAAGTTGTAAATATTTCTCATGAGGACCACGATGCACAACCGTTTCCAAAGTAGCTACTGGATAAAACTTTTATTTTCTAATTTTTAGTTTCTACATCACCTTTTCGATCCTTTAAAATAAAGAAATAAGATAAAATAAATTCATACATGTTAAAAACAAAGGGCGCGTCTTTTCCCAGCGCAGAGGACTCAAACATGACCTTTAATCTTTATTAGAATTTAACAAACGAACAAATTCCCCCACATTTTGCGCGTCTAATCCAACATTTCTTTACACCTCATGACTTGTTAATGTGGATATTTGTTGCGGCGTGCTTCACTTCACCTCGTACCGAAGGAGACGCGGATGAGAACAAGGATTCTGGGGGGGTCTGTGGGGGGGGGGGGGTGTTATGACTGACGGCGCCTCTCAGCCAACCGTAGCGCGGATGCTGCGAGCGCCGCGCCTGCTTCTCTGACGCTATTGGCTGTTTCTCTGGAAAGTCGGTGGGTGGGTGGTGGGGGGGGGGGTTTGCGCTGATATTAATGACTGCTGGGGAGACGGCGGCGCATCTATGTGGTCCGGCTGACACCTGATCGAGGGGAGAGATGCGCCCTGAACAGCAGTGAAGAACCGGAGGAGGGGAAGGGCACCGGGAACAAAACGCACCTCTCTCTCTCTCTCTCTCCATCCTTACGCGTGGACTTCGTTTCGTTTGGTGTTTTCCTTCCACCTTGAATCTGCCGTGGAAGAAAGGCTCGAACTGATTCCTTTATCAACTGCGTAAAAAAAAAAAAAAAAAAACCCAAGAAGACCACACATTGTTCTCTTGGCTCTTTTTTTCCTCTTGTTTTTGTTGCGCGCTGGGGCTCGACCGTCATATTGGAGCGGCGCGCATGATGGGAATATAGGAAACCAGACGCTGCTTCGAGGGGCTATGATGATCAAATCCGGTAAGTTCGCTCTCTCCGCTCCTCTTTTCATTCCCGACTGCGCGGCTGCGTCTGTTCGGCGCAAGTTGATGGAAAAAAAAAAACGGCTGAAATCTCCAATTCGGGGATGATTTTTTTTTTTTTTTTTAAAGGACGCGTCGTCTCTCCGTTCAAATCATCTCTATCCTCGTGGTTAAACTCAGAAATCAGGGCAGATACTGCGGGATGATTGCGCCTCATGACTACATAGACCCGAATTCTCACTTGGACGTGGAGAGACGCGCTTTTGCGCAACTCCGCAGGATGTGAGTCAACCTGAGCGGATTTTTAAAGCGAGCTGAAGCTAAAAAAACCAAAACACCCAGATTATTCAAGTGTGTGTGTGTGTGTGTGTGTGTGTGTGTGTGTGTGTGTGTCGGACTGTGTGGTTTGACAGTTTCATATCACCGGGTTCTGCTTAGTGCGCGCACACCAGACACGTCTCGAAGAAATCCACAGAATGGTGGCCACCCCCCACACACACACACACCCCCCCACCCCATCACCACCTCCTCTTCCTCCTCCTCCTTTCGTTCTCCCCTCAAAATCATCCTGTTGCAAGCAGAGAAGTAGACCCCCCCCCCCTCCTCGACACGCGTCAGGAAAGTATGTTACGCATGGCTCACGGGCCTTATTTTAACGCGCGCACACGCGCACACACACACACACACACACACACACACACACACACACACACACACACACACACACACACACACACACACACACACACACACACACACATTTGGTTCTCACAGCCCATCTCCGCACCGGGAGGGGGGGCTCTGCGGGATCGAAGCGGCCCCAGAGGGGTCGCCTCGTCGCGCCGCTCGCCGTCAGCGGCTCCCCCGCTGGTTCCAGAACACATCCCGGGGTCTGGATCTCCAGAGAGGGGGGGGTTCAGTTACCCTATAACTGCATTGGGCGTCTCTCTCTCTCTCTCTAACTCTCTCACACACACACACACACACACACACACACACACACACACACACACACACACACCCTCTCCTCATCCAGCAGATGTATCACTCATGAATATTTCAAAGGCAGATAAAACCGATAATGGCCGATGATAATAAATGTGATTTTCACCAAGGGGGCTGCAGGATGTCATTGCTGTAATCTTCCCAGTACAGATGTGTGTGTGTGTGTGTGTGTGTGTTCTCCCCTTGCCATAGATACAATAGATTTTTGGCCTCCGCGCTATGAATGACGCACCAAAAGCAGCTGCTCGCTATGAAAAATGCATCCAAACGACACACGGGCGACATCACACGCCACACCGAGAGTGCCCCCCTCCCTCCCTTCTTCCCTCCCTCCTCACATCCCTCCTCACATCTCTCCACCCCCCCCCACCACCACCACCACCATCCCCAGGTTACGTGCCGTTCCCTGTCTGGTTTAAATGTTAGTATTCCTCCACCAGCCTTCCCCTGATGGGCGCGTATGGATGTGTTTGGTGTCAGTATCAGGTGTCACAAGTTTACCCCCCCCCCCATTCCCTTCCTCTCTTACACCCCCACCCCCTTCTCTAACAGAAAACAGCAAAGCCAAGCCATAATGGGTTGCTTTATTAATTTGGGCACATTTGTACAAAACTAATCAATACGACATGTCCGCACTAACTCACGCGCTTAAAGCCAGTGGCTTTTGCGAATTGCCTATTGATCTGCGTGTGAAAGAGTGAGCAGCAGCACAGGAGGGGAGAGGGGGATGGGGGGGGTAAGGTGAGGAGGGGGTGTCAGGATGGCCTTGTGGAGGCTCGGCGTGGGGGGGGGCGGTGATCATCCTGTGCCGTTAAAAATCACATTTATCTCAAGATTCAGGGTTTTTTTTCTTTTCAGTAATGGCGGTAACAAGATGCCCCCCCAGGATGCATTTGGAGGGAAGAGGAGGGCATGGAATGGGAGGGGGGGTTGTTCCTGAGTGGAATGCATGTAAACATATTCACTAGACGACGGCTGCGGGGGCTCAGCCTGTGCAGCCGAGCGTCGGCATCTCCTGATAGCATTGTGTTCCCAAACAAATACGGGGGCCAGCCCATTAAAATGGAATCAAGTGCAGGCCGGAGGAGAAAGGGGTGGTGGTGGTGGTGGGGTGGGGGGGGGTGTTCCATTTCGGATCCGGATGGACAAGGATTGCGTGGAATGAAAAGAGACCAGAGAGGATCGAACACACACACACACACGAAAAAAAAAAAGGAAAATAAAGGATCAAAACAGGTTCCGATGGCGGCATTCATGACATTTTGGTGTTTTCAGCTCGTATCAAAAGGTCAGCGAGGTGGGGGGGCGGGGGGGGGGGGGGCACACTTCATTTGTATCCATTGACATTTACTTTTACATTAGCATTTGGGTTATTTTGTCACCACGTGTTTCTGGAGTGTTTTTTTTTTTGTTTGTTTTTTTGTCGCAGTTTCGACAAAAAGGGTGCGTTAAAAACGACAGGAAAATGTCAGGTGGGTTGGTGTTTGTTTTTTTACATTAACGCAGGCAAACTAACAAAAAAACAAACCAATCAAAGCTATTAAAACACTAATCACGCTGCGATTCGACCGATTCCTATCAGAGTCGGACACGACGGCGACATATGCACGTATTCTGGTGTTTCAGACGCGAGTGGAGAGGGAGGCAGGCATCTGAGGCCTACTGCTGGGCGGTCCATCTGTTCTGCATACACACACACACACACACACACACACACACACACGCACGAGTGTGCAGGCCCATCAGCGCGCTAATAAAAAGCTCGGCGGACGTCGTTATCACGAGACCTGACCATGTGCCGAGTGGACGGACGGACGGATGGATGGATGGAGCGTCTAAATCCGAAGAGATGCAAATATTAAAAAAAACACCCTCTCCAAATCAGCCGGTGCTTTGTCTGGTTCCAAAAATAAATAAATAAAAAAAAACTGTCAAAAAAAAAAAAAAGACCTTTGTGCATTTCAAAAGATTCCCATCTCCCGTCTGCTTCGTGCTCAGGAAGTGTGGGAACGGAAGCAGGAACGGGGGGAGCTCATATCAAACCCCATGAAATCCTAATAAAGAGGTCCGAGCTGGCGGTAAACGCGTTTCAGCGGCGTATAATGATTGATTCCATCTGCCGTCGCCGACGATTCCCTGCAGGCTTTGTGGCCCCCTTGACCAGCCATATATTATTCATATAAATATAGATAGTTGCTCGTCTTTTTGGGGGGAGGGGGGCACAGACGCCACGTTTGCACCTGCAGATTCAATTTGGTTTTGACTTTCAGGGATACGCCACCGGTTCCCACCCCGTCCCTCCTCACACCTCCCCCTCTTTCATTCTAACAGCTATACATGGACCATTATGCAGATTTTTGTCAAGAGTGGGTGCGATTATGTTGGGGGGGAGGAGGGTTTAGAAATGAATGTCGGAATGTTCGCTACGCCTTTGACCTTATCGGCGGTAGCCTTGAGCTGGGAGCCTCGGCTTAATTTTAATAGATGCAGGGTGATGTGAATTAGATGGGGATGGGGGTGGGATGGGGGTGTTTTATCGCTATATGCCTAGACTCATGCATGCATTATGCGAATGAGCCGGGGGTATGTTTGATTTACACCTTCTCAGGTTGCCCGTGTTTGCGGATGCGTGCGTTTTTTTGCTTGCGTTTGTGAACATTCTGGTCCGCTGTGATTGTGCAGGTGGGTGTGCAGTAGTGTTCGATAGTGCAGCATGTGCGTTATCCCTTAAACGGCCCAAGGGCATGTTTTGCCTACATAAGTGCTAAAAACCAGAGACCTGGGTCCTGTGGTTAATTTGAAACATCGATTTTACATTAACAGTCGACTTTCTGCAAATTCGTGGCCAGCCGTGATTTTCGTCCACGTGAAGTCTCATTATGCATCAACGCCACCTAGAAACCCCTCTTTAATGGACTCCCCCTTACCTTAGAGGAGGTTTAATGGTAAATCAATGAGGTGAAGGGCAGGGAGGAGGGACGCCGAAGCCTTCCGGAGGCAGCCGCCCACCGAGGGGCTTACCCAGAAAGGCTAATGGACAGCGACAGGAAGTGATAGAAACAGCCAATACAGTAATTCCTCGCGCTTTTGGCGCCTCAAGGCATGACTTCACCTCATCGTGGATTTTGGGTAGTCACCTGATACCGTACGCGCATTCTATTGGCTGACGGCATCCGGAAGTGCGCTACGTTCCATCAGTCTCGGAAGGGAGTGCACATCCATAAGACACAAAAATGCTTTAAACAGTCGATAGAGTGTGTGAAATGATAATACAGATAGAAGATGGTTTAATATCAGTATGGGGAGGGTTCATAAACATTTAAATTACCGTAAATAAGATAGTTTGTCACTATATTGCGGAATTCGTTATTCGCGTGTGGTTCCTGGAACGCATTAACTGCAAGTAACAAGGGCGAACTCTACCCCCAAACTCCCAAATTTCCTTTGGTAAAATCCCCATTTTTTTTTTTTTTTTTAAACATTTTTTTTAATTAAAAACCCAGATTTCACACATTTTTTGAATGTTAATTTGAGAAATCGCATTCTGACAGCAATGGTTGATCACAGTTGATGCCAAGTGATGGTTGCCGATATACTGGAGCAACTAGATGTATTACTACTGCGTTGTGTGCAGCAATAGTTGAACCAACACCAACCATCTTCACACCCTAATAATAACTCACTTTAAGTGTAATTAATACTGTATTTTACGCTCCAATGTGGTGCCAGATACAACAACTAGTTTGGCCTAAAAGTAAACTGTGCAACTGAGGATGCTGCAGATGAGAACTGGTGGGAGTCGCTGGTCTCGTGTCTGTCGGGCATCGGCCCGCTGGGCGGACTGTAATTGGCTTTGTCAGCAGCAGCGTGACCTCAAACTTCCATCCTTACGGGATCGACCAAAAAAAGATGAGCCGCGCCGCGCCAAAGGAACGAAACGAAAGGCGAACAGGCCGGGACGTTAGTAATTAGGAAGTATCAGCTCCTGAGAGACTCAGTCAGATGGTATGCAGATAGACTAGATTTGGCACGGCGGGGGTGACAAGTATTGAGAAGGCAATTAGGCTGACAGCAATGAGCAATGAGAAAGTAGGATGCCCAGAAAGAGAGACTGGAAGCGGGATGTGCAGGAGGACTGAAATAAATGCCTGCCTCTCCTCAAGTCCACTTCTTGGTTGGATTCGAAAGGGAAGATTGTCCGTTTGAAGATGAGCGACAATGACGACACAAAGGATGTTTTTTAAAAAAAAATATAAGGTTTAGAATGAGAAGAATCACACAGGAGATGAGGGGAAGAAGAAATCGCCCAGGAATGAAAGAGAGAGGTTTATTACCAATGGATCAAAATTCCCAGTGAAGCTTTTCCACGATATACAGGCCATTTCCCTGAAAGAGGAGGCCATTCCGCTGCACCCTACTTTCCACATATGTTTGACCTTTATGTCTTCCATGCAGTTTTACCCCAGTAAAGGTGACGTCTACCTTTCAGCAGTTGCAACACCGGGCAATATCGGGCCTCATCATCATCCCTCCGAGGGGCCGACGCAATCCCAAAGGTAACCCGGAGTCTAAACCGATTCCGTGGCCTCGTCCACTCGTTTGGTGCAATAAATCGCCTCATTTCAAGCAGAGTCGTAGGTCAAACCCACTGTCGACCATCCGCGGGCGCTCGACCGTCCACGATGGCTATCATCTCTCCATCGTCGTGCTGCTAAACCCCCCCCCCCGCCCCGTCCACGGCTCGGTGAAGCCGGCAGGAGGATTTACAGCTCATTTCAATAATCAGCAGAAAACAAACAGTTCTGCCCAGCCGGCTTGAGTCAGGGTTGCCTGAATTAGCACCGCCGAGCCATCGAGGACCAATGCTTCCCGTTCCCGCTGTGCACACTCATTAATTTAGAGTCGTCATATCTCACCGGCCCCTAATCAAACTGTGTTTGCGCCATTACTGTCCAGACCAGCCACAGTTAGCATAATGGAGGTAGCCTGCTGGGAGAGTAACTTATGAGGTGTTGCCACAATGTGAATGGAAATGTTTTTCACCTTGACAGGAGATGAAGCACTTAAAAAGGGGAATATCCCAATTTGGGGATGTCGGGAATTAGTCCGCAATTTCCACATGAGAGCTGGTTCAATTAAAAATAGCACATAAGTCACAAAGACAATGTTTTCCTCTGGCGTATAAAACCTCCAACTGTGTAGAAAGAATAGTCTGACAACTTCAACACCCATTTTTTTCAACAGTAGCTTCACAAACTTCCATTGTTCACACATCGAGGAGGCGTCGGTATCCTCGACTTCAACGTTGCACTAACAAGTTGCGTGTTTTTTTTACCTAACAACAACAGCAACACAAAAGTACAGTATCTTAATGAGGAAAATCGGAGCTTTTGCGTCATGTCAAATGTCACGCTAATGAGGAGTGAAGTCTGACTAACAAGGACTGTTTGTGCCGGCGTCGCTGTTGTGCTCAGTCACGGACTCTTCTGTAAAACATGATCTCTATGATGCCAAACCCAGGGGTGTAAATATTTTTAAGAAGCTATAATTAATATTCTTTGGAATCTGAGATGTGTCTCTTGTGATAATCAGAACCATCAATAAAGTTTCCAGGGAAACACATCGGCCCAAACCTCCGACTGGAGTCTACAGGTGTGTTTACTCACCTACGACGGCGTCACGCTGCCCCCGATGTGACAACATGCCAAAGAAGACGTATATATAGAAATGCATCTATGTCAAAAGCGTTGGCGGTCTGGTGCGATGTTTAGCACACACAGCGAGCAGCGCTTTGTCAACCTCTACATAACAACAGTTTACCTGACAACGTTTACCTTCCAACGGCATCATTTCCTTTAGCTTGAGTCAGCAACTTTTTAAACCCATCATATTTTGATGAGTCAACAAAACACACTATGGAGAGACAAAGTTAGCAGCTAGCTGGCAAACATACCGTAGCATTTAGCAGAGTGGTGAGAATTCTGATTTTTGCGTCCAACTAATTTTCAAAATTTGAATATTAAAGTCTCAAACTAAAGGTTTTATAATTTTTTTTTGCGTTTACCAGAAACGGACACCCAGGAGTCCGTTTGCTAACGTTCACTGTCAGGAATAACGTTGGTGTAAGTGAACATCCTGAGGGTCAAACTGTCAGCTGCTGTAATGGAGGTACTTAGCATTAGCGCCATGAATGAAGACCTCATCCTGACCTATGAAAGGCTTCCACAGGGTCGCCCTGCACGTGTCAAAGTGGAGTTACGAGGCGTTGAAACATGTGAAGGCGACTGAAATCACCCGCTGCCGATTGCACATCCTGCCCGTCAAGACTATCCAGACCCGGATTAAAAGCATCCGTCTTTGGATTCTATTTGTCGTGGACTTATTAAGCACATTCCTCTTTGTCCTACGGTTTTGCTCCCCAAAACAAACCGCAGCATTTATTTATTTGTTCGTCTCTCAATCTCAAGCTGCTGCCTCCCCCCACGGCCTGTTCACGCTTAACACTTCCTGCTATGACAGCATCCTCGGGGTCAGCGGGGGTTAATGCGCCGCAATAGACGCTACGACAAGTTCCTCCCCCGGCGAGTCGTTTTGTCCTCGAAATCTCACCCCTTTTTTTCTTCCCTTCTCACTCAACCTCAATTACCAGCAAACCCAGCAGTGGATTGTGGGTGCGTGGGAGGAGGGAGGGCTGCAGCTGGACCTCTTATATTAATAGGTCTGAACAGGCGTCGTATCGTGGTGCAAGACCCAGAGTGTGGACTGCCTCTTCAGTGCATCGCACATCAAAATATATGTATAAAAATGTCTTGAAATGCGTCTTGAATGGTTTCTCCATCCAAACACGTGTTCCTTTGGAGGCTGTGTTGTTGCTAGCCTTATTTCAACACAACTACATCAATGGTAAACGCTTTCAGGAAGTTTAACTTGAAGCCATGCATCAGCAAAAGGGTTTTCTTACTTCCGTTACACCACGATTGACTTTATTCCAAACTGTTCCATTAGGCGACAAAGTAATCGACCGTTTTTGCCCAAAGACGTGTCGTATTTTGCTAATCTTGCCTTTCAATCAGTCGATTGTTTCCCTCCGACAGACTTTCGCCGGTCCAGAAGGCTTTTAAATAAACCTGATTTGCACATTTTTGTTAACGGCGTTTCTGTGGCGTGCCGTATTTAATCTGGTGTCAAATATGCGCGATGACGAAAGTCGGGAATTGAGATGCACCATCAGTTTCCATCATTTGAGCGTTTACTTAAGTCCCTGTCAAGGCTGGAGTTTAATGCTCCGGAGTGTAAATCCATCACTCCCCATTAAAAAACACATCATTGGATACAAAGGAGAAATGCTTCCTGAAAAAACATTTGATGACCATTAAATATCTCCACTTGATTGGATTATTATTAAAAATAAAAAGACAACATTTACCTGAGTGCTTCGCTCTTACATCAATCTTGACATTTTCAGACTTGCAGCGGGATCAGAATGGATGCGGCGGAACCACAAACACACACACACACACACACTGTAAATCAATGCAGGTGTGTTGCGCTGGTGGCGGGTCACGCGTCATTGAGTCGTTAGGCTCAAGTCGAGATGGGGGGGGGTCAATCCTTTCTCGTACGACATTGAAAATCACAAGAGGCAATATTTCTGTTGTTGCAGTTTCCTGCATGCCGATTTGTGCTTTGTATTACTAAATATTTCTATTTTACGGATTTGATTTTGCTGAAACACAAATAAAAGTATGAATCTCACAGAATGGGGTCTGGAAAAATGATGAAAATAACACCTAAAATGTTTCCCATTAGCGTAATCTATCCCATTTAATCACCAGGTAAATACGTTGCATTTGCAAATTGTCCGGTAAACCCTTCCTAATCCCATTTTAGATTTTCACCAGCATGGGGAAAACCGATGTTGCCATTAATGGGTTCGCTTCCTCAATCTGTTTATGGCTAAACCTTGCTGACTTGAGGTAATCTCCCCTCGATAAAGTAATCCTTAATATCGTAAAGAACGTTGGCGGAACTGTTTGTCCTTCCCGCCCATAGACCTTATTTGTGATTGCAAACAGAAAATATCCGTCACAAAGTGGAAGCAATAAAGCCATAAATGTCCCCTCTGGCGCTATTAACATCCTTGGTGAAACAAATAATACAATTAAGCTCCGCGGCTGCGGCTGTAACAGTATCCTAACCGCATTACGCTGTTGTGTAATTGTGATTACTAAAGAGAAAAGCCAGAGCAAACAGAGGTGAGACCCAAACACCGACGGCTGAATGGGCGACTCTGGCCTCCGCTCGCGAGGCATGGATCAACTCCATCGCCAACAAAGAAGAGCCAGTGCTGAGGGAGAGAAGCTCAACCCCGTTTATCAGAATGCTCTGGATGTTGCAGCTTATTAAAGTCCCAGGTGCTTTGAAAAATACCCCCCCCACACACACACACACACACTCCCTCCGATCCAGACTCCAGCCGGCGCTGGAGGAAGGCTTGAGGAATGAACTCTTGGCTTGGCGCCGCCAGCAGGGCCTTTTTAGAACTTTTAATTTATTTATTTATCTTATTTCTTTTTTTTCTCCCTCCGTGGCCACTGAGGTGGAAACGGCGAGGGCGATGAAATGAAACCATTTTTCTCTTCCCTTGTTCTCGCTCTCCAGCTGCCGTCACACACACACACACACACACACACAAACACACACACACACACACACACTCCCTCTCGATTCTCCCCATTTCATCCGCCGTCTCTCTTGACTTCTTCCCCGTCAACGTGGTTCTCGTTCTCATAGGGGCCCGGGATTATATCACGAGCGCCATCGAACCCATCTGTTCGCTAAGAGGCAGTTAAGACAAATTACATGGTACACTTCAAGCGTGGAGCATCGTCCACGACGGCGGACGCAAGAAATATGAGGTCAAAGGAGACAACGGATTGAAAGACTCGCGCGGAATCAGAGTTCCACTTGTACGTCACCTTGAGTGTTAATAACGGCACGCTAACACGCCCCATTCACGACAAAATAGTCACGAATGCACATTATTTGAATCTTTGTGGTATAGATAAAATATGTAAAAATCATCACAGTGCCTTTATTTAGTATGCGCCGCCCGCTCTCTGATATGCGGACGTTTGTAATTCCCACGATAAAATGAAAACGTCAATGAAAATCCCATTAATTTTTAAAATTATTGTTCCGAAAGAGCTTCCTTTTTTTTTCTCCCCCTCACACCCGGGAGAGATGACACAAAAATGCCAGCGATTCATAGCTACCTCTGTTTTTTTTTATATATACACATATATCTGGAGAGAGTCGTAAATTCCAAATGCAATTTAACAAAAACACAGATAAGGCCAGTGGTTTGCTGCTTTATAGTCTTCATTATTGCTGCTTGTAAACATGTGCATCCGACACCAAAGAATCCCCATTAAGTTTTTTTTTCCCCCCCCATTCATGTGTGCTCAAACGTGTATGCGACACCTCATCAACGCCGATTTCCAAAAATGCTAAATCCTATTAGCGTGCGTGTTTGCTGATTGCGCAGTGATTAATTATGTCAACACATTAATAAGCCTTCATTGTTGCTGCGACGGCTACACATTAGAACAAGCTAGTCAGATGGGTGCCTTTTCATACCCTCTCAGTGTCGACAGGAAGCGGCTGCCCGTTTACTTGTTGCTATAGCGACTGACATATTCCCGTGTCTTCAAGCAGCCTGCCCTTAAGGCTAATGCTTAAGCCCTAGAAAGTCTGCCATTTAAGAATCTCAATAAAGATTTCTATTTAACCAATAGTAGATCGGCTTTGCTGGCATCAGGATTAAAATCCATATTGTTGAGGCGCATCGTTAAGTCGACCAAATGAAGTCTACAAGGTCAGGAGGACGCAGGTCCACGGTTTTATATCTTAAGGGAAACTTTTATGAATGTCAATATGGATCTGTGCGCCTATAAGAAACAAGTTTGATCAATCCTTCTTTTATGATGCTCTCTGATCTTTTTGATTATCATGTGATTCTCATGAAGTTTTCCTCTCATTTATTCCCACAGGAAGGAATGGACTGGGCCGTGGACTCTGGAAGCTAGTAGCCACCACCAATGAGGATATCCGTTTTTAAAGACCAGGTTTTACACGGATACCTATAAATGTGCTCATAAGTCATTTGAGGTGTAAACTCAGTCCCATCTTTTTTTTGCTTTCCCGCCTCCCCCCCCCCCGTCCCACCTTC
This sequence comes from Antennarius maculatus, assembly GCA_013358685.1. Classification (NCBI taxonomy): domain Eukaryota; kingdom Metazoa; phylum Chordata; class Actinopteri; order Lophiiformes; family Antennariidae; genus Antennarius; species Antennarius maculatus. Next base: position 2,450,243 of record CM023627.1, on the reverse strand, counting down.
TCGGGTCGGCCCGACTGCAGCTTCGACCCCTGACCTTGTCACCGACAGACAGCGTTGAGTGATTGGTCATTATATCCAAGGGCATCAAGACTAAAAAAAAAAAGCACCACCCTAGGGAGTCTTGCTGCAGCTGGCGGCTGTAAGGGCGGTGAGTCAATCGCCTCAGCAGCTGTAGCAAATGATTCATTACTTGTGAAGTTAACGGCTCAGACCACTTAATCTACAAGGACCAATTTCTTACCAGAGGGAATCAGTCCAATATGAAGGACGTGTCGTTTGTGGATCTCTTTGTTGGCTTGGCCGTGGCCTCTTTTGTTGTGGCTACAGAGGAGAGGCCTGATTGCCCAAAGCTCTGTGTTTGTGAGATTAGACCCTGGTTTTCTCCCAGTTCTGTATACATGGAGGCGCAGACAGTTGACTGTAATGACTTGGGACTCTTTAGCCTGCCAGAAAAACTACCAGTGGGCACACAAGTGCTATTACTGCAAACAAACAATATTGCAAAGATCGACCGACCCTTGGATTACCTGGCAAATATCACGGAAATTGATTTATCACAAAACAACTTATCTTCCATCAGTGACGTCCGTCTGGGGAGTCTTCCTCAGCTGCTTTCCCTTCACATGGAGGAAAACTGGATATGGGACTTGCCCGAACGTTGTCTTGCCGAGGTGGCTAACCTTCAGGAGCTCTACATGAATCACAATCTCATCTCCTCCATTTCCCCGCTTGCTTTTCAGGGTCTCAGCAACCTTGTTCGGCTCCACCTCAACTCGAACAAGCTGAAGGTCATCAAAAGAGAGTGGTTCGAGCCCATGCCGAACCTGGAGATCCTGATGATCGGCGAGAACCCCGTTGTGTCCATCGACGATATGAGCTTCAAGCCTCTCCATAACCTCCGTAGCCTCGTTCTCACCAGAATGAACCTGTCTCAGCTTCCCGACGACGCCCTGGCCGGACTCGATAATTTAGAGAGCATCTCATTCTATGATAATATTTTCCCTGAGGTGCCTCATTCTGCACTGAGAAATGCAAAAAGTCTTAAGTTTCTGGATCTAAATAAAAACCCAATCACAAGGATACAGAGAGGGGACTTTGTGGATATGTTCCATCTGAAAGAATTGGGGATTAATAGCATGCCAGAGCTGGTTTCCATCGACAGCTTTGCCCTCAATAACCTCCCTGAGCTGACCAAAATAGAAGCCACTAACAATCCTAAACTCTCCTATATTCATCCCAATGCTTTCTACAAGCTACCGCGTCTGGAAACCCTAATGCTAAATGGCAACGCGCTCAGTGCTCTCCACAGGATTACTGTCGAGTCCCTCCCCAATCTCAGAGAGGTCAGCATGCATAGTAACCCCATCCGCTGCGACTGTGTAGTCCGCTGGATGAACATGAACAAGACCAACCTTCGCTTTATGGAGCCCGATTCGCTGTACTGCGTGGAGCCTCCCGAGTACGAAGGCCAGCATGTCCGACAGGTGCACTTCAGGGAGATGATGGAGATTTGTCTGCCACTCATTTCTCCCGAAAGCATGCCTGGGCATCTTAAGGCGCAGAACGGCAGCTCATTGTCACTCCATTGTCGGGCCTTTGCTGAACCGGAGCCGGACATCTACTGGATCACGCCTTCTGGCACCAGGGTCCTGCCTAACACCGTGTCCGACAAGTTCTACATGCACCCGGAGGGAACTTTTGACATCTACGATGTGACGGAAAACGAAGCTGGTCTTTACACGTGTGTTGCTCACAATCTGGTCGGAGCTGATCTCAAATCTGTGGCGGTGGAGGTGAATGGATATTTCCCTCAACCTGCAAACGGGTCTCTGGATATCAGGATCAAATCAGTGGAGACAAACTCCATCCTGGTTTCGTGGAAAGCTGATCCCGGCACCTTGGCTCCCAACATCAAGTGGTACACGGCATCGGGCGTTAACCATCCCACCACGGCGTTTAGCACCAGGGTTCCCTCTGACGTCCAGGTCTACAACATCACCCATCTCAGCCCGGCGACTCTCTACAAAGTATGTGTGGATGTTCGCAGCGTCCACTACAACCACGACACCAAATGCATCAATGTCACCACGAAGGGATTAGAGCTGGCGGCCAAGGACGTGGAAAAATGGGATGCGGCCGTGATCACCGTCTTTGGCGTGCTCTTGGCTCTAGTTTCAGTGGCATGTCTGCTTATTTATGGGTCTCTGAGGAACCACCACCTTTACGGAGATGTAAGGAAATGCGACTCCAAAGCTTTGCTGGCACCAGTGGAAGCTACTGGTATGCAATCTCCTTTCTTTACAAAGCTGCGGGTTTCGGGTAAGGGACTGCCAAGCGGCGTGGAAGTGAAAGCCACGGTCATAAATGTATCCGAAAATGCCTTTTAAGAAGCGCAGTTTTGTAGAGTACCAACCGACTACACTAAACGGACAAGCCTGTTTGGGCAAGGGTGGACGTATCTGTAGTACTGTTCCAAAGGCATACCACTGGTCCCCCCCACCCCCCCGCACCAAACCAACCTGCTCAAAGACACCGGCAAAGACACTGGGATGGAACAGTTTATAAGGGACTACGTTCATTCCCAGTTTGGACCCTATAGCTGAAGTGGTGGCTTTGAAACTGTTTCATCAAACCAAGCTCACATCAACAGGAAGGGGCATTTTGTGCAAAAAGTAACATTCAGACAAGAATACAGGCAGAAAGAAGGAAGTGAAGAAGATGATAATGATGATGATGATGGTCAACTCTATTGTAATTGACTGTTAAATGTGTTCAGAGTTGTGGAACTGTCCGTGTGGTCCCAAGCAATACCGTCTGTGCTTTGTAAAACCTCCATAGACGAGATAGAGATACAGTAATAACACCTGTCTATATTGGGAAGGGAGATTTAGTAGTGTAGACAAATAACAGTGACTATGGTGTAAGCCTTTTGATGAAATATACCCCCCCTTTTTCTATTTAAAAATGGATTCTTGATTTTTCATCGAGATATTGTTATATATCTATTATGTTGATGTAATGACAAATCCTCTGTATCCGAACGGCTTAAATGGGTTCTGAGTTCAGTCAAGGAGCGTTCAACTTTTGATTACAATGTCACATTAAGCTTAATGGAATTCAGCTACCAAATGAGCGTCTAGAGAGAGCCATTTGCCAAACGGTTGTTTATGCTGTGTAGTTCTCATTGCGACGGTGACTCGGAAGCAAAACGCGTTGGACTAAAACAAACATAATAGGCTGACTGAAACTGAGGTGATTGATGTGGTAAGTCCTCACGAAGCGGTCTGTTATTCCCTTGGTAAGTGCCTACAACGAGAACTATATGTACATGAGGTGAGCGGGAGGAAACCACGGCAAAAAAAAAAACGTGGAAGTGTCATCATCGCGGAATCACAGCTATTCTCCAGTCCTTTTAAGTGGAAATACTTTCTCAGTATTTTTAGCATACATATTTTAAGAAGACATTTCGTTGTTGCTTTGGGTGTAAAGTTCTAAAAGCCATTTTTATATTAACTGTACTATATGTGATCAATGGGCACAAACAGGCTAATTAAGAAAAGTGCTAAGTAAAAAAATAAATGTCATTGTTTCTTTTACAAACAACCGCCTACTTTATTTCCTTTCATTTCTTTTTTTTTTTTTTTTTTTGGGATTTGAGAATGCGTTGCACGTTTCGGTGCAAGCCTACATATTGGTGATGAATAAGTGGTGCAAAGCAAAAAGAGAAGCGTGACGGATGAAGTCAAGAGACTTTCAGCTGACTGTTTCCGTGGTCGTCCCGACCCAGAACAGAAGGAGAATAAAACGGTGACAAAAGAGCAGAAATAATTAGCTGCCTCATTAAGAACACATTCGTCCTTCATCCGGTCTCAATATAGCCACCGCGCTACAGCTACAGCTGCCGCCGGTGCATCCATACGACACGGAGATAAAGTACATTACCGGGGGGAGTCGACGTGACGCTGGGTGGGATGGAACCCGAGTCCCAGCACCCGCGGACGCACCTTTTATTTGTCTCCAGGAATAATCCGTCCGGTAGAACATTCTCGAATGAGAGAGAGAGAGAGAGAGAGGCAAGTGAAGACGAATGGTTGTCAGAGGCGGAGTGACACGTCGGATTTATCAAGCGGGTCCTGGCGCTCGTACATCAGGCCAGCCTTCAGCACGGCGGACAGAGGCTTTTAGAGGCGAGCTATCCGTCAAAGACAAAGGGAGTTAAAATATGACACGCCGTGCTCCTCAGGTAACACTCAGGAGCCCCAGAGGAGCAGAAACGCCACCTGTGCTTGTAAAAGAGAGGTGTACATACATGAGACTGTAAGGTCAAGGTCGCTTGTGTAAAGACGTGGATTTTATATGTTAAAAAAATTTCAAAAAACCCGCCCACAGACCCAAGAAACCAAACAAGCTCTTTGAGATTCAAAGCCGCTCATGGATATTAGCCGTATTGTTCCCCTTATTTCTTTCACAAGTCGTGATTTGATTACATCCTCGAGTGAATAAGCCCAACATTATCCGGAAACTCATCTCTCCTGCTGTCTCCTCCGATCTCACGCGTTTCCATGATCTCTTTCTCGTCTCTCCCTCCCACCTCCATCGCCGTGGAAAAACTCACTCCCGAGGCAGCCATTTGGAGGGTTGTCTCTTCCTGAATTTGTACATTCCTGCAAACTATATTAGAAGAAACCCATCTGGATTTAACTTAAATCCCACATGAAAAGAACCGGCGAGCTGTCGCCGTTTAATCCGCAGCGAATAGGTGGTGGTGGTGGTGGTGGTGGTGGGGGAGGGAAATTATGTTTTTCTCGCTGAATCTTCAAATATTTGAAATATTAAAAGCGTCTTGTTCTATTCAAAAATGCCATCTGCTCGGAGGCAGATATTCAAGTGTGTTCTATGAAGGGCTACAGATGGGGAGTTCCTGCATGGTTACATATGAATTTGAAATCCGGGACAATCATTGTGACCAGAAAGTTCTTTATTTTATTCCCAAATTCCTTTAATATTATTGCGTGTACCCTAAAATATAATCTGGAATGACTGACTTCCTACAAGCCTGCAGAAAGACATTCAGACAACCTCATATATGTAATAAATATATATATATATATATATTTTTTTTTTTTTCTTATTTAAAGCTGCTATTAATTCCCCCTTTATCTGAGATGAGATAAAAATGTCTTCCAGCACCAAAAGGTTCTGCAGAAAGCAAACAATGCGAAAGTCGCCGCCACGGACACTTTTATACATTTGAATTATCAGCTTATTAAAGTTACAAACTTCCATGTAGGTCAGCCAGTCGTCGCTACCGGCATCCGTGCACCAATGAAAAGTGAAATGTCAACACAGATTTACAATCCTGCTTGTGGGCGCTGTGTTTAATGCCATTACTTGCTTTTCAGATGCCTTTTCAGTAGCCGGCTTTGGACGATCAACCATATGACCTATGGATCGCAATAACAAAGCGTTGATTGCTTTTATGACAGAATAAAAATGGATTTGTCTCTCGGAGTCACTTCAGAGAAAATATTACACGCAGTAATTAAATTTAACCGCATTGGCTGCGGCGGCGTAGGTTGTTTTGTGTCTCATCACCTTTTGATGTGTTTACACAGGCGCTGATGTTACCGGAGATGACGGCTGAATTTTTTTCATACCCAACTCGCGTCAAACGGTGAGGCCGGAATTTGCCCTGCGCATCGCTATTCCAAACACGAATCGCTGTGTTTTTCCTGAAAAGTACAGACAGGGTGTCGCGGCGGATTTGATACGGCTCGTCAAAGAGAGTCCAGTCGAAAGCCATGTGTGTGGGTGTTTCTGCTCCGTCTGGCCTCTTCCTGCCTCCATTTCCATAACTACGACTCCCCAGGCGTCTCTTCTTGCGCAAAGTCGCAAGATGTGCGTAATAACACGCGAGTGGAGCCGTTAGCATGCAGGGAAAGTGCCAGAACAGTTGCTGTTAGCGGCTTCCATTGTCAAATAATCCCATGTTGACCCAATCGAGTGTCGGGGATGAAAGACGCTTTTCGTATTTTGTGTTTTTCTTCTTGTTCACGACTGAAAGTCGTGAAGGGCATTGATTCAGACGGAGAAATTGGGCGGTCTTGTATCAGTGGTTGTGAAAACCTCACCTCAGAGGGCTTTTCCGTTAATTGAAGACCCTTCCTCTAACAGATGATTGGTTTCCTGGGCCACCGATTGATCACGACCTCCCTTTGTCTTACCGCTGTTTCCTTTATTAAGTGCAGCCTGTGTCTGGGGTAAGATCGATGCAGCGACTAATGAGTTATTCACATGCATGTGCTCACATTAATGATGGATTGGGAATGGGGGTAGGTGGGAAGGAGGATGAGGTGGGGGAGGTTGCATGTACCTAACAAGCAAACATGGAAGGACGTGCAGAAACACCCTTTTCTAAGTGGGTTTTCTAAAGCGTTGTCAACCTCACGGCGTAGATGCACCATTGGAATAATTAGCCCCACGGAGGTCATCGATAATCGTGGCAGCCAGCATTAATCATCACAACATTAAAGTCTTGTTGGGAAATGGTTGGACGAGCCACCTTTGGTTATCGTCCTCGTGTAAGCACCGCCTATTCATTGGCAGTCTCAAGAAAAAAAAAACATGCTGCAGCCTCCATTAGGTAGATGAAGAGGAGTGAGACAACCACCGGCTTCAACGTGAGCTCACAGGCCGGGGGGGGAGGGTGTGAAGAAGAACTCATTTGATTATATCTCCAATTGTAGCTAGAGGAGGCCCCATGGGGGAGTCTAATGATCTCAATCCAAATTTGGTGCCCCAAACAGTTGCCTGGTTTGTCTCTCCTGACTGACTTACGGGATACCGCATGAAGTCGCTTGTAGAAATGTTTTCCATGTGTTTTTTTCACACCATTTCGCACCATCCACACGAGACTGTGCTCAAACTGAAGGAGAACTACAAGTTTAATGCGGCAAAGTCAATGCAAAGAGAACCTACCCATGCCCTTTGGGGTATTGCATCAAACTGCAAGTATGCACCAAAAATTTGGCCCCGTCCCAATTCCCTCTTGCTGCTACCCCTCCATTTTGCACGAGGGGTAGTGGCTACCTAGCCTGTTGGGATGGGCCTCCAAACAAAAGTGTTTTTGGATACAGAGGCAAGAAATCCCAGATTGCTTAGCAAACATCTGATTTCCAGGAGATTACCCTTTGAACATGGGAGTTAGGATTAAATTGAGGGATTGGGATTGGGCAAACTGGACCTACTGGAGGAATCAACACCTTCGGTTTCAGCGGATCCGGCTCTTATCCAGAGCCGTTTACCGGTGGAAGGAGAGCTCGGGGTGTCTTTTTAAACTTATGGGATTATTTTCGTTCTCACTTATCAACCTGTCTGCAGCTTTGCGGCGCCAACGCACCGACTGCTAGGTGTTAATGTAATGTTGACTGGTGACGGCGAGGGAAATGGGCTTCGGTTCATGAATGTACCGAGGGAGGAAGTAAGTGCGAACCGGGGTCTCTGGTGAGTCGCATTCAAGCACTGGCGGATGGATTTTAAACACTCAGATACACACTTTCACTTGTCGCTCGCTAGCTTACAGCTAATGCCCAGCAATTTTTTCTGGCTGTTTGGGTCAGTAACACACTTTGAGTGACTCAGAAGAAAGCAAAAACCTCTTACATCACCACTGTCAGCAAAACCTGACCAACCGGAAAGTGGTTTTCCCATGAATGAGTCGACGATTAGGAGGATCCTGTTGTGCATCCTGTGTTCTTAATTTTATTTACCATTTCTTTTCACTTCATTACAAGGTCAAAATGTAAATTGTTAGAAAAATTCAAATTTTGCAATGATGGAACAAAAAGGGGAAAGATTGTGTTGTGCCAACATAAAATCAGTTTCCAGTTGTTTGGCAATGATGGTCAATCAGAATCCTTCACTAAAGCAGCTATCACCTGCTTGTTTGTAGGTACAACTTATTTCTAACTAATTTTGTGTAACAGTATCTCGTAAAAAGTAAAAATGCAAAAACAAACATACCCCCAGTCTTTGCTGAGGTCTCTGGAGTTCGTTCTGTACCCATTGATGTTCCCTTCATGATCACACATCACCACAAACCGAAACGTGTGAATAAAATGTGTTATATAAAAGAAGACAACTCTGAAAACCCAACTCTTATTTTTGAAGAACTGATATTCAGAAATTTGGTTTTGAGGTGTGTGTTGCTGTTGGCAGACATTACTTCTGATATTTGTCTTCCTTCTCTCTATCCCAGTTGAAGGTTAATTTCTTTTCCCCGCATATTTAATCCAACCTAAAAACAGCTAACTAACGCAATGTCGGCGTCAGATTGGCATCAGAATCCCTCGCTGAGCTCTACGACGGTGCGGCAGGAAGGACGCCTATATGACCTAAATAAATCGACGCGTGTTGTCTGTCGTCGCTCCGGGCGGTCTCGCTCTTTGATGTAACGATGGCAGCTTTGGGGCGGAGAGAGGGATGGGTTTTATTAGATAAGGGGCGAGGCTCATGAGGGCCATTTGTTGGGGGGGGGGGGGGGGGGGGGACACATCAGCACCGTCCTCCTCCTCCTCTTCCTCGCTTGTCTGAAACAACTACTCTTAACCGACTGCATCGCAAGCATGTTCAAACTCACGCCGCTCATCAGTTCTGTCGTTTGCAGAGACCCAATCAGGCTAAAATAAGGGACGGATGTCTTTGTAAGCGGCTCCCCGCCGTCTGTCAGGGTTGTTTACACAGGTATTTTAAACCTGCTCCTGAAACAAACACACAAACGGATGTGGTCGACCATCAATCATCCCTACCTCCCCCTTACCGTCGCCCGTTGTGCACGAGGACGGCGTCTCAGTGTGGTTCCGCGGAACAAGGTTACACAAAACTACCGTACTCCTTCAGTTCATTACACGCTTCCCTGGAAACTAGAATAACAATAAGCCAAGCCGCGCGTTTGATCTTCATTATCTTTTGACGGATTCTTTCTCTTCTTCTATCTCGATATTTACCTTCCCTTCTCCTCTTGTGTTTCCTCCCGTCTCCAGTTGAGACAAGTCCACCGGTTACGATTAGATCCCGCCGAAGCTAAATGACCGTTTCACACCGATGATAATTGCTGTTTACATTAATTATTTACCTTGATTGTTTAAGACTGAAGTGAAGGGAGCGGCGGGGATGGGGAAGGGGATCTGCTTTAACGCCATCATTTACCCGCCGAGAACGATGCTTCCATTGACCAAAAGCCGTTAATCTATGAAATAAAAGAAACCACACAAGCAATTAAATTGTATTATGTTAATGCTGGAATTAGCACCAGACTGTGGAATAGCATCACATTCATTATTGTCCCAAATAACAAATTGTTCTCTCTTCTGGCCGTGTTAAAACATTTTTCTCTCTCCGGGGGAAAGAAATGCAGCGGTACTGTTTGTCACGAAGGCCTACCACCGAATATGTCGAGATCAGTAAAGTAAAAAAAAAAAAACATGTCAAGAAAAAGTCTGAAAACCAAATGAGCAAAACTAAAAGCCTTCTATTTATGCACTTTCTGCTCGACGCGCTGTAGAAATGTATGCCATTTGCAGCCGCTCTCGCGATCCTGTCAAATGAGAAAGCCATCCTAGTTCTTCTGAAGTGTGTCCAAAAAGAACATGGGTGATAACGAGGGTCTGGCGCCTTTCCCTTACTTCTGCGAGCCATTAGCGGGAAAAAAGGCTCTTTTGTTGGATGTCGACTTGGAGAAGCAACCCTTCCCGTCTATCAGTTGGTTTTTCCCGAGGCTGTGTTTTCAGACTCCTACCCCCGCTGGACTCAAACTGAGGAGCGTAAAGTTTGAACTTGTGCCATTTCGGCTTTTCGTGACTCCTGCTGAGGTGACAGAATGTGAGCCGGGTTGTTGAGGGTGATCCGAATCAAGAGGGAACTGAGGTAACGAGGGGTATTCAATCACGGGAATGAGAGCGCTCTTAGAACAAAGAGGTCTTAAGCCCGGAGCAGTCAGGGGGAAATAGGCATATAACTCAACTTAGATTGTGATTCAGGTCGGCAGCAGGATGAATGGATAGCCTCTTTATAATAACAGTACACTGATTCTCCCGATAGGCCCTCCTGTTCCTTGAAATGCACCATCATGTTGCTTTTCAACTCACTTAGGGGAGAAAAGTAATATCCAAGAACAGATTCGTACTGTTTTACCCCGAACCGTTGCTTCCGCCCATCGCTCATATGGCCGGGGTGTTTTCTCGTAATGCCCCCACCCCTCGCTTGTGTAGTTTATTTTCATAGTTCAGCAGTCCAAATTGGATTTTGTTTATGATGCATGATATTGAAAGCAAACAAGCTCCCTGGGGGCAGAATGGGGGAGTTGGGCGCCGGCGTCACTTTCGTCATCCGGCTGAACAAGCTAGCAAATAGATCCAAGTGATTTTTGTTGATGCGTCGAGATGTGTGGCTCCCCGAGCACGAGAAAGACACATTCATTCTATATTTATTCATTTATGCCACCAGTGAGGTGTCAAGAATATTGATGACCCTTGGCAGAAATTAGACTGAACGTCAAAATAGAACAGAGGGATGCGTCCCGCACGGCACTCGCAGTCCTTGCAACACTCATCAAATGGCCAGAAATTGCAACTGAATAAGCAGAAAACACTGGATCAAAAAATAAATAACTCTAAACTAGACAAGGCTGGCAAAAAAAATGCTCCGACATTATGAAAGTTACCTCATTTTAATTGAAGAGAGACAAATTCAGGATTAGCATCCGTCGCTAATTGGAGGGAAACCACACTACATTTATGTAAGAGGAACGAGTCGCAGCATCAGAGTTTGTTTGCTCGGCTAACGGCGTCAAAGAACTCTAATCCAAAATCACTTTTTTTACAGACCCAGCATTTGTAAGTAACAGATGAAAGCATTGATTCTTGTCTCGGATCGATTTTCTTCATTTCCTCGATTCAAAGTTCACCGTCAAACTCTTAACCGTAAACCAGCCGAGCCGAGCACAGAAAACAATAAAAAACAACCAAAAACTTAAAGCACAGAAAAGACACCGGCAATTGATCAGGGGGTTTGGCGAGAGAGGTGGCATCTCTCTTATCAGATTCATTAGTCTTTTGGCCGCTCTGACATTTCCATTTGCACACTCCAATTGACGAAGTAAAACACCCGTTTGACTCTACATTGGGTAATCTCTCCTCGTGCCGCTCCTCCATCCTCCATCCTCCAGAGTGCAGCCTCATCATCGATGGGGGGTTGGAAACACCAACAGGGCAGTTTTGCCAAGGAGTCGGAGGAGTACGTGTGCCGCAGAGTATCCCGTCAATCCAGGGTCACTCCCACAAATCACCTCGGGGAAGGGCACCCGTCGATGTTTTGCTTTCACCCTATCAACACCACCTCTCCTCCCCCTTCTTGCATACCTAAACAACTCCTCTGAAGAGTGACCATCTGATGGAATCACCATCAGGACCTCGCCGCCAGGCGATTGACCGCCTCCACACTCGCGTGGAGTCTCGCAGCCATCTCTCTCATTTAGACGCAACTTCTTGACTCCTCAGCGTTGGAGGGTCAAACGGACTCTTTTCAAGGCTGGAATGGATAGTAAATTGCACAAACTGACTGACAGGAGGGGAGGGGGGCATGTGGCAGAGCCTCGTCGGCTCGGTGAACCCCGGTGACCCGGGTTTCCCTAATGATGTCGGCCAGATGGAGAGATGTTGGATGATTATGCGGCAGATTGAGCAGAAATCTCAATGCCCGGCTTTTGCTTTGTACACCCCCTCTCCTTGCCCCTCGCCATCCATCACCTTGCTTTCCATCCAATCAGCTCCGCCTCCCCCTTTCCCATCTTCTTCCACTCCACCATGCATTCATCATGCGTTTCTCCTTACACGTTTATCTCCCCCGATCCTGGACTTCTTCACAACTCCACCCATTTGGAGCTGTGGAAACACACCAGGAGTCTTTGGTCAAATCCAATGATGCTCCCATCCAACGGTGGCATTTAATCAATCGAAATCTTATTTTGGGGATGAGCAGAGAGGAAGTTGTTTTTTTCATGAGCTGCTCTGTAATAGAATAACACAGCCAGAAGGCCAGGTCGCTCATCACCAGGGACTCGATAGATTGAGGTGATCGAGTTGTTTGAAGATGAGTTTTGAATACCGCCTCTGCCACCTGGCAGGCTCGACTGTCGCTCAGTACCGATAACATGTAAAAATGTCAATTAAAAAAGATTCAATTTCAAAAAAGGCCATTAGTGGATGAAGTTGGTTGCATTAGCATCGTGTTCAGACATTTTATAAGGTGGGTAAAATATGTCTTATACCATAAGGGACAGGAGGACATCGTTTGTCCACGTCATCCAAACCCCCTGACGATCTCTGACCTGGACAACAAATTGCGACTTTGGGGAAGGATTAAAAAGAATATTCTTCCCTGTACCTTCTGGATTTTTTCGATTCAATCGCAGGCAAAACAAATAAGAGCTGACAACAACAGTGAAAGGTGTTCAGATACAGTCAGTATGAATATATTTCCTTGCAGCAGAAGTGCTTGAATCTACTTTTCTGTGTTTCCATCTGAAATGCAGGTTTAGAGATAAATTTCATGCCGTGGAGACGCTCGATTTCCTGATATTTATCAGTCTTTCAGCTCTTTTACGGTGGCGTCGATGAAACGCCTGCTTCTTCTTTAAAAAAATAGATTATAATTCAAGCATTGGGATGCTGATACAAAAGTCGATTACCATAGCAACGATCAAAGATCAGTGAAGTCTCATATTTCAGTGCAGCGATGTACTTGTGATGGATGATTCTAACACTCTCGCATAGTCTTCCTTTCATTCACGTAATATTTTTGGAAACACTGATCTCCAGTGTGTGTGTGTGTGTGTGTGTGTGTGTGTGTGTGTGTGTGTGTGTGACATTCATCAGTCCATCTGTTGAGGAGGCTCCATAACAGCCTCAGATGGTGGATCTGATCAACAGCTCATATCCTGTAGTCGTACGACCACAACATGTTCCGTTCTTCTCCGAATGAGAAATACCAACTCTTCCTCTTCTTCGCTCGTCTTCCTCAATGCGCGAATGTGTTTTATGGAAGGAGTTAACTGGTACAACGTGTTCTTGGGCTTTATTCCCATCGTTCCCTTACATTAACCGAGCGTTACCCTCACTACAGATGGAACAGAGGACATAAAGTTTCGTCCAAAGCAGGATGAGGTGACTCTTCTGCCCATGCCCTTAGCTCTACCCTCAAGAAAGACCCGGTCCCCTGGTGCCACCTCTGCTCCCAAATAATTAGACAGGTCAAAAACCAGAGGACAGATTTCCTTGTGGGAATTAATAAAGAATATCCCGCCAAGACTCCTGAAGTGCAGCCAAGCACAAAACGCCGTGCCCCTACCATGACGCACAAACACACCGCCTCTTTGACTGATGGGGGATGATGGTGACATGACATTTGGCAGGTCAAGCACACAGATGGTGGACACCTAGCGAGTTCGCTGGCTCGCTGCAGTGTGTTAGATTTGGAGCCGACATCCATGCTGCTTCCTAGCAAAAAAATTGCTAGTTTAGAGAGAGAGAGAGAAAAAAAAATCTCCCTGGCACCACAGATTAACAGAGCAGATGTTCTCACCTCCTCCATCATTGGCAAAGAATGATAAGCAAGCACTGACCGGAGAGAGAAAAGTTGGTCTAAGTTTTGGATTTGACTGACGAAAGCCAGTCTGTGATTGCGTGAATAAGTTGGAGCTCAATTTAGATAGACCAAGCTAAAAAACTAAAAACCAGTCAGATTACTTCATCCATAAAAGGCAGTGTTTATTGTGTTCTAGAGACACAATACAGTAAACACAGAATCAGACCGGCTGTGATTGGAATAGCTCTGACCTTTAATCGTATTGATTTTGGCTGGGGTTGCTTGAGGACAGACTCAGACACAAAGCCGGCGAGAGCCTTTGTGCGAATCATCGAGTTGTGCTGAATTATGTGACTTGGATTTTTCTTGGAATGCAAACATTCCTTCAACGGATGCAGGGAAGATATCACCCATCAACCACTATTCCATCCATCCATCAGCCCGACAGACTGATCCAAAGGAACATTTGGGCCGTTTCCATCCATCCATGTATCCTCCCAACATTCATCCATTTACGTAACCATCCACGTATCCATCATCATTCCATTCTTCCACCCATCCATCCATCTGTCCTCCCCCCACTTCTTATTCCCTCATCTATCAGTCTTACACACCAAAAGCTGACTGGATGCGACAAACACAAGCCATCACGACAGTTTAAGGGAGAATGAAGGAGCCCCGTGAGAGAAACCAGGAAACATTCCAGTGCAAATGAAGAATCAGTAAAGCCCATTACGCTGATTCAGTGCTGCTACTTCAGTGTTCTGTGATTATTGTGTTAGTTTTCACGGTCAGTGACGGTGTTAAGGAGGACATTATCATTAAACAATGAGACATATGGTCTTGTGAGTCAACACCGCGACAATTCCAATACAGGATCTGTGAAAATAGAGGTCAGAAATTGGGTTCAATCTCTTCAAATGGGAGAGCGTACCATTTAGAGTGGCGTCTTCTGGGCGGGTGAAGGAAAGGAAGAGAGTAGCGGGAGGTTAGTGGATTCTTTAATGGGCTTCTCAGATGACTAACTAAACGTTTCAGGCGCTTTGCCGTAATTAGTTTGATTCACCAGCTACGCTTGAAGGCTCGTGGTTTGTCGTTTTGCTCTTATTATTCCTTATCTCGGGTTTTGGCGTCCAACGCTGTTTGAGGCTCCGCTGCCATCTGAGGGCCCACGGAGAGGAAACCGCCCTCGAGTCGCGAGGAAAACATCGCTTTCCTTTCTCTTTTCAAAAGCTTTCAACAAACCGGAGCGGCTTGAAACAAGCCTGACAAAAAACGTTATTTGAGATGAAGGAAGTAAACACAGGACGAGAGTCGCCAGTGGAGAATTTCTTCATAGCAGGATATTGCAGTACGTTATCCTCTTCAAGGAATACTTTCCAAGCATTACCCTCAAGGCTAAGTGTAGAATGGTGGGATTGAAGCTGTCATGAAAACCTTGAAGGTCTACCATGCTCTTCTAACAGCAGTGACTTGGCTAATCTTAGCATGCTATGCCTTAAAAATATAATTTTGTCTCTGAAATTTGCTTTTTTCCTTTGTAATATGTTGCTGGGAGTCGTATACGGTGAATTTACTGGAGCGTTTTTTCACGTAAAACCAGAACAATGAGCTAAACACATCCCTCAAAAAGTGTGGTATTGCTCAGGGAAGACTGCAAAGAATTCCTAATGACCGTGAAAACATAACAGAGATATTGTTAATGTTGTTCAATATTAATTACAGCACATTTACATAACAAAATTAGATGCTGCTGTAACCTGTGCTTCACATTTATTGTAACATAAGAGCTTGTATCAGCCGAAGCAAAAGAATAAAAGAAAAGGATGCAATTTAGTAATCTGCTTGTTTTGTTAGCACTTTGACTTGACAAACGTGTCTGTTGACTGTTGATATGAAAAATGTGACAAAAATACCGTCATCTATTGTTTATGATTAATTAAAATATAAAGAGAAAGAGAGGAAATTGTCGTTTGTTAAATGAGCTTGAAGAAAATAGTATTTCTTCAGAAAATTCAAACAAACAGGTGGCTCCAATGTGATCTTATTATCCGTGTGTTCTCCAAACCGGATGTGATAAGTGGGTTACAAACTGCTTTTGTACTGTTTCAGCTCATTAAACAGACAAATGTTAGAAACCTTTTTTAACTCTTTTGCTGATTTTGGATCTTTTTTTAAATTTGACGACTTTGATGTCAGGGAGGAGAAAAAAAAAGAGCTAGTTTTCCAACATAATGGCAATGCAGTAACCGATGTCTTTGCTCACGTTAGCCCCGAGTCTGCCTTTACCAACATGAAAATGTAAAAAAAAATGCAATCCGGGTGATTTGACAGCCGGAAAAAGGAAATGCTGCGCACGTCTGAAGAGCGCCTGCAGAATGTGTTGGGTATAGAGCCTCGCAGGTGATCGACACACCGCTGTGGCGCGTTAAGAAACTCATGAAACAGCAGCTAAGCACTCAGTATTCTACAGGAGTTGAGGTTGGTAAAAACATACGGTGGCGCTGCCTGTGAAAGAGAAGTTTCAGTTAGTTGAGATTGTTCAGGACTTGTTCTGTGTACACACTCGTCTCACTGAACAATGAACTCAAAGAGTCTGGAAGGAGCGAGCAGAATAATTCAAAGCCCGGCGGTTTGGCAGTGGCGCCAGGCGAACAGCTTGTACGCATTCATTATATGCAAAATTAAAAAGATCCCCGCCTGTTCTCATTTCGTCAGGTGTGATGAGAAGACTATTACTGACTGACAAGACGAGGAGTCGTGGATGAAGTGAGTTTTATTGGGCGGTTTGGTTTCCTGTGCGTCGCGTAAAGGAGGTGCAACAAAAGAAAGGATCGCTCAGATCGACAACTGACGGTCGGACAGTTGGTTTGATGCTGCGAACGAGGAAGGGTACGATGTAAAGCGGTTGGAGGGCAACCGTTTTGCTGTTAAAAACAAAGTAGCTCTAACTAGCTTCAGATATTTCTTACGAGTTCCCACTAGCAGTATCAGAGAATGCTTTTTACCCCGCCCCAAGAAAAACCCTTGCACATTTCGTGTGATCACACTCGCCTTCTAACAAGTCCAGAAACACCTTCATTACCCACCAAAATCGATCCCTCGCTCCAACACGTCTCAACCAGTGCGAGTGTGAGCATCAACAGGTTCGTCTTGTGGGTGATGCATCTCTAAAGCCCCATGAACTGGACATCGAGAGTCAGTGATGGCCACCGCGAGACTATCCGAGCGCTTGAAACGTGTTAGCTGCTCTGAGATTCAAAACACAATTGTGGAAAGCTTGTTTAGCCAACAATGCTTATGTTTAAACCAAATACACTGTCCTGGGGTTAAACTTTCCCTTCCTTTGGACATCGACCTGTCCTTGTTTTCAAGTAGAAGTTTTCTCACATGGCCCATTATCTACATATTTCTACAACGCCAAGCTGCTCCGCTTTTCATTTCCCTGAAGAGTTGTTGGATCTTAGATTCAGTGTTTTTAATCCTATGATAAAATCCATTTTTTGGACACCATTAAAAAGTGGGTGTCCAAATACTGGAGGGTAAAATAAACAGACGTTGGAGATATATCTTCTTGGCATTTTTCAGTTGTGCAATAATCTATGTAGAACATTCCCACCGAGGCTTTTGTTAGCGTATCTGCAAGATTTTTTTTCTTCACGATTTAAATGTTGGAGGGCAAGCGCCCATGCTGCTATTAAAGTCAAGAGTGAAAGTGATGAAAAATGGACACCTTGATTTTTCAAAAATCATTTTGAAGAGGCACATTTTGGCCCTGGAGAATTAGAGGGTGCTTTTCTCTTCCCGCACATAAGAATAGACTATTATGTATTTACAAAATCCTCATCTCAAGACGACATCTTGCAGATTGTAGGTCATTATGGGTAATTTATTTTAATGTTGCAAGCCATTAATTTGGGCCACAATGTGACCTATAGCGTCGTGTGCCAACTTTAGCGATGGTAGCAATGGCTCTACCTGTCAAAATTAGCATGGATTTGCTACGTCGTGGAGATCTATTAGCTTAGAAGCAATCACTTTAACAAATAACGCATTTTATGTTTGTCACGTTCTCATCTCTGAGCTGCATCTGCATCACTTGAGCTTCGATTAACGCAAATTGCGATAGAAATTTCTTGCCAAATTGGAGTCCGGCGGTTAAGCATGCTAGCACGCCAAACCGTATAACATTTCTTCACACCGACAAGTGGAATCAAATCACTACCAGCTTCTGTATATCAATTTGTGTTTCCTTACAGTACAACAATGCATCTGAAGAGAAGGTAATTAATGGGATACACTGCCTGAATGTTCACACACTCCACTCTTTGGCATTTCCTTTGCAGGCCGCATGTGTGAGTACCATTCCCAAGGGAACATGTGCTGTCTCCTTCTTGTGGGTAATTATGGGTAATGTAGGATGACAGAGGAGCACAGTCGCACAAACAGTAAAGGGACTTTGCTGACTTAGAGCACCCTTATAAATGCAGATGTGCAAATATTCTTGAATTAGTTGCATATGCTGAAAAGATAAGATGCACACTGTACAAATAAACTGAAACACACACACACACACACACACACACACACACACACTATGACACACACAGATCTCATGTAAACAGCCAGATGATAGGAATGCATATTTCATTGTGGCTTCTTAGTCAACATACACTCCGCTAGCTAAGCACATACGATGATATTATCCACTGAGATCTGTGTGATACCATTAGCTTGTGCCAATTGAAAGAAATTAGCAGGGAAGTGCAAAATTAGCTTCTGCACAGCGTGCATGTTTACCACGCTATGTGCTTTTTGCGTGTCTGTGTGCGTCGCCTCTCTGCGTGATGCGCCGGTGTCGTCCCAGCGTAACCATGTGTTTGTATATCCATCCAGCAACAAGACGGAAATTAACCAGCTTGATGCATATGGCTAACGCAGAAGAGAGGATTTTCTTCATTAAACACGACTCACCGGGATTATATCTCATGAGAGAAATGTAAACAGACTTCCATCCGTCCACAGCAGGAGATAATCTGCACCACACTACCTGTATATCTGCAATGTTGGTGTAAATACGTATATTGGGAAATTTATTCTAAGGAAATAAAATAAAACCCAGATCATTCTAAGATTCTTTTCTTGTCTGCAAACCAGTTAGCTTAGCTTAGCTGTTAGCCTGGCTTTCAGCAGAGGTAAAAAAAAGTTTAAAAAAAGATAATTATTGAGTTGACTTAAGTTGAGTTTTCATGCTGTTACTAGGAGATCTTACATTTATTTAGCATTCTGGCAATTTAACTTAGCACAAACAACGAAGCTATAGGAGATAAAGCTAGTATGGCTATTTGAGTACGCAACTAAAAATAGGTTAGAAATGTTTATTAGTTAACTTTAAAGGTATTGACAGATGTGTTCTGCTAGCTTTTTTGTTTTTTTTGCTACCTTGCTAATCATGTTTGAGTTTTTATGCTGATCTAGGAATGTAAAAAAGCAAGAAAAACATTAATTGCAGTGAGTCAAGGAAAAGACTTATTATAAAGCTACTATAAACGATATTAATCCTCCATTAGCTCCGCCCTGCCTCTCAGAGGGGGCGGGGCTAATAGGATCACCTGGAAGCCTCATCATTCCCCCCTTCCCTCCAGCCCCTTCCCTATCTCCCCCCTCTTTTTCTCATCTGGCTTCGCTTCTGTATTCCAAGTTTGATGTTGCCGCAACTCCCTCGGCATTGCTCATCCTGCCTCAGCTCTCTCCTCACACTTTGCCTCCACTTCCTCCCCCACCTCCCCATTCCTCGGTCCTCGTTTGCGTCACGCTGTCCTTTGTCTCAAACTGCGAGGGGGGGGGGGGGGAGAAGAAGAAGAAGCCACCCGCCGCGAGCAGCATGGGTGTTAAAAATTCCGCGCAAATTATTATTCACCATTAATTAGGCTTTGAAACGGAAAGGTCAGGAGGTGAGACAGAAGGATAAAGACGATTGCGGGGAGGACGACGAACTCAAATGCGCTTTTTATTGCCGCTTTTCATCATCGCCAGAGAGATATTGGAATTATTTAGGAGTAACGAGCAAATATTGCACGACCGCGTGTGCGGCGCTGACTTATTTTATCCATTTGCGGTTGTGTATTTGAACACGGAGTGTGGGTGTACTTTTGTGTGCACACACGGGGCCTTAATTCCAGCTTCGCTATCTAATTACTTAAATTGTGCTTACAGGTCTTATTGTACTGCACACATTCCCTTTGAGAGCTATACTCTCTCTTCCTGCTTGCCTGCTGCATTAGCAAGAGAAATAAGCACATTAGGCAATTTTGTGCTCAATAATAAGTACTGCACCTGAGGGATGTTTGGGTGTAAAAAAAAAAAAAAAAGAAGAAGAAGAAGAAGAAGCTTGGACAGAAAGAAAAAACAGCTTTCTAGCCCAGTCGTACTTCTTCCTTCCTCCTCCGTCTCCCCTTTGGAGATGAACGTTTCATTAGGGAGGGCGATGATTGCTCTGTGATTTTAGTTATTAGCAGATGGGACGAGTAACCCCTTCTAGGAAACCGTTTGTCTCAGCCGATCGAGGTCAAACCGTCTCATGTCCCCCCCTTCAAAAAACAGGAACACTTAAAAGAATGCTACGGAGTTGGGGAAACCAGTCTATATATCATTCAAGAGTCTGAAAATAGTGTCTTTTGTAATACAACTAACATGAATTATCCACAACAAAGAAAATCCAACAATGTTCTCCGAAAGTTTTCTCCACCGATTTTCATCCAACAAAGTAAAAACCGACATTTGATCGGACTAAAAAAAAGAAATCTACCAATACTTTTCCACGCATCTGAAACGACACAACGCCACTTGTTGCTGCTTCAAAGAAAAGAAAGGAAAAAAAGACAATCACACAAAAAACAATGCACAATTACGCGTTTGTCAAGCTCCATTTGTCTGCAAAATCACCACCGATGAGGTACATTACACATCCAGAAAGGAAGCAAAGAAGGAAAAGAGCTGATAAAAACGACGGTCATCGTCTTCCTGACAGCATCTCCAACAGTTTTGTAAAGAAATTCCTTCACTGATCACACATAAAGTAGCGTCTGCAGTCAGTGTCTGTGGTTTTACATTAAGCAGGCGTTGCTTTTAAAAGGACATTCGCGCCAAACGCCAACCCGTGCATCCACAATCGACACCAGGGACTTACACTTCATTAACTTTGGAAGGGGGCCTCTGTTTGGGTGGGGAAGGACGAGGTGTTCCAACATGCGAATGCATCTAATGAGGTGCGACTGCGGCATAGACAAAGTGTGAAGAGTGTGTGTTTGTTTGCATCATCATCACCGCCAGTCCCCAGTTGAAGGCGAAAGATTCAAGGGTGGGGGGATAGAAACTGATGGAGATAGAGTCGCACAGAGAGAAATGAAGATTCCTCTCCAAATAATCAAGGAATTTCCACAGTACAAAGATTTGGAATGTGAGGAAGTCCTCGTCGGCGGGAACGTGAAGAACTCAAGTGGTTGAATTAACCTTCAAAGTCTTTCAGATCCCATCATCCCGCTGAATATGACATCTGTAAGACAGGAAATGTAGGACAAAGATGCCTTTTTCATTAAATTCACCGTCTGTACTTACATGTCTCTGCATGGAAAGGGGGGAGTAGAAGAATTTGGCGTCGCCTGAATGAAATATTTCCCAGGGGCCTCTCTGTTGGCGCTTCGCTCGGGGAAAGCCTGTTTTTCAAATCGGGAGATGATTCATGAAGGGTTTGGATGAGTCTTTCATTAGGAAGGGGCCTCGCAGGAGCTCTTCGGGCGCGACGTGGTGGTGAGGCCGGGGCAAAGGTGTGTGATGGAGTCATGTGATCAGATGAGCGAGTCAGCAACGGATGCCAAACGTAGCGGGATTGTTGCCAAGGGGCAAATTTTCACAAAGCACTAAAAAGTTTGCAGCCGTTCGCACAAAACTAATCCCTCATTTCTGTCAGAAATACGTCTAAACTGATTTATTAGCTCAACCATACAAGAGATGAATAAACTAAAAATAGGTGGTCTTTGTGGGTTTTTTTTTTTTTTCACACAATCGGAAATATATGCACACAGAGACAGAACAATTGTAATCTGTGCATAAAAAGGATTCTTCTTGACTTTGTTCCTCATCAAATCACCATTTCCCAGCTGTGTGCACTGGAAACATCAAAGGTATGACGGAACAGTCGAAAGGGAGACGTGCAACATTTCCTACGGGCATGTTTAATATTTTCCCCCTGATCTTCTGGAAAAATTTTCTCGGCTAAAAACATAAAACCGACACGAAGAACGAGGTGTTGGAAATGTGCAGGGTGAGCGCAGCGCACCTTAAATTCTGTGTCATGATCGCAGCCTGCAGCGCCGCATGCTAACTCAGTGCTAGTAACAGTGGTGCTAGTATGCAAATGCTAGCATGTTAATGCTAACATGCTTAATCTAGTACAAAATGCTCTCTCCATCCAACATTTATGTTGGCTCGACAATGAATATTAAGTTTTTTTTTTTTTACTATTCACAATATTAATTTAGAATTTGAAACAAAAAAGTTACATTTGTGCAATTTCTATCTATATATCTATTTTCATTCAATTTGAGTGTTATCTGCTTTTTTAACAATTATATTAATTACTATTATTTGTTAGCTTTTCATTTATTTTTTATTCATTTTTTTTTACGTTCAAAATATTTTTATATTATTTTTATACTTTTACGCTTGCTTTTTTGAAGTTCAAAATATTTTTTCTCAGCTTAATTTTCTTAAATATTTATTCTTTTTGTTGCTTTTCGTCTCATTTTTAATTAATTTTCTTTCACATCTGTTTTTGCAGATGTGAAACAAACCAATTAATCATTTTTGTTACTCTTACTATTTTATTATTATTGCCTTGACGTTTACTTATTGAACAAAACATTGGGGTTATGTCATTGCTCCATATGGTATAAAGTAATGGTGTAGATTTTAAAAAAAAACACTGTACAGGAGAGGAATTTTTTGTAACACACATACATCAATGCGTCAGTGTGTTAAATTAAATGTCTTTAAACGTAAATGTTGGTCCTGAATCAGAGGAGCAGATGGTTCTGGCTCGGAGCTGGACGTTTGCTCTTTCGAACCAGAGAGGAGAGTTGATGCTGAGCTGCTCCCTGTTGTGTGGTTAATTGCATCATGATACAAAAGCCTGAGACCTGCTGATGACACAAGGAGGAGAAGAAAGGGTGGGAGGAGGAGGAGGAGGAGGAAGGGAGGAGGCAATAACGTAGGCGGTAAAACCGTCAGAGCGCCAGTAAATGTTGACCGAGTGTCCTTGAAACCACGGTGGAAGTGTGGGGGAGGTGTGGGGGAGTGTGGATGTAAGTCAACATGTAAGTCAACATGTATGTTTGTGAATCTGCACGTGCTCGTGAGCATCGTTAGGCGGATGGATGTGCGAATGGCGAGCGAGGCGTGAAAATGACAGGTCAAAAGCAATAAAGTGGCCAAAGACAGGAGACGGGTGTGATTTAGGTAATGGGCCGTCGTCACTTCGCAGATGACACATTCTTCTCTCCTGCTGTCATCATTAAACACGGGATCACATCTATGCAAGTGTCCGGGAGGAATTCATTTCAAAATAAAAGTCACATTCACAAGCATTCCATTAACTCTTCAAGGCGGGATTAGTTCCACCCCGACACTTTTTGTATGACTACAAGGTATAACGTGGAGACGGATGAAGAAAACGTACGCTAGACAGGAAGGATGGAGGTATTTTATTTTGATGAGGTGTTATCAGTGCAGCTCAAATCCGTGCACTTTAAAACACAGCGATTAGCGGTTAGCAGTTAGCAGCGAATCAGCAGAAATTCTCCGTAAATTCAGGAGACATCTCATCTCCTTATCCACTGGAGATGAGAATGTAAAACACAATGTTTTTTCTGTGTAGTGCAAAAGAGCAGAACATTTAAACTACCGATTAGCAATTAGCGGCTCTTTATGCTTGAAGGCTGAAAGTGTGACATTTCGACGTTAGTGGTCGTCGACGCTGCATTGTTTGCGCGAACTCTTTGGCCACGCAGTCTTTACAACCGAGTTTAAAGTACATAAAACAACAAAACACTGAGACGCTTCTTTTCTCTTCGGAGCCAGACGCCCGCGGTGCGTGAATCCTGTAAGCAACGAGCTAATCAGGCAGTCAACTCATGTGCTAATGCAGATAAATACACATCAGGCTAGGCGTGTAATTTGCACTCTCCCTCTCAGCTGATCGCGACCTAGCATCTGTCCCATAGTACCCCAGAAGGGGCACTTATAACGGGTGTGTGTATGTGTGTGAATTTGGGGGTGGGGGGTCGCCACTGTGTTTATCCCATAATCCGTCCTCTAAGGGTAAGTGTGTTAGACGTAGATTGCGCCTCTTGCGTAATCTAGAAGGGCATCGACTTCGGCGTAGGTGCGACGATGTGCGTCGTATGGCGCGGATCCGACGTACAAAAAGAGACTTTTATTTAAAAAAAACAAATAAACAAACACCTGTGTCTTCTTTTTGACGACGTGCTGGGTGGCCTTCAGAAGGATCTGACGCTTTAATTCAGCCAATCAATGCTCATCAGCCCACCGACTGGGGGGTATGTACCAAAGCCTCTTTGAAAACATGCAGCGCTGACAGGAAACACACACAGACACACACATGCTAATGCACTCGCTAATTGCATTGCCCAGTTGCGCTGCTCTCACACACACACACACACACACATACACACCTCAAAGAACTAGAATAATGAGGGATTTAAATTCAACTTCTTCTCCATGCATGATCCGGCTCAGGGTAGCACGGCGACAACCAGACCGTGGGCTTGCCTCGTTTTTTATCTGCCTGTTAAGTTTCTTTCTGGACTCTGACGAACGCCACTAGTAGGTCAGCGTGAACGATGAAGAGTCACGCAGGAAGGTATGCTCATCACAGGACCGGCGCTCTGCTGTACATGCTAGTGCGGCACATGTGACACGCCGGCGAGATTAATGAAAGAAGTTCATAACTCCGACACCGGCAGCGTGAGCTGCATCCACACACGAGCTCATTAAAGCATCTGCAGCGAGAGGAAGTCTCCTTGCTTTTTCTTTCCCTTCATATATTTGATTTCATCCTCAAACCCTTTTTCCGCATCCATATCTTTGTTTCACTTCCTGCCCTTCTTCATCCTTCGATCCGAGTCCTTCAACTCTTCATCGGCAGCCTTTCATCCCCACCGTCCTCATCTGGAGGCGAATTTGAACCCGCCAATGACTCCAACACTTACAGGCCCCTGGTGGTCCTAATTAGGATAAATAGAATAGCGAGATAAGGTGAAGGGAATGCGTTTGTTGCGTTTGTTTTCCTTAAGGATCCTTTATAACCACTTGGAATGTCAAAAGCAATTTACCTCAGAGTTGCCCCCCACCCACTCGTAAAAAAAAAAAAGTTGGAGGAGTTCCACGGTGGCGCCGGGGGAGGGCTGGCGGGCTGCAGGGTGCTTCATTCGCCACAAGGCAAATGTTGTCTATCATATCACGTCTTTCAGTTTGTATTATTCAAGCCGGCGATTCGTAGGCAGACCTTGAAAGGCCGGGTCCTCCGAGCGATGAACATGTTTGCTAATGAGAACTGCCAATCAGAGAAGTTTTCACCTGTGACCTTGTGGATGGATTCCAAAATATTTGGCGCCGCTGCAACAGTTTTGTTATTTTTGCTGCATGCAAAAATAAAAATAAAAATAATCTGACATTTTAGGGAGATAACGATGCTTGATGTCCAGCAGAGACATTGATCTGGTTCTCGTATCAGTGGGGATTTACAATCTGGAGATGGTTAGCGTAGTTAGCCTTCACTGCTAACCTAGCACCATCACAAGGAATAAAATTAAATAATAAATCCTTCATTTTGCAGTTTTTTCAATTTTATTTGGAAGCTTCGTGAATGCTGGCGATTTTTCTCCCATCAGGCTCAGCGTTTCTACTTTTAACCATTTCCTGACCACAGCCACACGTTTTAATATGACTGGCTAGCTTCCGCTAATGAAATGCAAACATATCTGTAATAGAAATAACATTTTTCGCGCATTCTGTTTGCACAATTTTATTAAATTCCAACTGAACGCCCTCAGTGACCACTGATCCTGCTTTCTACGTTTCCCTTCGGAGAAGAAGACGGACATCAAGAGTCCTCCTCTTCCTCCTCTTCCTCCCTCCCCAGGATGAGGCTATTTAACGCGATCTGAAATGGCTCGACAAACAAAACCCCGGTCTTGTAACACCTGCTCCACAGAGCTTCATCGTGTTCCCGCTGCGTTTGACGCTTGACAAGAAGATTGGAAAATTGCTCGACTTTGACAGTCTTTGGGAATCTTCTGAAATGACATGTTTTCTGCCAGTTTTCTTCGGTTCGTTCCGACGGTAACAAAGTCAGTCCTGCCCTAAAGTGAAATTTGTCACTCCCAGGCATCCGATGGTGAAATTTACTCACCTTTACTCATAATGAATGAATAAATGATCCGTTTACATAAACTAAATCATACAGCAAAGCCAGAATACGGGGGGATGAACTCGTTACGTGGAAGGTAATATACAAACCTTATTTTGCTTCCATTTCCGGTGGAGAATGCGAGTGAGCTGGCAGGAGCTCCCACTCTTGTTTATTTGCCTTTATAGATTTTTTTTTTTTTTTGCTCTCGCTCCTTTTTTTTTTTTTTTCCCCCTAATGGAACCCGGCAATGTGCCACCTGCCAAATTGTGGTGGTAGAAAGAGAAGAGCAAAATAAATACAGCCTATGTGTTTGTGTGTGTATGTGTGTGAGTGCAGGTGTGTGAGGGAAACAAAAAAACAATATGTACATGTATGTGTGTGTGTGTGTGTGTGTGTGGGAAAGGAAAATGTTGTGCAGCCTGTTATTTGTGCGCTTCTGTCAAATGAGCTCACGGTATGAAAAAAATAAAGGAGCAATCAAGAGGCCGTGGCATCGGAGGCCGTCTGGCAAATCAAAACACAAAACCCGAGTCGTATTGAGTTGCCGTGTCGAGTCAACCTGGCCCAGTGCTTTTTTTTTTTTTTGTGTGTGTTTTTTTTTTTTAGAAAAGACGACCCGGCTGAAATGAGGCCAAATGGGCCACAATCAATTAAGTGCTTTTGTGTCTGTTTGCTCGACCGCTAAGCCGAACGCAGACAGCATTCTCCGCGGTCAATACAGGGGGAAACGAAGATGATATTTGCAGAGGAAGGGAATACAAATGGAAAGAGAGAGAGACGAGCAGGTTTGCTATTCTAGGAAGCCGAGAGGCTCAACGCCTGCAAAACAAATCTCTTCAGCTCGCCGCTCCTCTCGTGGTCGGATAATGACCGTTTCTAGGGCCATCACCTTTTTGGAAGTGACTCACATCCCAAACCGGATTGCTGCTTTACAAGACAAACGTGTTTGCCTATTTTTTTTTTTATTGTCTTATTAACGTAGCAGCTGCTAAATGAAGTCCATTATTGCCAAGGCGCGACTTGCATTTTAAAAACATCATCCATGCAGGGACTTTCAGAGGGATTTGTATTTTGATGATGCATTCAGTTTCCCATACGAGCGTTGTTAATCCCTAAATTGCCTGAGTGATGCTGGGTTTTCCTTCACTTATTGACAAAAAATGCATATTTTTTGACAAGAATTAAATTCCAAACCCAATTATTGCTTGGTTACCCATTTTACTGTCACTTAAACTCAGCGCTGAAAGTTAAAGAGATGTGAATACAGTGTGTAGAAAAGAGTGAATTCATCATTATCCTTTATTTTGTGTGAAAACTAAAGAATAAGGTCACAAAACAGGACATGACAACAATAAGAAATGTGATTGGGCTCTTCTCATGTCTGACCTCTATAAATCCTGGATCTTAAAATGATTTTCTTCAGGTATAATTTAGTGTATTTGCTTTGAAAGGGTGAAATAACTTTTTTGGATCATGTATTATCTTTATGTTGTAATGGTTTATGAACAAGAAAATACATGTAAACCAGTAAAGACTTCATCACAATAACAGAGCAAAATAAATGGAGAGTATCTGCTCCTGATGGAGAAAACAGAACAATGAATAGTTCATCACAAAACCCTTAGAAAAACCACATATTCACATTTATTCTTTTAAATAATGCCTTGATTTCTAACTAAGCTTAACAAAACCAGGAGTTTATTTCTAAACTTTTGCTATGCTGTAGGTAAGTAGTCGAATAAACTAGCATTAGCAACCCAGGCGGCTTTTCAAACGTTCGTCTGACTCATTTTAATAACAACCAAAGAGGCGGGGCCTCAAATTGCTTCCTGTTTACTTCAACGTTAAACAATCACCTTCAACCAGCATGTGGTTGATGCGTATGTTCAAATTGTGATGAACAATTCATATCTAAGTAGTTGAATAGAAAATATTTCCCTTAAAATGAGAAATAGGCTCAATTTTTTATATTCCATAAAAAAAAATAATCTCATAACCTTGATAGAACGTGTCGAAGGGGCGATCTCTACATCCGCCTACATACCAATCTATAATCACAGCCAAAGATGCACATATGGTTGCCATGGTCACCTAATGATCACGCATACAGTATATAGACTGATTTCCTCCTTCACAGCATGTGGATTAACTTGAAATTACAGTGAAGTCTCACTTCCTGGTTGGTCCCTGGGACCTTCGCCGTTTGGTCAGGTTTAGCACCGGTTCTGAAATCATCACAGGTGAACCATAAAAACCAGGGACGGCCATCTTGGTACCTTTTTTTTTAAGTGCACAGCTTTGGTATAAAATGTTACCAGAGTCCCAGGCAAACAGTCAGTTCTTTACCGGCTGATGATCCATGTAGACCAATAAAAAACACCATTGTTCTTCTGTGGAACTGTTTTGCTTGTCCTTACGAGTATGATGTATGAGTTTAATCACACACGTCTCCCTGATTTAATCCAATATAACTCCAGCTGATTTGTTTGCTTGCCAGGGCAAGGAATACAAGGGTTAGAGATACACTCTACAGCACTTTTCAGTTAACTTTAAAAAAGATAAGGCTTTTTGTGTTTGGGGGACAGAACACTACTTCCGAACAAGTTTGGCTGCTGTTGCTGGACTGTAATCTTCTTCAAATCCAATAAAAAGCAGGACAAAGCCACAAGCATATCTATACATACAGTCTGGACCGGTCCCTTCATGCACTGGGGGAAACGCCACACATTTAAAAAGCTATCTAGAAAGTGGCTTTTCTTCAAAGGTAGCCCGTAACCGCATGGAAAACAAAATAATCAATCATCTCATCGTATCTCTGAAAGAAAGACAATCATCCCATTTCACAGAATCTTCAACCCTGCCCGAAAGCATGAATCCATTTGCTTAAAAACACACACATGGATCTTCTGTACCAGCCAGACAGATGGAATCAGAGTCTTTGCTGGCTCCAGGCTCCGTGGTGCCATCAGATAGCATTTGATAAGAGTGTGACAAGCTGAGGCAGCGAAGGTCAGGACATGATGGCAATGAGGGCAACAACAGCCCAACAGACTCCCTCCCCGGCTTGTGCCAGGGAGGGAGTCAGGGTCAACCACCAAATGTTCAAGAAAGGCAAAAAGTTGTAGCTTCAGGAAATTTGTGACTTCTATGAAAGAAGGACGGGACTATGAATGCGAAGTTTCTTCATGGAAGCTTTTGAGACTCTCAATAAATGTAATACGGGACGTTTCCAGGACCCGGGCTCCGATTAAGACTTTGCTGCATCCGAGTTGTCGTCATTTGTTATTTTTACATAACCCTGATGGTGCAAGGTCACAGAAGTTCAATCAAAACAGAGCCCAGTGTCTCTGCCAGCGTAGCCCCATCATGAACATATTGTCACGGGCCGCCTCCCGGCTAAAATGAGCTGCAAAGCAAGCGGAGTGAGGACACATTAGCTGCAGTTGGATGGACAGGACGCATAAAAAAAATTACACGGATTTATGACGCGTGTTGATTTCCCTGCATCAGGGTAAGCAAAAACCCCTTCCCGGGTCTCTATCCACCGTTTTTGTTCCAATCCTCGATGGGGACAGACAATTAATCCGTAATCTCTCAAAGATGCCCTCACACATGCACCCATTCCCAAATTTCACCCCCCGGGGCCTAATCGGATCTACATCCCATCCCCAAAGTGGGTGAAACAATTACATTAAGACACCCACAAGACGAAGAGGAGCCGGAGGAGCAGATTGCCTCTAAATGATCTGTTTTTTTTGGGGGTGGGGGGGCTGTAACAACTCAACTCCTGTCTCAGGATTTATGGTAATAGTTCCCGATTAGCGGTTACAGAGATGTAAAGTAGCTGACAGCCGCCGGAGTACAAGCAGGTGTTTAGAGGACGATGTAATGTCTCTTCAATATTTATTTCCTTATTAATTACTTTCATTAGAAGGTTTGGTTCACTGGTGACAAATAACCCACCGAGACGCCAGTTTTCCTTCACAACCAGGCAGCTGCTGAGGCTGACAGTCGAAATTTAAATATCATCGAATATTATTCTGTTCAAATGAAGCGAATCCCGCGAGCTGGTTCGGGCGGACGACTTCCACCCGACACGCCTCATTCTCCTCAAACATCGCTGAACACGCCCTCGCAATTGTTGGGTTATTTAAGCGGTGACGATTTCCCATCTTCTTCTCAATCCACCCAATCCAACTTCAGGGAGTTTGAGGAAGTTTGCTCATCACTCACCACCACCAACGACTGGACGTTCTGTTGCTGGGATGATGCACATTTCAAACTTTGCAGCATGACCCATACTAGAGACAAAAAAGTCAGAAGCTCTACTTCAAACGTGAGCACTTTATGAAATTGCAATAGTAATTTCCCAGAGTGCCCCTTTAATAGGACGCCTAAAAGCAGAAGAATCATTCGTAGCAGCAGCAGCAAGAAAAAGGACATTATGCACAGTGGAAACTGAGTGCTGTCATTTTATCAACATATATGAGACCTCCGTCCGATCCGAGATGAAACCGTTTCTGAACACATGAAGCCCACGGTTGTTGATGAGGCGGTGACTTTGGCACCGTTCCCGGTCGCAGTCCGTCTTCAACAGGAGAGTAGGTGTTGAGTCCAACCTGTGCCTGTGTGTGTTGTCAGTGAGCTAATGTAGCTACAGCTAACACAGAATACACTAGGCAGCGCACAATGTCATGGTGGATGGATAGTGCAAACCAAGGCAGGAGATATTTTTTGTCTGAAGCCATAAGTTGTACATGTTGTCAGTGGGGTAATGCCGCTACAGCTAACGCAGAATAAACTAGGCAATGTCTGCAGATGTCGTGGTGGATGGATGGTACAAACCAAGGCAGGATTTTCACTCACGAGATATTTTTGGACATAGACAAGTTGTTTTGACGGCTAAACCCAACTTTCAACTGTTTTATGTTGTCTACCTTTTGGTGAAAGGTGGTCCAACACGCCTGACAGTGGTTGTGTTACGTCGTTGTACTTTGGGCTGTTTTTGGGTCACATTTGGGTCGTTCACAATCAACCCATTCTGCGATTCAGCCGTAAATGCATCGTTGGCAGCCGCTATGTTGGGCTTTTTCATAAAGCAAGGTTTCATACACTCTGATGTTGGCATCTGAAGCACTTTGTGTTGCACCTTGGGATAAAAGCCAAGGGAACGAAGTGCTCTTTCATTGACATCGGGTCACCAGAGAGCGAGGAGACGGTTCTGCGTAGGACAGATTTCGGTTTGGTTTGCAGCTCCCACCCCACTACCGCCTCCAGGCTGTCCCAGCCAGACTTTTTTTTAACAAACCTCCTTGTTTTTTCTCCAGCTCGCCACCCCCCACATCCCTAACTCAGCCTCCTCCTCCAACCGCCGCTGATTCAAAGACGCTTGAGCTCTGAGATCGCCTCCAACGCGGTTCCTGCCACGCCGGATGGGATCTGTGAGACGTTTGAAGCGAAATCTCTCTGAAGTCATCGACTAGTTCATTGACCTTGTTGACACAGAACGGCAAACGGCGGCATCACAAGGCTGAGTGTACAGACAGCTATGATCCTTCTTCACGCCTGACGTGACGCCGACAGATGGGACCGGATCTTCAAAGTTCTGCAGCGCTGCAGTCTTACAGCGTCAACGCCACAAACACTGAATTAAGTCATGTTTGATATATTTACGACTCCCCGTGCATTAGCTGTACTTACTTGAAATTCACAGCCAACACAAAACCGCGTGTCGCTTATCACACCTTGTCATCGCCGCTGCGTTTCCATGGCAACATGCTGGAATCATCCCTCAAATTCAGCGCCGCATCATCTGGTTGCATATATATCTCCTGGCAGATCTGGCAACATAGACTGCTTCCCAAGGATCGCCGGCTCATCCGATTGGTTTACGCCACCAATCCTGGACTTACAGGGAAAAATCCACGCCAAGGGAACATACATGCACACAAACTTACACGTTATTACTCAGTGGTGGCTTGCCCTCCTTTGAGGATTCAGCTCGGATGTTCCAGCAAGGCGGGGGAGTTAAGAAAAGACACTTCAAGCTCTGTCTCATTCCAAGGTCACCACCGCCTGCAGGCAGCAGCAGCGGCAGCAATAACGTCTCTCCATCTCCGAGCCCCATTTAACTGACTGATGCTTTTTGACGTGTCGGAGCTATCGAGCCAGTTAGCCTCTGGGAGGCTTCAATTAGGAGCCGCGACTTAATGCAGCAGAGAACTTGGAGAAAACCTGATACCAAGTTGCAAGACAGACTCCAATCAATAAGGAGAGCGCGGTTTAAAAAAGGAAGCGGTACCCAACCAGGAGGAACTCTGGGAAGGGCGGATGTAGACGCGAGGTGATGAGGGGAGGGTAAAACAGGGGGGGATTTTATTTTAACAGCAGATGTTTATTTCATTTAAGTTAAATAGTCCGAACGGGTCGACTTCTAAGAAAGAGTTTGAACCCTCGAAGTCAATTAGACAGAGTTTAGTAAGGCGATCTTGAAACTTCTAGAACCGGACGTCATGTCAGACTCCGCCTTGCACACACACACACACACACACACACACACACACACACACATACACACTTTGTGTGGGGTATGATAATGAAATAAAAGAGCAGAGCTGTGAATTACACCGCCGCACACTATATCACTGCCCACCCGACAGGTCCATTTCCTCGCAGCGAGCATGCGATTCAGCCCAGGCTCCTATATAACTGCCACCGCCACCTTGCGTCAGCCCACCCCCCACCCCATGCCTGATTTATGGATAAGATGCGTACGGTTATGCACTTCCTCCGGGGGGGGGGGGGGGGGGGCTATTTGATTTCGTCAGGGCTAATTAAACAGGCAACGACGGGGCATCCAAACTGCGATATGATGAGCTGTAAGGAAATTGCGATGATTTTTATTTTGATTTAAAATAAAAACCCACATCTGGGATTGGTGATTTGCAGGGAATGAAAAAGCTTCTGCTTCAGTAAATACGAAACTAGAAACTTTGGCGGGAAAAAAAAAAAACTTTTTTTGGATTCATGGGACTAATAAGTGAAGTTCTGCACCGACAAAAAACCGGATTGATGGAGCGGCAGGAAGACAAGTTGGAGCCGAGCAGACCTTGAGATTGGCCAAATGTCATCTCCCCACACAGTGTGAGTGCATCATCGTCCGGGCTGTACCAGTCAGAAATGACAACGGAGGGCGACACTGAAAGGTCCCACAGTTCACCGCCTCGAAATGTCACCGGGGCGACTGACAGGAAGTCACACGGGGGAGCAGGAAGGAGGAAATGACAACGCAACAGTCTTCAAGTACTACAGATCACACACATACATGTGCAGTCATGCAGATTCTATCCACACACACACACACACACACACTCATACACACACATATACTTGCGTTTTGGTGTCATTTCATATAAAGCATAAAGAGAAGGGTTCAGACCGCTTGGATGTTTCATCGATTACGCTTCTCTAATACCAGCGTCGACTGAATAATTCAACGAAACGATGAAAAAGTAAACTCCTAGCTGACACTTCGGGTTCGGATGAACAATTTTTTCCTCTCGGTTCTGATTTTAAATGATAAATAAGCCCTTAACTGGCGTCACGTTACGTTATTTCTGGTTAAATTCGTGTCAGAATCTATTTTTATTTTTCCCAGATTCAATGTCAGCTTGCTTTTTATGCATGGTCAGCATATTTCAACCATTCATTATCAGTACATACCTCTTTATTTGCAGTTTTATACATCCTCCATTCTCCCTGCGGTGATGTTTTCCTGCCTACGTTTGGGAGGATTTGCAGGAAATTGTGCAGACTCTTGTTTTCTTCGACATAACAAATATTTATATCGTTATTTCTACTGTAAACAAAACCAAAAATACAGAATAAACACAAAATGTGATGTTTTTCCGCATAATTCTGGCTGCTGCCCCCCCGACGAGGCAAAGGTAATTTTTGCTTTTTTTTTTATTCGTCAGCAAATTAGTCTTTAAATATTTAATGTCAGACGGTCATGTAATATTTGCTGTTGTGATAACATCGCCATGGCAACCACCGGTGTCCTCTGCCATAACACCGAACATTAAAACTTTAATCTCGGTGATTTAAAGCCACCAATTCGCTCGTCCAATATACCGTACGATAAGAATTATGATGTCGAATAAGTGTGCGAATCGTGCACGACAGCGCAGTGTGAGTTCACCATGATATGCGATGGAGGAGGAGGGGGGTGTGAAGCAGAAATGTCTCCCTTCAGACCCGACTCCCCCGCTCCTCTTCCTCTCACAGAGATTCATATCCTCCCTCCACCATTCAGCTCTTTCAATATGGCACCAGTCCATCCCAATGAGTAACTGTAGCTCTCCTTGCAATCTGATTGGCCGAGCAGGTCAGCATCACCTCGTGTCAACAGAGAGCATAAAGTAAAAGGATATGAAGTCTGGCTGAGCGCACAACATAAATGTAAAGTGCATTTCCTGTGGAGTCAGACGATTGCTTCCACCGCCGATCTTTCCGAGCCGCCTCCGTTGTAGATCCTCTGAATGCGATAGAGGAGTATCGCCGTAAAGGGCATTAAGGATGAGATACGAGATACCCAAGACATGCATGGACTGAATTCTGCACAAAAAAAGGCAAGACGCCATTCAAAAAGGAGGACCTGAAGGTAGGGAAAGCAGTCAAGCAATGTCGAGTAACGATTGTTAAACAAGGAAAGATCAAGAAGTTCCATGAAGAAGTACAAATGCAAGTAAGGAAAAGGAAGATCCAAGGTGTCCCAAATGGGACCAAAAAGGGAGAAATTGGGAATGTGAACTGGAACAAGACAGAAGAAGAGGTATGTTAAAGCCAAAAACATAATAAATTTGCCCGTTTTTGAAATGTAAAAGGCCAACAACATAATAACTGGCCAATAATGTCATAAATGTCCTGAACCCATAATGTTTTGGCCAATATTGCAATAATTTATTACGAACCCAAACTCCTAATTATTATGTTATTAGCCAATAGTTATTATGTTATTCGTTCAGGATTTTTATTAGGTTATTGGACTATTACATTTCAAAAATGGGCAAATTTATTACTTTATCGGCTTCTTCAGAGTAGAAAGGACCAGGATGGGATCAAGATCTCCGACTGAGGAGGAGGCATTCAAGTACTCTCCAAATAATTCTCAAAATGACATTCATTTTTAAAGACGAACTATTTAGGCTGTGCTCTCGTTTCTCCTCCTGTCCGTATTCTTTTTCTACTTCCCCATCTTGATTTGGTCAAAGTAAACCCATAATTCACTGAATTAGATGTGAAAATATTCTAGCTCTGCACCCTGTTTTTTTTCCTCCTGCTGTATATTAGCAACGCATCCCAGCTATTTCTCCGATCTGCCATCTGTCATAAATCCTTGTAATATGATTCTCCTAATCTCTCTATATAAACGCAGGGAAGGCTAACAAACTCACAAAGAGACTGTCGTTCGCTCACGTCCGCACCAGGCCGGACCGGCTGCCAAAGTAAATAACAGTAAAGCTCAGATTGGCGGGAGTGTGACTTCATCCTCTGCTCGGGACTCATTATCGGTGACCTTTTACTGCGCTGAGGCTTAGCATAAAGAGTCGTCTCATGCTACCGTGTCAAAATGCTAAATCTGGTCGCATCCGTAAGTTCCATCCTAAAGGGGAAAGGAGCGCATTGGAATTTCACAGCGATTTTCCAGCAGGAAGAAAAGTGAAACTGATATTATCTTATCATTCTGGGAAAAAAAAAAAGGACTTCTCACTGTACAAAAAACTACTGTAATAATAATTTTAATAATTTCTCAGCCTGGAGAATAAAAGGACACCGAACACAAGCTCGATGCGTTTCCACTATTGGCTCGATAAAGCCGGGCAGCAGGTGCACGGAGACGGTCGCTACGGCCATACGTCCAAGGCTGCATTAAAGAAAAGCGTCTCAAACAGATGCTGCCGGTTGCGAGTGTGCAATTACACAAGCACGCACACACATAGAGCGGGGAGGTTTCCCTGGTAACCACAGGCCAAGAAGGGCCTTGCATGGAGCCTCGTTGTTTTTTGGCACATGTGAACATTCGACTGAATGTTTAATCATGTTGGAATTGATCCATGCATGCAAAAATAAACTTTTTTTTTACTTCACAGAAAGAAAGTCATCGAAGGAAAGATGTGTTTAATTCTGAAATGTGCTGAATTATGTGCCCAAATTAAAACGTCTTGTACGACAAGGATGCACATTGCCGATAAACTGTTGGGTGGTGCAAGGAGGATTCAAGGCCAGTTGAAAAAGGGACAAAGTTTCCCTTGAATTAAAAGACTTAATTGTTGTTTTACTCATTTGTGATAAGAGCGTTTCTCTATGCAGATGACTTCTACAGCAGATTTTTCCCAGCTATCCATTTCCATAAAGACACATTATGGAAAAGTGATGAATGATCATTTGCACCCAAAGCCCCCACAATGATAAACGGAGGAGATATCATTACCCCCCACCCCCACCCCCCTTGCTGTGACATCCACCACAAGAGTGAAAATGTGTCACCGCTATTACCTCTGGAAAAGGCACGCGTGAAACTATTAAACACGACGTTCGTCTCGTGTCGAAGTGAGTAAAGTGAGCGACGGCCAAAAAAAGGGGAGATTACAGGGGAGAATAATAAACTCAGCTGGAATCTGGTGCATGCTAATTTAAGATTTTAAGATACGAAGTGGGCTAATTGGTTTTAAATGGAGCCCACTCCCTTGTGCGTGCATGCATGTCCAATTAGCTGGGCGCTAACGCTATCATTCAGCCGCCTGCAAAAAACGTAGCACACGAGCATCGTCATGAGCTGTCAATTCGATCAGGAGCTCTCTGTCAGTCTGCAAAGACGTAGAAAAAAAAACCTCCTCCCGGGGGGGATCCTCTACCTGACGGCGGTTGGTAGTTTTAGATTGCTTGGCAAGGAAAGAAAGGTGGGGGGGCGGCTTCGTAACCGCAGAATGGAGATGTAGAACTTCAGATCAAATTGGGATCCAGTCGGTGTGAACATACGGAGACAGCTCCCACCCCCGGGGGGGGGCAGCCTTTTAGATGGAAGAAGTGGAAAAAGATATGAGCAACAAACAGCGGCTTGAAAGTAAAACACAGAGACGTCACGGACATCTCGTGTAAAGACGAGGCGCGTGCATCACGCATTCAAGCACGTCTTTTGTTAGCACTCATAAAAGATGCTCTTTCATGCAGCCACGCTACGAATGAATGTGTGTGTGTGAGTGTGTGTGTGTGTGTGTGTGTGTGTGTGTTGGGGGTAGGAGAAAGCTGTCATTTCTGCATCAAACGCTCTCTCTGCATGTTAGCATTAACATGCTTTCATCCAAGGCCAGTCGTAAACAAAAGGAAAATGCCTCTTTTTGTCCCCAATTAAAAACCTGATTGCGTCATCGCCTTTTGAAGCCAGTTGGATAAAGATGGCAGCAGCAATAACAAAAAAATAAACAAAAAAAATATACCCCAACGTCTCCTTACGGAGAATTACGACCACATTTTTTTCTCTACCTTTAGGCTGGCGAGCGTAAAAAAAAATAATAAAAAAAATCAAAGAATATAGTCCCGATAAAGCTTATCACGTCTGTAGACATGAGGCGCGCCGCTCAGGGCTTGGACTGATAGTGTCATCATAGTTGTTGGAAAAAATAAGCTCACACATCTAAAGATGAGAACTCCATGCAAAGAGGGGAAAAAAATATGTATGAGTAAAAAAACATGCAGCAAGGAGGGGAGCGCTGTGGGAGATGCACTTGCTCCGATAAGTGCGCATCTCCTTGGGATGAATGTCTTGATCATTGAGGAAGGGAGGAACAGGAGGCTGGGAAAACAGCTTGTACAGCCGGTATAATCAGCCTTCAGCTTTGGCAGAGAGTGGCAGCGCTTTATTACTTGTCTAAGTAAATGTATAATTGAGCAAGTCACTGCATCCATTGGCACGCTAGACTGAATACTGGCAAGACTCAGATGATTCTATTTGAACCGGAGTCTTCAGGGAGCTGACTGACATTGCTGACTGATGCACATCAGGAGAGGACATGAAGCCGAGCAGATTTTCCTTGTGTCGCAAATCAGTCCCAGTTAAATTTGAAGTACATTTCCCCCCCCCCCCAAAAAAAAAACAAAAAAAGACCCTGAAATAGTGGAGGTTTTTATTCTTTCCCTTCGATCTCCCCTGGGATAGAATTAAATGAAAACACCGAGATCAAACATTTTCTGAAATTTCAATTAGATGCCATTCTACTTGAGCCCACTTGATCTCTTGTGTTAAAAAGCAGCGTTTTGCAGTTGGCTCAGATTTACTTTGTGTCATTAAAACGTAGCGCGGCGGTTGCTAGGAGGTGTTAGCGCACTGATGTGGATTTTCTCTGGCAGGCAAAAAAAAGTCAAACTTGTTAATCTGAACCGAGCGGCGGTTTTGACATAAAGCGAAGACGTCTCCAGTAAATATCAGTTCAGAAGCTGGGAGGAAGTGAAGATGAAAGCTAACCTAAAAACGGGACAATTGACGGCTTTCAAAAAACAAAGGATTGACATATTTTGATGAAAAATCTTCACCCAAATTGACAAAGACAAGTTAAAGGAGTCACATTTAAAAGTCTTCCAATATTATTTTTACCAAAAACATAGACAGAACCATCTTGTTTCATATTTGAACCAGGTGAATGTTGGGTGCCAGGTAGCTAGCATGAGGTTATCTAGCCACAACCTAGCGTAGCAATGCGTTCAGCAATTATTTTGATGTGGTTGTTGTTTGTTCATCGTTAGATTTGGTAAAGGTTAGTAAGTAGCATACCGGCTCATTTTGGGCTACCGTCAATCCTCTATTTTGTATGTGGAGCATGGATAAGCCACACCCTTTGGAGGAAGAGGAGAACAGAGCAGAGAACAGTCTTTACTCAAGACCATGAAATGACAGCACATATAAATAACATTCTAGAAATAAAGTATTTTGCGCTTTTCATTTGGGGGTACAGGACGTCCTACGTAGGAGGGGTGGGCTGCCCTTTAGATGAATGGTGTGGGAACCGGTGCACCAAAATGTCTAGCTGAACAGAACCGGTCTCCATCATCGCAGCTCAAACCACAGAGCGCCATAACGTTATGGGGAACAGAAGGTCTTTAATTTCCACTGCGCTCTCTGCATCATTAACAATGTCTTTGATTAATGGCATACATCCACCCAACGCCCCACCTGTGCAAAACACAATAAAGGCGATCATTTACAGGGCCGCAGCCATCTTCGATTCCCACATGCCCAGACGAGGAAGAGGAGGAAGAAGGTAAAGGAGCAAGGGGGTTCATTTTCACTTGCACCTGTAGTAAAGTCACCACTGCTGTAA
Source organism: Antennarius maculatus (assembly GCA_013358685.1). NCBI lineage: Eukaryota > Metazoa > Chordata > Actinopteri > Lophiiformes > Antennariidae > Antennarius > Antennarius maculatus. Next base: position 2,410,736 of record CM023627.1, on the reverse strand, counting down.
ATATGGTGACTTGTAATCAGCAAATATGGCACGGGAGTGCAGAAGGGGCACGCAGTAGGAGTGTTCGATAGGGACAATAGCCTCGCATCAATTCTGCTGTTTCCTGCCAACCTCCTCGCTGGTTGCAACCCACCCATACAATCCATCATGGAGACATTAATTACGTGGTGGGCTCTTCCAAGACAAAGAGAGGAATGAACGTCCTGTCAACGTAAGCCTCGGATGAAAACAACAAAATCACGGAGGTTTGAGAGCCATGGAGGTTCGAGAGTCATGGCGATTCGAGAATCACGAAGGTTCGAAAGTCTTGGAGGTTCGAGAGTCTTGGAGGTTCGAGAGTCACGAAGGTTCGAGAGTCGCGGAGGTTGGACAGTCTTGTAGGTTGGAAAGTCTTGGAGGTTCAGGAGTCTTGGAGGTTCGAGAGTCTTGGAGGTTCAAGAGTCATGGAGGTTTGAGAGTCGTGGAGGTTCGAGAGTCTCCCGCTGAACTCCGATTTCTGAAGAGGAAAGTGAGAAACAGTTCACCGGCGTTTTCAGCACCTGCATTGCTATAATCTCAGTGGAGACGTGGCAATGCAAACACTAATCTAACAGACACACACGCTGGGGGGTGGAGTTAACTTTCTAGCAATTCTTCCAAACTTGAATTATGGTCATTCCCAATGGGTAGTTCTATTTCTGTAGCAAATATCTCATCATTGGTGACAATTAGTGTTCTCATTAAGGCTCTGGGTTGGAATCCAGAACTGCAGACTGAAAACACAAAGGGACACATCCATATCCATCTCCCCTCCCCACCCTCCTTGTAGACTGCCCCCCCTGGTAGCTGAGGTGGTACAGTGTTGAAGGCACTGGAGAATTCAAAGAACTTGATGCAGGTGCAAGGTGATGCAGGTCCAGGTGCAAAATGGCCCGCTGCAGCAGGTAGGCAGCGCCGTCCTCCTCACCCAGGAGAGGCAGATAGGTGAATAGTTGATTTTACACGACAGGTCAGAACCCGCCCCTCTTACACCTTCATCACACCTGACGTCAGCAGTACTGGTCGGGAATGAGCAATTACAGATATGGAATCTGCAGTGGCAGCTGCACCGAGCAGGTAATCACTTTTCATAATGATAAAGAAAAAAATTAACGAGAGCGTTGAAATATAAAGATGATATGTGGCGCTATTCAAAGCACATTTGCACAATTTTTTTTGAAAAGTTGAACAATAAGTGTAATTATTATGGCTTATTGTGACATCACGCCGTGAGCTGATGAAGCGGCGAGGAGTACCGTCTTTTTTTTTTTTTTTTTTTTTTTTACTTCAACACCTGTTTAATGATATGTTGGCTGTAAACCACCTCAGGACTAACAGTTCTTGTTTACCATTATAGCACTTCTTCATGTTATTACTTTTCGTATTACTTTGTGCAAATGGACTCATTCAGTGTCAGTCTTCAGAATAAAAAGGAAAGTACTCCCACGTCGTTGGCTCATTCCCTGCTCTCTATCCGTCACAAAAATGCAAATCCAAATAACAAGCAATAAAGATTCATTTTCAACAGAACATGTTATTGGTACATCCGATGACTGCGGAAAATCATAGATGAATATAAAAGTACGAGAAAGGCAGACACAAAACATGAGAAAACACACTTATCTACCTTTTCTGTATACATAACTCAATGGTATGGGCAAGATTAGCTGAAGATTAGCTTAGCTTAGAAGCAAAAGGGAAATCAGAACACAAAGACCACTAAAGGTCATTAATTACCGCATTTAAATTATTTTTTGTGCACAAATGAGGTTGTGATGCAATAATCTGTGGTTTCATTGTGAGCCGTCTGCTATTGCTTTACAAGTTTTGGCTAAAATTGCACCAAACCAACCGTGACGTTTTGGCGGGATAAAAAAGCCCCAGGAAAATTGTTAGATATCTTCTCTCAGCAAAACAACAATGGCGGTTGTGGTGCTGAGCTTGTTTCGCCTTTGAAGCTGCTTCTATGACTCCGGCGGGACCCGTAATCAGGACCGTGATGGACACCAGCCAGACGAAGCGCCGCCCTGCCAGACGGTCCAAACGAGACAGAAGCGTGGATGGATTGAGGATACATTCGAAAAGCGGCCGCCGAGGGCCCGCGCCGCGCAGCGACGGCGGCCCTCATGGAGAGCCGAGCCCCCCAGGCATGGCGAGTTGGCTCAAGGTGTGAAACTGAAGTCATAACTGAGCCGAGTGGGCTTTTGTTTCACGGATAATTACCGCTGACTCTTGGCTCTCGTCCCCTCTCCTCCCCCCACCTTCCCTTCTCCCTCTTCCCTCCATCAGGCCTACGCCGGTTCTATCTTGCCGTTCACCGGTGGAAAAGGTATTACTAATGACAGAAAAGGTTGGTCAATTTGTCTTCCGGCAAAACCTTTCAAAGTTAGCTCTTCTCGTGTCCCTGCAGAGCGCAGATTCCCGGACAAAACAGAAAGAAAAAAAAAACCATCAGCAACAGCTGCAACGAGGGACCACGATCCCAATCAGATTCTGCTTTAAATCATTTTTTTGTTTTCCTCTTAATCAACTATTCTTGTTTTCTCCAAATTGCCGCAACCTTAAGACCACCAGAAACCATCTCCAGGTTCATTTTTAAATCACTTTGCACAATTTTGACAAAGAAATTTCCTGTTCTTTCTTCTTTCCGGCCATTCCCACATCCCGGCGGCGATGCTTCTGATGCAGAAAATGAGAACAGCTTGAAATTAACTTTGCTGATTTTGACCCTCCGACACAAGAAAAGAAAAAAAAAAATCTGCTTCACCTGCCTTTAATTGGACTAATATATAGCACATCACAGCAGCAGCCAAAGGGACGAGCGTTGGAGTGGATCTTCTTGTCTCTCAGGAGCTGTCGGAGTATCCTTGAGGAAGACTTTTAATGCCACCTAATCATTTTAATGGACGGGAGTAAAACACTGGCTGCACACAGACCAACGGATACGACCACCAATCGCCTCAGCTTTGTTTGAAAGATGGCATCTCCTGGGTTTACAGGCAACCGATGGAGTAATGTAAAACCCATTATTTCTGCTCATTCAACAACAGCCGCAAAGGAGTATTTTGATAAATCTGTTAGATCCAACGTTTTTTTTTTTCCTAAATTTGAGATGATTAACGGGAAGATTGAAAAATAATCAGATGTTTTTCTCTTTTCTTTTTTGCTCTTTTTTTGTCTATTTAGTTGCACAAAAATCAGATTTTTTTGGAATTATTGAATTATATCGAGATGCTGATCAAGATTGTAGCCGCAAGAGGACACAAGCCAGTGTCTTATTGTGCCGGTCACAAGCCCAGATAAATACAGAGGGTTGTGTCAGGAAGGGCATCAGATGTAAAACTTTTGCCAAATCAAACATGCAAATCAAACTTATGACTTCCATCAAGATGCTGATCAAGAATCAAACCTCGTCAAATTGTTATAAAATGATAAATATACAGGTGAAACAAGTTCATACACTTTGCCTGAAAGTTGATGTTTTGCGAAAGGTTTACTTATATAATATCTGAATATCTGAAAATAAGCCTCTCTCATAGCAAGGCAGATTTAAAATTTAACATTTGGCTAGTAACAAAGTCTTGTGTCTTGTATAACATAAATATAAATGTGAATTTCTTGCTGTAACTGGCAATGGAAATGTTCCTGAATGAATTAATCAAGAGGTTCTTCCATGTTAAACAGTGGTAGCCGACAGCATCCTTCACAGAGAGGCTGGCTCTCACTGTTTCCCTTATAATAAGTGTTTATGCTAAGCTAATCTCCACCTAATTCAGCACAAACATGAATATAAGGTGAAAAAAAAATACCTTTATTTTTACTGTTTGAAAGATGACATCATGCACATTTATCTCTGTTTGGTAGCATGACGTTAGCACGGCGCTAGCGAGAGCTCTGGAAGCAGAGCATGAGAGGGGAAGAAAGATGGCGAGGACATAAAACCAGGGAGAAAGTGGTAGACGTGCGAAATAAACGAGGATCAGGACTTCCACAGCTGTTAGCAGCTAAAACCTGATTAAACAGTTATTAATCAGCCGAGGCCCGAGGAGCCGATCCGACATTGGTCAGGTTTTATCTGCTCCTCAAAAGGCCGGAGATTTAGAACCTCAAATAAAGGCGAGTTAAAAATAGAGCTGGAAATTATCTTAATATTTCCTTTAAAAAAAAGAAAACGATAAGGTTGGAAGTCTTTGTGCCACCTACACAAACAGGAAGTCGTTACAGGAAGCTAGGGTATCAGATGAGGGGGAGAATTTTACCAATCCCCCCCCCACATCGCCTCCTCCATCATCCCTCGCCTGTCCTGCCTCGTGTCTTCCAGAAATGCCAAAGTATTCAGTAACGCAATTTATCACGACACTCTCCATTTTTTCCGCCTGGCGCCTCCTCTGTCACCGCGCCGGTGGGGGGGGGGGGGGGGGGGGGGGTTTGAGCTGTCAGTCTGAAAACCCACCCTCTGTTTTGACCTTTGTGATATTCATCTTATTAATTTTTCCATTCGTTCTGTTCCAAGGTACACAAAACGCTGTCAATTACCCTAGGAGGTACGCGCAAAGAAACTCTACGGGAGAGATTTATGGCGCCGTTTTTATCCGGAGATGCTGATTGACTGATGCGGCAAACGGCGCCGTTTTGTAGTGATGTCACCGTGAAAAAGCGTCAGTAAATATGACATATGGGAATAAACATCTACCTCCTGGCGTTGACAGTTTTACAAGCCTCTCAGTCTTGTGTGAAAGGTTTGTGAAATACGATGATGCCAATATGGATCGGCCTATTAAAAAAAAAAAAAAAAAGACACTGAGAGAAATTAATTTATGCAAATGATAGGTGGAGGTAAGGCGTAGCGTCCCCCCCCGGAGACGTTGGATTTCATTAATTTCTTCCGGCACATAATTACAAGCTCTGAATCTACGATCGGCTCTGGTGAACCCAAAAACCGACAGCGCCGCTCCCCCCGTTTCCAGAGCTACACCTGTAGCCCGGATAAGACGGGGAAATTAAGTCTTATTTTTTTTTGACCGAAAGATTAGCCCAGCGCGACGAGAAGAGAACGCCGATGAAAGTGAAGCAGTTTAATTAGAAGCTGTCGTAAAAGAAAAGCAGTTAAACAAAAGGGTTGGGGTAAGAAGTCGCCGAAATGCATTTTTATTCCCATGCCTATTTATGCCTTTCTATTTGTATATTCTTGATGGGTTATTTATTACTCTTTCTATTTGGTGTTGGTTCTACAAGCAAACCTTGGTTTTCGAATGCTTTAGACATCGAACAAAATTCAGAATTTTTTTGTCTTAGAAGTCGAACAAAATTTGGAAGTCAAACGCGAAACAAACGCCATTTTCTCGCCGTCAAGCGCGAGAAAAAGGCGAGAAAAGCCAAGAAAACGTGACGGTAATGTGCTTTTTATTTTAGTTTATTGTATTCCATAATTTTTCACTTAATTTGCGTTCCATTTGCCTATGGTACGAGTTACGGTACCGTAAAATTCTGTCCAAAAGACGACGGTAACTCCTACCTTAGGTTAACCTGATTACGTCGATGTTTATTTTTTTCTCTTTCTTTCTCATGTTTGCTTCTTTCTTTTACATTTCTGTGATATATTTCATTACTGTACAATTTGACACATAAATGACATGATGAAATAACATATTATGTTGAAAAAAGGTAGATTTCTAGCGTCTTGGAACGGATTAAGACCATTTACATTATTTGTAATGGGAAAAATGTATTTGGAATTCGGCTATTCGAACAGCCTTCCGGAACAAATTGTGGTCGGAAACCGAGGTTTGCCTGTACTTTCTATGTGCTGGTGCTTTCTGTGTGCTTTTTCTGTGTTTTTGTGTACTCAATGTGCTGTGTGTAGTGCGAAGTACAAATTAATTTCCCTGACGGAACCTCCTTAAGAGATCAATAAACTTTTACTCTACTCTCTACTGTGTTACGTTTTCCCACTTTCATTTCCCGTGAGTCTCGGAACGCAGCACACTTCTGCTTCTGATGCTGCCAGCCAATAGAATTCACGTACGGTATCATGTGACTAGCTACTAAAAATCCGCAATGTAGTGTAACCGTGTATCTTGAAGCATGAATAAACGAGAGATTAGGAAAGTTTGCATCTTCTTCCTGCAAAAGAATAAATCATAGAAAACACACAACGTCAGACTGACATTAGTCACGGCTGCCACATTACGAATGCAACTCTTGACAAGGCCGCAGGTGCTTAACGTCCTCTACTAATAACTCATAAAATCTTATTCTAATGATAGATTTTTTTTTTTTATTATTAGCAAATATAACACCTTTAAGAAACCAGGCGTTCTGTAAAGCGGGGGTCTCGCGCTGGCACCGCTTGTCGCCTAGCTTTCTCAATTTGCATGAATATGAGGAGTGTGAAATGAAGCCACCTGATGAACTCATCCCCCGCTTCGCTCGGAGTCCATTAAGTTTATTAGGTTGGCGGCGAGCAGGTTGGTGCACGCGAGACCCGTTTATCTGGCATCTGGCGGACGGCTAAAGTCGTGACCGGTTGCCATGTTTGGACACGCGTGTGTAGCATGTTTGCTGATGTAAATGGGATAGATACGCACACGGATTTGTCAAATGAGTCACCAGAAAAAGTTTTTTTTTAAACATCAATCAATCCATCATAATAAACCCAGAGGCTCATAATTAGCACATCTGGAAATACAGTTAACGTGTGCCCACGGTGGAGAGAAACTGGAACATGCTCCGTGCCAATAAATAAAATTATTTATTATCTTAGGCATCTGGAACTTGCGGAGCATCATTAAGCTGCTTAACTTCCTGTGATTATTACTTAATTCTGTCACTCGAGCAGCCCGGCGTCTTCATTTACGTCTAAATGACAGGAGGTAAAAGTCACCCACTGCTAATATTTAGCATTTTTTCCCCCCCATCTTCCTTTGTCTTTTCCTACTTCTATTTTTTTTCTTACAAAACCCATCGTCTCCATGAGAAATGGGACTCACCCCAAAGGAGTTGCGTGAGTAAAATTTGAGTGGGAACATAGCCCTGTTTAAGGACTACCTCAGTAAAGGGATTTGAGCCTCTTAGGCACCACTTACTCACAGGTTAGGATTATACGGCCATCGCCGGGGCTTTAGGGTCTGCCAATCTTGGTGGGAGGCCGGTTGTGGGGGGAGGAAGTGTCGCCTCTGGGGGACTCGGCTCATGTCAGCAAGTCTCCTTTTTATGAGTTTCACCTTCGTTTTAAAAGCTTTGGAAGAAATGTAGGTTAGACTTCCAGGCGACATAAGGAAATGTTAGGATAACTCCGGGAATATTTGCGCAGATTAACAATATTTTTGTAGGAGAATCGCGAGAAAGGAAACAGCTGATTGGATTCCGAGGATTAACCAAGAGATGGTATGGATCCAGAATTTTTATATACCTATACAGTGGTACCTCTACTTACTAATGTCTCTACATACGAAATTTTCTACGTACGAAACGCCTCAACAGGAAAATATCGCCTCTTGTTACGAAAGAAATTTCGAGTTAAAAAAGGTAAAAATACAGTATGGGCTGATACTCGCAGCTCCCACAGGTTCCTGAACGCAACATTCTTATAGCTGCTCTGCCATTGGCTATTACCTAGCATCCTAGCATCCCATTGGCTAACAGGGACCTCTGTGTGGAGCTAGATCGGTGTCTATGCAGCGTCCTCGTCATTCGGCCCTCGACCCGTGAGGTGTTCTGATAGTTTTACGTAAATATATGAACTTTTAGACTATTCACTATGGATCCCAAGAAAGTGACGGAGAAAAGAGGAAAGGAAAAGAAAAGAGTTTTTTTGTCCGTACAAACAAAGCAAGAGATGATAGAAAAGCATGAAAAAGGGATGCGTTTAGTTGATCTCTCCAAAGAATATGGTCGTAATGCATCTACAATCACCACGTTATTAAAACTAAAGGAAGTTTAAGGAGTTTAAGGCATGGCGTGGGTGGTTGGAGAAGTTCAGAAGGAGGACTGGAATTCACTCTGTTGTTCATGGTGAGGCAGGAGCGCATGAACCAAAGAGGGTAAAAAACAATGAGGACAGCAGTTAAAAGGTTAATGACCATCATTTTTATTCTATATTCTTTGTTTTTTACGTTATGCACAACTCTCATTTATGGTGTAATAATCTAATTGAAACATGTATTTGTTACATGTTTTGATGCATTTTTATGCTTTATAAAACATTTATGTCTGAATTTTTGGGGGCTTGGAACGGATTAGGGCATTTGCATGGAAAACGCGTCTCTACTTACAAAATTTTTTACTTACGAAATTTCCTCCAGAACCAATTAATTTTGTATGTAGAGGTACCACTGTATAGAAGAAAGTAAATAAATTCTGGGCTGCTTTATGATCCCTGCTCTCCTGCATGAGGAAAAATAGCTTTGCAACACATTCCGGTCAGGGTTTTTTCACTCTTCCCCAATTACCCAGCATCCTCCTCTCCCCCTGTGAGGGCGAGAGGAGGGGTTAGAACAGACAGTAAAGTATGATTTATGAACCCTCTCCTGCTCGTGTTTTGACTCTCCCTGCTCCTCTGTCAGGGGGGTAAACAAAAGCGATTCCTCTGCGGGAGCGTACGTCTACCCTTTTCTTTCATGCCGGCTATCTCTCCCCCTGCAAACAAACTCGGTGGGGGAGATGAGAAGCCTCCTCTTGTCTCCACGTTACACCTCCCTCGTCTCTCTCTCTCGTCTGTTAGCCCTCAAGGTCTATTTGTGCTGACTTCACCAAAAAGATCCCAGGGTGTCACTTAGACAGGGAGGATGGGGGCTAATTGCATTTCGCAAAGTGGAGGCAAGTCTGCTTTTGTAACCGCCCCCCCCAGCTCAAGGGGGTCACATAATAGTGAGATCGTCAAAAACCAATGAATGGATGTCTTTTTAGAGGTGTGCATCTCACAATTGGTGAAAGCTAGATAGACTCGGAATTTCTCGCACATTTAGTGAACGCACCATTAAAGCTGAAAGGTACACACAACATACGCGACGTCTTTTTCAGATCGTTCCAGCAACACAATGTCAAATCGCAGGGGTGTGCATCCCATAATTGGATTCTTAAGTACGCTTTCCAGGTCATTCTGTTTTTTATTCCTCGTCCTTGGGACACAAATGTTCTCTTTTGTCTCGTTTCATTTAATCCTCCCACTGTGTAAAAAAAAAAAAAAGGTCCTTTTTTTTTTTGGTGTGATTTTAACGTTTCGGCTAACGTCGAACATGCATCACATGGAACGGCAAACGCTGACGCTTTAACAATCCAACGGCGGCCGTTAAGGAGTGCGCAGTAAACTCTCTGAACCGTACAAGCTAGCAGTTAGGAAGAGCATTTCCACATTTTGTGTTTAATAAGAAGGGGCCTTCATTTCCCAGCGAGCGGTAAATCTTTATGCCTCCCTTAATGTCTATACTTTAACAACGGCGATGTGAGACGCCCAAACCACACGAGTCTTGTTTAGCCCCCCCCCTTTTTTTTTTTTTTTTTTACAACGGAAATCAATGTGATTGATGACCATAAAGTGTATTTGATGATCACATAATTTTGTCTGCGTAGCTGCTGACATCTAATCATCTCTGAATTGAGGCAGTTTGTTCTAATATTTCGATATCAAACGTGTAGCTGGTGGCAGTTTTCCCCGGTGGTCCGACTTATCTATCAACCGGTTACACAATACCGAGAGCTCGTGTCACATATGGACTTTTTTTATTTTCCTTTTACACTCTGTCTTAGCCAATTACAGCCACTCCCGTGTCTGCAGCTGGCGTGATTAATCCGTGTCATACAAAACTAGCATGATTTGTTATTTGAACCATTTAGAAAACTGAAAAGCAGAGCTGAATGGAGGTTTATTGGATGATTTTTTGGGGGGGGGAATTTTTGCTCAACTAATAGGAGGGAAATGAGTAGAAAGACACAAAAACATGCACTTGAAGTTTTAAAAAAAAAGGGTTAAAACATTCCGCAAGAAGAAAATAAATCCTAATTATCTCTTGGATTAAAGTTTAGCCATGTAGACGATACCGTTTTTGTGGGGGGTGATGAGGCGCAGCCTTTATGATAAAGAAAAGTAAAGAGGCGAATCTCTTGTTGACTATTTTAGACTTTAAGTCATCTTCTCACTTCCTGCAAAAGGTGCCAGACTTCAAAAATGAGTCTGAGGTAAAAATAACACTGATACGGGCCATCAGCCAGGTTTTATCTGAGATGCACGGCAGCTGGGATGCTTTTAACTTCCCCTGTGAACGCAGAAATATCTATGTCTGCGTGTTTCATCCACTCCAACCGATAGATCCTTTACCGTTTTTTTTTTGCGTGAGGAATATCTGATAACATCTCGACCATTCAGCTCACGTTGGACTCTTGTGCCCGCGCTCGTCGCTCCTGATGTGCATTCACCCTCGGTATACATAGAGGACCAGATGTTTTTGAAGCCCATCTGCTACCCCGTGGCCCTGCGGATCCACTTCCTGCTCCGACTTGCTTCTTCATTTGCAACCGTGGTGGAGCTTAGTTGACCTGCAAACACTGTTTTCACCTAGCTTTCTTCCCCATCTCTCCACTTTTTCGCTTTTCTGGCCGGCAGCTCCGAGATCTGGTGTTACGCTTCCGAGTCGACCTCAGTCTACCTCCCGCCGCTGCGCCCAACCTCCCGCCTGACCTTTCAGTGGAGTTACTTGGCAGTCTCCATCTTGGTAGGGGCGCTACGTCTCCTTCCAAGGGGGATAATAACTGTTATCATGGTTGTGAAGGGGCAGATATTACAAAGCGATGTGAATAAGGGGGAGGAATGGGAGTAGAGCTGGGCAGGAAGCCTTAATAACACACATACTTGTAAACACTGCTGTGTAAACTTAAACGTCAGTAGGGGGTTCTCCTAAGACTCCTGGATGACCATTCTACAGATAAGGATGCTCATTGGCGACTTCTCCTCAGAAAAGCTCCTTTCTTTGGAAAACCGCCATCCTTAATGAGGCTGTGATGCCGGGATTGGAAAATCTTTATCGAGAGTCAATTTATCCGTTCACTATTTCCCATTTGAACTTTTAAGAATTGGCCCGTCTTGTCTCGCAACGTCTCCGACGTCAATCCCCGCTCGTTGTTCTTAGATCGTTAGCGTGCACCCGTCAGATCATGTGACTGACAGTCTTGTAAGTGTAATTATAACAGTGAATTACTGCTCGCTCAACCTTTAATCAATGCCCTTCTCTCTGGAAACACATTCGTCTCTGTTAGAAGCAATTAAACACTGACAAATCAAAGAGCGCGTTCCACGCTGCACCCCGCCTGCCGCCTGCAGCGAGAGGTCAAACTCTGAGCGACATGAAAGATTGAAGGCATCAATAATACATAGAGGCAGAATGATTCAGTATGGGGGGGGGGGGGCAGGTGCGTCTGTGCAGAATCTCCTGTAACAGCCACATAAGGTGTGAATATTTGGCATGTCAAATGAGCAGGTGGTGTGTATAATTCAGTTTTTGTTCTCGTGTAAAAAAGCAGGAGAGAGCCGGGGACTACCAGGGGTCTTTCTAGAACAAACGTCAGCATGTCTCGCAACGGGAAGCAGTTAATGTTAATACCCCCTTTGTTCTACCCCCAAATGCTTCCATTACTGTTACCCACAGCAGTCAGAGCCCTTTGGAAAGGGTAACGCATTGGGAACCGGACCTGTTTCCGTGTTTGATCTGAGTCTTTTATCGCACCACAATGACCTAAATTGTCCAGTTGGGACCAGATTGTTACGACGATAATCCCAAATGGAATCTGCTGCTAAATAAAAGCCCGACTTCATTAATCAATCCCGACTTTAGGAGTGTCGCACTGGGAAGCAAACCTTTGGATTGCGTTTTTCCGCATACCACCACAACCTGAGTCGGTACGGTTGTGGCCGCAACATTATTACGATAATCCCAAATGGAATCTCCTCCTAAATAAAAGACCAACTTTTCTATTATTCCACTCTCAAATGTAGTTTTTCATCTCATCTCAAGGGAAGCACAAAAGGCAAATGAACATGAAGTAGAATTCTGGATTAATCCTCAGAGGCGAGACGGCATACGTGAAGCCACTAAGTTATCCAGTTCAGCTCTTTCCATTAAAATATTTCTCCGTCAAATTGAGATAAAGCTGCACTCTCAAAAGAGACAGTTGTGAGTGACAATATGTGTTAAAATATACATTTCTACAGTGAGACAAAAGCCTCCCTTTATTTAAATGACTGCATATTCTGTGACAAGTTAGCGGCGAAGAGCAGCGAAGACGGCTTCGACGTGCGCCACTCGAGGGTATAAGTACAGAATCTGTGTTTCACGTAATGGTCCATGTCTCCTTTAGCAGCCATAAAGTGAGCCGTTGATCTGTCACTCAAACGCCTAGCAGGAATTCTGAACCATAATTGTTTCAGGCTCGGCTGTAATTCATGTTCTGTAAAGCTCACACCGGTTTCTTCCTCGGCTGTCAGCGGATTCTGAATCCAGGTCTGGGGCTTTTTTTGACAGATGAAATTCAGGAGCGGATTTCTACACTCAAGATGTAGAAAAAAAGAATCGACGTAATGATTGAAATGCTGATGAAATGAATATTTGTCTTATAATCAGCGCAAATATTTTGCTTCTGAAAGATGAATTTCAATCGTATCTCATGAAATAACATTATTAAAAGTATTCTGAACCGTATCCACTGTTAATATCTTAAATATTCCCATAAACTTCCGATCGCAGAATGTTTTCGGATTTCTTTTCAACTCATAGATCAATGGTAATGGTCATAGGCGTGGTTTAACTTCCAGTTCTCTATACCGAAAGGTCATGTGAACACAGGAAGCGACTGATTGGTCAATGCATCATTGCGTCATCAATGCCCAGCCAGTCAAAATGAGTGTTTGTTTAGCATTAAGCAGCTAAAGAGCTAGATATTGTCAGTGTTTACAGCTTGATGGGCCAAAAGAAAGATCTAGAGTTTGCCTGGAATACAAATAAAAAGTAATGAGTGCCGTTATAATAGTCTCTGTCCCAAAAACGCCGCTCCTGCTGTTACCCAACTGCAGCAGAGAGGGTAATATGAGGGCACCTCATTGGTGGGATCTGAGGCAACAAGAAATTCTGGCCTGAAAAAACTTTCCGCCGCCTCGAGTTTGCAAAGACTTTACCCCGATTACGTCTTAATTGCTTTGTTAAAGCTACCCCCCAAACAGAAAACTCCAATTCCATTTCGAGAGGATATACTGCGAAATCCCTTATTATACCATTTATACGCCTTTATGTTGTGCCGATGCCTCCGTGCGATTTTTAAATTGGATCAGGCGGTTATACAAACAACATTTAAAAGCTTGGTTAAGTTTGCTATTCCTGATTAGCAGCGAAGTCGAGTTCTGCATGCTAAAGCGGCGCCGCCAGCGCAGACGTCTGACGTTGGAGGCTTCGCTCAAACGCCGGGCGACACGGGACGCCCTCACCCAAGGCCTTATAAATAAAGCCAGACATTTTGCAAAGACAGATGGTGATAGTCTCGTCTTGTCAGGGACCGGCGGTGTCACGCGTTTGTCGTCCTCCGTCGCTCCGTCGCAACAACATACAGTCAAATGAGGTGATAGATTTTGATTGGTGGACATAAGAAACTCGGAGCGCCGACACATCATCCGTACAGAAAAGACAAACACAAAGCTGAAAGTCACGGCCATCCTTCATGCTTTCCGGGCGAGGTGGGGCACTGTGATTGCTTCGCAAGGTGGTGGATATGAAGACAAATGGAAAGCCACAATACGTTATGGTTAGCACGCGGCGGCGCAACCGCTGCAACAGACACGAGTCGGTATAAATGTCACAGAAGATGGAAGGAGATATTTCCACTACCCCCCCATGGCAGCCGCTGTAAAACTACACACAGCTTTGATGAGTTGTTTGAAGGTCGTACGATTTAAATATTTGATGAAATATTCTGAACGGAGCTCAAACGGCATACAGCACGGCTTCACGCCAGAATGCTTCTAAAGGATGCACTTCAGAGACGAGACAATAGAGACTCTCATGTTGTACAGTCGATGATGTTTTCAGACAGGTAATTATAATACTGTAGGTAGCAATCAGGAAGATGAAGTAAATCAAAATGATTTAAAGTTCCTGAATGAATTTATTTAGGCTGTTCAAACCATCGTCTACATAAAACAGCATCGAAATCCAGTTATCTTGGCACAAAGCATGGACAAGCACCAGAAAGTAAGAGCACGTTTGACACCTCAAGTCGTACAAAGAAATATAAATATAGTTTAAAGATTGGACAAAGTTAAACTAACTTTCCTGCTGTTCAAACTGCAGTGTGAAGCTAAACTAACAGACTGCTGGATCTGTAGTCCCCAGGAAAAAAAAATCATAAATATCTTACGTCTTGATTTGATTACTTAGTATGTAAGTCATATTAGCTTGACAAGTATCAAGTTATCTTAAAATGCACATATATAGACTGCATTTTAAATAGTTTATCTTGTAATTAATGGTTTATTCTCAGGGCACATTCGTGACACCATGAGTTCTTTTGATAAATTAGCATATTTAGCAAACTGCTAAATTCTTTCATGAACTGTATATAAAATACTTGTGTTACATTTCTTAGACTAATTCATCCACAAAATCATATATTTTTAAATTCTTAAAAACTTTCATTGCTGAGAAAATGTTTTGTTTTTTCCGGTAACATTCACTCAGGGGTTCATTTTGTGGATAACAAACCAATGCATCCATTGAGTTGGAATAAATTTATTTATATTGAATAAAATAAGGATGATCAGGGTGGATTTTAACTTACTGTAGGTTGATTGCAGAGACGGAACTCTCGTCCTTGGAAGGTCGCTAATGACCCTTTAATTTCCAGTAAGATGATTGGCCACATCTCATTATTCATGATCGAATTTTTGACAGATTATTACCAGAGCTGCACCGTTTTCATGGGAATCTGTCCACTAAATGCAAAATTATATAAATGGTCTGTCGTGTGTGTGTGTGTGTGTGTGTGTGTGTGTGTGTGTGTGTGTGTGTGTGTGTGTGTGTGTGTGTAAACCACATCGTCCGACTCTGGTGTCCTGAAGCGAGACGCTAAACTCCTACATGCTTAGTCATCATAAGCGCCGGATAAAAATGTCAGCTTACTGTCTAAAATGTTTTTAAAAAATGCAGTAAGAGGGGGGAAATGAAACAATAATCCAGTAAAGGCAATTTCAATTGTTGTCATAACAACCTACATGCTAACTTTAAATTTAGGGATTTACAGGAGCTAGTTTTAGCATATAGCTGCTAGGTTCTGGTTTGCCTCTGATTCATCCATAATCACGTACGGGGAATGCAAAGCTATTCAGCTACATTACCGAAATACGAATCGTAATAAATGCTCCCGAGTAAGGGGCGGAAATATTGCCGTCATATCCCCTGAAAGCTTGGGATACTACATTAAAACAAACAAAGCTATCCAATTTCTGGAAATGGTACACTGATCACTTTGTGCATGGTCAGAATTGGATTTCTCTGAGATGTGATATTTGAACTGACTGCCTCTCGGTGACGGGAGAGTGAAAGAAAGAGCCGTTCATAAATCATTCCTTGACATTGCTGCTTCATTACCCCAAACTCACTTTCTCCCAGCCTCTCTCTGTCTCTCATCAAAACTCCATAATCCCTGTCAAAGCTGTTTGGATTTGTGGGTTGAAAGTGATTCACAAACAGGAGGGATGGGAGAACCAAGAGAGGACAGAGTGGCAGGAAAGGACTGTAATCTTGTCTATATGAAGCTTTGCTCCACAAGCTCTTATGGTAATTACCTCCTTGCAAGCCTCCACCGGCGCCATACGTTACTTTACAGGTGCTGAGGGCGTGGAAATGGAACCGGCTGGTAATTACAATCCTCCGAGTGCAGGGGAATCATGGGAGAGCTGATCGTTGAATGTTTGAGGCTACCAATCCAGGAAGTCAGGTTGATGGATTTAAGTCGAGGTCAAATTTGAAAGCTCTGATTAAAAACTGAGCTTTGCCATGGATCAAAAATACAGCCCTGTTTCCAAACGCCACAACCGCGTAAAATAAATAAATAAAAATAAAACTCCCGATAAACCAAACCAAACACAGATTCTTTTGGATCAAGAATCATCAATGGAGTCTAACTTTTTTATTTTAGCTGTAGGACAAATATACAACTTGAGAACGAGCTGCCCACGCGCGATACGAATCAAGACCCTCAACTTGCTTCCATCTGGGGCCCGCGTTGACCCACGATTGGGCCCCGGGGAAAACACGACCCACAAGACATATCTCGCAGGTCGTCCATGTCTCGCTAATCCCCTTTTTTTTGCCCTGAGTCCTGGAACCCAGACGGTATTTCCACCACTGCTGAAATAATTCCTCGCCCCGAGGTTTGGATCATATTGGTGACCGATTGCTCCAACTTAAGATAATGTCAGGGATAAATATGAGAATATTGAAGGATTAGTCTGTCATTTCAGGGGAAAAATATATCAATTTGCTTGCTTGAATTGAAAGAGAACTTTAACTGTCACGTCTATAAATCAAACTAGGGAAAGAAGACTCTTAGCTTAGCTACAATGCTAGTCTAGGTCGCTCACGTTCTCTTTAGCGGGAACATGAACTACTGAAGGTACAAGCACATAAGGAAGCCGCCTCAATAGGAGTTCTTCTATCTTTTTTTTTTTTTTTTTTGGCGGTACCACAACATCAGCGAGGCTAATTGATCGAGAGAAGCAAGAAACCGAGATGAAGCGGGGAAAATTTGTGACAGCCTTCCCTGTTATAGACAGATTCTGAGCCAGCGCTGGCTTCGCCGGCTATACGTGATTAATCTCCTGGAGATAAAAGCAAACAAATGTTGCCTGGAGAGATGTCTGATGGTAGCCATCCATGGCTGCTGATTTACCCTTGGCTGCTTTCTCTCTTCCTCCCCCCTTCACCAACTCCACCACCACCACCACCACCACCACCACCCCTCTGTCGCCTTGTCAGGCTGCCTGTGTCCATCTGCCTGCAGCCTGTGTGGAAGGACAAGGCGCCAGTGTCACTCAAGAGCATCAATGCGAGCTGCGACACAGCGGCTACAATGTCAGGTGAAATATAGGCAATCTCTGCACACGGTGTCAGCGCTTGTAATCAATACGTCCTTTTTTTACGGGGCTGATGTAAGCCTTAAACGTCAGCCGGCGGGAGACGTACAGCAACATAGCCCTGACCCATTCAGAAAGGTGTCAACTCCATTCAGGCTAACACCGGTCTCTCCTACCCAACGCATACATCAACACTTCCACTATATTCTATATCCTTATACTATATTCTTAGGACTTACGCGTCCGATATTACGGGATGTACAGGAAGCAGAAGGCTTTGCAGTTCCCGATACGAGCTGATTAAATATCCCCGGCGGTGTGGCATTCTGGGAGATATACCGTTTCCAGAAAGCCTTCAATCCCTTTCAACGGAGGAACACCTCCGCCGCCTCTGCGTCTGCAAAGCCGAGGCGTTTTTAAATATTCACGTCGGCGTGTGAAGATGGAAGACGTGACACACGTGCAGACGTATAACACGGATGTACGGCGTGCGCAGACATCAAGCTGATGTTTAACAGCTGTGGTATTTACCGTGTCAGCTAATTGGCATTGAACAAAAAAGTCATTTTCATTTGCTTCGCATCTAGTTGATCATAAAATATTGAATATCCATAGATATTCATCCTGGGAAGAATTTGAATGTCAAATGCCAAATTAATATAGCTAATGGCTAATCATTCGATATTCGTCCACAGATAGCCACAAATAAAAACCTCTTGATGCTAAAGGAAAGGTCAGTGGATGCTCAGAAACCCTCCTCTGAGCAACAGTTGCCGTTCAAAATCCATTCATTTCTCCTCAAAGTGCTGCACGATGAAATGTGGAAGCACTCACAACAGCTGACCTGCAACACAAATTGATGGAAATCTTTAAAAAATCTCAACAACGCCATAATGCATTTCTCCATGATTGCACATCTTTCTAGTTCATAATTGAATTTTACTTACTCGGCAAAGGCGCGCATGCACTGTTGATTTTATCCATACTAAATCATTAATTTGTCAAAGGCTCGACTCTTTTCATCTTCGGCGGTTTCTCAGGCGAAAGAGGTCCCTTTTGTTATTTCTCAGAAAAATAATCCTTTGTGTTTGCGGTATGGCTGAACAATCAAACCTAATGAAGTATTACTCGGCGAGAAAGAAAGGAGCGCTGATCTTAATTTAGAAGGCGTCAACAGTTTTTGAGAAGCATGTCAAAAATGTTACGGAGGTTTGCAAACAAAGAGCTGGCCTGTTTTTGGAGAGTTTACTTCCCTCTGAGCCGACGTTATTCTTAATACTTCAGTCGCAGAAAACACGACTCACTCTCTTTGAAACGGGTGTATCTTTAAATCTATTACTGTTTCTATTACTAATTCAATTTCCTATTGCTCTAATAAGTCTATTTTATGCCTTTATATAATATTCATTTCACACGTTTAAAGGGGGCCCAAGGCTCACGCTGATTCTCACTGTAGGTTTCACAGTTTGGAATTCTAATTCCAGTTTTCAGCGGGCTAATTTAGCCTAAAATGTCCCTCTGGTGTATTGGCATCAATTAAAGATAGCTAAATGTTCCAAGTTATGAAGCATAAATGATGCATGTATAGGTCTGGATGTTCTGGGAGGGGGTCAAATGGGTTTAGTGGTATATTTTATAGGGGAGAGAGAAGTAATAAGTTATACCGTGTAAACTGTACCGCAGTGGTTTCAATAAAATGTGAAAATGAGCGTGAAATGCTCAGAATCCTCTGCTTTTTGGGGGATTTCATGGAAGTTCTGTTCATGTTAATCACCAAAATGTAAAATAAAATTTCATACGTGGGAATAGAATAAAATAAAACTACAAATGTTTAAAGCACCAAAGTAGCAAGGAGCAAAAAAGTCTACCCTCTTCTTCTGAGTCAGCAGCAGGCCGGTCAGGGGTGGATGGTCTCAATCTGTGGTGTTAGCATTGATGCTAGCTGTTAGACAAAGCATTAAAACAAACATAAAACGCAAAGTAGTCTGACTCAATCGCTTGAGTCCAACTAGTTTGAGTCCAAACTAGTTGGACTCAAAACTAGTTTGAGTCCAACTAGTTTTGGACGAGTTGGACTCAAACTGCCCAAAACCCAGGAGCATTCATGACCTCTGATCTGATGTGGAGTCTCAGATCTTTCCGATAACATCCTGTCCACCTTAGAATCAATCAAACCGAATAGTTTTGGCACCAAAATACATGTCTGATCCATCTTGAATGATCCACATCCCTTCCCAGAGTCAAAACCAAAGACTAGCCGCGTTCGGTTTCCGAGCTCCATGTCACGTCTACGTTTTCGCCACTGACGGTTCAGGATTTAATTTGCCATCTTTTCACAGGTGACAGAAGCTACTTCTCAACTTTGAAGGTGCGAAGAACCCAACAATCCAAGTATTAATGTGATAGTCTCTCACTTAGATCAATATCTGCCAGCTTTAGCTCTGGCTGATATCTAGCTAACGGGTCTGGAAAATGAGTCGGTGCTTAGTGCTCGGATTGCTGTATTGTGATGAAGTAGAACTTCTTCAGAGATAGAGAGCTAGACATCCAAGAACAGCTTCATATTACAAATCTCTCCAACAGCAAAGAAAGAGTGAAGCAAAAGAAAAAGGCAAGACATCTTTCCGTCGGCTCTACTCGTCCTTCTCACTTTCGAATTCCCTTTCATGCACAGCCATAGTGAGGAATTGAAAAGTGCCTTTTTTTGTGTGTGTTCAGAGAACATATTTCTTCCCTGAAGTCCCCTTTAGGTAACGTGAGAAATTAGGAGGAAGAATGAGCTAATTTCAATTACCTCCCTCCAAAGTCGGAGTGGAGACTAACAAATTACACGTGGCTCGAGTCGATTCAGGTAAAACAGGGTTGAATCCTACTCGAGTGTTTTGATGGTGGGAAACCGTGGGAGGACGACCACATCATGTTGGAAACCTGAAAGAAAATGTAATTTATCTATGATTGCTGCTTTGTAGAAACAGGAGGGAGAAATCAGAATTAATTCCGCTTCTCTGTTTGCAGTCCAAAGATGACCACTTCGTTGGGTCGAGACTGCCCGTTTTGGCCACGGCGCATCACCACCATTGTGTCGCCGTTATTTCTCCTGCTCAAAACCCAACCTAACGCAAAGGAACTAACAATTTTTCATGCAAAACCCATAAGATATTCCCGCCAACCGGTTGGGGCTGTATCATTTAGCATGTTCCTGGGACTCTATTTATTCCCGTCAGCATGGTGACCTCAATAAGATGAGTGGGTGCAGAGCTGCAGAAGATTTTGTTGGTGACAATTTATCTTTTGTTGTCTCCCGGTGGCATATTTGTTTCTTTCTTTATCCCACAGAGGTATGCATGCATGTGCAAGACCGATGCGCGCTCGGCGTGGATGGATGGAAAGACAATAATAGAAAGTTAAATGGATCAGTCGATGAATGCAAAGTTGCATGTGTTGAGAGATAGCCGGTAAGGCTCTAGAGGTATTACGGCGCCGGATCCAGCTTGTTGCCTGCACCCCACATTCCTGTGGGGAGCAATTTGTTTGCCTTCCTCCGGGTTGCAGCAGCAGCAGCGGCAATCCCAACACTTCCTGTACTCCCAAAATGAAGAGGCTTCTGTTGTGGAAATCACCTCTCAGTTTGGCCTCTAGACTCCCAGATCCCTCATCTCCGGTGCCGCAACCTCTGAAAGCACCCGCCGTGCTGCTATTACCCAGGCACTGGGGCTTTAAGCAGGGGAAGATGGATCTAGAGGATGTCCCCAGCCAAAGCTCCACACATCCCTCGTCTGTATTCCACACCATTACTTGCCTAGTCGCCTGCCGAGCTTTTCCTGCCTTCCTCTTTTCCCTTGCTGCTTTCTTTCCTTTTTTTTTTTTTTTTTTTTGTTTTGTTACAGTATACGGCTGTAGAAAGATATAAATATCTGGAGGCGTGAGCCACATCCAATAAAGCAAACTGATGTGAAGGGCTGTGACAGGCGATCACACCATTTTGAGGAGTGTGACGGCGATTTATTGGCTCAGTGAAGGCCTTAAAGGAGTCCACAGGAAGTAGGAGACAAATCGACAGATCGAGACGCCCCATTGCATTTGGGGGGTAAAGTCACAATAAGATTCTAAATTCTACATTTAAGAAGAGCAGAGGAGTCGGACGATAGATGGATTGCAGGATCGATATCAGGTTTCTGAGAGAGTCGGAGCTAAATTAATGTCTCATAAAAGTTGACTTTTGCTGCTTTATCTTGTCAGATCCAACCCCGGCCCACGAATAAAGACAAATAAAGAAAGCAGAGATAGACAAAGAATTGCATTTGTCAGATGTCAGCGCTTCAGTTTTATCGGCTTGACAACGGGATCATTAATTTGGTTGATTCGAGGCGTAAAATGCTTACATCCATCCGCTGATTGACTTCCACTGACAGCTTGCATACTATCTATGCATATCAGCTTGTTACTCATCCGCCGTGACGGGACGCGTTGTCCCTGGACGACGTTCAAATATGAATCCCGCTGAAGTGGACCTTTGGGAATGGTCGTAATTGCTCAAATCCAGTATCATTCAGCAACTCGCACAAGACAGGATCGATAAAAGGATAGAATATGGATGAATGTGGACAGATTCCTGCTAAATTTGCTCACTGATGTATTATGCTTGTGATAATGAGCTGCCGGGGCGTGCTGGATGTGTGGACCTTCACACGGATCTTTGTTCAGAATCTACGATGCCACGTTTTCTACAGTATGTTCCTCAAGGTCCCGCGCTCAATAACTCAATACGATCCTTATGTGACATAGCAGTAGTCAGAATAGCTTTTAAATGGCATCATATTCCAAGCAAAGTCCTTGGATAAATATTCAATGCATGTTTTCCGGCCCCTCGCTTATGTACCCTTTTGAAACTAGTGTTCAATTGTGTTTGTGAATAATTTTATATTAAATGTAAAAGGTGTTCCTGCAGTGAAAAGAAATTATTTCCCCATTTCAGATTTAAAAATATCGTGAATATAGCGCCTCCTTTACATTATTAATGTACAGTATTTTCCGCACTATAGGGCGCACCTAAAAGCCTTTAATTTTCTTAATTTCTTATAATCCAGTGTGCCTTATATACGAAAACAGTTTTAAAATAGACCACTCATTGAAGATTTGTTCTCAGATGTGTTTTATAATCCAGTGTACCTTATGTATGATTTTTTTTTTTTAAATAGGCCATTCACTGGATTATAAGGTGCACCTTATAGTATGGAGAATATTGTACACTAAGCGACATGTGCTTAGAAAGATGGGAGTCTTGCATTAGCATTAGCGTGCTAACATGCTCGCAATGCAAAATATTGACAATTTCTATACCAAAATGTTTGATTTTCACATTCTTCTATATCTTGTTTAATTTTATTTTGATAGCATTTGCTAATCCTTGATAAACATTAATTATGGCTGAGGCTGATGGGATATTTGTTAAAGCTGAAGGTCAATCTGCTTGTGTTGCTGGAGGAAAAGAAAATATTATGGGATGCACTTTCCGGACAAAAAGCACAGCTGCATTATTATTAGTCATGCTAATCCATTAAATTATCAGTCCAGAACAAACATCAGTCTGAAACTTGAAAGGCTAAGGAGCTACCGCGGCTAATGTCCCGCGCTACGGGGATCAGCCGCGACATCCCCCAAGGTCAGACGTTTGACAAACCGCCGGCACTTTTTTTAGAAGTTGTGTTTCACGCCAGGAGTGAACGCGATGCCTGAAGTCTGACAGGACGTATGGAGGAGCCTCACGGCTGCAGACAAAAACACTAACAAAGGAAGGCAGGTGGAAAATGTAAGCGCGGTAGTACTAATTGACCTGACAGACACCTCCAGTTTGTCTCAGCGGAGAGAGGTGTTGGCATCGCCCTCCGCTCGCTTCTCCTCGTCATTCAGCTGACATCCACCTATTTCTTCCCCATTCTCTTCCTTTGTTTCCGGCCGTTTCTCTCTCTAAATATTGCTTCTGCCTTTGTGTGCACATCTCTCAACCCATTCATCTGTCATTCATTTCTTTTTTAAACATACTCCAACGCCACCGCCGCCGCCGCACACATACTCGTATATATCGTTCCATTTCA
Organism: Antennarius maculatus; assembly: GCA_013358685.1. Taxonomy (NCBI): domain Eukaryota; kingdom Metazoa; phylum Chordata; class Actinopteri; order Lophiiformes; family Antennariidae; genus Antennarius; species Antennarius maculatus. The sequence goes on along the minus strand of CM023627.1, from coordinate 2,387,513 downwards.
GGGGTTACTACTCAGACTCAATCCCAGCGGTGCCGTCCCCAAAAAGCCTCTTCCATCAGCGAAACATAGTGCATCTAAGTGCCGGAGCGGATATCACAACGCGTCGGTTTCACCCTCTAAAGTGACAAAAAGCACCAGCAGCACATAAAAACAACATCAGCACTCCGGAGGCCACACTCGAACAATTCCTGAGCAACGACACGACGACAATCCGCCACCGAGATGTGGCGACAGAGAAGCTGTTACTGCTAACTTTAATTGAATGAGAATTATGTTTTTAAGTTCATGCATTTTGAAATAAACATCTGTCCTAACCAGTTATCATTTGCATATTATAAAGAAACACACACACACAAAAAAAAAAAAAACGCGGATCCGCGCTCGCGTCACACACCTCTCGGGGTTTACGGGGCGATGAGCTGGCAGTAACTGGGCTTGATTTAATGCAGCAATGTTTTAGCTCACGTGCTAAACAAGCTCGCGCATGCATGTAGCTGCTATTTACCTTTCGGCATGAATGCATTATCTCAAAGGCACTTCCTGGTGCTCTTAATTAAAAGCTCTGGAGTGCAAAAGTCATTTGTTTTATTTAATTCTCTAACTTTCAATGCTATCCATAAATTGCGTTCATGCAAAGTGCAGCTATTCAGTGAAATGCATGAGAAAAAACACGCTGTGCGTATTTGTAGAACACGCTGCGCAGGAGCGGGAACGCATGCGTGAGCAGAGGTGCACTTGATGTATCCAACAGGACACTAAGAGACCCCGGCGCAGATCGCAGGGGAGGATACAGTAAATAAAACACTCCTCGTGTTTTATTAAAGTTCTCAAAATGTACTCTTCTACTGTTTTGTTTCACATGGGAACGCAATTCCCCTTTGGGAATCCCACCAATTTTTTCTCCCGCCTTTTTCTAAATGTAGGCCACTGGTAAATTGATTAATTAATCATCGACAAAGAAAATTCAAGTTTTTGTGACAAAGTGCACGCAGGTGAGGTTTGATTACAGAAGATATGGAGCAGCTTGTCGACTGGAATAACATCAACCAGAAGCATTAGGGAGTCAAAACCCATCTGTGCCTCTTTCCTGTGAGCTTCCGCGTTAAAGAATACATGTGCAAGCGCATATCCTCGCATCAGATGGTGGGATTGAGGAAAAAGGTGATAAAACATTCATTTTTCTGGCGACCCACAATACAAATATCATCCAGAAATCGGGTTGCATGAACGTGACAGAAACACGCTACCGCGCACGCATGCAAAACCTACCGTACCTTTATCCAGCATGCTTCTGATTGGGGCGACGCGTTACCTGCTCAACCTTGTAAATCAATTCAGCAGCAGAATTTCATTTTCATATTTCATGTTTCAATCGGTCAGGAGCCCCCCAAGCACAAGTTCCCATCTAACTCACAAAACAGGTGCATAAATCATGCAGTGACCTTTTTGTGCAGGAACAAACAGGACACGCCGCGGCTTTGCTAGGGGTAACTTCTTGAATGTGTGTGTGTGTGTGTGTGTGTGTGTGTGTGTGTTTGGTTCATGTGTGTTAACCGGACCAAAGGTTTTGGCTGCGGGCGTTTCCTGATTGACGTTTCATTGATGCGTGCACATGTGTTGCTACGGATGATGCACATTTCGCATTTTTAACACCATGCTAAACTAAACCCGTCGCCATTCGGCCCTTTTTCACTTTGTTTGTTAGTTTAATGCTATGATTATTGTTTCCTTTTTGTTTTTGTTTATTGCATTTTATATTTATGGGCATGCGGCGACACAAGGAGGCTAAAATCAGGAGGATGAACTTAATTCTGAATTCTTTGCTTGATTGTGGTCAGATTTTTTTTCCTGGAAATTATTTCAAAATCTTTAAATTTCAGAATTTCCTGATGACATCTAAATTAAAAAAAAACTTTATTAGTCCCCAAGGGGCAATAAATAATAATAATAATGCTTACAATACTACTAATAACAATAGTAATAATAATAAAAGTAATAATAATAGTAATAGTAATAATAATAATAATAATAATAATAAAGGGACATTAGCACATGCTACATGCTAACCGGTAAGTGTGGTCAATATTTCATGTAAACTCCACACAGAGGCGCGTCTTTCTGCTACACAATGCTAACCGCTGCAGCCTGATCACATAAATACATATTAATTGTGGTTAATTATAACGTCTTACCAAAGTCAATTAATAGTCCGTCCAACGGTTGTCAAACCTGCGAAAAATCAAGAGTGTACGACACAATCAGGCTGACAGAAGTGCAGGGGTGATGTTCGCACAATACAAATTGCTAATTCTCACCTGCTGATTATGTAAATATCACGAGATTCCATCTGAAAACACCATTAATCACGTCTCCACGCTTTGACTGTGTGCTATTTCAATTTCCGTGAGAGGGACTCGTTTACGAAGCAAAGCTAATCAATCGTGCCTCATTATCGGGGTGCATAGATCTGCGCTCCGTTAAAAGTGTACACTCAAAGCTGATATCGATGATGGAAAGATACTCCGATGGAAAACATCCGCTTCGCCTCTCGGAATGCCGCTCGCTCTGCAAAAAATGTAACTTTGATGACGCCGAAAATGAAGCTTTTATCAAGCCGGAGATCATTTGCTAATAATAAAGTCTGGTTTCAGCGGTTCGTGTTCATCCCCGCGTGAACATGTTCGGATTGAAAATGCTAACATATATCTTTATTTAGATGATATTTTTAGCATCTCCATCCATTCAGTTGAGTGCGTTACCAAGCTAGCATCTCTTAATAAGCGACATTAAGGAAATGTGAGCATAAATCAAAGTATTACTGCGTCCTAAAGGGCTGAAAGCCGGCTGTATGACTCAATGACTAATATCCAACTTTCATGCTTTTATACACATTTCATTGACCATGAGGTTATCAGCTATTATTTAAAGAAATATGTCTCGAAAAACACTCAACCATGAACACATACTGTACATAAATACAAGTACATAAATCATCGCAGCTCAAGCCTGTACAAATTAGTCATGGAAATAAACAGAACTCGGCGCCCATGCTAATGAGATTCTCACCTTACGCTCGTGCTCGTAGTTTAATTATAAATTGTGCAGCATGCTTATAATGAGTCGGTTTTAATAGAAAGCGCAAATTAACTGTGTACATCTCGATGTTGCGCCACAGAAAAAAATAGTCCTGGGAACTGGAATAATGAAGAATCAATGGGGCAACATATTGGATGAACATGTTCATCAATGCGGATGGAACCACGGAAAAAAAACGTTGCGTCCGATCTCTGTCTAATCTTTACTGAACCCGATGTGTAATAAATAAGAATCAGCGCTCATTTTTTGGATTTTAATGGATTTCAATGCATTTTGATCTGTTTTACGTATATTTTATTCATTTTTTCTGCTCCTTTGTGCTTCCTTGTCTTGCCAAATTTCTCTCAACTCCATTGACATCACAGTTAAGTGCAATTTGATCTATTTATAATTATTAGAATCTTAAAAGTCAAGAGCAGTGCAAGTGATAGAAAAATTACATGCATTTCCTCTAATTCGGCCCGGCAGGAAACACATTCGGGGCCTCGGTGCCAGATGTGTCCCCCCTCTTTCCCGGGCTCCTGTCGACCCTCTCTCATAAGCGATGCCATATTTGAATTAACATGCGTTCCAATTTGGATTGCACTTCTGTGAAAATAGCCCGCCGTTCACGGCGGGGACTCGTTTTAAAACGGACGTCGGAAAGAAGAAAAGCAATCGCTGGTGCTGATGAAGGAAACGGCGCTCGGGATGGGGGGGGGGGGACGTGGGTGATGAGGTCCTTTTGGGGGAAAGATGCAGCAAGTGAGTCATCCCAGATGGTAGCATGCTCCTCCGCTGACTTCTTTCCTATGTATTTTGACCTTTGCACTCAAGTCCCGCCCCTCCTGATGGCGAGGGGTGAAGTATAGGGCCATGCTAGACGATGGCTGCCAGTTGGCGACCCTTAGCAACCGATGGTTTAAGCCTCTAACATGATAGGATGCCCACTTAGGCGATTTAATTTGCATTTATTCCATGGAGTCCACGGAAGTAATGTTTTGACAAGTGGTTCCCCTTAAATAAAGGTTGTGGTTTGCATGTGGGCTGATGTAATCCTGTTTCATGCTCTCCTGGAGAGGCGTGGCGCCGTCATCCCCTGGCATGACAATGCCACCAACGGGGGGGGGGGGGTTATATCAGCTTCCTCCGCAAAACATAAAAAAACAAACAAAAAAAACTAAGACTGATGTGTTTACGCGTTCTCTTATCATATTTACCCCCCGGTATCCTCACTACGGACTTACTCAACATTTACAGGGGGCTGATTCAGAGACTGTCAAGAATAGTGGTGCATTATTTGAAATTGTGGGGGCAGCTTGACCGCCGATGCAACATTTTTCTTCATATAGCGGGTATATTGACTATAAACCTCTGCCCAGGATGTGAGGAAATAACAATAATTTGGTTTGAGGAATGCATGGTGTGGGGTTTTGGGAGAGTCGACTTAATTCTCCCACAGTGGTCTTAAATGCCCAAGTGCAGGTAGAGAAAAGTGGGGGGGGGGGGATTCAATCACACCCACGCACTCCCATCGCGGCGAACTCGAAAGAAATAAATGGCCGTCTGGTTGTCATCCCTTACCTTGTGATAATTGTGACTTTCAGTTCCACTTGATAGCCTGAAAGTGTACAGCGGTGAGGTCAGCCTTCAGAGGCACAATGATTTAGGAGGTATCGGTGTCAGTTGAGGTGATTCGCGCTCGCTTTCTCTCTCTCTCTCTGCTGATGTTCTTTCACATCAAAAGCATACAAGGGAGAGAAAAAGGAAGATGGAAGCAGGATGAGGCAAATAGATGGAAGGGGGGGTAAAAAAAAAAAAAAAGGAAAAAAAAAAACTGTCTATTGATACTGCAGCAAATTCTCCCTGGCCAACTCTGACAAAAATGGATGATTTTTATTAACAGCCTTGGCTTTGTATCTCCCATCTCATATATCTCTCCTAACAGAGGAAGGCCATCTTTGGCCGGTCATGGAAAAAGGAGTATCGCATTGGTCTTATTTTTCAAGGGTGGGGTTTTCTGTGGTTAAAACATGGGGAACTGAACTGAAACCTAACTTATCCCTTTTCATATTAAGAAAATTTGAACTGCAAATACTTTCTTTTAGACCATTTTTTGGTGAATCTTACAGCAAATTCTTCTAAAAATAGCTATATTCATTTCAGTGTGACGTTAAAGAATAAAGCTAAGCTACACATTGCGTTAATCCCTTTCCGAAGCTAAACCTTTGCACTCTTGACTATATTTTTCTTATCCAAAGCTCTTCTGCTTCGGCTTATTTCCCTGTTATAACAGTTGGACCAACTAAAATATTAGCCGTTCACATCCCTTAAAACTACGTTGTTCATCTATCTGCTCTTTTGAAAGCTTGCTTCTTTTATGTCCATTCTGTTCACCCTATCTTCACAGATTCATCTTCAGCGGGATCATCGGCCACCACCACCACCACCACCGCTCTCTGGATTTACAGGGGGATATATCTTGCTGCTACACGGGAAAACATCCTCCAATCTTGATCTACCCCAAGAGTCTGAGCACCAAACACCTGCTGACATCAAAGACTTGGCAAAGACTTTTGGACACTGAAGACTTTCTGATGCCAAAGTCTTTCAGACATACTAATTATTGTATCATCTCTTGTAATAAACAATCTACTTTCCTTCAACCACTAATCTGTCCTGACTGAAACGGCATTAAAGAGATAAAACTGTGCTTTTGCAGCATCTTATTGTGTTCTGAATATTTTTGCTTCAATTGGATGGTTTCTCTAGGATTGATTTCAAAGAATATACAGTCAGCATGTTTGTCCTAATGGTGTAAACACGTCTCTCCGAGTTTTTGGATACCAACCTAAGGTCTATGGCGCAGACAGACCAGTTTATTCTTTTCATCCCCAGCTCAAAGCATTAGTATGTGGGAGTGTGCATCAATTACCACACACAGGACAACTTGCACCAAACTCCACCGCTCGCTTTCTTCCTCTCTTGAATCCGAGCCCTCTATTGTCGCATTCACAGACGGCGACCTCTGACACCCGGCCCGACACGTCTCCTGCCTCCCCGGGGAGTATCTTGGCTCGGCTCTGGGCTGTGTGGAACATGCTCCTCCACATCCCAATGACAGGCCCCATAAACCACCGTCGAACAAGATAGCCCACCGCTCCGTTCGGCGGAAGGCCTGTGGGATTGCCATCAGAGAACGAACAAGGGAACAAGTCGGTTCTTGTGTTGATCAATAATGTACTCTCTTTGGCCATCACACTATCTGTCACCTCCATTTCTTAGAAAACAACAGAATAAATAGCAGAGCCGGGATTTGTTGCTTCCAATGATGGATAATGGGTGATACCATCGCCTTGGCAACTGTTCCGCGGCGTAACACAACATAAGGGTCTCCAGCACTAGCTATTCTTACTCTAAGCCCGACTGTCTATTCTGTTATTGGCAGGCTGTCACTGCAAACATCCTCTTGTATCTCTAGCTGACAATAGAGCGAATGAAATACTTTATTTCTCCCTTAGAATCGTTTTATATTTGTGCACAAACATGACAAAAAGTCTTGTACGGAACATTCTGTGTGCCACCACTGTCATCATAGGCAAAGAGAAAGAAGTGGCTTAATATCTGAATTTCAGGGTTAGAATGGATGTAATGAGTATGTTCCCACATTCAGGAGGATTTATGGAACTGTTCCACGTGTCAACCATCTGCGTAAGAGGTGAAATATGCAGGAATAGACTTTTAATATGCTTTTAGAGCAAAGTAGGCTTCACATCACGTCTATAATTAAGTTGTCAATAACTGAATGCTGATTTTCAGATGCACAATTCTCAACTAGGACATAGTGGAGAAAATATACCTGAATATAAGGAAAAACTACAGGTAGGTGGTGCATAGGGGAGAGCTGTCGGAGGTCGTCTTTACAAGTCGACCACAGGACTTTCTAGTAGGGGGTTTACATGTACTTTCCATGTCTACATTGGTTCCTTTTGGGTTCTCTGGCTCCCTCCCCAAGGAAGGAGGAGAAAAATTGGTTACACTAAATTAAATGTGGTAGTTTAATGGTAGTTTGTCTTCAAATGGCAACTCCAGGGTGTACCCCATCTACTGTCTAAAGTCCGCTAGAGAAAATAGGAATGGACTTGGAGAAAAGTCAACTAACGGCACATATCTAAAAATAATTTTTTGTTCACAATGTTTTTGTAGCACAATCACCTGGTCCTTCAGACTTTGCTGGTGTTGATTGAGTGCAAACAACCATTGCAAAGACAGCAAAATGGAAAAGACACAACGACAAACAGCACCACATAGAGAGCAAATCAAAACAGTCAAGCCCAAGCAGAACATTGAGCTTCCCGTGGATTCGTCTGCCTCCGAGAAATCAGTCACAGTCAACTACGGTAATGCTTGAGGGACTACCTGCTGTCCGCCTGAGATGAGCACTGGCAGACTTTCTGATACAGGTTCTGGGTTGGCCTACCAGGGATGCAAACTCTTGTTGAATGGGAAATAGAAGAGTGGAACAGCCGGTTTAGAGCGAACAAAAGAAACAAACCCGCTGACCAGGAGAGAAGAGTCCTGGAATGAAATCCTAAATGTAATGTTCCTAATAAAGATTAATCCTTCAAAGGAACATTGTGTGTTTTGTTTGTGAACATTTCTCTGGCATTCCAATCAGTCATTTTATTATACCCGATACAAAATTTTGATGGCGGTCTGGGGCAGAAGATAAAAAGTACAAAATGTTCCCTATGTGGGCAATAAAAAAACACAAAAGCAATCTGGGAGATTCTAATTTCTTTTGCATGCGCAGATCAAAAAAGGCTTCGCGAAGATGTGCTGCAAATCTCTAGACTTGGAGGGTTTAAAGGTTAAGCAGATGGCGAGTAGAACTTCCATAAGACACTTATCAACTATTCATCCACCATCTCTATATGGTCCAGGTGTTTCTTGGCTTTGGTTTTCAAGTTAAGGCTCCTCTATACTCCTTAAAGATGCATACAAGTATAAATGCATTGTCCGATCTGACATATTTGAATTATTTTTTCTTGAACTAAATAAAATGAACAAAATGGAGCAGCACCATTGGGATTAGTTGGATCCTCGAGTTTCCATGCACCTCATTTTTTGCTGCATTAAATTTACTGCAACTTCTTCAGAGCTTCGTCCGATCGTCGCCGATTTTGTCATTTTCAAAACTCTTGACTCTTCACTGCCCTCTTGTGGTTCTCTCAGTGCCGACAAAAAAGACGTATGGAAGTTTGTGGGCGTCTGATGAGAATAAATGAGGGCTTATGCGACGCAATCATATAAAATGTAAGAAAAAGTAGTAATCCGATTATCTTTATCTATCTATTAGAGTATTACGTATAGTCACTCAGGTTTCCGGTTGGGTTCCTGAAAAATCTGGTTATTCTCCCCAAAAAATATCACATCTACTGCAAATAATGTAACACAGTCAACTCACTGGAGACGATTCAAGTGTTTTGAACATAAAAAAAAAACTTCAATAGAGTTTAAAACAAGACGGTCTCAGACTGACACAGCAGCATTTAATTATTGAATAGCCCTTGTACATACTGTTCAAACAGCTGCACCGAATTCATACAAGCTTTAGAGACTGTTTTCTCTGACAGTTCTATTATTTTAATCAGGAACTCTTCACATTAATTAGCAAAGATTAGCAACAATGAAAGCAGAAGCGGGGACTGGAACCCCTGTTGTTTTTAATAAAAGCCAAGTTGTACAGAATTCATTCTAATGAAGGCAAAAAAGAGCGAGCGTCTGTTCCCTTTGTGATGTGCATGAAAATAGCTCGCACATTTCGAGTAACAAAAGTCTAGGTTTTAATTAATGATAAAAAAAAAAATACTCTCCTCCCTCCCATTCCTATTTTGTGACGGTTTAAACGGTTTATAAAAAGTATTGGTAATGAGCTCTATACGGCCGATGAGGCCTTTTGGAGACGTGGATGAAAAAAAAAAAGTCAAGTCGATGACATGGCCAGTCGACGCCGCCAGGTAAAAGCCTCCAGGACCAATTACTGAGCCGGTCACTTCACAGGAAGACACACATAAAAAAAAAAAAAAAAAAAAAAAAAAAGGAAAGGAAGCAGGCGCACACAAGCATGAGCGCACTCCGCTGTAGCTTAGGGCCCATTAGGTCTTTTATTTTCTTTCTTTCCGAGTCACTTGTGTGGCCAAAAGCGCCAGAAGCACTGCCTCCGCAGGCGGTTAACGCTCTGCACTCGGATCCGGTTTGAACGAGCCTCAAGGAGAAAAAATTGCCACCCGAAATATCCTCAAACTAGTCGGGTTTTGTCGTAGAGAGAATATTCATGCTCCCTAATTGGGCTTCTGTGGTTCAATTCACATTGTGCTGATTGTCTTTAATTGAATCTCTCATCTCTTGCATTTCAGTTCTAGCCGTGTTTCGCAAACAAGTCCTTATTTTATTAACATTTTTATATATATGTACAGTGGTACCTCTATTAACGAATGTCTCTACATACGAAATTTTCTACGTACGAAACGCCTCAACAGGAAAACATCTTATTACAAAAGAAATTTCGAGTTAAAAAAGGTAAAAATACAGTATGGGCTGATACTCGCAGCTCCCACAGGTTCCTGAACGCAACATTCTTATAGCTGCTCTGCCACTGGCTATTACCTAGCATCCTGGCATCCCATTGGCTAAGAGGAACCTCTGTGTGTAACTAGATAGGTGTCTATGCAGCCTCCTCGTCATTCGGCCCTCGACCCATGAGGTGTTCTGATAGTTTTACGTAAATATATTAACTTTTAGAGTATTCACTATGGACCTCAAGAAAGTGACGTAGAAAAGAGGAAAAGAGAAGACGAAGAAAAGAGTTTTTTTGTCCGTACAAACAAAGCAAGAGATGATAGAAAAGCATGAAAAAGGGATGCGTTTGGTTGAAGAATATGGTCGTAATGCATCTACAATCACCACGTTATTAAAACTAAAGGAAGTTTAAGGAGTTTAAGGCATGGCGTGGGTGGTTGGAGAAGTTCAGAAGGAGGACTGGAATTCACTCTGTTGTTCATGGTGAGGCAGGAGCGCATGAACCAAAGAGGGTAAAAAACAATGAGGACAGCAGTTAAAAGGTTAATGACCATCATTTTTATTCTTTATTCTTTGTTTTTTACGTTATGCACAACTCTCATTTATTGTGTAATAATCTAATCGTAACATGTATTTGTTACATGTTTTGATGCATTTTTATGCTTTATAAAACATTTATGTCTGAATTTTGGGGGGTTTGGAACGGATTAGGGCATTTGCATGGAAAACGCGTCTCTACTTACGTAATTTTCTACTTACGAAATTTCTTCCAGAACCAATTAATTTCGTAAGTAGAGGTACCGCTGTATATATGTAAAGCATGGCATCTCTTGAGTGGGCTCCCCCCTCGGTCTACCCCCCCGTCCTTCTCCTCAAGGAGATTGGGGGGGAATAAGACAAACTGGAACACGGGAAAGGAGTGAAACAATGATGGCTCGGAAATCAGAGGGTAGAAAAGGGGGCTCAGAGGAAGGAATGAAAAATGTAGGGAGTTAATAGAGGTTGAGCGGAGGGATTAGGAAAGAACAGAAAAGGAACAAATGGATTCCACACTGTCCATTATACCAGACACTATGTGGTGTAGCGCCACAAGCCAAGTGCCCTATTTATTCCAGGCATAATTACACGGTAATGAGGCCCCGCTGATGCCCGATGTGAGGTTAAGTCGATAGGTGACCCAGATTTAAAGCAGCAGCGTCCTGTAATGGCATCTCCAGTCAGAAAGACCTCGCCTGGATTCCAAGTACCCATCTCGTCTGTCATAATAAAAATTTTGTTCGCAATTTGCCCCGCCCACTCCGAACCCTCACTTCACACTTTCCGATGGAGCCATTCGGAGCACCTACACCTCCGGCTCCTGGCCTTTTTGGACGCTCATACCCACATCGGTCCAGCGGTAGTGCTTTATATCGCCGGGCTCATATTGATTCCGGAACAGTATTGCCAATTTAATTACCCCTTCTGCATATAAAATGCCCCTGCCAACTGATGGTAATGCTCTGAGCAGCACGAGCCACAGAGGAGGTTTGAGGTTTCCTTCCCAACAATCCTGTTAGGGCGTGAAGCTTTTAGTGTGTCTGAACACACTCCGGAACGAGTCCTTGACCCCTCGTCCGGTTCACTCCGCTCTTCTTTTTATCTCCTTCTGCCCTTCTGACCTCAGACACAACGTTTTTGTCTGCAACAAGTGAGTTTTAATACGTCCACCTGACAGGTAAGGGTTGTTTTTGACCAGACGAGTGCTTCCTACAATCCTATCCCAATTGTTGATAGCATGTCCATAATGGGTTTTACCCTACAGATGAAGGCAATCTTACCTTTGTCTCGCCATTGGCCCGAAAGTCAGGATATTTTGATCTATGACAATAAATTATTACAATTTGTGAAATTTCTACCAAAGCAAAAACCTTCATGAAGAGCCTTTTGGAATATTTCCCCCTCATGAAGTCATCAAGGTCATCTAATGTTGAACGTTAGACTTCTTTTAGTGGATTTTAGAAAGCCTGTTTTGGAGCTTGCCAAAAGCAATGGCCAACTCAACGATAATTGAGTTTCATAATGGGTGTAATTATTCACTATTTTGCAGGGTTTTAGCCATATTAGGGATTAAAAGTCGGACAATCTCGGCCTCTGAGACTTTAATTTTAACTTATTATTTTAATTGTATGTCCCCAAGTGTAACGGAAGGACAATAAATTGCTAAAATGAACCTCAAATCTCAACTTTTGGAGTCAGCATCTAGACTTTCAAGTCTAATGATTACTCAGCAAACTCAAAATTTAAATTAAAAGTCAAAACGGGGCGTCGTATTTCTTTTTTTTTTTTTATTTCATCGCTTTAAAAATCTCGGGAGATTTTGATCCGTGTCCCGAGTTATTTCTGTCATTTTGATGTCATTACTATAACATCTATTTTAGAGGCAGGATTTTTTTTTTTTTTTGTCAGATCAAATTGGAACGTCTGACATTCCCTCCTGCAGCTGCTCACCATTCTGGCTGGAGGGTCAAAAAAGAAAACGGAGCTATAAATACCAAAGAACATAACTCTGAGGAAATTATGTAAGAGAAAGAACTCCGAGGCTTTTTGCAGCTGTCTGCTCTGACCTAGAGTCGCTGGTGCAAAGACAATTTCGTGCAATAATATTAGAGACGTTGCAGGAAATGAAGGAAACAAACCATTTATTTTTCAGTCTCGTACTTTTTTCCCCGACACCATGACTTCAGCCTCAGGTGTTGGCTGCGCCGTCTGTCAGCCGGTTTCAGATGGAAGACAAAGGAAAGTGACATTTGCACTGTTGATTTTCATTTTCGTGTAATGAGATGACCCCTCTGTCTCCATTTGAATATTATCTGAAGGCGAGAAAAAAGCTAAAGTAAGCAGTGTGCACGAAAAAAATGAGTCGTCATTATTCCTTCCAGTTTGAACCGATCGCACATCTTTCTGAGGAAAATTACATCGGCCATAATCAGTCGGATAATTTCTATGATAATTTCCACGCTTGCTCACTTTTCTGAAGATTTTTCCTCAAAGATATTTTAAATTTTGGATGGATAACTTCCCCTCGTTCGATCAGTTTATGTCTTTTTGGGTTTCATGTGTGCACATTGTGTAATTGCTCTGGTTTAGCCTCGCTGCACTCAAGCAGAACATTGCAGACATAAAAGCTCACCTGCCGCTGTAGCCATAGCGACATACTTTATCTTCTCGCATGCATTTTCTCAGGAAAATATTCCTAGTTATTATTACTAAATGCAACCGGCTATTTTTAAAACATAAAAACAAAAGAATAACTCGTGAACCGGCCGTCTTGTTTGTGTCGCTGGCGGCTTAAAAGATCATTTACGTATACCGTTTGTCCCGATTCAGGGGTTAAAAATGACACAAAAGACGAGGTAGCATGGGATCATGGGAACAACCACCGCAGCTGAACTGAAGTCTGTTATTTCGATGGAATCACGGCCTCTCTGGCTCAACTAACCGGCGTCAAAGCATTTCAAAACGCTGACAAGGTGCTTGAGAATTAACTCGTTGGCGCATAATTAGCAGCGCTTTCGTCTTGCTGATATTGTAATATTCAAACTGGGGGCCCTGGCTCCAGGACAACTCGGCTTCCGATGGGTCATTTATTGTCAGTGACAACCTCATCTCAGGCAGGTGAAGATGCAAAGTCATCACCGGCTAATGGTGCAAACATTGCAAATGGTTACAAGGCCGGTCACGATCCATCAAGGGGGGAATGTGGACAGTGAGTCTTTGCAGAGTTAAGCCGGGCTGCGTTGCGGGGAAATCGCTCACATCCATCACCCCTCAAGCTCTACAGTCGATGCAACCATTACAGCAGCGACAGGAGCCGCCATTAAGACGAAAGACGCCTGGGATTTCTTTGTCCAATTAACATTTAACCTGGATACAAGTCCAGACTGCTTCTGGCGGAGAAAATGGAAGTGGGTTACCCTTGCCGGCGTTTCCTATGAAGGGTGTGGAGAAACAACTGTTGATTGAATCAATGAGATGCACCTAAAAGGAACTAGTAGAATTTCCTTTTGCAGGCAAACCTTGGTTTTAGACATTGAAAAAAATCGGAATTCGACCAAAAAATTCAGCATTTTTTTGTCTTAGAAGTTGAACAATATTTGGAAGTCGAACGCCAACTCGAACAACCACAAAGGTAAAAAATTCTTATCTTTATTGTTCTTATGCTTTAACTGTAATGTGCTTTTTATTTTAGTTTACTGTATTCAGTTTTTATCACTTAATCTGCGTTCCATTGCCTGCGGTACGAGTTACGGTACCGTAAACTTCTGTCCAAAAGACGACGGTAACTCGTACCTTAGGCTAACCTGATTACGTCCATGTTTTTTTTCTTTCTCTCTCATGTTTGCTTCTTTATTTTACATTTCTTTGATATGTTTCATTACTATGTAATTTGACACATAAATGACATTATAAAATAACACATGTTGAAAAAAGGTACTTTTCTAGAGTCTTTGAACAGATTAAGACCATTTACTTTATTTGTAATGGGAAAAATGTATTTGGAATTCGAACAAATCGGTATTTGAGCAGCCTTCCAAAAGAATTGTGGTCGGAAACCGAGGTTTGCTTGTACTTTGGATGTTTATTCCAAACTTTCCAGTAATCATCTCCACTTGAAAACATCGAGGAGACTCTTTCGCCATCGTTTTATGTTGGAACCAATCAAAAGCAGGATCCTCAAATGGTAAATAAAGCCTTTATTTACTTTTATGCCTGGGATAAAACCCAATATGTAAAGTTTCAGACTGAAAACACAGTTGAATAAATCTGATTTGCTCTTCTGAATACTCTAAGATCTCATACCAATCCTCAAAAAAATCAGCCGAAGCACAAACCAGCCTGCCCATCAAACGGTAGGAATCATTTTCCTTCCTCTGTCCGTCTCTCGGCGGCGAGTCTTATCTTTCTGAGCCCATGCGGCGCAGCAGAAGTCATTGTTTGGCGCCCATTATAAAAGTTCAGGCCCTCGGTGAAAGAAACGAGCCTCCTCAAGCTTGACAGTAAATCTTTACTAAAAGCATATAATAGGAAACCTGTTTTGCCCCTTGCACAAATGGCAGCGTTATGAAATGTGCTTGACTAATGGAGGCAGGTTTCTGCCACTCTAAAGCGAAGACAAATTAAGCGTTGGGGGTTGCAGAAGTTACAGAATGCTTAATTGCCGAGTGTTGGATGATAAATAGGGCGGCGCGTTTACTTTAAAACGTGGGTTAATTGGCCTGTCAGACCTTTGGGGTTGATTGTACTCCAACGCAAAGTCACGCCAGGACAAAACAGGAAATGCTCCTCAGGAAATGTGACCTCAAAAAATAAAATCCCGAATTGACATCTGAGTATAAGGGTTTTTTTTTTTATTTCCCGAAGCAACCTACTTCACCATCCTTCTCTGCCTACTCAGCATGTGAGGAGGAGGGGACGGCGATAAATCAAATTCCCTCATTTCCCTGCTGTGGTGCTCCACAGGTCCAGGGAGGACAGTGTCCACTTCCTTACATTAATCTTTTAATGGACTCTCCTCCCTTCTCTTTTGGCAGCTGCGCCCCCCCCCCCCCCCACACACACACACACACACACCACCCCATCCCCCGACAGGTCAGCAACGATTGCCGGGGTCATTAGTGCTCCGATAGGCAGAACGATAAGATCAGCAACAATGGGGGACAAGGTGTGAGAGGGGACGGCGCTGAGCTGGCGCCGCAAGTCCGGGTTAAAAAGGAAGGGAGCCGACTCGGCAAGGTCGTCCTGAGAGTCCGATTCCAAGCCGAGCCGCGAATCGTCTCTCTCAAGGAATAAATATCTCACAAAGAGAACCCAGAGTCTTGTTTCGATGAAGCTACTTATAAATATCCAAGAACCGTGGAACCCAAAGCCTTTAAGCGCAACAGAACACTCAATTCTTGGCACAGCTTCTCTAATGTGTTTTAAACATTGCCCGGCCTGCAAGATCAAGGTTGACTTTGAATTGCACGACTGAGCTCTCCGCTTCAGATCACGGCGGATAAGGCTGGAAAAAGCCAGATGCGCTCTTAATTAGCCAAGAGGAGAGCATTTCATAAAACAAAAAAAAAAAGACAAGATAAGAGTAGAGGATGTTTGTTCTTTGGGGAAAAGAAAGAGAGAAGCTTTTGGCCCGACCTCTGATGCGGATTTCACAGCCGGGTGCATCCCGGTTAACGTTAACTACAGACACAAACGGTGCAGCATCTGAGGGGAACAAATGGGCTGGAGTTGATGGGGTGATAGCGGGTAAATGTATTTCTTAATCTACACCAGGGTGTAAGGGTAACTGGGTAAATGTGGCCCACTACTCACAACAAGTCCCTCAGGAGATTATACCAATTGCCATCTCAGAAATGAATTCAGTGACCTACAGTAATGTGAATTTCATTTGCACACTATTTGCCGCTAGACAAGAGTGTGTGTGTGTGTGTGTGTGTGTGTGTGTGTGTGTGTGTGTGTGTGTGTGTGTGTGCGTGCACACTTTTATATACTTTACAATTTCGTCTTTTGCCGCAAAAAGCGATTTGAAATGTAAGTATGAGAATCTTCCTAAACGGACACGACAGGGGGAAAGAAATGTCGGGGGGACTGTTTCGCATCGAAGTTTCCGAAGTTAAGGAGCGTCGCACAATGTTTTTTATTCGGAAACATTGGAAGTACAGTATTACCTCGCTTATTCGCGCTTCAACATGCACAGCTTCGATACATCGCAGATTTTTAGTAGGTAGTCACGTGATACCATCTGCGCATGTTATTGGCTGACAGCATCAGTGCATTAAAGTGTATTAAAGAAACACTTAAGTGCTTTAAACAGCCGGTAAGCATGTGGGAAAAGGTAATACAGATAGAAGGTGGTTTAATATCAGTATGGGGAAGGTTCATAAACATTTAAATTACCGTAAATAATAAAATAAATAGTTCATCTCTATATCGCTGAAATTCGTTTTTTGCGGGTGGTCCCGGAACGCATAAACAGTGAGTAAGGAGGGATTACTGTAAGTGGTGGGAAGTAACTAAGTAGATGTACTCCAGTAAATAGACATTTTCATAAGTGTTGGATATAATGCATTCATAACTGCTAGACGTGTGCAGGTCGCTCGCCGCTAATCAAATCATCAGCATCTGCATACACAAAAGCGTGCACTCGCAAACGCACAGCATCAGCCGGCGGCGTGGGCCGTCAAAACCTTCGCTTGGCACGGCGTTCCCTCTCTCGTGTTATGATTTTAGACGATGCAGAAACATTTGGTCTGATTAGTTCTGTGAATAAATGATCTCTAATTAGGCTAAGTGCTTCAGAGGGAATATTTTAGACAAAGAGGAGGCCTAAATGGTCGATGCACAAAACAACGAGCAACAACACATAATGTGTTGTGTTCCCGCTGACAGTGAGCGGCTGTGTGAGTAATGTGTGTTGTGTAACAGCGGCTCTTCCTTTTGTAGTTTAATTAACGAACCGGGAAAAGGATATGTTTATTTGTTGATTCACAAAGTTTTGGAAAGGAACATTTTTTTGAAAAACGCTGCAAACAGCGCCGGTAAACGGAATCCGGTGATTAGCGGCGGTACGAGGGAAGATCAATGACCCGTCTGTGATTGAAAATAAATTCAATTGATTTTACATTGACTGTGTAAGAAAACTCCATTTGAGACATTAGGGGCACTGAAATACCCCACATGAAAAAATGTTAACACTGTGCTAACGCACTGTGTAATGCATTAGTGTAAAATTATAGTTAAAAATATTCCCCTTCAAACTTTACTAGCTTCTGACATTGTACCCGATAGCTAATCATTATAAAAATGTGTAGCTTGAGCTAAAGAAAAATTATAAATGCTAACAAGTTGTGCTGGGAAATATGGTTAAAAACCATTAGCTCTACGTCTGCCCAGAGATAAAGATTATTGATTTGATTTAATGGTTAATAACACTGAAGGGCCTTCGGAATCAACAAGAAATTTTGTTTTGTATTTTTGGATTAATACAACTTCCAGAGCGAAGTGTAGCTTTAATAACATGATTCTAGTTTCCGACCCATCATCCTTTGCCGATGGATCCAAAGAGGCCAACTTCAGAGATTTATGCAGAGCTGCAAGTCCAACTATTGATAACATGTAAAGTTCATGCTGCTCACTCAGGGTTTTGATGTGCTGTCGTGTTGCGATAGCGCGCTAGGCTATATAGAATATATATTTAACTGGATATGCGACTGGAAAAGACTTCAAGGTCTCACGAAACCGCTTTCATTTTCAACGCAATCATTTCTCTTTACTCCTGCGGCCAAGCAGGAGAAGGTAAAGGTCGTGTCGTGTGATCACATGACTCTCCACTGAAGGTTCAGGGTAACGTTTCCAACAAAAACCTGGACGTTTCGGGACTTTTTCGTCCTGCAGCAATCTTAAAAAACCGTTGCTCGAGAGGGGAAACGTTTTTTTTTCTCGGATTTTGCGCCTGAAAAACCTGAAAATCTTGAATGCGGTTTACGTTTCAAGACTGCTTTTACAGCGATTTGATCACACAGAGCCTAAAACACGGATACAATTGCATCCCACTACGTTTGGAACGACATCAAATGTTCTTCCTGCTGGGCTCCAACAGGACATGTTGTAAAGAGCTGCCTCAGCGATCCTCACTTCCTGCCGGCCAATGATTTCCAAGCATTCTTCCATTGCACTTCAAAAAGGAAGCGAAGGCGGTTTATTTATCTTGTAAACACATGTGCTTTACTAATTACGCCGCGTATCACCTTAAAAGAAATCCACCTCCGTCAAAGTCACGACTGCTCGATAGACAACGATTCTACCCCCCACCCCACCCCCCTTTCTATTCTTTTATTCTCTCGCCAAGATGGGATTAGGAGCTAGTTATCGTCCAATTCCTTTAATGTCGCCTCGCTCTCTCCTCGCTCCCCGTTTCGAGCTAATTAAATTTCTGCTGCGATGCAAGCATTGGCTGGCTGACAGGTAACATCACCGAGCACGACTTCCCTCGCGTTGTTATCCTCTCTGACAGCTCAGAAATCTGGTGCTGGTGGGGGACCCGAGATGAAGGCGGGACAGAGCCCGGACACACTTGTCAATTTGCGTCATCACGAAAAAAACACACACACAAAAAAAAAACAAAAACGTTTTCTCAAGACGATTTCAGACAATTAAACTTGTTGTGCGCTACGTGAAATAGACAAGCGAGGAAAGTATTCGTAATTCGGCGCGCGTTCTCTTCGCATAGAGTAGAAAATCCCATCACCAGCGAGGCGGTGATGACGGGAAACCTCAGGTTGACTCGTGTTTGAGTGGGAGAGGGAGATGTGTGTGTCTGAAAGCGCATCGTTGTTGGATTTGAAACATCACGACTATGCACAAAAGGAAGAGGAAATGCTTTTGGCGGAACTGTAAATCAAGAAACAGATGCTGCAGCGGTGATCCTTTTGGAGTTGGGTTTGTTCAAGTTGTGTATTCTCTGAGCTCGCCGATGTTCGAACGCCCTTCGGCAAGACGGTTTTTACGACTTGTTGTTAGGCTTCATTTCAGATCCCCCTCTTAAACGTCTCCTCGTTCTGCCGAGGCCAAAGAAACGACCATCGTTTGCAGACACGGGTGAAACAGTTTGTCATTTTTATGCATGAAGCTCAAAACAAGAGAAATATGAAACAAAACATCAGATGATTTTGTTGCATTTGGGGAAAATGGTATCTTTCCAAAGCTAAGCTAATATTGATCACAGATAAACCATCATTCAGGGGAATTTATGAATATGTTATTCATAAAACAAAATAAAATGTCTGCCTGGTAAAAGTTTGGAGGTGTTTCAAAATTAGAATGTGAATCAGCTTTCGTAGAAAATAGAAAAACCCAAAACAAAAGACATTTCACATTGTTAGAAATAAATGATTACATAAGCTCCAGAAATGTGGATTTTTCTTTCCAGGAAAATGAGTGAATATTTAAAAAAGGTTTAAAAATTCCCTTTTTTTTTTTAACTTGAAATAAATATTGGAACGGGGATGTCTGGCATCAGCTCCGGCAGGCACTGCTGTGACTGAACCGAATCAAAAATTCAAATATCTCTGACGCTGAGAGAAAGATTAGAATTGGCCACACATTACCAACGCTTGATTGATCTCCGGGAAATGCAATTACTAAAGATGCCAGCAATATTTAAAAGCTGTGGCGACGGACTGTTTTATTCATAGGGTGTGTTCTCTCTTATATTTTTTGGAGGTATACCTCGGATCCATGAAGTGGAACAGTAAGGCCAGAAGTAATCTGCGTGCACTGGCCTCAAAAGGGAGCTCCCGCTGGGGAGGGTGGTGGTGGTGGTGTTGGGGGGGGTTTTGAACTCGCACAAACTCTAACTGGCTCTGGCGAAGCGTTCACATCATTTTGGAGAAACTAGCATTCATGATTGCTCCGTGTGGCGGCGGGATGGATGGAGGAAGGTAATAACAGGGAAGATGGAGAAAGACAGAAACATGAAAAACGATGTAACGACAGGGCGGACAGATTGAAAGCAGAACAAAAAAAAAAAAAAAAAGGTGGGGGGGTGGGGGGGGGGAGGGCGACAAACATTGACGGATAATTTTGCCTGGATTGTTTTCCTGTTAACAGTTATAACGGTGAATGCATTACAATTGTAACATGCCAAGAGCTTTTCAGGCTGGCTGAAAGAAATGTTGCTCGGGTGTATGAAATTGTCTTCATGCTAAATTGCACTCACACTGCCTTTGAAAATGACATTTGCAGGGCTTAGCCTGGCATGTTCTAATCTTTTCTAAGCTGTTTTGAGTTCACATTTAAAGACTTTCGCTCCATAATGAGATTTGGGAGAAGATGATACGACAATAAATAGATAAAAATTCAAATAAATCACAATTCCCCCCCCCCAAGAATGGGAAGCAATTTAAACCTTTGGATGATGACAAAATAGCAGAATAAATAACAGCTTTTGGAGATATTCAACAGTTTTATGGAAATGCTCCAAATGTTCAGCGTTCTCCGATAAAGCGCTGAATCGATTTATCGGATCGGTTTCTGTAACCTCTGGTGGTAAAACTCAAAAACGTGGACTAACTTTAAGCCTTTTGAGCCACAGCTAAATGGGTCGGCGATGTTAGCTTGCAAGCTAATGCTGGTTGCAAACTTTATTTTACAGCAAGAGAAATTGACAAAAGAAAAATGTGAGATAAGACATTTGAAATTTTTCTAAAATTGTCTGATTTGTTTTCAACAATAAGATCAGGTACCACTGTGGTCCAAACCCTCCCCTGGAACCGCCCACTGAGTCAAAGTCAGCTTTATTGTCAAGTGTACCATATATGCACGACATACAGCACAGATGAAATTGCAGTCCTCTCTGACCCACGGTAAACAGGCAGTACAACAGGCAGTACAACAGGCATTACAACAGGCAGTACAACAAGTAGTACAACACAGACAGTACAACGCAGGCAGTACAACACAGGCAGTACAACTCAGGCAGTACAACACAGGAAGAATAACAGGAAGTATAACAGGTAGTACAGCACAGGCAGTACAACACAGGCAGAACAACACAGGCAGAACAAGAGGCAGTACAACAGGTAGTACAACAGGCAGTACAACAGGCAGTACAACACAGGCAGTACAACACAGGCAGAACAAGAGGCAGTACAACAGGTAGTACAACAGGCAGTACAACAGGCAGTACAACACAGGCAGTACAACACAGGCAGTGCAACAGAGGCAGTACAACACAGGCAGTACAACACAGGAAGTACAACACAGGCAGTACAACACAGGCAGTACAACAGACAGTACAGAACAAAGTATGAGACAAAACACACAGTGATGGTAAACATCTCTATATACTCTCTAATCCAGTAGGGGAAGTTACATATGCACAGTCCCTGAGTTGACAGGGGGGGAGAGAGAGGTAGTCATATGAGCTAGCACTTAGCAACCTTTCAGCTAATCAATGACAGCACCTAGCTGGTGAGTAATTAGCAGCTAAAAGAGCCAGATTAGAAATACAACCTGCGCTAGTGGAAGTGCTAGCAATAAAGTAATAAAAAACATTCTAGAAATAAATTAGAAAACATATAAAACTTGGTAAATAGCTCCCAAATTCTAATCATTTCTGTCTGCAATTATCAGTACTCACTAAATATGTTTATTGCACTAAAACACCTCATTTTCCAGGGGGGTGTTGGGAAATATTCACCCAACCAAATGTGATCAGGGGCTTCTAGCGAACACCTGCTGTCATATAAAACCACTCGACCGTTAACGCTCCACGCTAAGGAGATTGAAGTCTCATCTATCTTCGCCCGCCAGCGCCGGCGGAGCAGGTGCCGCCTCAAATTCACTTTGTGTTTCCGAGTTTGCTAAATCTCCATTTCCAGGTATCAAATCGTATCCTCGAGAAAGACGAGACCATCGCGGTATCGACTGCAAAAACTCCCGAAATATCGCGATTTATTATTAAATTAGACGGACAGAATTGAAAATTTTAATTTTATACGTCCTAGTCGTGTATTCTGGAAATCTAAATGTATCCTAAATCCTAATTTACCCGGCAACAGGTGACACTTGTTTAAAGAAGTGATGCTAAAGGAGGTCCGCTGCACCGGAATGCTACCCCCCCCCCAACCCCAACTTGCTGCAGTCGGTCCTCCGGGGGGGAAAGCAGGAGAAAGCAATAACTGCCAAATAAACAGTGTTCAGATTCATGAAAGAAAAGATGTGTTGTGTGATGTTGTGTGTCGGGGTCGTGGGTGAAACTACATCCCCTCACCTTGAGGACGCAGCTCTAGTTTCTAGCTCTCGTGCATTTTATTGTGAAAGGACATCTTTTGTCGTTCACGAGAGGAAGTGTATTTATGATGTAAAGATAGGAAAGATAGGAACACCTTACTCTCACCTCTAAGAATCTTACGTTCAATGAAATGAACTCAATCCGGGTTGGATTTAGCTTAGCCTTAGCTCTGTGTTAGCCTAATGCTAATCGCTAATCCCTTTCCATGGTAGAGAAGTGAGTAACGAAACCACGAAACTGACACCAGTACAGATCAATTTGGCGCGAAATCTTAAGAGCGCGCCCAAATATTACAGTACGATTGATTATGATTACGATAATCGATTATGACTGATTTTTTTTTAAAGAGCTGAAAGGACATTTAGCAGCTTTAAACATATTCCTAAACCGACGAAGCTAAGCGAGCTAAAAGCCGCGGTAAATCAACTTCCGCAAGGTCTCACTATTTATAGTTGACTCTAACCCTTCCCTAACCTTCCTGCCATCCAATGCAATATATAGCCGCTTGCCGCTCGCCCCCCCCCCCCCACTCCTTCCATCCCTCACTTCCTCCCCCCTCCCTCCCCCGTTCTCCTCATATCTGCATGATGGAAACATATTTCTGGCAGGGGAGCTCCTGAAACACAATTCCTCCCCTGTCGATACCCCGCCGCCTCCCTCACACCTCGATCCATCTGTCTCTCTTCTCCTCCCCGTCTGCCCCCCCCCCCCCACGGCGCTCCCTTTCTCGTTCCCGTCCAACATCCATCCTCCTGACTCACTGATCTGTGGCCAAGACTCCCCCCAATCCCCACCTACCCCCCCCCCCACCACCACCACCATCCCTCCCTTTCCTGGTCCATCTTCATTCTGGGTAATTTCCTTCTGTCTCTGCAGTTGGGGTTGGGGTAGGGGTGGTCGGTCTCTAATGTCGTTTGCAGAGTGGATGGCTCTCACCTTGCACACCTCCCTCCTGTCACCCCTTCCTTCTTACCCATGTCACTTTGCAGTTGCCCATCCTTCCTTTCTTGCCCCTTTTTTTCCCGCATGTTTCTGACAGGTGGGGGGGGGGAGGAGCCTAAAAATCACTTACAAGGACTTTCCATTAGGTGTTAACATGGCAGCCTAGCATGTGCTCCTTAAACCACACCAGACAACACGGACACAAAAGCTATCGACTGGTGACAACGGCAATAATCACCTCCACTAATCCATTTAGAGTTTTTGTCGTTGGCACCGGCGTGAAACGGGGGTTTGAGCGGGGATAGAGCCGCCTCGCCTTTCGCGAGATAAATTTTCCAGCAAGAGCGGCGAGATGTGTGAAAGTCGGTATCAGAAAACCTTGTTAAACAAACTAATCCGGATACGGATTGAGACGAATCGAGGCGACGAACGCGAAGAGGAGAACGTTAAGACGACCTGATGTTCTACGGATCGAGCACAAGTAAATATTATATACATGTTAAAACTATAACATGTACTGTAATAATCATCTACAATTTCTAAGCGAAAACATTCATCCCTCGCTCTTCTCCATCATCTTTTCTCGGCGCCACCTCTCTGAGCGTGATCAATATACCGCCACCGGCTTGGCATCCATCAACAAATAACTATGCAAATAAAAATCAATGGGCCAACAACATAAAATCACTGGCTCGCCAATTAAAGCGTTGCATTCCTCTTCAAGCGCCTGCGGGGGAAAACGCGAGCACTCTCGGAAAAAAAAAAAAAAAGATTAAAAAAAAAAGGCCGCTGATAAATTGATCGTGATCGTCAAATCACGATGACTTCAAGGAATCGTATAACGCCGAATGAACATGCTGTTGCCAGGTCAGGAGTCTCGTCTCGGCTGCTTTTAGGCAGTTTTTATGTCGGCGCGATCATTATCCTCATAATCCAAACACACTCAGTCATTGACCTTCTTATTCAATTGATTTACTGTTTGAACAAATTATACAGTTCGTACCCTTTCAAGAGGTTTTGAGCCATTGGGAAACCCTCAAATAATCACGCAGACAAGCAAACGTATTTGTGTTTATGTACACACACACACACACACACACACTCCTACGCTGCCTCTCGGATTCAAGCCGTTACCCTAACAATTGCATGAAAAATGGCCACCAAAGCCCGTCGCTGAAAAATACTACCTTTGCTCAGATATGAAAAAAAATCCCACAATGCAAAACAAAATATAAACTCTTCATGTTCTAAGAAAAAACACACAGATTCTTGTATCACCATTTCCATATGGGTGACTTTTCTTTACGTGCACCTCCAATTTCCTGGGACTCTCAGATTTCTCAGTCTCAGCAGCATCATCAGCCGCCACCGCCACCACCACAGATCTCTCGACTCCACAAATACGACTTTCCCCCTTTTCTTACCTTGTCGTACAAACTTATTTTGTGTTGTTGTGTTTATATTCTTGCTGTCATTCAACGCGTACTAATATTTTAAACGTTTAACAGCCTTTTAAAGAGACGTCGCAACGGTTACGACTTAATGAGAATGAGATGCATTTGGTTTCGTTGGCGTTCGACTGAACGCCGCAAATGTAGTGGCACAAGAGCCATATGGCCACTTGGCTGCGGGCCTCGCCGGGGACTGGTGTGCATACAGAAAAAGCGGTCATGTTGAAGTTGCTGTGCTGATAATATAGTGTGTGACACAGCCTTTTGAGAGAATAAACCCCCCCCCGCTGGGAAGGCAGCAGTTGTCCTGGTCGCCTTCATTATCCACAAACGCCACACAAGCCGCGGAGAGAAAACGGCGGTCGAGCCGGCAGGAAGAGGCAACAGATTTGAAGCTGCTTAAGGGGGAATCAGTTGAAGGGTCTCTCTAAGACGAACAGATGCTGTCGCTGCTGTCAGGTAAGGTTTTCATAAGGAGGTCTCCAAAGTGTGAAATAAATTTAATTCTCTTGTCTGAAGCTTGTCGCCTCCTCGACAAATACTTTGGTTAATTACCCTTCTGAGCTCGTCTGCGTCATTTTTGACAACGCAACAGGAAGACTGTGATTGTCAAGCAATTTTAAATTTCATTCATGGTGTTTGGTAAACGTGGCAATCCACAGGTAGATGCAAGCAATAACTCCGCTGAGCGATCGGGAAATTAGCAATAAAAAGCACTTCGTAGAGAAAATTGAATAAAGGACCAGATTTCCTAAATGTGACGCGGCGGCGGTGAGGAAATAGTTCTGCGCCGAAGCGGCGACGCCGTTCACAAGGTGTTTCCTCGTGTTTGACGGAACAGATCGTGACACGCTTTAAAGGTATAGATTACAGAAGTGCAGAGAGACTAAAATAACCCGAGTTTCCTGTCATCCCGCGCCCCCAGCAGGATAGAGATTTGAGACGGGTCTCGGAGATGGGTCGGCAGCGGGGGTCCCTGCATCCCCGTCGCATTAATCACCACAAAGATGGTCTCAGATAGGAAGCTGCAGGTCGAGGCTGGGGGGAAGGAGGTGAGGGCTGAAGGGTCCAAATGATGGAAGGTGGGAACGGAAAAACGGGGAAAGAGAGGGATCGGCTGAGAAATCACCTGCAGAGGTGACGGGTAATGAGGATCGGGTGGAGGTCTAGGAGGTCGGGTGGGGTTTAAGCGTCCTTGACCTGTTTCCTTTTCACAGGTCGGAGAAGAAAAGGTGAATACAGCATCATACTGGAGATTTTTTTGTATTAAAGACGATTGAATCTTGAAGCATCTCGGGTCATCATCGTCTTCATCATGAAACCATTTTTTATCCAGAGAGGCAGGTGTTCGCAAACCAGTCGTGTCGTCTGAGAATCAACATCCTGTCTCGCAGCAAATGCAGATGATTATTGATATGTTCCATCTTGAAGCTGGATTTTTAGCAAAGGATCGTCTAAATATGTGAAAGTTTAGGGCGTCACGTGTAACGACAAACTCCCCCCGCCCCCCCAAGGGCATGACCTCCACCAAGGTCGATCAGCCAATCGCCTCCGATATGCAAATGTTCCCGGTGACCGCCGGTTTCCTCATGATTC
Organism: Antennarius maculatus; assembly: GCA_013358685.1. Lineage (NCBI taxonomy): Eukaryota > Metazoa > Chordata > Actinopteri > Lophiiformes > Antennariidae > Antennarius > Antennarius maculatus. Next base: position 2,361,038 of record CM023627.1, on the reverse strand, counting down.
CAATCGATGTAATTCTCAATGGAGATAATGAGAGTATCTGAGGGGTTGTTTTTTTTATTCTTTCCCCACATCAGCCCCAGGAAAAAGAAAAAAAAAAACATTTTTCATTGCTCGCCAGATCAGGCTGGTAGCAGACTTGTAGCCCCCGAGCAATAACGGAATGCAGGATGTGAGGTCAGATGATCCACGGCGATGTAGCAACCGGGTTACATCACGCCGCTGCGTTCGTGTCACGGATGTGTGAAAAGCTGCAGGTCTGGGCGCCGCTGGAAAAATCCAGCAATGTGATGCCTTCCAGTAACTTTCCACCAGCACCTGTGTCCAGCAGAGGGCGCTGTAACGTGTGCGTTAACGATAAAGTTCATCTAACAAATAGCATGCATGGTGCCGGATTTCAATCTTTGTCCGGTCTGAACATCTTAAACTATTATATATCATCTAAGTTGAACTGAATCATGGAATATGTGGTCCAGGAAGGCCTTTCCCGGCTCCTTGACCCACTTGATTTGCGGCAGAACCTGCTCCAACCAATCAAAACACAAAGTAAAGTTGAACAGCTTCAGTCGAAGACATAACGATGAGACTGTCTGCGACATTAAACTTTCATTAAATGCCGTCTGTGCTGTGAGGTCCAGTGATAATTGCGTTGACTGAGATAATGAGTATTTAATACATGAATGCATTACAGTGACCGTTGGGGTATATATCTGCTTGTGGTTTATTTAACGCTTTCTAAAAATAAAGTGTTTTGGGGATTGTAAGTCTTCTATTCACTTATGTCGTTACGACCATTAAAAAGTAACGGCTCGATTGTAAATTTAACGGTTTCTTGAGTGCTTTCTCTGACTCTATAAAAACCAGGCGATGCTGACAAGCACTAAAAAGTCAAAGTAAATATATGCAGGTTTTGCGGCCTTAAAAATGAACATAAGCTCTGGTTTTATGCAAAAGCTGTGGAGAAGATCCGTTGGCGTGGCCCATGGGCAAACGTGGACATACAACACAGCAAGGGCCGGGTCATATTTCATAGTTTAATGAATAGCGGCGGCCGCTACTGACAATTCCCCCCAGTGCAGAGGGAGAATAATAAGCTCTGCATAATAACAACGTCCCTCATCAGCGCTCACTCATCATAGCGCTGCATATAGCACGCGCTTTGCCGTCTTCCCGTTCGCGCTCCCGTTAAGGAGGGGGGTTAGCAAAGCAATGGCGAGGCGAGCAACCAGGGTCCCCTTGGGACCTGGCTACGCGATATAGCCATTATGGGGAAATAGGCTCGCACATTTCAGGGGCCAAAAGGGGGCATGCTTAAGTAAAGAATCACCACTATTCACTTTCATTGCAGAGTTGCGGCGAAGTCTTTAATAAGTCTAAAAAAAAAAAAAAAAAACAACCACACACACAAACACAGAAATGCGCACAAACGTCGCATTGATATTTTCTCCTGTCAGGTGCAAATTCAGAACATTTTCAAGAATGCAGTATGAAAGGAACAAAAAAAAAAAAAAAAAAAAAACAGATCCGCCCAGGTGTTTCACAGCCGGTCGCCGCCTTTTATTCAATGGCAAAATTCGAATTACCATCAGGTACTCCACTTCCTCTGCACATTTCCCTGCTGTTTAAGGACTGAATGAATCTGTTGGGCGGAGGCATTTTCATTATTCAACGTTGCAGATTCGGAAAAACGCTCCTGCGAGGATATTATAATGGCATCGCCGCCCCATTCTGGCTCTCAAACTGCATCGCTCTAAAGACCTATTGCCAAGCCTGCGCAGGTTTGTTGTATTTCTCCTGTTGTATAAAGACTGAATAATTTATACCGATGCCTAAACAGCGCAAGCCGAGGCATCGTTACTCCGGCGTAGCCCTTTTCCTCTACGATTCCTGACATAAAATGAGCTAAATTACCGGTAGTTTGCGGAATATATCATGCTTGTACTCAGAAATAGACTGATCTGTGGCTACATGCTACCGTTAGCATCGGGCCTGTGATTCCCGCGGGAAATGTCACGACAGAAGACATGTGGGAAACGCAAGACCCCAGGTTCATTATGCCATCCCCAAAAAGAGAGACTCTGGATCTACAATGGCTGTACTTTTTCTCCAACATCATTAATAAGTCCATTACATCACGAGGCATTCAGACCCCTGGTTGTCCGCCGGGATGGGGCTACTTAGTGCTCCCAGAATCAGAACCAAGTGAGCTGAGACGCTTTTAATTTCTACGCTTCACAGCTTGGGGACAAAAAAAACTTGGGTAACTTGAGTTCTGCTGTCAGCTCATTTAAAGCGGCTCTTAAAACACATTTATTTTTTATAGAGGCGTCCCCATAAATTCAAAAGACTTCTTATCTTTTATTTATCCCCCTATTTATTTGTTATCTTTGTATTTTATTTTTACGGTCTTTTATCGACTGAATTCTGATGTTCTTTACTTTAACATTCTCCGGTGCACTTAATATTTTATTTCCTCTAAATGTTCCTAATGTCTTATTTTTAATTCATTCTTCTCTGCAAAGCACTTTGAATTGCCTCGTGTTCAGTCGGTGCTGCATAAATACGCTGGATCACTGCATAGCAGCAAAATCTGTAATGTGATATATTCCAGGCCTCGAACCAAAATAATGAGCTCAAAGACACCACAATGCTGCATGAAAAGTTCCTCCTGGGGTGAAATTTGAATTCACGAACCAAAAATTAGATTAAATAATAAATGTTTAGGAGGTTTTTTTTCCTGAAAAAGGGATAAATTCAGGCATAATCAGGACACAGAGTCAAGGACACGGCATTTAACCTGGAATTTTTTCCCACCGTTCTCCAGCAGGTTTTGCCCAGAAGCAAAGACTTCTCAACGGAGGTTTACTTGAACCCAGGACATTTTTCCTTGTCAGAGGAAATAAGGCCTATTTTTATCATTCCCTCTCGCTCTGTGATCCCGCTGGGAGTTCAGCTGTTCATGCTTGATCCTGGCGGGATGGTGGGTTTAAAGGGATTCCAGTTCTGATTCCACGTCCAGCACCGGGGTTGTGTTTCCCTCCTGCTCCATACCTTTCCTCTTAGATGCTCGTATTGCTTTTATGTTTCTTGAATTGAATTTATCTCTGTTTTTACATACTTTTACAAATTGCAGAATATTTCCTCCCTGCAGGACAGCAGACAACGGTCACTGATAAAAATATAATCCCACTTCCAAGCCAATAAGTCCATCTTCCGAACCTTAATAAGCCAACTCCGTAAACCACAGCATTCCTTATCCACAAAAGATTCAGTTCATTTTTTCAACCGCCATCAGTCGTTCTCTATTCCCCTTCCTCTCGTCCCTCGTCGCTCCATATCTCTCTCGGTTCTCCCTAAGCTCCAGGGTGTATTGTTCTTTGAGACCGGTATCATACTGGAGATTTAGAACTTGCTGGATTAGAGGAGGCAGTGTTGTCTCTGGTGGCTATTCCCTTTTGTAGAGCAGACCCAAAAATAAAGATCCAAAACCGCCCGAGGATAAAGGAAACAATCCATCATACAGGTTGAAAACCCCCGCTTGTGGTCAGTTAAAATGATGGTGTGTGTGTTAACTTATGCGGGGGAACGTATCCGTCTACTCGGCCGACGCGGTGCAACTTCTCGGCGTTTGCACAAAACTATGTATGCATCTCAGAGGATTTATTGGAATCCAGTTCTGGTTCCTGTGAGAATCAGAGTGAAATCCTGTCTCATGAATCAGTGAGATCCACATGGCGCTAACAAACACCGGTTTGGTTTGTTACCTTCATGCAGCTGAAAGTGTTGAGGAGAATAAATATTTTATGGTAAAACCAAAGAAATTCAGGTCAAATTAAAGTTGGAATTCTGCACACAGCAAAACCAAAAAAAGGTATCCCAAGTTTGGGACATGTTCAAGACATCCATGACTCTATTCCAAACTTACTGCAGATCCAGACTCCAGCTCCTGGAACGGTTTCTGAGGAATCTTAGCCCATTCCCCATCAGCTATAGGCCTCCAGTCCTGGAATAGTCTTGGTGTGTCTGCTGCAACAGGTGGTCTTTTCTAGATCTTTCTCTAGAATCATACAGGAATCCCTTGGTTCACCCAGACGGTCTTCTTGGGATCTTCATCCAGTCTTCATCTCCCTCACCGATGGAGATGTTGCCTTCTAGGATTCCTGATCCTTGATGGAATCCATCTGGCCCTCTACAGGCCGCAGGATTCTGGTGAACCAAGATGCAAACTCGAAGCATCACCGAGCCCCCACAATGCTTCACTGTAGGTAGGGGATTCTACTTTTAGACATAAAAGTAGTCTGAAAAAAAAACTAAAACAAGCCAAAACCAGCATTATGCTACTTTTTCCATCATAAAACACCAAAACTTTATCGCACATAAAGACACAGAGCAAGCCAAGGTGATCCTCACCAATATCAATTAGCATTTTCTTTCTCGAGTGGCCTCATGCTTCTATTGAATCAATCACGTCTTTGGCTGAGACTTGGGGTAACAAGCATCGTCTCCTACCTCCTGCCTCTAAGCAGCTTTTCTGCAGCAGTCCAGGATTAGGCACTGTGCTCGAGGCCACTTCCACATCCGACGTTTGCTGAAGTCAAATTGTTTTTGTCAAAACCAAGGACTACGCCAACGCCGGTATCACGGAGGTTTGGTTCAGTTTGGCGCAACAAGTGTTTCTAAAGTGTTCCCACTCAGAGCTACAAAACAAGAGGGCAGAAAAGAAGCGTACATGAATAATCCTTCATTTTCTCGGCTCCTTGCTTCTTTCCTCTGACCCTTAATGACTCACAGACAGTCCAGTCTAATCCAATACCAAAGGTTATGGCCCAGAGACGCGGCCATGTTGCTCTTCATCCATTTACAGACTCTTTGATGCGATCAAGGAGCCGACGTTCAGCGAGGAGTCAATGTTTTATTGGAGCTTTTCCACAAACTGACATAAAATAAAGGAGAAACATCCACAGGCGAAGCCACGTGGAGCTAGCAGGGCAGCTAGCAGCGTACACTTTTGTCATCAAACGCGCCGCGAGGGGAAAGCATGAATTCGAAAGAGAACAAAGTTGTACCTCTGTAGACGCAGACTTCACCACGCTTCTGCATCCCGCTGATGCACATCCACGATGCGAGAGGACGGACCAATGGGAAGCAGCTGACAGCACGGTTTGTAAGACAGTAGCCGCGGCGTGGCCATGAGTAATGCATGTTGAAGGCTGTCTTTGGAAGCCCTTGGAAGGATGGATGCGAGGCAGCTTGAGGCCTGGTGATCCGTCTTCCTTTGTCGAGACTTATAAATACCTGAGATCTGACAGGGGAGGACAGCTCCCGTGTACGACCGAGCACGCGTGTTCACGCAAAAGACGAGGAACACACCTGTGTCCACGTACGCCCGCAAATACAGAACAAAAGAAAGTGTGGACGCTTACGAGAAACACCTGCGCACAAAAACCGCAGAGACGCTCCCGCTCAGAGGCAATTTTTGTTTTAAGACCACATGCTTTGATGCAATTTTTCAGAGGAGATAGGGTTCAGTCATCGCAAATTGACTGATCAATCTTCATAACTGCCCTCCGTACAGAAACAGATGTTTTTTTTTCCCTCCTCGCCACGCTTGAAATGAGTCCATCTTTATTCCGCACCACCTGCACCCAAACTTGAATCCACAGACATTCCGTCCTGTTTTGGAAACATAAGTTAAGGTCACAGAGGTGTCCCATATGCTGTTTTCTGGTGGCGCTAATCATTAGCTGGACCAAGCTAATGATGTGAAACAAATTAAGAGGGAAAATGGCGCTTCTTCGCCCAAAGTAGACGCCTCATTGTCTCATGGCTGCTGCTAAAGATAATGTCATAGAGGTCTTGGGTTCCCACCAAAGTCGAAATAAAATCACTGTGGCAACATTTCATCATTGAGCAAGAGTTGCTAAATATTTTGCTGAGTCATTTTAGCCTAAGAACAAAGACAGATTCTATTATTTTCCACTGAAAATAGTCTTAGAATTTGTGTGTCAATTTTGCTAGAAGACAGAATCTATCAACTTTAGTCAAGACCGAGCTACCTGTATCCTGTCATAATGCTATGCTAAGCTAACATGTTACTAGAATTTTTTTGTTTTTTTTATTTAAAAAATAGCAAATAGCTTGAAAAGGAAGTAGATAGGGTTAGCTTGATGTTAGCATAAGGGGTTGTTTGTCTTTTTTCACGTAGGCGCTGTGGAGAATCGGGCGCTTGGAGGGCCATTACAGTTTGTGTGGGTGGCGGTGGATGGGAAGGGGGGGCCGAGAGTGGATGGCCTGGGGGGGGGGCCTTGTGTCAAGCCTGTTTAAAATGGTTTGGCTTATTCACCCCTTCCCTCCCACCCCTTGCCCATTCTGTCTGGCTGCTTAAAGCCAGGTGATCTTTCTCCTCATATCACACCGTCCTCTGCAGTTTATTTTCAATTTCAGCCCGAGAGGCGTTCTTCCCCTCCATTATCTTTTTTTTTTTTTCCAAAAATAAAATAAAATAAATAAATAAATAAAATAGATTCCTCGTGTCTCCGGATACAAAAAAAAAAATCCTATTTTCTGTTCAGGAAGTTATAGAAAACCTTTTGTTTATGGTGACGAAACTGCAAAAACACGACTGGCATTGGTTCCACCTCCAGACTCCTGGGGTAAAAGCTGACATTTGAAACATAACAAGACTAAAAATATCTATTCAAAAATACCTATTCAAATCACTATATGTTAAATTTTAATATTATATTGTGCTGAAAGATGGGGCTAGTGCTGCAAATAATTAAAAGACGCAATAATTCAACATTGCATCATGTCATTGCACAAAATATTACACATCTGAGGATTTTCTTGATGGATGAATTCACTTTTTTTCTTTTTTTAATACCCGTGCATCTTATTATCCGTGATGTCATCAACCATCCTCAATCTTATACGCTGGACAATTTACTATCTGCATCCCAGTCAGCGTTTTCTCTTGTCTGTCACTTTTTTTTTATTCATCTGCATTTGTAGACACTCTCATTGAACGCATACATACAAGTGACAGGTTTTATCCGACACACACACACACACACTTTCCACAGCCATTACTCTTCTGAATCTGATCCCCGAATCTGACTTATCTCCCTGCTCCAGCTTTGGTTTGCCTCTTTAACTTATTGCAGTGCAATGCATCCACCGCAGCACTTTAATTAAACTTGGCTACTAAATTGCTTGCTGTCTCCCTAGCCATGTGTTCCCGTTACCACTTGAATATGCTCCAATATTTTATATGAGGCCTTTGTTCCTCTTAAAATGTCAATTGCTCTGACTTTGTAAACCGTATACAGTCCGGTATTAAATATACTGTAGGTCAGAGTGTTCGCAATATGAGCGTTTATTGGTCTATATAGTCGGATATGAGGATGTTTCACAACAATAGATCGCGAATGCGAGGACGTTTTAACCATTAGTGCTAGTCAACGCTACATGTCGCCTTATGTAGCGTCTATAACTGGTGTATAAGCAGCTATTAAACGCCAAAACGATGAAACAATACCAAAAAGTGGATTGTGTTATAAATCCATGGATGGAGTCACAATTGACAATAAATATATTATTATCCATTTAGTAATTTGTAAAACATAATAAGCCTCAACCTTTTAGTTTTTTTACGTAATGTTTATTACAGTTTTACAGCGCTTATAAAGCGTTATGACAAGACGTGGGAAAGGTCAAGTTATATCAAGATTGGTCGAGCGGAGAAGGAAATGTCTTCATTATCTCCATGTTTTTCTACATCTGTTTTATTCCATATGTTCAGGTCCGCCTCTTCGGTATCCATATTTTTAGCACGCTAACGACCCCAGGCGTGTTGTTGACATGTTGACATCTTTAACAGATGAAAGTTTAAATGTTCTGGCTGCATCACGGAAATAACTTTCAATATCAGCCGCTGGGAAACACGAGTTAATCAGTCGACACGCAGCGGGGACACGCGTGCCATCAATTGTGATGTTTGCACACTGGCCGTTCTTTAAATATTTCATCGGCGTAAACGCGACTGGAGTCGGACGGGTGGAAAGCGAGGAAAACGAGGAAAACGAGGAAAACGAGGAAAGCGAAGGAGGTCAAGAGATAGAAAAAGATACAAATCAAAGACGTCGGATTTTGATTCCGCTCATCCCGTCGCGGCGATGATCGAGGTTTAGAGGTCACGGCAAGCATGAAGAACGGTTCATTTCTACACATTAGGGCCCCGGCCTTGTTTGTAATGAAGCCAGACGACTTAAAGATGGGGCGGACGATACAAGCGAAGGCCGAGTTTTCATTCCTCCGTTGGACAATTTAATTACGACACTTACGAGAATCACAGTTACAGAAAACTGGCGTTAATCTCTCGTTTCGCTCTTTTTCTTTCAGAAAAACCAGCCGAGGGTTTGCAGCCGTAAGAGACAAAACAGAAGGGAGATGTGGGCTTTATCCCTCCGCTGTCATAATTGTCAGTCTCAAGGCTGACATTTCCTTTTCATTGCTTTAATACTCACGAATAAAATATACCGAAGAATGGGAATAACATCGCAGGAACGTATTACCAAGACCTTTGCATTCATCTCTGACTTTTCTCATCCTCAATCAAAGCTTAATACCAGGGAATAAAAAGCATTTTTATTGTGTTTCACAACTGGAAAGCTAAATTAACCAGCAAACAAAGGGATAGCACCTCAATAGAAACTGTGGTGGTAAAAGTCCGTAAAGATTCAGTGTCATTTTGGTCGTCTCTGGAAAAAAACATGCTTTGTATTTTTTTAAGCCTTCGCTAACGATCATTAGCAAAGGCTAAAACTACAAGATTTAACTAAATAAAACTAAAGCTTTGCTAAATTTTAAATGCAGCTTTTATAACCGTCATGCATACGTGAAAAAATACTACAAGATCGATGTGGCTAAATCCTCCATGAATAGCGTTCTCCTTAGCTATGTTGTTGTTGCCATGGACACAGCCATCTCCACGAGGCTTCGACTGTCACGCATTTTATTCAGGTGAATCTATACATCCTCTTGATGCTGCAGAAGAAATAACATATAAATAATAAATAAGTAACATATAATAAATAATAATATAATAATAATAATAAATAACATATAATAATAAATAATAATAAAGAAATAAGTGTGTGTTTGTGTGTTCAGGGCCTGTACACATATACATATTACATATGCATGGTTTGAACTAACTAGAGTCTGCCACTAATTTCCCTGCAGGGATTATAATCAGTATATATTTATTTTTAATTTTTTTTTTATTTAAAAAACTAAATGAAGCCATTAAGCCTCGTCGCGTGCCTTCGGACACGGATTAGCGTGTTTTAGCTTTAAGTCTAGGCAACTTGGCTCCCACAGGTCGGTTATTCTACTCCTGGAAGGATCTTTTTCTAACCTCCGCGAAATAAGGTTTCCTCAACTCCGGTAATAAAATGTCCTTCCTGGAATGTACTTGTGAACAGGTGCGACTTGAATTTAAGATATCTCTTTACTGAATGAGATCTCTGATCAGAATGGTTAAGAAACGACGAAGCCCTTCTCCAGCTATGTCCTGTTTAGCGCTGGTTGCTAATGCTAGTCAGTAGATCAGACTTCCATTTAACCTCTTATTGACCTGGCACAGCATGGGAACTTACAAGTAGTGCTGACACATTCAGGATATTGGTTTAACGATCCGCGATGACCCCCAACTGTGTGGGATACACGGGTCAAACCCGAACCGGTGGGACTTTATCCCGGTTAGAGACGAGGGGGGGTTAGAGACGAGGGATGAAGAGAACATACTAAATTCTCTACTCCTGCATAATAAATGCTGCACCAGCCACGCCATTAATATTTCATTTTTCTCGCTCTGACACAAATGAATAGATAAAGAAGACGAAAGTTCAGAAACGGTTGTTGCCCGGTGGAATCAGAAACAAAATGGGGGGGGGGGGGGGATCTGGTGATGTTTGCTCGAGATTCTCCTCGGAGGGGGGGGATCAAATACCGACGTTAACGCGGATATTTAAGAGTCAAATCAAAGAGCTAGTCGGCCATTTTTATCAGCGCTAATACAGGAAGGTATGGCTTGAATATCCTGAGATAAAACGGACTAGCGAAGCCCAAGAGGCGCGTCCACAGGTATTGCGTCTTTTCACATTTCCGTTATTCGCTGAACGCGCCTGACTGATGGGAAGGAGAAGGCTCCGGGTCCGCTGGGGACCAATTCCCCCAGTCTGCTTCGGAAAGGCCTGTTCATTACCGAGAGCGGGGAGGGAACAATAATCCACACCCTGCCAGCGTTCGCTTGCTGCCATTTTCTCTCATTCCACTCGGTCTCTCTCTTCCTGAAACACAACAGTGGGTTCGCGCCGACTTCCCACGGCGCACCGCTGCACGCCTGTGAAGCCGAGATTGGTTGCGGCGGGGCCCTCCGCGGGTTTCAAAGCCGTCGCCGCCGCTGCCTAGAATGTTTTCTCTCTGCCTCCATTTTTCATCTGTCATGTACTGAGAGAGGAAAATAAACCAGACAACTTGGTGTGGGTTATTTTTGTTGGTTTTTTTTGTCGCATGTGGGCTTCGACAGCTTCAAGACGACAAACGACAAAAAATAAATAAATAAAAAAAGACGAGACGCCGGGCTTCGCATTTGAAGGATGCTCGCACGCCACCGTGGTGGCAAATGGAACTTGAATTAACTACCCCCCTGTCTCGGACTTGTCTTTCAAAGTTTTGTTTTGCTTTTGTTCTGCGTCGCTCGTGCGTAAACAACGCAACAACGTGGTGACAATTCCATCAGACGTGACGAAATGAAAAAAAAAAAAAAAAAAAAAAACGACGAAAAACAGCTCTCGCCGGGTCGAGGCGTCACGCGGCGATGCAGAAGATTCAATTTGTATGTTTGGTGGAGAGACATAACTAAAATTGGATGGCTGATGTACAATAATGATCACGCACAACAGACGCGGCGTGTGATGGATCCGTGTGGAAAATGAGATCTCATTTGACATTTCTTTGCAAACGCTCATTCTTAGCGTGCGGAAATAGAACCATCAAGATGGAAATTGATCCCTCGCACAAATCAGTTTTACAGGCAGGTTCGCGGACGCCCGCGCCCACGGCGGCACGCCGTATATAAATCAGGGTCGTAACGATGCCTACGGCAAAAAAATTTGAGGGAGGGATCAACCCCCTCCCCCACATGTGGGCCCCTGAAGTGACCTTCAACGGTGCGTTTTTCTCAGTCGGAGGCTCCTTCTTGAAATTGAAGGGTATTCAGCGAGCGAGGCGTTTCTCCGCGGATCCAAATTATTCCTTGAATTATTTTGCTTTCAAGTGTGAATATGAATGATGTGAGGGAATTAGGCGCCGCTCTGGAAATAAACATATTTGAAATTTAAATGCGGAATAAGGATTCATTCATCCCCCCCCCCCCCCCCCCCCCCCCAAAAAAAATCCAAGTTTCTCCCCCAAAACGAAAATTAAAGATGAAATCCCTGGAGCTCTGATTGATAACACTTATTGCTGATTGCTTTGTGCATCTGGTGTCAATTTAGATAATGATTAATTCTATGATAAATAAGCTGGAAGCTCGCAAGTATAATAACCACTGCGGTTTATGGAGCGCACATGAATCCATCGCAAAAACCTTTTCATCGAGACGGATTCCTGCAGATATGATGATAGAGAGCGATATCCATCTGATGAAGATGAAGTTACCCCAAGTCTGGAGCTAAATATCAGATTCACCCCCGTCCTTCCCCCCTGCATTCCCCTCTCCTCCTCCCTGGTAAATGACTGCATTGAATGGCAGATATGAAGCGCTAACGCACATCGGGCTCGAATTAGCATGCTGCTGAAGCGCTCGCTGCACTTTGTCAGGATGAGAGGTGATGCAAGAGAGGATAAATGTTGTAGTTTCACCCTGACCCGGGGCTTCATGTCCCCCCTCGGTGGTGACACAGTGCCCCCTCTGGGCTGGTGATGGAGGTGAGATACCTTCAACGGTTTAAGAGCAGCTTTCAGGATGGATTTGATCTGGTGGGCGCCTCCTGTGATGCGTCAAGGAAATTTTATTCTGCAAAAATGATGCTCAAGTTGGTACATTTAAAGAAAATGGGAATAGATCTATACGAAAAATAAATAATAAGCACGTAATTAACAAATGACCCAGCGGCCGTCCTTGAAGATAATTAACAGTCGACAATGTTTGAATGGATAAAAAACTTCAAATATGTTTCTTTCAGTTTCTCAGAAATGAGTTTGTTTTCTTTTACATGTCTGCAAACTGAATATTTATGAGGTTTTTGGACTGTCGTCAAACTAAACAAGTCATTTGTAAGAACTCATCTTGGACTAAATTGTGGAGAGCATTTTGAACAATTGTCTGACACTTTCTTGATTAAATCCACAAAACAGGAAATTATAACTGTCTGAAGTTCAATTTAATTTTGTTGTGAAAATAATTATTAGTCAGGAGAGTCATTTTTTTCTATTATCTGTTTGTAATTATGTGCCAGATGTTATTTTAATTCTTTCTTTGCACAGGAATGAACAGGCATGTATAACCGACCACCTTGCATTGTTGTCTAGGGTTTAAAATGAATAAAAAATAAGGAGTGAGGATAAGAAGTTTTATTAAATGAGCCCAAAAGAACAAAAAAGAAGAAAATTTGCATAGAAAATCTCAGATTTATTTGCTGTTGTCCAACATGGACGCTATCCTGGAGCCGGTAGCGAGGGGGGAGAACACAATGATCACGTCAAGGTTTCCTCTGCCTGAGTTGTTGAATATATGTTAAAAATTTCCACAACACTCTGAAAGAACAACCCTCATTTCACGGCGTTCACGTACGTTTACCTCAATCTGCATCATTTGAACTGAAAACCTCAGCAACCGCTATTTTCCCCACTCTTTGACACCAGGTTCAGCGTTTCGGAATATTCTCACAAAACAAAATCCTTCATCTGCAGCCGAACCTCGTGAGGTGACGGAGAAAAGATGTTTGAAAAAGAAGAGTGAGAACAGCAAACAGAATGGAGGATTAGAAAAGAGGGCAACTTGGGGAGGGGAGGTTTCCCTCGTATTCGCTTCCAGACCCTCGCCCCGGGCTTTCTAACGAGGTAAGTATAGAAGGCGAACAGAGAGGGGGGGTGAGGAAGAGGTGAGAGACAACATGGATGTGCTTGTTAACAAGGGTTCCAGCGTTTTGTGCAGTTAAAACACAAGTTAACGCTTAAACAGGTCAAAACTAAACATTTTCTCATATGCTGTGCTTTGGCGCCAAAACTGTAGCATTAGCCTGGAGCTAATGTGCTTCTTGACTCTGCAGTTTGATGCCCTGGAAACATTCCAGTTTGGCATTAAAGGACAAATCAGGGTCAAAACTCACACTTGGATCTTTAAATTTAAAATTGCACACTTCAAGTTAGCAAAAACAGCGAAATGAGCGAAAACTGGAGTTTGATGCGAGGGTGTAGGGAACAGCTGACTCAGCAGTAAGGGACTTGTTAGAACGTTTTGTTGTTTAATACAGCAGCTTCCTGATTAAAAAAAAAAAAAGATCGAAAAAGTCTGTTTGCAGAACAAGAAGCTCGTAACTATTCAGAATTTACTCTGGTCTCTCAGGTGTACTAAACTGAACGCCTCCCTTGGAGTCCATCTTACATCCTACACAACATTTTACATCTCTTAAAAAGGTTGAGTTTGCATCACAAAAGGTATAAAAATGTAAGAAAAAACAAATTAAAAGGAAATCTCCCTTAGCTGGGGTGTATTTGTGGAATGAAAGTCTAGTCTCGTCTCCTCAGAGAGACCTGCCGCTTCCTCTGACAGGATAAAACGCCGGCAATAAACACATCATGACGACGAAACCAGCTCGGCTATACGCTCGCGTCGAGAAAGGACCTCGTATTGTACCCCCCCCCCTGACAGTGGATGAAATGCTGCAAAAATAGTCCAATTTTTCAGGCGAGTGTAACATCGCTTGGCCTGTCCACCGATGCGTGAGATGGTCGGGACAGTTTGAGAGCAATGAAAATAATTCAATACTTGCCTGTTTGCTTTTTTGGCATCGTTCTATGTCAGAAACGGCTACTATCAGGAGATGTGTCCTACATGAGCTCAACCTGAGTTATCCTCCATCCCAGAGAAATATAGAGAATTATAAGATGTTTTCTGGGATGCAAAGGACCATTGGAAAACTGCTCCCAGGAGCAGAAGAAGCCATTGAATATCCTTCATTTGAAGATGGAATAGAAAAAAAAAAACCTGCGCCGCTGCCTCGTTTGCATAATGAGGTCCATTGAATATCTGAGCGAAATAACAGCTTCTGATCTTGCGTGATGAGAATTCTTCGAAGACAGATGTGTACACGGATGTTTCAGACGTCTTGAAAGTCATCTCATTATTTCCCCCTGTCAGGAAAATGGTTCTTGACAATTTGCTGCGAGTTAAAAGACCATCTATTTCCGCACCAGAAAAGGGAACATTTCAACGCTCAAACGTTATCCGTCCAAATCGTTTTCTCTACCTTGCGACTACATTCCAGGGTTGAACAAGGTGCCTCGTTTTTATCCGGAGGCGGCGGTCAACACCCGCACAAGTCCTTACTTCACCACATGGCAGGTAAACAGAGAAGCAAACAACCGTTCGTGCTCACATTTCCCACCTACATGCAATTTGGAGTCACATTTTCTCACATATTGCGTGTTTTTGGACCGTTGGGAGATGGAGGCTACCCACGCAGACCCGTGCAGAACATGCAACCTGCACACAGGGAAGGCCTCGGGTCCTGGATCTGGACCCGAGGGGCGCACGGCGCTCACCGCTAATCCATCACCAGGTATGAAAATTAATTGAATTAATGCATGAGTGAGGAGTGTCTGATTCTGATCCAATCATATGATGCATGCATTCATGCATGGGGGGGGGGTCTAAATGTAGATGGATTCAACACACCTCGGCTGATCGGAATAATTAATATTAGATTTCAATTCGCCGAAACTTCGCCCGCCTGCCTGCCTCCACGCCGTCCATCCATCGGTCCGTCCGCCCTTGTGTTTCCTGACTCGGCTACAGGCGCCAATCATCTCCGGCTGAACCAGCCCCGGATTTATGTGTGTCAGCCTGAGGGTGGGGGTGGGGTTGGGGGGGGGGGCTGTTTGTGGATGCGTGAGCGCATGTGTGAAGTTTGTGTTTGTCCTACCTGGCACAGTGCATACAATCCCTGAGGACCCCTCTTGTGTGTGTGTGTGTGTGTGTGTGTGTGTGTGTGTTCACATCACTCCAGCTGTCTCCTCACATCCATCCATCCTCTGACGACTGAACTTCACAGCGATTGTCTCCGAGCTGTTCCCTCCAGAGCTCCATCCAGACATTACAGTACGCCAGTTTCAAGCCACGCTTCATGGGACTGCAGCAAAATCTGGAGTTTCTACTCGCCTAGACTTTACCGACTATGATCCGACGACCAAAGGGGCATCTTCAACATTCCCAGATCGTCGTTTTCCCGTTAAAACCCCTTGAACGCATCGTTCAAATCAGAAAAACTGCATCTTTTAGAGAAAACATTCAGCAAAAACGCCTTAAAAGAGTGAGAGTCAGGCATCACTGTTGCAGATTAAATCTAATAAATACAAACGATGTCTTTATTCCCTAGAATGAGTATGAAATATGTAAAAAATGTACAGCCATGTTGATTTGGAGACCATTTTCAATGGTAGATGGAGTTTTAGAATGAATTTGACCAATGAGAACATTCATTCCATGTTTTCCCTGCAGCAGTAAAGGCAGCAGAGACACATTTATATTATATTTATAGCCTTTCAACATAACACATTTGAAAAAAAAGACATGAAACTACGGCCATGCAGTAAAGCAACACATGCATCTTTTTCCAAACGCTCGACTATTAAACTCTATAAATAATCACTTTTATGATGGAGTCCGTGCAGCTGAAATTATAATCCACTAAAGAAGACAGAGTCAACGCAGCTTTTGCCAAATTCATACCCATTAAACTCCCACAGAGGTTCAGGGAGCTGCAAAATTAAGACGAGCCCCTCCTCACCTCCGACTCTCGCCGTGACCGTTCCATTTAAAGGTCAAAGCGACCCGACGCACAGCGGAGTCGATGTCACCCCCGGTTATAACGGCGGTATTTATCGCCCCGGCGCAGCAGCTTGAGAACGCTGCTTAACGCTGACTTTATGGACGGCCGTTAAATATCTATTTCACACCTGCGACGGCTAAATAGTGATTCGGTCAGCTTATCAGCGACGCGTCCCCCAATCTGTTCCCAGACCGAAGAGGGCAGCTTGCAAATTGTTTTCTCGCTAAAAGCAGAGGTTTGTTTGTTGGGGGGCGGGGGTTTCTTTGACAACTTTATGCAACATGATGCATTTCACATGCAAGAAACACACAAACTGCTCACACCTGCGCAAGTGTGAACTTGAGGCTTCCCAGGTCATTTAGATTATTCCTGCAAAGGAAGCGTTGACAGCGAGCCTAAAGCGTGGGATTGGCACCAAGTTAATTAACAGACTCCCCAAACAACACCTGTAGGGGCGAGTCGGGGTGTGAGAAACCAACTTAACACTTACCGACTGGTAGAAAACTTACCGATCATGAATATGCATGCATGTGTTGCACAGCGAAGCTAACGCTAGGAGTGCGAGCGCTGCTTAACTCAACTAATTCCCTGGATGCTTTAGTTCGTGTCCGGCTTCAAACAAATTCAATCGCATCCGCGTCATCGATTGTTGGTGCAAAGCAAACTTTCCTTTCCCTGTAAGAGATATGTTGTTGATCTCAGTGAATTAATTTCTAAGAGGTCAAGCAATTCCAACAGATTTAACTCATTTAAGCGAATAGAAATCTCCACAACAAACAGTAACAGCGTGTTTGTCCACAGCCACAAACTTTAATTGGCTACCCATTACCAGAAACCAATGGAGTCTATGAGGATTTGCTGCCTCGTAAAAAATAAAACCCAGCATCACATTAGGCAGGTTTGTTTTCCCTCATTAATTAAGAATTTTAATGTATTCATGCTCTCGCATTTTCAAAACTGTCTCATTTCATTTTTGTGGTCGACTGTGTGTCCTACATGCTTCTGAAATGGAAAAACAAGATGGCTTTTTTTTTTTCTTTATTTGACAGGGTCAGTCTGTCGCCAAATAAATAAATAAATAAATAAATAAATAAAAAGAAACCCAACATGTCTCCACATCAAAAAAAAAAGGAAAAAATAAGTTCTTTCGTTTAACTAACTCCTCTGGGCGTCAAGATGACTTTGATGATTTTAATGCTCTCCGACTCCGCCATGTTGTCTGACTGGATGGGAACGAGCAGTTCGCGCTTTGAAGATTAAAAGTTAACAGTTCATCAATAGTCATAAGTTGCTGCTCATTTTTAGAGATTGACATGCTGGAAAATTTCGTTTTTCAAAAGTTAAAACGCCAGAAGCAAACAGCAGTGGTGGAAAAAGTTTAGTTTGCTGGTTTGTTTGTGGGATAAGTCAACAATCTATGAACTGGTTTTGAAATAACTTTTTAGAGAGGTATGATGGGACAATCCAAGGAACAATCAAGTAGATTCTGGTGCGGATCCAAATCATTTTTATCATCACAGGTAATAATCTCGGATCCAGGTTTAATGAAACGTAGATGCTGGTGGTGGTGGTGGCTGATGACTCTGCTGAACCTGATGCTTGACGCCTCATGTCTTGACAATTGGCCCATTTTTATACTTTATTTGCATTTACTAGCAACACGTTTGCACGTGAAACGGTTTAAAATGACCCTGTTGCATTGTTAGCCTTTAGCAAGACAATGCTAAATAGAAGACGTATTAGAATTTGGTGACTCACTTGGATTTTACCGGAAAGAATATTTGTTTTTCACTGTTTTTTTTGTCAATAAAGAGATGTTTATGAATAGGAAGCATCACAACAGGATGCTGCATTCAGGGCAATCCGGTCCTTTTTTTTTTTTTGACGCAGACACCGTGCTAAATGACTCGCTTTCATTTGTTAAATATTTCCCCAGTTTCTGTGCCAAGATAACGAGGCCAGGCACCACGCTGTAACGTCTGCCTGAAAATCGAGGTCTGCCAAACCAGAGCTGTAATTTATTTGCAATTTCTTTGTCAAATAGAACAAAAAAAAAACAAACACAGCTACTCGTCACACATCAGCGGTGTTTAAGTTGCATGCACTGCTAGCTGTTGTAAAAAAAAGTTATCCACAGGCTAGCAAAATCGGCCGTACTGTGAAATCGGCATCATCGATGATAAAGGCGACTTGAAAACGGAGACGAATTCTGTCCGATGTCACCTCTAGATTGTATCTCAACCCCGTTTTATTGGAGGTAGACGAACAAGTCTGTGAGTAAAGGAAGGGAAATATTCATTTCTGCACCCCATGCGAGGTGTGTTATGATAAAGGTTTCGTTTCTCCGCAGCAATCAAATTTCAAAGTGGAAACGGCAGCAAGCATCTAAAGGCCTGCTGGTAGCAGCGTGCCTCGCAGACAAAGGCGCTGCTGGTGTTCTGCAAACAGCATGCTGCTTTCAGTGGCACTATGATGCCTTCACTGAATAATAGGCATAATAAATCAACTGCTGGAGGAGAGATGGAGCGGGAGAGGATTGGAGGTGGAGGTGGTGGGGGAAGCGTAAGGTTTTGGAGGAGGATATCAGCGGGATTGAGAGGTGGAGGTGTAGAAATACAGCAATTTAGACGAGAGCAAAAAAAAAAAAAAAAACTGCGTCAGAAATGTACAAAAGGCTTTTGTGTTTGGTTTTTGGATTTTTTGCTTGATTCTGCTTCCGCAGCCTCGGGAAACAGCACTTCCTGCTGCGAGTTGAGCGCAACATTGGCTTGAAAATGAATGAACGGAGCTCTGCGGGGAGTTGTGTTTAATGTCATCACTATGCAATATAAATCAACCCCGTTCTATCTGAGCGCGCACGGACAGGAAGCAGGCTTTATTTAGAGGATGGGTTCTCCCCCATGATTAAGCACGAGGCAAAACAATTAGCATTTAAAGGGTTAGCGACATGCGCGTTGTCGTCAACGCGGCACAGTCTCTATTCGACTCCACTTTTGTTGCTGTTGCGTTGAAGTCTTAGCAGTTTGATGTAGTTTGCATGGATCACGGTCTTGAAGTTGTGGGATTATCCTTCAGAGAGAAATAAAATAAAGGGTAAGATGTTGAGAAAATGATGAAAAACGGTGTAACGTACTGCAGGAAGGTGGCGTTTCATCTGCGCTTTAACCAAGGTAACAAGCAAAGACAGCAGACGTCAATCAGAGGAGACTAAAGCGAGTCCAACAATGGGAAAAACTCTTTCTGCAATCCTTCTGCGATTGCATGCCATTGCCCTGAAATGACTAAAATAAAAATACAGCTGTCCAAAAATGCCAGTAAATGGTGTGATTTCTGCCTGGGTAGACCCGGCACGATTAGCCTACGCTGCTCTCCATAGCCGCAACGCAACCCCGGAGATTCCGTGATGGGCAGGTGGGAAGCCGACATGCTATCTCATATCTCATGTACGAGAATGAGACATGAGGTGCAGCGCTTGCCTTTTGTTCCGCTCCAGGCGCCGAACCCGACTATTCCCGCTCGACGCCACCTCTCCCCCACCCGTACGTATGGGATACAACTTCCCTTGGATTTGCATCCAAGTCTGAGTTGACACACGGAACTGTAAAATATTAAACGTGTTCGCAGCAGCCTGAATAAATCATAGTTAAGAAGGCACTTTGCCGCAAAACGCACGTGCATTCACAAGTTTGCCCACTTGCAACTTGATTCAGTTGATGTGCTTGAAACATGATCACAGAGGCAGCAACAAAATACCCATCGCTTTACGGTGCCTCACGGGCAAAAGTGACGCCACCTCCACGCTGTGTGGCTGGCACAAGAAATAAGAGAACAGATTTACACGCTCTGCAATCGTATCATACTGTACCACACAAGTCTGGGCTCCCAGTCAACCTATCTCATGGGATCATGTCGCTCCTCTATAGGATGAGCAGCGCTCTCGATGGCGGGCAGGACATTTTCTTTTATCGGCCTGCCAAGAGATGTCATTGTGCCGTCGGTATCAATTGGACCTCCGTTGTTGTCGCACGTGGCAGTTTCACTGCCAACGATGGAGTGCATTACCTTCATCCCTCGCCGTGGAGAACATCAAGACCCGGCCGGCGCATGAAAGCTCGCCGGCAGGTACGTTTCATTGTTTTCTCAAAGCGGAGATCGCATTCACCCCGGGAGTGGCGTGGAATTCACGGTTCTCTCTCCAGCCACGAAAGAAAAAGGACATTTAATCTCCATCTTTTTACAGAAACGTTTGATGTCAAGTATTTCATGCATAGTCGTAGCAACGACTATGTCTTGTGTTTGAAACCCATCTCCCTGGATCGTTCTTTTTGGTGTTGCCCCAGGGACAATTGCTTAATTTGCAGCAGGATCTCCAACATTGCCCAATTTGGTCAATCACAGCTTAGCATCGTCCAACTCCAACCAGAATCAACAACTGTGCATTTTGCAGAATGTGAATTTTCTCCCCAGGGTTTCAGGTTGGTTTCTGCGGAATTTCAAGTTAGTCCACGGCCTTGAACTCTGGAAAATGAAACCTCTCATTTCCCAGAGAGGCTGGAAGAAGATATCCTTGTACGAATTGTCTTGCACTTCTGTATGATACGACAATATCAGCAAATACAGACATGCCCTGTTTGAAAAGGAAACGGGGCATTTCTCGAAGGGAGAAATCGTGTTCGTCCAGACGGGTGGATAAGATAAAAGTAAAGTTCAGTGACCCTGAATGACTTCATAATGACTTCATAATGACTTTATAATGAACCTGGGCTGTAACGAATCACGTAACGAATGTAACGAATGTGATTTTGCACTGAAACTTTCTATTACTGCTATTCCTGTCCAGGTATCCCCTATAAAAATAGTTAAATAAATGCTAAATTAAAAGTTAGAATATTGGAATGCATGCCACTGTGTTTTTCCCGGGTGTTGGGAAACATAATAAGCACAGAAACTACACCTGAGGCTGGTTATTTCTTCAGATATTTGGTCATTACCTAAAGAAGCAGATAAATTGGAATTCATGGAGCGCCGCCATCAGTTGCCTTCCTAGAATTATTACAATTCATCAAGACAGGAACATGAAAGTCTGCACTAAATGTCATTGCAACTCATCCAATTGCTTTCAAGATATTACAGCCTAGACTAAAGAGGTGGATGGATCAACGGAGAGAGCAATATGTCACGGGCATCGCTCACCAAAAAAAAAAAAAAAAAAGGAAAAATCTGATTTGCTTGTACTCTTTCAAGTGACATTTCCCTATTCCTTCTGTCTGATGAAGACACACGGCTTCATCTGCATTTCCTCGCATGACAATTCTCCAGAGCCTCTGAGAACAGCTTATAGAGCATTTGGGGAGGCAGAAAAAGAAAATCAAAGTGTTAGATCATTACTGTGCTAATCTCCTTGCCATTTAGACCAAAATTGATTACCATAGGAAGGACCCCCGGCATCAAGGCCTTCTCAACCCAGTCTCATTGTTCAGAGCCCATGGCCTTATTCAATAAGAGCTAAAGGCCAGGCTGGTGTTTATAAGGGAGGTAATTAACTTAGTGTCTTGCCATGCTAAGTAGCATCCCCTCCAAAATCAATCCAGTCACTGTGACCCACTCTAAAGGGTCGCCTGCCTCCGCGTCTGACTGAGCAGAGGAAATGGTAGCGGGTGGTATTTTACATCATTTCAATGACAAACAGTTGAAATTTTTCTTGAGTTGCAAGTCTTTTCTAATAAATGCGAATCACGACCAGACAGAGACACAGATTTATAATTCCAAATTGGGGTTTTTTGTAAAGGGTTATAGACCCACGAGAGAAAAGAAGACCCAAGAGTGCCGAAAGGTCCTCCGATCTTACCGGGGCTGCTGGGTGTACAGTAAATATGTCCCGCTTGGTGGGAATCAGTGTAAACGGCAGCTAGCAGCTGGTGCTTAGCGGGGTCCTGCTGGCTCCAGCCCACAGCCACCCCCGGCTCACTGATGAAGACAGATGGATTGGGCCACAGGCCCGACGCAGGAAACGCACCCCCGAGCCGGCAGATTAGAGCCAAGCCTCCGACGAAGCGCCGGGGGAGGGAGAGAGAGAGAGAGGGGGAGAAAATAACGTTCAGCATGGCAGGCGTGACTTCATGTGAACTTTTGAACCAGGAGATGATGGTGAATGTGCGCCTGAATTATGGAACGGGTACATCACGGCCTCACATGCACGTAATAGCGTCCTTGTATGATGCGTTTGATGAGGTACCAGAATATCCAGGTTGCACGCGGCGGTGGAGATGTTTATATTTGGATGAAATGGCCGACGATTGGCCGTGAAAACCGCAATTTACAGCAAGAGCTATTATATGTTCCATGCAGACCTGCTGTGTTATAGAACGCATCTTATTCCGCACATGAAGTAAACCTGGTCAGGTGCCAGTTTGATGAGATCATTCTCTTTTTTTTTTTTTATTTGTGGGGGTGGGGGGGTAGTGAGGAGCCACGCATTCAGGGAAATTAGCTCCGGTTTGCAGGCTTCGTGTTGAGCCTGAATCTCTTTTGTGAGATAACCTCATGTAAATTTGTGTTTGTGGTTCGTTTCTTATTTTGTTGCACTCCGGCAGCCCACGCTAGCTCGTTATTTTTAAGTGCGATTTCAATGCTAGTTAGCGCCGACTTCATCGCAACCTCCAAAAAGAAAAAAACACACTTTGCACTTCCTCTGCCGGATAATGTTTAAACGCTACCGCCGTCAATTTAGGGGACTCATTAAAATGTCACACACAGCTGTGCAAAATCATACAAGGAGGTCAGCTGGTGGAATGAATCACTTTACAGAGCTCTTGTGGAGAACCGGCGCTAATGGCGGGGATTTTATTTGCGCGGGAGCACGGTTGTAGTCTTCATGAAATGGGCGGGGCTAAGGTGACTGCCCGCCAAAACCGGCTATAAATACACCATCCCAAACAGGACACAAGGCCAAAACCAATTCCGACAAAATGAAGTGAGTAGGTCAGTCTTAGCTCGAGCGCTACGCTAGCCCTGGGAGGACTTTACTGATCGGAGAAACCCCCCCTGACGCGGTGTGTTACAGTTGGCTCGGGCTCGTCTCTCATTGACTTAGCGTGATGAGGACGTAATTAAGACTGTGGCGCTTTAACAGATGGCGGCGGCGCCACAGCCGCCATCTGAAGAGTCTAGTCGGCGTGCTAGAGCACAGCGGACGGCTTTTCTGGAAGCTGGCGGCGCCTGCAGACGTCTGCTGGGAACGGAATGACATTGATGTCCAAAACATTTTGAGAATAAAAAGCACGAAGACGCGAAGGAAACACGTCGCGCGGCGGCTTTGCTTTCTTTGACTGCGACTGTGCTTTCACGGGATAAAGACACGTCTCCTAACAATACGCATCCAAACAATGGTGGAGTCGGAGATTTAATAGAACAAGGATAAAAAGTGGATTAGCATTCATTGAAAGTTCTGGAACTTTATTGAGCGAGCGACACGGGCAAGGTTTGGTTCATTGCATTTGCTCCTATTTTCCCCCCATTCAAACCCAGCTTTCATCCTCGCTGTCATTTGTTTAGTTTTGCCTCATCCAAATAGGATAAAAAGTTAATATAGGAGAGCGACCTCGGGGGAGCAGATGAGAAAACAGTAGTCACGATTCAAGCCGCATGCAATTTGATGACATGACCGGAAAAATCAATAGGAATTCATTGTGAGAAACCCCCTCAGAGCTTCACTTCCAGAACAAAGGAACAATTCTCTGCTTTCTAACTGAGGCGGTAATAGCCCCGTAAAGCCATTCTCCTGCAGCAATCAAACCATGCGTGTTCAGGCAGTGCATTATCCTTCCTGCGGTTCATCCCCAAACACTCCCCATCCACCCCCGAGCCTCGAGTTGTCCCTTCATCATATGCCTAGACGCCAAATTCTGACAGTATTTTCTTTTGAAACACTATTCACAGTTTGACGGGGAGGTGAAAACAAGTGAAACCAACCAAAAAAAGGAGTTTTTCTACTGGTCTTTTTTTTGGCGCCCGGTGAGCAGCGTGTGATGAACTCTGCAGAAAAGCCATCACCACTTTTTTGAATTTCGTTTGTAGCCTCCTGCTAAAGCTCAGATATCAGGGTCTGACTATCCTTTTTGGATGATGGTGCACATACAGTATATACCAAATAATCTTGAGCAACGACCTGCATCCGCGGCAGAAAAGATGCATTTTAGTTCCATCCGGTGATGCATTCAGTGGTTCCTGCAAAATAGGAGCTGAAATATAACCCCTTTAAACCATGATGCCACTCTTGCTCACTTTTCCGACATCCTTTTCATGCAACTTCTAAAATTATTTTGTATTCCCTCGTGGTGCCGGCGCTTTATCTTTCCTGGCTGAATGCTGATCATCCCAGTTTTTACTTCTCGTCATTGTTCTCTTACTCAAGCATGGATGGATTTCACCATATAAGTATTACAGAAAAGTTTTCCTCCCAGTGGTTTCTCACTTTGAGGTCTGGGAAGTTCAGCGGATTCAGCTATAGCATTAATAATGACTCGTTCCTTACAGATTTGATGACAATTTCATGCAGAAAAAACAAAAAAATCAACCAGTCAAACCTCCCATTTGCTCTCCAGCAATTTCTGGGTCCACCATGTACCCAAAAATCATCCAATAAGAGGAAACCATGAGGCCTCCTAACCAGACTCCCAGGTGTCCGAGTTCCTCACCCAATCTCAGATTAATCAAATATGTTTAACTAATCCCATAGGAAATTTTAGATTCTACCTCCATCCCATCATGGTGCGTCTCCACATTTTAATCTTGCAGTTGTGTCTAAACTCCAGTCGGAGTAACTCTTTTAATCTCCCAGAATTGTATTCAAAGGAAAATGGTCGACTTTATCCTTCCCTGTCCCGAAGCGGCCCCTCGTCCTGGCTTTTTAACCCGGCAGAAAACCCATCCAGCGACAAGACTTCAAAAATCTCACCCGACCTCATGTTTATTCATGTGTGTAGGAGAAACAAGAAAGGCCTCTTCACATTCAGAGCAACCAGGCAGAACTAAGGCAATCTCCCACGAGAGCCGAGACGGACAGAGTCTAAAATTTAATTTAATATACACCCCACCGAGGACGGGCTCGGCTGACAGCGAGAGGTTAGATAAGGCCAGAGGAGTACCTTTAATCACGTCTGGATGCCCTTCAGTCCCGCCGTGCAGACGAACCCGACCACGGGGGCCGCTGAGGAAGTCGGCAGGCGGGAATCGGTGGGGAAGAAACGGGGTCACCATTGCCGACCTCTGAAGGACAACTCACTAGAAACGATTGGGGGACAGGATGATGAGGTCTCGAGGGGTCCAACCTGTCCTGTACAGCAAGAAAAGTCAAATTTAACCAATGGAATGTTGGGTAATGTTTTGCATATTCTACACAATAATCCTAATCCTTTAGGATTAGGATTATTGCTCATTTATTATTAGAATAAATGAGCAACTATAATGGCCACTAGGGGGCGATGACGCATCTGTAAGAAACATTGTTCGTTCATCTTTCAAAATGAAGCAGAACAGAAATTCTTTTTGTCTTCGATAAAAAAAAAAACTCAGAAAAGGAGATCCTGACTATTTTATGCTGGTTGCGTTTTTTTGTTGGGTTTTTTTTTTTTTTTTTGTGGATGCATTATTTATCGACTTATTTCGTTTCTTCTGTTTCTCCTGAAAACTAATTTTCTCTGTGGATTTATAAAAGGTGTCGCTTCTGTTAAAACTGAATTATTCACCACCACGGACTCCTTTTTTCTTTTTTTTTTTTTTTCAGCAATCCATTTACTGCTCAGTCAAATTAAATTTGCAGTAGAAAAAAAAAAGTATGATAAGAAGTGAATGCTTTAAACAGTGAAGTCATTTCCCTCCACATTGTTAGTACAAAGTCGGAACTCTGTGCTACACCTCCCTGAGGTGGTTGTAGAAAAATAAGTTCACAAATCTCCATCATGTACAGTCAACACCCTCATTTCCCTTTCTCTGGACTCTTCTTCCACCATACAAACTGCAACTTCCTCCCGTTTTGAGTTGAGGCCTCAATGGAGGACGGGAAGTCCGAGAACTTACACTTAAAAAAAAAAACAAGCATTTGAAGTTGTCAGGTGAAAATCCTCCGTAAGCTGCTGAACATAACAGGAGTGGAGCAAAAAACAACAAAAAAAAAAGAAGAGATAAAACGGCATTTATTCCATGCAAAGTTTCCCTTTGAAACTTCTCTTCAGTGTGTTTCAGAGATTGAGGTTTCTTCTGCTCCCTGCAGAGCTGCTCCAGCTTCTTCTTCCTCCTCTCCCTGGGGAGATTTGCAGAGTGAGACAAACACCTTGGAGTTTCTCGGCGGCTGTGTGTTCTCCAAAAAATTTGCCCCAGGCAAATTCAAATTAATACCTAGCAATGCCTCTCCCTTGATAATTACGTATCATCACCCGCGAACGCCGTAAACAAAGTAGGCCCTCGTTTTGGATATAATGATTGCCGCCGCTTTTACAAAAGTGCTGAACATTCCTACAATTACAGGGGAACGGCGAGGGTTCATAATATTTACATGTTATTACAGAATCTGTGCCTCCCGGATACAGGTTCCCATTGTTGCTTGGAAACAGTCGCTGCCCGGAAAAAAAATACATCACGTCGAAGTCTGGGATCAGCTTTGAGCTCTCCTGTCCTTTAACCAGGATGCTCTTTTGTCAGCAGCTACAGCCGAAGCAGAATGCGGCTCTTGTCTCAATAATGGGCAGACCGACAAGCCTGTCGGGGTCGCTAACGGACGACAATCCTCCCCAAGGATGGAACTGAATGCCGGAGGCCCGTCTCTCCGGGTCGCCCCTCTGTTGCGAGGAAACTCTGCGATTAGTCGGCCCATTCATCCTCGCCGTGATAATTTGCTGTCAAATTACAGCCAGACACCAACAATTATGATGAATGCTGACAGG
This sequence comes from Antennarius maculatus, assembly GCA_013358685.1. Taxonomy (NCBI): domain Eukaryota; kingdom Metazoa; phylum Chordata; class Actinopteri; order Lophiiformes; family Antennariidae; genus Antennarius; species Antennarius maculatus. Next base: position 2,333,983 of record CM023627.1, on the reverse strand, counting down.
TGAGATGTGCTTGTCCTCGCAATCAACCGCCAACGCGGCGAGAATGTTTACGGGGGGCGATGAGCAGTTTTTTGTCGCGTTTGTATGCAAAAATGACCTGCATTTCAATTTCCTTTTTAAAAAATGCTAGCATGCAAACGTCGGGATTTTCTTCTCTGCATCGCACACGTATATACGCGTTTTCCAGACATGTTATCAGGCTGTTGCAGATTGTAAAGAGAAAAGCATGTTTTGCGTCTCATTTGAATGCAGATGCGTAGGAGAGGATGATTGGGGAAGGGGGGGGACTTCCTGCACGCCGTCTAAACCTGCAGAATCACATCGACGTGAGCGATGGAGGTTTAATCCCATGCAGGATTCGCTTCCGCGACTTCCCGACGAGCAGATTGTCGACAGCTGTTGATCTGCCAGGTTTGTTGTCGTTCATCCTCAAGAGAAAAAATGTTCGACGCCCACGATTCTGTATCTGAGAACGCACATGAAAGCGATTCAAATCTGATTTGAGGAGATCTGATTTGTTTGCTTTCACACATGCTGGTACAGAAATCTGATTAGTGCCACAATTAAGGCAAAAAAAAAAAGAGAAAGAAGTACAGATTAACTGAAACCAATTAGACATCAAGCAAAAAAAAACAAAAAAAAAACACATTTGAAAGCATTGCAAAGATGATCCAATATGTAGTTTTCCAATCCTGACATAAAGCTTCATCGTGTTAAGAGGAGATGATCAATGATGTAATGTCCAATCAGAAGAGAGAGGAGGAACAAGAATATAAGTGATCTTACGTCAGCCGTGGGTCAAAGTTGTTGGATTGTTCCAAAAAAAATCCAGAGAAATATCTTGAGGAATCATCCGGTTCTTCCCAGGAACAGAAACTGCCACTGGTTCCTCTTCCCTAAAGTACTTCCTGCTTCCTTCCAGAACAGGAAGTGAGGTAAGTGTGGTTATCACGTGAGAGGATAATTTTTTTAAGTTAATTTTTTTTTAATTAAAGTTAAAAATTAAATCAAATTTTTTTTAAAAAATTTAAATTTCATTCAATTTAAAAAAAAAAATTTGTACTAAGTGACCAACACTTCGAAACATGTCAGAGAGTCCCATCTGTAGTACATAGGGCAGTTTATTGAACTTGCAAATGTGTTAGACGTCATCATGTATGACCTTCATTTTTCTACACTCACAAAACAATTAAAGTTTGAACATTTATAATAATTTTGCTGCTTCAACATTACATTCAAAGCTGTAAATCGTTATAGCTACATTTTTTTGTTAAAAACACAGTATTTACATTAATTGCAATACACAGATTTCATATCGGCATACTTACATCAATCTCATTGTATAATTTACAGGTTCTCAAGTACTGATTAATGTGAATATTTAATCTCAAAAAATTCACAAACAAATCCATCAGTAAATTAGCCATACAAAAAATGAAACGTACAAACGATGCTAAAGCTAATTTCCCCCCAACCCCCCAAAAAATAATGTGGCACGGATTATTTTTAAGATTGAAAATCTTATGTCGAATTTCCTCTACTTTAAAAAACGCTGAATCTGAATTGTACAGATAATAGAAGTGACCTTCTAGGTATTTCTTCAGTGTCAGTCCTGGTGTATTTTAAAGTTACTGCTTCGTCAAGGGTTTGTAATAATAGTAAGGTTCATAAACGAGTGTAAAGTTTTTGTGCTTGTTTTGCGTCGCCTTGAATCGGTGGAGTTTGATTGGGTTTAAAACTTCTTTATTTAAAATGTCTTCCCAGCAGACCGTTTCTACTCTTCTTAATTCTGGGTTAAAGAGAATAAAATTTCTTCTGTAATCTCCTTTGGCACAACACTTAGCGACGCCCACCTGAAGATCGTTGTATCATGCGGGAGGCAAACGCCTAATGGCACCGGCGTTTGGCAACACATTTGGTCCAGAATTAATGATTGTGTGAGTTTTTGGTAGGTGAAGAGTAGGAGGATTATTTGTTAAAGTTGTATCCTCCCGTTCAGAACCGGATTACCATGTAGAGTTAAAACAAACCCCGGAGCCGCTGTGCCGAGGTAACCTTCACCCAAAAAATGTTTGAAATCACTGCATAAAAAAAATCACAACCACATTGTTAGAATTTGAAATGATGGCGAGATAAACAAAAATGCAGCTATCACAGCGTTTGTTTTCACTCAGTTGTACAATATTGTCAGCATCTCTTCAATGCTTTTTGTGCCAGTGGATATGACTATGAAACACAGTCTTCTCTACTACATAACGGGCCTCTAGCACCTTTCCAGCCACACAGTTATACAAATGTACACAACTGTTTTTAAATAAACGTGCAAGACTCAGGGGGATAAAAGACTCTCTTTCCAATACTTAAGGCAAAAACAATTCTCCTATATAGCAATATACAAATATTCCAGGTTATGACATCTATCAAAAACTGTGTTTATCTGAATAGTTCTGGTAAACTTATGGTGAACGGCTGTACGTGCTAGAGATAAAGGTGCAGAAAAGTCAAAGTCAATGCCCTTGAGCAAATATAAAAAAGAACATTTCCGTCGACGGTTTCTAGTTGTTTTTTGTTTTTTTTTGACTGCCTGTTAATCTATAGACTCGTGTCTTTTATTGGAGTGTAGTTCAGGAATGCCAAACTGAACGTCACCAAGAAAAAACAAAAACAAAAGAGTGCCCAGTACAAAAGTGCAAAATACGCCAGTGTGTTTCTTCAAGCTCCAGTCATGCCCACCACCCCCCCACCCCCCCAAGCAGCACCTATAGCTGGGACACCTTCCTGGGCAGAGGTCTCGGTCTGGGGACCCGAGGGTCGGACGTCCCTTCCAGCTTCATGCTGCCTGTACGGAGCTGGTGAGGCTTGGGGGGCAACGCTGGAGGGTCCGTCTGCGGGGGGATGGAGAGGCTGTGGGGCAGCGGGACGGGCCGGCGGGGGTTGTTCCTCTCGTAAACGCTGTAAGGTGGCGGCGTTTTGTTCTCCCTGCGGATCGGTTCGTCTGAGCTGCTGGAGACGGAGTTGGGCAGGGTGGCGGGGGGCGGCATCGGGTAGGGCGGGTGGTCGCTGGCGGGGAGCTCGGTGCCCGAGGCTTCCGACACGCTGCAGCGGCTGAGGGAGGAGATGCCGCTGCTGTAGCTGCCGGAGAGGACGGGGGAGTTGGAGACCAGGCTGGTTGACTGGCACTCGGTGGGCGAAGGGGTGAAGGGTGGCACTGTGGTCTGGAGGTAGAGAAAGACGGGAGAAAATGATGTTCAATCCCCATGATTGAATACAGTATCAATCAAAATTTTGACTCCCTGACTATGCCTCTAGAGTCTGGACTCGCATTGGTGCCATTATCTGGTACCTTTTGGAGATACAACACCTTCTGGCTACCCTGGATCTTAGCATTGGGCTGTATCCGCAAAGATACTTGGCAACACCTCAAAATTTGGTTCTAGCAAATAACTTCCAGAACCAACAAACTAACAGCATCAAACAACTTTCTATAAACCAATTTTACCAGTTTAAAAAAGAATTTCCTACAACTTTGGAGTAATTTCAGGACCTGCTGGGCGTTGGGAACCGGTCATCCAACCACATCCTGCAGTTAAATTGGTTCCATTTTTTTTTTTTTTTTTTGTATTATGGTGAATTCCAGAGTTTAAATAAAGTGAGCCGGTTATGGTAATCACATATCTATTGTGTTCACGGTCTATTCTGCCTTCTCCAATGCGTTTGCTGACGCAGCCATTCAGCGGCCCCGGGGTTTTCCACTCTATCAACTGGCCCTTGTGCACCCAGACGAAAAAAAAAACCCACAATATGTCGCATTTCCCTTCATAAAAATCTGATCACTCAACAAAATGTTTCCCTAAGCAATTACACCATGCTGCCATTACATCTGCTAGAATTTAATTGGATCTAGTGGAGTATACAATTGATCAGTGAAGTTGTATCGTTCGTATTTCGGGAGGTAAGCAGAAAACGGCTATCTGTTGGACACGGCCGGCCGGAGAAACCGTTTCAAGGACGACAGGATTCTGAATATTTAACACAGTGATGACAAGAAGCTTAAACTCCACAGAGAAGCTTCTACTATATGTTATTTCTACCTCTAGAGATGAGTAAGTGCAACCCTGTCAGACTGACGCCACGTGATTTCTGCTGGTTCACGACTGTCCTGGGGTTTTTGGCCCGTTAATAGACCCCTAGCTGCACTGACTGATGTGTGCTCCGGCTCCAGGATAATGGGGCCCGCTAGACCTCCATGGAGCAGCAGTCTCCGGCTGTGCTGTGATGGGCAGCTCGGTACTTTCGCACCAGGCCATCTTCTATTGCCAAGGCCTCGCAAACACACACAAACGTGGCAAAAAAATGCACACATAGACTCTGATTGACGGAGCACACTGAGCGCCAAGATGTCAATCACACTTTCCGGAGCCGGTGTGTCTCTTGAGAGTTCTCTCTCTCGCTCTCGGTAGTTGTCACATATAAGACGACATTATACCTGCAATAAAGCCGGGAGCTTAGCACCCCTGCTCGTGACAAGCACACCAAAAGATAACAAGCCAGCAGGAGACGAGCTTCGGTTCGGTTTGTGAACAACTTTCTACCCTCATTAAAAGCTCATACTGTTCTTAGCTTACTTTTGTTGACCTGCTCCTACTATCTGGGCTGATTTACAATACGTGAGAGCCTGTAGACAAAGAAAGCGTAATCAGTTTAGCTGTAGATAAATATGGAGAGGCTGAAAGATGGGAAACTAAATCAAAACCTAACTAAAGCACCACAGTCAAAAATGAATCCTGTACATGCAGCGAAATCAAATACATCCTTCTGTTTCTGTGTGTTTTCCAGGTGACATGTTCCCAGAGGTTGGATTAAACACAGCGGACACCAGTTGGCATCTACTAGGTGCACATTTAGCCAAATGTGACAAATGCCCTCCAGCCACTCCTGTTTTGGGTCCTCTGTGGGACATCCGTGTCATAAAAACTACAAAATCAGCAGCGCTGGAGCAGTTAGCAGCTTCACTGAGCAGTAATACAAAGCTCCCAGACCTGGCGTCGACACAGAGTAGATAAAGACCCCTGAGCTGGCCGGTAAGACGCCAACAGTGGCGGATAAAGGCCCCCCGAGGCTTGTGCTAAGCAAGGTCGGGCTGTCTCAAGGAAAAGAAAGAAAATCTGAAGGAAAAAGCCTCAAAGTGACAGGAACAGAACCAACCTTTTGTGGCGATCTGGACGTGGACACGGGGGACTGTGACCTCATGCTTTTAGCGGAGGAGCCTGCTGACAACCAGATGAGAAAGAAGAGGGAGAACATTCAAATTAGCGGACCGTCTCCTTCCATTCGCCTCGAACACACACTGAACTGAGGAGGCCACTGGCTTAAAGTGTTAATGAGTCAAACAGTCGCTGATGTTTTGCAGGTCCTTGAAGCCGCCTTAAGCTGTTTCCACATCCAACAGCTGCTATTGCTTTATGCAATGAGGACAGGAAAAATGAGGGCGGGAAAAACCATCCATCTGCTCCTTACGCTGCTGGGCAGCACAATAGATCAGAAACCACTGGGGAATAAGTCAAGTCTGCCGCATCTGTAAATACTGTTCGTAAACAAGTAAAAAAACTATGAATGGATGGAGGAGAAAACAGTTTTGAGATGTAACGGCATGCATATCTCAGGGGGATAGCGCAGGTATTGAAAGGAATTTCAATCGGGACCTATTTCGGGCCAACTCTTGTTCGAAGCTGTACAAACATACCTGAAAAATATCAGCATTTCAAACCAGTTAGTGAAAGACAAGCCGCCATGCTATGTGTGAAAGACGGCGACTTGGGAGATGGCTAGAGAGACGCAGATTGGAAAATATCAGTGTCGGAAGAGTCGGAGCGCCAGGTGTTAAAAGTCAGAGCGGAAGATTAGTACTATTCGTCATCGGGGAAGCTCGACATCAGCAGCCGGTTTACCTGAGTACTGTGGCCTGGGGGGTATGGGAGGGCATAGCATTTTGCCGACAGAGTCAGAGAAAGAAGGAAAGCCCTCTTTGACGCTGTCGAGACTCCAGCTACTGGGCGTGGCTCTCACTTGTAGACAGAAACATGACAAGTCACTCAGCAGCCAATGGGATTGCACAAACACGGATAGCACGGCGAAATTACATGGATGTAGGACAACAGGAAATACAAAATGGGTATTTATCATTATTTATAATAATACACTGGACTCATGTATACATTGGACTCATTACGTTGGACTCATTTAGCATTAGCTTTAGCATTGCCCGTTTTCATCTTCCCTCGTCTGTTTTCTTTCATAATCCCATGCTATTTTGTCAGGTTTTATTTTCCTTCTTCACCTTTGCAGAACACAGATGATTTTAAAGCATAAATGTTTTTATTGTTCTCCTTCCCACAAACAGAACACTCGCTAACATCACCCGCAGGAAAACGACATTGAGGTCAAGCGGTTGCTCACACCTCCGTGGGCGGCGGAGGAGGGCTTTTTAAACTAATTAGGAGCATGCGGCATCAGACGCATGCAGGTCACTGACTTCACATTTTAAAAAAATAATGAGTTCATATTTTCATTTGTCTGCTGGATTTTTCTGGTTAAAAAAAAAAAAATTACAACGCGTTTCATCATAGTTTTCAAAGCAGTTTTTTTCTTTTTCGTGTTGTTTTTTGGAGATGAACAGAAAAATAAGACAGAAATAATTATGCCGAGCGATGTCACACTTGCACATTTGGCGTGAAAACAGGCGGCATGATAGAATACAAATGCACTTTACTGACAGACTTTGTTCTTAACTCGCATGTATTACTGTGGATAAGCCACACCCCCTCCACAGGAGTCAAAGATGCTAAAAACTATGCTAAAAATCCACATTTAAATGTTGTAATTCATTTCTTTTCTTCGATTTTACATGTACTTCTGAAAGTTTAAATTTATATTTACGAAGTCATCATTTCACGTCTCTTATAAATAAAGTTCTAGTCGTCTGAACGACAGTATTTATCACCTGGAGTCATGATTTCACATTCCAGACGGATGATGTAATGACACTGCTTTCACGCCATCACAACTTTTGTGTAAGCTTTGGCGCCTATCCTTCATTGTTGTGCGCATAAAGGTGTCATCTCACCATATTGCCGCGTTTCATCTAACCTGTCGCCGCGTGATTTACGGATTCGGCTGTCGTCGGAAGGAAAGGTGAGGGTTTGCGTGGGGAGTCACGAGGAAGCCTTTATTTTTAAACGTGTCTTCATTTGCATCCTTTTTTTTTCTTCTTCTTCCCTGGTGGCTGAAGGTGATGAATCTGTTCGGTTTTGCAGAAGTTCAGAAAAAAGAAAAAAGCAATCTAACTCATTTTTTTGGTGTTTTTATTACACATCACCTTTGAGGCTGAATTCGGGGGAAACGTTCAAGAAATATGCATCTCGCCCAGACGATGAGCAAACAGGAGGAGGCGCTAAAACATATGCATTCATACATATGGATGTGGGCGGCGTCCGGCAGACGTATTACCTGCCGCTTCAATATCCTTCCAGGATGAAGGAGGACGAAACGAGTCTGGTTAGGAGCCGGACGCAAACGGAGGCGGGCATGTGTGTGTGTTTTGGAATTTGTGTGTGTCTATTTGGAGGAGTTCCCTGAAGCAGCTGTGTGAAAACAGATGCCTGCAGTCACACACACACACACACACACACACACACACACACACACAAGGACAGACGACCGTCACCGCAGGCGGGTTCGGCATTGATCGCACGCTGAGGCGTGTCGAATAAACGCTCTTTCTAAACACAAGGCAGCGTACCAAATAATAGATATGTTAAAGAAAAAACTTCGGATGAGGTTTTATAGAACTTTATTATCCTCGTCCCGCCAGGGAAGGAATCCCTGCTGCGTTGCGTACGAGAAGGAGAAGGATGCTAAACGTTTTTACCTTTGTCTGGCGCTGAGAGGTTGGGGTCGCTCCTCGGTAAAGTGGCGTCGCCGATCTGATGAGGAGGAACTCTCTGCATGAAGAAGAAAAAGAAGAAGAAGAAGAAGAAGTTACTGCATGAAACAGATAAATCAGGCGTAACACATCGAGGAAAAATCGGATTTTAACACGACACACACAAATTTGGAGGTGTGAAACCTTTATTCCTCCACAGACAGAAGACGGAGAGCTGAATCACGTTTTTATGTGCGGGTGGATATTTATGGAGGTGATCACCCTCCATCTGTAAAAATATATATTAAAAAAAAAAAAAGATAGCTTCTCCTTCCCCCCCCTTAAGTGATCGAAACGTCTAATAATCAATAATCCATTAGCGGCTAATAGCAAAGCCTCTTAAAACTGATGCAATGCAAATGGTGCCAGACGAAAAAAAAAAAAAAAGTCAATCGCGCCAGAAGCATCGGCGGAGAGACAAAGGAAACATTATTTTTCTGTTAAACGCAGCGTCTGTGATTGATCGACCTTGAGCTACGAGGAAGACGCCGCGCTAGTTCCTGTTAGCTCCTGTTAGCTCCTGTTAGCCTATTTTAACAGTTATGCATGCGCGATTCGCGGCTAAGGGTCGAACTGGACCCCACGACTCTGACATAGAATGACATTTTTATTTGAGCTGGGGAAATAGATTTGTGGGTCATTGTGTATTTGTGTGTGTGTGTGTGTGTGTGTGTGTGTGTGTGTGTGTGTGTGTGTGTGTGTGTGTGTGTGTGTTAACCTGCGCGGGGTCCAGAGGGTTGGGGAAGATGGCGCTGACCGGTCGCTCTCGTGGAGACAGACATGTGTTTTCTCTGGAATGCTTGTGTTTCTCTGCCATCTGGGGTGAACCTGCAACGGATGATGTCATAAATTAGAACAGCAACACACACACACACACACACACACACACACACACACACACACACACACACACACACACACACACACACACACTCACACACACTGGAACTATTTTCTCAGTGGATCTGGATCCATGATTAGTGGATGTGGAACCACTTGGAAGCCAATCACAGGGGTGTGAGGCGGCATCCAGATAACACACCAGTAATAATTCTCCTCTGCTTTTATTGGTCGACAGAGGCCGTTTTTATAAGGGTGGGGGGGGGGCACCGCTTGCAGCTCACCAGAGGGGAGTGTGCGCGCCGCCGTAAACGTCTCCATATATTCTCAGTTTTTACGACGTTTGAGCGCAGCCAGAGGGAGCGCTTGACAGTCGCACCCCAGTGTCCGGGAGGTTTGACCCCACCCAGGAAGGAAAACGGCGTATTTTTCATCTCTGCTCAACTGCATTTTTTTTTTCTTTCTTAACCTCACCTCCTCCCCCAGCGTCTCAACGTCGAGCAGCGCTAACCTCGCCGAATGGGAACATTGTAGAACCAAAAAGGTCAAAAGTTCAGTCATCAACTTGACCTTTGACCCATCGTTCGCCCGAGCGGCAGCACTCACCTCTGGCACTGGAGGGTGCGGAGCTTGTCACGTTCGGCGAGGCGGAATGGTTGGAGCTGAGGCTCGAGGTAGATGGACTGGGCTGGAGGCGGGACGACAAGAAAGACAAACGTCATACGAATACGAACCCCCCCCCCTTTCATCCGTCCAGTGGTACGATCCACCTTTAAAACATTAAATGTTACATCTGCACACACAAAAAAACAACAAAAGACCAACAAACATCTCTCTGCGGTTTAACTCGGGGTTATCTGCTGAACTTTTCTTGGCCAGACGCGGCGACTTTGTGGAGTCGGAGCCTGTTGCCTAGCAACCCCACAGCGATGACAGCACTGAGCGAAATGGCTGCTGCTGCTGCTGCTGCTGCTGCTGCTGCAGAGATGAGACGTTCCATCTTATCATCAGACTCGATAAGCGTGTTCCCAACGCGCCCGGGCCGTGTCAGGAGGTTATCGTTTCATTTATTACCGAGAACGACGGAAAAAAATAACATGAAATCATAAAAGTAATGCGGGGAATAAAATAACAGTTTCAGCCGAATCGGTTGTGGTCTCAAGGTCAACAAGCGTGAAATAGTCGCTGAACGGTAAATGAAAGGTTATTGCGATTCTTGTTAATCGCACATCTATAAAAAAAATTTTTTTTTTTAAATTTAAAAAAAGATTTTCAAAATAAAAGCAATCATAATATCGTGCTTGAATTGTTCATGTCAGTTTATGTCAGTTTATGTTTTATTGCCCTGGAAATCCTCATCGGAGACGTATCCCACGCCCACTCGCGCGAGGCTCAAGCTGTAACCATGGGAACAGGAAATATAAAACACACAAATGCTTAAAAGCTCATAAGTGGCCAAAAAGGCAGCGCTTCAGCGATCTGGTTGTTGTTGTGTGGAAAGTTTCACGAAAAAAAATAATGGAATCCGCTCCGACATGCTCGTCTTCACACGCTCTGTGCTCAGCATGTGAAATATGGCTGTATTTAATACATTAAATAATATATGCATTTTACTATCGTTTAATAAAAGGGTTTTATGGGACCTAAGGCTTCTTCTGATGGAATATGTGAATTCCTTTATTTGCAGGATGTTAATCTTTTTTTTAAAGAAGCGTTAGTTTTACCAAACGTTAGCTTCAAACGGCGTGTCTCCAGGAGGCGTAACGCGCCGCGCCTCTGTCTTCGGAGTCAAAAACAACATCTTAATCTCTTCAGTCGGATCCGCGACACCGACCTTTTTCATGCGCCTCGGCGCCCGCCAGGCACGTCGGACGTCTTTGCCAGGAGCTGTCGGCGGCTTCTTCAAAATTGGCCAAATCTAGTTTAGATTACTGCCCGGGCTCCGGCGAGGGCCTCACAAAGCGCCGCGCCCCTCGTTTTGATATAATCACGACAATTTTCTTGGCCGGATAAAACCCAGAACACGCAGAGAGGACGACTATCGAGAGGGAGGAAGGGGTGACAGGATGTGGGGAAGGAAAGAAAGAGGGATTACCTGCATGTTGAACACTTCATCCGAACTCTCCGACTGCCCGGTGATGTTGCTGACTTCGTTGGAGGCCTGAGACGACAGCGAGGAAGAGGAGTAGCGGTTCACCGCCGGGTAGCTGAGGAGGCTGAAGGAGGAAAAAGAAGGAGGTCACTGCTGGATTGGAGCGAACGGCGTTCCATCGTCTCGTTTCGCTTCGGAGGTTTGACTCACCGGAAATCCATCGGGAGACGCGGGAAGGATGGAGGAGGAGAGGAAAAAAAAAAAGAGAGAAAACGTCAGATGAGGAAGATAATCGATTCGACCCGCCGGAAGGAAAAGGCTGGAGAGGAACGCGACGGGTTTTATTTTGAAGGAAAAACTTTTAACGGGTAAAGATAACCCGGTTTGTGTTTCCAAACAGAAAGGGGAGTCAACAAAATGTCTCCCCACGGGATTGGACCGTTCAGGCAGAATGTCGCGGGCCGACAGGGTGGCGGGGTCAGTGAACACATCACACACACACACACACACACACACACACACACACACACGGTATGCCAGGTGGGACAGAGAGAGCCCAACAGGTACGCAGCGTGACGGCGAAGGAAGGAAGTCAAGGAAACAATCCGAGGCGTCTAGAAACCAAACAACGCTAACGAATCGGGTCGCACCTCCGTCTGGCCACGCCCCTGCCGCTATCCGGGCTGATGACGTTGGGAACGGAGTTCCTGCAGGTCCGCGGGCTCCCGTTGGTGAAGTGAACCGGACTGGCGCGAACGTAACCCGGAAACTCCTGGGGGAGTTTGAGGAGGGGAAAAAAAAAAAGTGGATTAATGGGGCAGCGGGGGATTTTTAACCTTCTTTTGGGGGTCGAGTCTCGTCTCGCCTCGCCGGCCCCTACCTGTATGCCCAAACTGGACTTCATCAGGTGGAACTGGTCCACCAGCTTCTTGTGCAGAGGCCTCATGTCCTGCGGAACGAACTTCTCGTGAACGGCGAGACCGTACTCCAGAATGTGCGCCTGCCAAAAAAAAAAAAAAAAAAAAAAAATCGATAAGCGAAAAATATTCCAGGAAGTTAAAATCGCTCCAAAATTAGGACTAGAGAAGAAACCACCGCAGAATAAACAGGAACGACTTCATAAATAACAGGATAAAACGGACAAAAACAACTCAAGGTCCCTCCGTCGCTTCACATGTTTCTGAATTCTTCCGTTTCCAAGGTCTTTCCAAGGTTTTTTGGGGGGGTATTTTTATCTCTCATTTACGAACCTGCTCAAACATGAGTTCTCTCAGCCGGCCGATCTTCTCGCCGTCCTCGGGGTGATTCATAATGTAGTCCTTCACAAAAAAGGCCTGCGCCGAGACAAAATGCAGAACATCTGTTATGCACACACCAGGAGCTTGAAGGCGGGCGGGGGGGCTTCCTACCTGAATCCCCGCTGGCCTGACACAATAAATTAGCATCTGCAAGATTCTGTTGAAACCTTAAAAAAAAAAAATTCACAAACAAGCCGAGCAAATAAAAGAAGAAGAAGAAGAAGAAAAGAAAATTAAAAAACCCGGAAGATGAACGCTTCCAGTCGGGGGTTTTATGGAGTTAAGCTAACTTGAATTTCTAGTTTAAGTCTAGATATTTCTGGAATTGAAGAATTGCGATGGAACTTTTATTTAAGATGCGATTACAGCGGTAATTTTTTTTTTTTTTTTATTTCAATTTTTTAAAAATTTTTTTTACCTTTTTTAAATTTAATTGATGGTGTCGCACACTTTTTAAGTGACAATTTCTTCAAAAAAAACAAAAAACAAACTGCAAATAAGAGAAGCAGATATCTCTGAAAGACGGATACGCAAAAAAAAAAAAACAAAACAAGAAGAAGAAAAGAAGAGTTCGCAAAAAGATCATCGTGATTTCTCCTTCAAGACGGAGTCGGGTGGCGAATAAAGAGACAGGAAGCTCTGACCCGAACGATAAAACGAGGATCCTTATTCTGTCAGACGAACACGATGCTAATCTCCATCAAACCCGTCATCGGCCTCCTCTTTTATTAAAACCGTGCAACACAGATGTAGAACAAATGAAATTATCCCGCTCTTTATATTTGATGCACTGTAAAGTACATATGCAGCGGCTCCGAGGTATTAATCCCCGCTGCCTTCAGCAGGAAATTCAAACCCGGGACGGAACCGGCAGCAAAAATAATCAATAATCTTCTACGAATGATGGAAATTCCGCGCCGGGCGGCGGGGGAGTGAGGCCTCGCCGTGGAGTGGCTCAGTTAATCATTAGAAAAGTCCAATTAGAGACAGAACGCCGAGGGGAGGGGAAATAAATCAGACGGCGCCCCCCCCCCCTTAGGAAACAAAAGCAATAAATCTGAATATTAATAATGACAATTCCTCCTCCATTTGTAGCCAAGCAAACCGCCGCGACCGTCAATCGGAGTTACGGCGGGAAAATTAATAGATTTACGGCGGCTTTCCGCAAAGGGGGGGGGGGGGGGGTGCACAATGCGATAACCCCGGGAAGAAAAAATGTTTGGGGGGGGGGGGGGGGATAGCCCAAAACGCTTCCGCACTTGTTTTCTTCATGCGTTCACGCAAACGGGAACACGTGAACACGTGAACCGAGTTCAAGTAGGCTGTCATTCGTCAAACGTGATGGCGATGAGCACGGGGTGACCCCCGCCTCTGTGGCTCATTCAAGTATCCCACAAACCTTAATAGACTACTTCAGCCAGAGGCATGCTTTCCTGCACACACACACACACACACACACACACACACACACACACACACACACACACACACAAGTACGCGCCCTCGCATCCGCGCTCCCCTCGGTGGATGAGACTGGTTGCTATGCAACAGAGCAGAAGTGGCAGAGCCTGCTTTTTTGTTTACCGAGGGTGAAAAAACGTCTTCCGGAGATTTTTTTTTTTTACCCGACGTCCTCTTCTCTGATTGGTCGAAAAAAGTCGCACTCTGGAGTCACCGTCCAATCAACCGATCGCGTGTTTCACCCGCTCATACGTTATTAACCCTCCGTCCCCATCATCTTTTTAAACCCCACCCCTTTCTCCACACATCCATCCATCCATCCATCCATCCATCCATCCATCCATCCATCATCTCCCATCCATCCCATTTTTCCTGCCTCCTCTCGTGTCGCTCCGGGTTCATCTATTCACTCCATCCATCCATATCAGTTAAGCCGCCGCGCCCGCCGCCGTCCCCGCATCCATCCATCCATCTGCTCTTTCCCCCCCACCTCCCCCATCCATAGATCTCTGCGCCAAAACCCACCTTCATGCATCATTAGACAATCCATATGTCATCGCTGCTCACCCTCTGCCTCCGTCTCTAACCCCCCCTCCCATCCATCCGTCCGTCCGTACCTCCTGGTAGCGGGCCAGCCCGCCGTTGACGGCGGCGTCGATGACCCCGTTGAGACACATGGTGAGCGGGTTGATGTTCTGCATCTGCCGGCTCTGACACTGGGTGATCAACGTACGCAGCTGCAAGTTCTTGTTCTCGATCACCTCGATGGCGTTCTCCAGTGGGCTCACTTCCACCTGTGGGGGGGGGGGGCGGATAAGATAGAAAGACGAGGGAGGCCAGTGTGATCTGCAAAGCTGCTGTTTTGATCTATGACTGAAGGTCAGAGCACTAGGATTGATTCATCTTTGACCTATGCAAGTAGGTCAGGGTAAACGTTTGAATTCAGGGGTGTTGCATTCTGTGACTGCCTTGGAATTAGCACAAGTCAACGCTACCAACGTTTAAGTTCACACGCCACAAAGCCGAAAACAATGAGCTAAAAGACGCTAAAATATGCTATCGCTTAGCAATAAGTGACACGTTTGGAATAAATGCAGCATTATTAGTGTAAAAATCATCCAGATGACAGCTTTATGCTGCAAACACTCTGTTTCTTGTTCTTCCTATATTCCACAGGAAGCTTTAATCCTCTGAGCTCCAGCCGGTGTGGATTCTATACGCTCCTGCAGCAGATAACCGTCACACAACAACAGCAGGTTTACAAGCCGCGATTTCACACCTAGCTCTGCGGCTACGCGCTAAAGAATACGCGCTTAGGGCCCGGCAGAGACAGACACGCTGTTGGTGGGTTTTTGTTGTTTTTTTTTTTTTTGGCACATAAAATCCTCCCTGTTCTTCAGAGATCTGCATGGGTAAAGATCTGAGGCGGGAAGCTTTTTTGATTGGATTTTGTGCCGCAATAAACCTGTGTGAAATACCGCCGTGTCGATTCCAGGTCGAGAACGTGGATCAAATTCAAAGAGATCAATCAAATTGATCTAAATCTATCACATAGACTAAATAAAACGTGTCCAATAAAACCAGAATCCATGACCGAGGTCATTATTGTTGCTGGTGGTAATCAATCGAGGTCGATACACACGTCTCCTGGTGTGTGTGTGTGTGTGTGTGTGTGTGTGTGTGTGTGTGTGTGTGTGTGTGTGTGTGATGGATTTGTGTCGGTGTGTGTCGCTCACCAGCTCCCTCTTGTCCACCTCAAACCAGCGGGAGATGCCCGGAAGGCTCTGGACCAGCGTCAGAGTCGTCCTCTCCACCCAAAGGCTCTGCAAAAACACACAGAACACACTTATAGAAATCCATACGACCTTGTGTCACACACACACACACACACACGCACGCACACACGCAATCTAATTACCGACACACTAGCATAGGTGTATTGTAGGTGTAGGTCAGATGTCACATCCCATACCGCGTGTCATCATTCATGCTCCATCAGCCAATATGTTTGTCAATACGCCAACATCCCAGCAAGGTCACGCCGACGGCACACACACACACACACACACACACACGGAAACTCCTTCATAAACACTCGACGACGGAAAGAAGTGGAGTTTAGATTCTTTATTTCTTGAGGTTTTTCTTTTTTTTAAAAAAAAATACCAGCAATTTTTCACTTAAATTCGTTCCGCAAAAAAAAAAAAAAAAAAAAAAAACTCTTGAACTCGAGGGGCCACTCGCCCGCCTTTTCTTACGTCAAAAAAAAAAAAAAAGAGCATTAGCTCGCAGTTGCTAATTAGCAGTAAACGTCAAGAATCCGTCGGGATTCTCGCATAATTACGTTTTTATCGATTTTAGTGGTTGTTTTTTCTGGCGCCACCGGGTTGATCCTGGAGGTGCAGGTAGCACGTCTTCATTTATCGTAAGCCTGCTTTTGGAAAGGAAAAGCGTCTTTGCTGAAGGAGACTCCGGCGGAGACGACGAGCGCCGACACGCGGCATCGATTCGCTATCCTCAGGTTGAAGAAGGATCTTCCGACTCGCTACACAACCCCGCTGCCCTTCATTGATTTTTTTTTTTTTTTTTTTTTTAACACCAAGAAACCCACCTGAACATGTCTCGGAAAAAATAACAAAAAAAAAAAAACTTGTATTACGGTTTTGAGAACAGGAAGTTGAAAGGAAAACACCACAAAAATAGGTGTTGACCTTTCTGCTAGCTGGCGGTTTTGTTTTTTTTTTATTTCTACCGATTGAAACGTCTTAGTTGGACGTTGGAAATGTATTTTCTTTTCCACTCGAGCTTTTTCCACCGTGCAGAAGTTAACTAAATGCATTATTACCAACCGAGGGCCAGAGATGATCAGCAGTGATAGAAATGTGATGTGTTTAATTTGATCAAATAGCTTTGATGGAACTGAGATTATCACGCGTGTGTGTGTGTGTGTGTGAGTGAGTGTGTGTGTTTTTGAAGTGCGTAATCAAGAGTGGAATGAATAAAACATGCGCTACTCACAAACACAGACATTTCACAAGGGTCAAAGGTCACGATACGCTGATGATAAAAGCTGATCATTTTAAACCCTCAAACCCTCCTGCCTGTAAACGTGAGATTAATTATCTTTCTTTATAAGTTATTTACTTTTTTCCATCAAGTTGACTTATCTCTATACTAGAACCAACATATTTTAAAATATCTAAGCCGTTTTCTCCTCAGTCGCTGTTTATTTCTTGTTTTATCTCCTCTTTTTTGCAGCTTACTTATGTCAAAGAATAAACTTGTTAAAGTACGTGAGAATCGATCTTTCCAGCGTGTTCAATAGAATCAAAAGTACTGAAGCTGTAGGAAAAAAAAAACACACCTACAATTATATCTTGAACACAAACCTGCAGGAAATATAATTTTAGTAAAAAAAATACGTATAAAAGTTTCAGATGCACAAGCTGCAAAACCCCCTTTGAAACTTTTACAAAATCCCAAACAGAAATATAAAAAGGATAAACGACAAAGATGCAGCGGAACATTAAAGTGTGTGCTTGTACGTCGTGCGTCGTGGGCCCCCCTCGCGTCGCCCCCCCCCCCCACCTTGAACTCGTTCTCCTTGTCTTTGGTGCCCTTGTGGAACGGCCGGTCGTATCTGAACCTCCAGATGTGATTGAACTTGTAGAAGCTCTTGATGTTGTCGGGGACGCCGTCGCGCTGCAGAACGTCCTGACTCTCCGGGATCGGCGTCACGGCGTAGATCTGCAGGTCTGGGAACGCCGGGGCGGGGGGGGGTTAAGGAACGGGGAAGAGAACGTCTGGATGTGCACATCTTTATTTTTCTATCGTTCAATCAGCCGGTGTCAGCTCTCGTGTAAATCACCGTGCCGTACTTATGTCATCATCCTCCTTGGCGTCGCGGCATCGCGAGAGACAGACGCCGTCGGAAGAACGAGAGCCGCCGTCTTTGACCGATGTTTGATTTCTGATAATAAAATCCGCTGATTTCCCATCGGGCGCCAACGAAACCGCCACAAATCAGGAAGGAGGGCGCTTGACAGACGAGGCCTCGGGGTAAAAACGTTTAAAAAAAAAAAAAAAGTGTTCTTCGCTGATTGTGACGCTGGATGATGTTGAGCGCGTTAAACAGCTGAAACCTGACGTTGGGAGATTTCTCCCTGCAGAAATCGGATTTAGGCAAATGTATATTCATGTATATCGTATTATTGTGCACTACAAATAAAGTTAGCGCACTACAGGGTGTGTTTTCCTCTAAATGGGCCTCTGATGATGACAAAACGAAAGAGACTCATCACAGGTAATTTGTGAAAATGTAAACCCAAATCCTTTGTGGGTATGTGTGTGTGTGTGTGTGTGTGTGTGTGTTTTTTTAATGCAGCGGGACATTTGCGCTGAGGATACACTGTGCGTCGGCCTGGTAGATGGTCTGGTCGGGCTGGTTGACGTGCTGCATGGCGATGGCGTGGGGGAACTCGTTCAGCATCCGCTGCTGGAACGCCTCCAGACGCTCGTAGTCATGACCGCGACACACGAACTCCTTGTTCTGCAGAGAAAACGAGAAAGAGGATGACAGCGTGGGTTTAGCCTGACATCTAGTGGTCGTATCTCGCAACTGCAGCCTCGACCGGTTACATCATTTTTAGGGCGATGATTAAACGACTTAAAGTGGCTCAGATTAAGATTGTAGAAGTCATGAGGTTCATTTGAGGGGATATTTTTACCCGTAAGAAGAAAGGGAACTTCTTTCCGTAGAAACCCACTCGGAAGAATTCAGGTTCTAGTCTCTGCTGGTCCATGATCTTATCGTAGAGAGAGGCCTCCATCATCTGGGAATGGAAAGAAAGATTAAGATAGATTATATAGCAACAGAATATTCCCTAAATTTCTGATAACTCACCCTCATCTTGCTCAGGTTCCTGTAGTCGTAGTACGACTCGTATTGGTCGGCCAGCTCTCTGCACAGGATGATGCCGTTCTCCCAACACTGGAGACATAAAACACACTCCTTCATCATCGTGTTCAGACACACACGAAGAAGAAAAAAAAACACACACACACACACACACACACACACATCGAGGCTGGAAATCTCAAAAAAATCAGCTCTGCAGGTGCTGCTATGCTGCAGGTTCGCCACTAGGGGGCAGCAATGAGTCCAAACGCCTTCCTGCTGGATAATTTGAGTGATTCCATAGAGCTGGACTATTTTATTCTCACCTCTATTCATATAAATATTCATGTGTAATTTATGTTTAGCTTCTGGAGGCTTCCTGCAAAATATTTTCTTGTTTTCCTGGGTGTGAACGGAATGATTTGAAGAGGCACATTTATGGGAAGAAGTACGAGCGTCCATAAAAAAAAAAAAAAAGAGAAAATAAACATGCTGACTCAGCTGTTTGAGCTGCCAAGTTGGCTGTTTGTTCTTCGCCGCGGCATTAAAGTCGACGCGGCAAATCAAACCCATAACGCCTGAGTCGCCGCCGCCGCTGAGACCGAGCGCTGACGTCACCGCCGGAGACCCATCACGGCGAGCGTTCCATGAATATTAACGGCGTGACATCACGCCCCGTGGCCTCTACGGCGAAACGATACGGATGGCGTTTTAATTACAGCCCCGGGGCGACTCATCTCATTAATCCAGGGGAGGTGCTTGAACCTCAGCCGCTGCCATCGCCGCTCAACAGGTAGAAATGAAACGTTTGCCTGGCGGTGATTTAATAATTTCGCCTTTCCTTTGCAGCTCCTCAAACAAAGGAGGGGGGTGGGATTTCATTTCATTTAAATTAATTCCTACATTGCACATCAGGCCGCATTTTTTAAAGTATGCATGAGAAAACCGATGTCGTGCATGCTCACCTTGCCCCTGTCGAAGTTCTGCACGATGGTGAGGTGCAGGAACTCTTTCCTTTGCCACTCGCTCTGCATGGGGTAGTTGAGGAACTCCCTGAGGGGCCGGTCGGACCATTCCAGCAGCTCGTCGTACAGCAGCAGGGTGTAGGACGCCTCTGCGACACACAGGAAATGAGATCAGACACGCGGAAAAACAACAAAAGTAGGTTTGCGCAATCCACCGCCGTCGTCGCCACCACACCCGAAAGAGTACCTGTATAGTTTTGCGCCTTCAGGTGCAAATCGTACAGTTTGTGGATGTAGCGGATGTACATCTCCTCTTTGTTCAACTCCGTCTTGTAGAAGTTCTGACAGGGAAGAGAAAAAACGTCGGTTATAAAAAAACTATAAAATAGAGATGGGGGAGATGCAAATGAGGACAATATTCCATAACAGAGACAGATTGTTTCGCGGTAGAAGTGCGACGATATTTTTTTCGGATGCGTCGGCCCACGCGCCCAGGTGCTACAACAGATGGCTGCAGTTATTAGAAGGAGAGGCTAGAAGAAGATTTACATCAGAGATGGAAGGAGTTGGAAAAAAAAAAAAAAAAAAAAGGCTGAAACATGAATTTATATTTCCGCACCATTAATTTGAGACGAAAAAATGTTTCCTGCGTGAAAAGAAAGTCGAGAAATAATTAAAAAAAAAAAACATAACGTTTTGCCTTTTGTGATGGCTGCAGGCAGTAAAAATGCTAATGCTAAGAGGCTAAAAGAGCTTAGCTCGGCATCGAATGTAGAATCAGAGGGAAATTTTTTTTTTTTTTTTCAAGTAATCACATCGCATTAAGTTCATGTTAGATGTAAATAAGTAAACTGTTGCACAAATAAGTAAAATTTGTGGATTTGCAGATCAAGTGACATCATGCAAATAATTATTTGAGTCTGATTTGGTGTTTATTGCTCATTTATTCATTTAAACCGACTTATAACAGCTGATGAACATTCTTAAGGTCAAAACGCAATATTCTTTGTTGAAATCAGTTTTATTTTAAAGCTAAAAATGTCAGAAATGATGTGAAAATAAGAGCAGTTTTAAAACCTAAAGCCTGTGATTGGTCGACTGCGACTCACCAATAAACTGACGGTACAGCCGATCTTTTTTCCGTCCACCTCTCCCAGCTTCATACAGTCCCTGCGGAGAAACGATGACGAGGATCAATGAGGAAGTGGCGAGGCGCTGACATCCTGTGAGTGGGCGTGGCCTCTGGCCTCACCTGTAGTCCAGCAGCCTCTCCATCAGGCGAGTGACGGTGGCGATCAGAGAGATGCCGCTCTCCCTCCACGTCTCCCTCTCGATCTTCTTCAGCAGGCTGGAGGACGAGGACGGAGAGATGAGGAGACGGACAGACGGACGACAGGAAGTGGAAAAAGAACCATATGGTGGGGGAGGGGTGAAGGGAGGGGGGAGACAAATTACAGTATTTTCCGCGTTATAAGGCGCACTGATTATAAGGCGCACCTTCAAAGAATGACGTATTTAACAAAAATAAAATAAAATAATAATAATAAAAAATAAATAATAATAAATAAATAAATAATAATAACAATAATAATAAAAATAACAATAATGATAATAATAATAAAAATAACAATAATAATAATATTAAAGAAAATCATATATAAGGCGCATTCTCAGTTTTTGAGAAAACAAAAGGCTTTTAGGCGCGCCTTATAGTCGTAAAAACACTGTACTGCAAGGGAAACGTGAAAACCATAAAATACAAAGTTTGAATTTTCATTTAGCATTTAGCAGTTAGCGTGCAGCTGACGCCGTCGCGGCCCCCCCACACAGACGACAAAGAGAGGAACAAAGAGGAGAGCGTCTTACCTAGGGTACGGACCAAACAGAGGAATTCTACTCCAGGCGGGAAGCATAGGCGGAATAAATTAATATTAATACGATTAATATTAGCACACACACACACACACACACACGGGTTAGTTCAGGGGTTAGTGGAGTTAGTAGGAGGAAAGTACGTTAAACAATTAAGAAGAAAATTAAATCATCATTATCAGTAAATCCAGTCTGATTTAATATCGAATAAATTAAATATAATATCTGAATAATGTGCAGTGATGCTTTCTGGGATGTTTGATGATGACGAAGGACAAAACAGACAATAACACGACAATTTATCAACGCTTCACTTTAATTCTAATAAAAAAGACAAGCACAGCGCTATTGCTAATCAGCTAAAACAAACACACACACACACACACACACACAGTAAAGCATGCAGGTGTGGAGGAAGAGTAGGAAAAGGAGGAAGAGTGGCCACAGAATGAAGATGAAGGTGAGAGGAGTCAGATACCAATAACTTACCGTTGATTTTTACTTTACTTTTTTATTTAATCAATACAATAAAGGCTACAGGAAAAAAACTTTATTTAAAAAGCCAAAATGACACAGATAAATGCTAAAATTGGAAGAAAAAAAAAAAAAAAAAAACCTTCCTGCTTAAAATAATCACATTTAAAAGCTCATCAGATCATTTTTTTCCGACAGGTTTTATAAAGAAAAAGCCGCTCGGCTTGGTTTCTCCTCCTCCGACTGTTTCCCTCCTACTCACATGCTGTTGAAGAGCTCCCGGTACGTCTCGTCTCCTTTCCCGTCCGACATCAGGCTGTCCAGCTTGTCGATCAGCTTGGCCTCCACCTGAGAGGACAGGTACAGCCACGGCTATAATCTTGTCTGATTTTATCGCTAACTAACAGCTAGGATGCTAACTGGAGTTTGGGGAACAGAAGAAGCGCTGGAATCTCCTCACCTGTTTGAAGTTGCCGCTTCGCCTCTGCTCCCAGTCCATCATGTCGTGGAAGATGGGGATCATGACGTTCCTCAGGTCGGGCTGCGGCACCAGCGTCACCTCCAGGAAAGGTCCGATCATCGCCGGGATGAAGTTCAGCTTGTGCTCGCCTGGAGGAAAAGAAAAGACAAAGACGTTCACGGAGGTTTGGATCAATTTTTTTTTAATCCGGATTCATCGGGATTCCGTCGTCTCACCTAAATTCTGCCACATGCTGAAGATCTCGCATCCCATCATCACCCTCATGTCTCCGTACCTGCGGCGTCAGGAGTCACGGTCAGAACAGGAAGTCACCGGGGAGGTGCTAACAGAAGAAGCTAAGCTAACGGATCTCACTTTTCCAGCGTCTTCTTCCTCTTGGAGGGAGAGAAGGATTCCAGCTGGAGACACGGCTGGTTGATGAAGATGACCGACAAGTAGAAGTACAGGTCCCACACCTGAAAACAAAGGAGAAGCAGTGTCGGGTCAAAGGTCGTCCCCCTCCTGCCTCGCCACATTCCGATCCAATCGGATTTCACCGACCTTGAAGTCAAACTTGTCGTTGAGGAAGTTTTTCCTCAAAGCCTCGGAAAGGTAGAGGACGGTGGTGATGATGACGCTGAAGGAGAAGAGGAAGCACATAAACGTTCCACGTCTGCATCGATCGTCCGATCGGAGTGATTGATTGATCGATTGATTGGTGGGTGTGCGATCTTACTTGTTGGTGACCAACCGCATGACGGTCCAGTCTTTAGGGAACATCTCCGGTCGGATCAGGATCCGGAAAACCGTGAAGATCTGGAGGAGGAAGTCCTGAAACACAAAAACGCAGGAGGGGTCAGCGACCTCCCCCATCCCTGAGCTACAGAATCCACCCCTCCATCAATCATGATGTTCGGGATTGATCAGGCGTCTCACCCTCAGGTTGTCTTTGCTGCTGAAGGCCTGCAGCAGCTGCTGGTAGTGTCTGTCGCTCATCTGACGCAGGAGGGCCAGCAGACACGCCACAAACTCCCCCTGATTGGACGACAAGGGCACATAGGGGCGGGGATAAAGGGCACGAGAGTCAGTGCAGCCAGGATCCTCAGGTTGTCATGGTTACCAGATTAGTCAAGCCATCTCCATTCTTACAAATGAATTTGGCGTTGACTTTTCTCAGCCACACCCCTCCAATGATGATGTCATTATAATGCCCCCCCCCCCCCTTAGTGTTGCGTCGCGTTATAAACGTTAATTATTGTCATTAATGTTAATAATGTTCATGGAATCACAGTCACAGCAGCAACTCCATTAAAATTTATAATTACTTTCACACATTTTGTTAGATCCCAAAACAATTTATCCTGGTATGTACACACACACACACACACACACACACACACACACACACACACACGTACAGTGACATCCTGGAACTGGAGTCTCATGGTGGGACCAGCAGGCTGAGGCCGGTTGCTAATTTCCAGGATGGTCCTCAGCAAAACTCCCAGCAGGCTTTCGACAATTAGCTCCACCTCCTCTGAGACGACGGGCTCCTAAACATCAGATAAAAGTTACAGGAAATAGTTCTTTAATTCAACTTTATATTAGCATTAATAGAAAACATGAATAAATTGATGGAGCAAAGAGCGAAGCTATTATGTTATTTAAACATGCAGTGTGTTATTCTCGCCACTAGGGGGATCCTGCTTTAAAATAAGATGTAGTTTTTGGGTGCAGTAATCTAAGATAGGATTATGGGAGTTGTTGTCTTCACGAAATTTGGATAATGGGTTAAATTTAGAATATTTAGTTAAATCAGAATTCAGGTCAACCTTTAAACGAACACATTGAAGATGAGGTGGCATTAAGAAGTGTGTGTGTGTGTGTGTGTGTGTGTGTGTGTGTGTGTGTGTGTGTGTGTGTGTGTGTGTGTGTTTCCCTCCATCCCTGACGTGACAGGCAGGTCTTGGACAGACTGATAATGAGAAGGAGCTCCAGCCTGGAACATCAGCTGTCGCTGCTGTCACTTCCCTTTAGATGCTGCGCCTGTCGTGTGTGTGTGTGTGTGTGTGTGTCTTTTGACACCAGCTGCACCTCCGGCATCCAACGGTTCAATCCTGGGATCCATCACGTAAAAACTTCACAAACACAAACACTCATACACCTCAAAGCGGTGGTGGCCATCGCTGAACTGATGGCTCTCATTACCGGACACCAAGACTATCTGACCACCTTTACGCAACAACGCTACCGAACTCCTTCTAGTGTTGAATTCTTCAATGGTTTTGCACTTATTAGAGAAGAGTTTCCTGTGATTGTCGTCCCTTTATCGACCCAAAAAGTCAGCGACCTTGAAATTGAAAGTTGCAGAAGACTATCTTTTTCACGAAAAGTGATCAAACTTACCGTTGGGTTGCTCACCGCCGTCCCATTCTCCTCCTTCTTGATGAGCGACAGCATGCTGGTGAGGATGCGGGCGCACATGACCAGATCTCTCTGCTCCTGCATATGGTTTTGCAAGACCCTCAGAACCACCGGCAACAGGATACAACGGGACTCTGCAACCGGAAACACCGTTGACTTCCTGTTTGCTCGTAATCTGCAAATTCTACATCTGATATTTGCCCGCAAATTCGTCCCCAGCGAGTTTTTCCCCGTGTCTATAGGCAGGGAATGATGTGCCAACATCAGCATTTACATAGATTGCGTTTACCTGGGTTGATGTAAAGCTGGCTCTCCACCGTCTTGGCGATGCACTGGAGTTTCACCGCGTCCAGAGGGCAGTCCGGTTGGACGACGGACGGCAGACTGCCCAGCGTCTCCCTGACGAAGCCGGCCACCTCCCTCACCGTGAAGATCTTCAGCAGCTCGCCGTAAACCGCCGGGAACGCCCGCAGGAACACAGCCTGGGAAGAACCAGGAAGGACTTTGTGTCTGAATGCAAGAAAGAAACACGTGCTCCGGGTTCACGGGCGAGGCGAACAAACGCCGAATGAATTATGAATGAATCATAGAGGTCGAAGGAGCAGTTTGAAAACGCGGGAATAAAAAAAGCCAAGAGGACGAGAAGCAACATCAGAGACCACACGAGCAGCTTTTCGCACTTCTAGCGTGAAATCAGGAATATCTTTGGCATCTTTAGCTGATTTGTTTTAGCCTTTTGTTTTCTGAATCAGCGAAGGCGGCCACCCCACCGAGAAGACCTCGCAGCTTCAGACGAAAAGCCGCCACAGATTTGGACTCCAAGTCCAAACCCCAGTGGCAGCGTGAAATTCAATTACAGACAATTTCCCAGCAGTCTCTGCTGCATTAAAAAGGAGTCCTGGAGAAAAAAAACCACAAAAAAGCATCGTCGCTCACCTGCGTCTGCGCAACGGGACTGGTGCCTTTGCTTTCCTGCGACAGGAAGAAGCGGATGGACATGAAGAGCTCGTGGATGCAGACGCGGAACTCCTCTTCGTTCTGGCCCCCCGTGGCCAATGAGAAGAGCCGGCGAGACTGGATGATGTACTTGAAGATGTACTCGCTGGCCTGGAGGAGAGAGAAAAAACTTCGACTTCGAGTTCAGGTATAAATTGTGGTTTCTGAAGCCAAAATGCTAACTATTAGCTTTTACTAGCTTCTCAAGTGTCAGGATTTGCAGGTTGGTTTTCATACGGAAAGATTTTTCTACATGAGTTCAGAAAAACGCGTTAAAACCATTTATAACCAACTATTGAACAAAGAAAAAGTGCATATTTATTCTAATCTACTGTTTCCTGCAAGCAGAAACCAGCTGGCGTTGGACGCACCCAGCGAACGGCGAAAACGTTTGTCTGATGTGCATCGTTAGAATAAATGCGATGTGGACCTCGGCGCCGGAGGCGGTGCGTTTCCGTTGATTAAAATTGCATGTGGCGTAATAGATGAGGAGGAGGAGGAGGATAATGAACGGCGGGTGATGTTTTCACTACTGATGGGAGGAAGCGGGGGGAGGGGCATCTATTAGTTTGTTTGTTTGTCTGTTTGTTTGTGTCGGTGTTCAGCGAACGCCTCACCTTCAGCACCTGCTGGATGTGATCCTGATGCTCGGCGTCGACGATGCGGTCCACGTACCATTTCAGCACTTTGATCAAGTCCCTGAGGGGGCAGACACACAGACACACAGACACATACACACACACACACATAAACACACATGTGAGACTACCAGGTGTGTCAGCAGGTGGGCGGGGTGTGAAGGAGGCGGGCACGTCGCGAATGTTTGTGAGAAATCAATGTGTGTGAACGTGAGAGGAGAAAACAACAAGGTCAGTTTATTTCCACTTTCCACTCTTCCTCCTCCGGGGGGCGCCAGACGCTTTTCATTCTCGCATCTGGAGACTCGATCTCAGCGCCTCCGGGGTTAAGATCCGCGTTGGTTCTCCTACCGCCCGCCCATATGAGACAGGATGTGGAAACAAAAAGCATGAATAAGAATATTATTATTAAAGAGAAGGTCGGAAACCTGCCTGTAGGACAACGCTCCGGCGAAGTGGCTCTCGATGTAGGTGTCCATGACGGGTTTGAAGTGCTGGAACTTGCTGTCCTGGAGGAGGTTGATGATGTGGACCTGGAAGGAAATACACAAGAACGTCTTTTGTTATGTCTTAGAATTTATTCAATCCTTTATCCCTTGAAGAAAAACCTTTTTCTGAGGTTCCTGTCCATCAAACAGATCGTCTAAAGCTTCATTTTATGGACTTTCCTCAATTCAATCCCCAACAACCGTTAGCATAGCGTTAACGACAGGTGATAAATATCAAGGAGAGATTCAACTAAGTAAATTAAAGGTACAAAACATAAAGGATGTCGATGAACACATAAATTAAAAGGAAAAGACTCAGAAAAACGACCCATGTGGACGTCAGCCGCACTCGTTAATCCCGTTTCCTCGTTTCGCAGGTTGTTGTGAGTCGCGTCCAATTTGTCCAACAGCGATAGACGAGTTCAGACTCTGATTGATATCCTAACCTACAAAAGGAAACTTGATAACCGACCTGCCCCCCCAACCCCCAGGAGCTTCCCATCAGCGATATCACTTCGCCAAAAGGAGAGCGTTCACGTGTCGGGAGTGAAAAACGATCGATCATTCGCTCAATCGGCATCATCCACCGTAACCAAGACCAGATTGGATCGCGGGGCTCTGCGGCGTTACATGCCCCCCCCCCCACCCACCCGACAGACATCTTGAAAGACGTTTGTGTTTTCTCACCCGAGGAAGAGGAAGAAACGGAAAACACAAGCGCGACAATCCGTGACTTACCAGCGAATCAAACACCTTGAGTCCGTATCTCTGAGAACTCTCGTCCAGGATACCGAACAGGGTGTCCAGGGTGTCTTGAAGAAACTGGGAAGAGATCAGAAGGAGGGTTTGACTTCTGGACGGGGGGGTGGGACGGGGCGAAGGGTTTAAAACATCCTGCTTTTGGGTTTTTGCTCAAATTCCCCCCAATGGACCCACCTTGACGATCTCTGACCCGTCGATCTCCTTCAGTTTCGAGAGACTGTCGTTGATCCTTTCGGGGTGGGCTCGCCACTTCAACAGGTCCAGCATGTCGCCTAAGATCAATCAATCAATCAGTCAAACTTTATTTATAGAGCACTTAATCACATCAGCAGACATTTCAAAGCACTTTAACAGACAGAGAAACGCAACAGAACTCTCCAGAGCAAGGGTGAAAAATTACTTCATTGAGGAAGAAAACTGCGGACAGGACCCGGACTCTGGTTGGTGAAGGAAATACCAAAAAGGTGGAGGTGTTAGCTACATAGATAGATAGATAGCAACACGGTAAACAATGCCAGGGTGGGAAAGGGATCCAAACTTTTTGTTTGTTCGTTTGGAGTTATGATGGAGTCCCTTCTACCCACTAAAAAAACTCCAAATCCAAACTAATGATGACATTTTCATGTGCGGCGGCGTCAAGGAGATAAAAAAAGTTTATCTTCCTGTGCAGGTCCTCCAGATGTATGCATGAATAAAACATGAGTCTCAAAAGTTTTTTAAACAGTCTGTTTGGATCCAACCTCAATGGGATTTCGTGAACTTTTTGTGTGTGTGTGTGTTTTTGAATCAATACGGCCCACCAAAACGGCGGCTGTCGCTCCATCCATCGACGTAACGAACTAGATATAACGCCGTCCGGTGAAACGGCGTTGCGTCTGGAACGCATCATTAGCCGCTGCAACACTTTCCGGTGATTGTTGCTTGTGTTTTCAGTAGAAACGAGGGGCAAACACAGCGACGCGCTAATCCTGCTGTGGGTTTATGGATGCTTTAGCTCATTAGCGCCGCAAAACTGGAAGCTAATCCCACCACCCTGCAGATTCACAGAGTTTTTTACCCATCTTTCTTCTTTCTTTCTTTCTCTTTTTTAGGTGGCATTTAAAACAGCTTGTTAGCCTCTCGCCGCGCTGCAAGGCTAGCTCCTCTTTTCAATGTGACGCTAATTCGAGCGTAGCGACGGGAGGCGAGCGGCCAACGCGTCCATCCTGGAGTCTTTTTATTGTACCGTTCTGCGTCAGCTTGGTGGAGCAGAGGAAGCTGGTGATCCAGAAGGACTCCTTGGTGCCTTTCAGGGTCTGGTTGTTGGACGGGAGGTTGGCCTTGGAGAACGGGAGCCTCAGGTAGCGCGAGCAGTCGGCCAGGCTGGCGTTCTCCTCGCACTGAGGGGGAAAAAGGAAAGATTTGATTTGCTATTATTTACCGTTTTATTGTCGGTAAATGTCACAGTAATCGCAGAACTCTTGTTATTTTTAGGGGTTTCGTGTCGAGCCTTAATGAACACCTGAGGCCAGCGCTGAAGTCGCCACACGGTTTGGACCCGTTCCACCCGGGCTATTTTGAATCTGGGGGTGGAAACTAGGCCACGCCGGTTTGATTGAGTTTTTTAAGCGACTTCCATCTGCCGTTAGAGCGGGGCTTCATCTCCTAACCCGAAACCGGCAGCGTCACATTAAGATGGTCTGGTAGGACTAAATCTAGCAAGCCTGACAGGAAATGATGACAAAGAATAATAAAGGAGAAACTAAACTAAACTGAGAGTAAAATAAATCATCGGAATTCTGGTTGCAAGGCTGGTGAATAAAACGTACGAAATGTTGCCACAAAAAGCCTGACGTTTCTGCAACACACCCTTTGGCTGCAGCTGAGGAAAAGCATGCACCCTTCAATTATTGGGAATTACACCCGAGATGGTCTCACAGCAGCTTTTTGTCCCGGGAAGGGTGGGGGGGGGGGGTGCAGGTCATTTTATTTGCTAGGAGCTTTTAGATGTGGTGAAAACCAGATTGTGTGAAAAAAAATAGAAAGTCTGCAACAGGCATTGAAGCGGATGTAAAGGTCACGCTAAACGCAGGGAAGGCTTTAAAATGAAAGTTTAGACAGCGTGCGTCTATAGTTTCACGCTGGGACTTTACGCTGGGACTCCTCGTGAGCCGTCTGTCGGATCCGTGAACGCACAACAGCGTGATAACAGGACGACCGCGTTCAAGTGATTCATAGCCGATGAGTCACATAATCATATACAGTAAAGTGATCCCATCCGCCGTCACCATGGCAACACCAGTGAGAAGCCAAACAAGTGGGTTAAGAGAATCTGCTAACGTCAAGGTACCAATAAGCAGAAAGCGGCGCTTCTTTTTTTTTTCCCATCTTCTTTATTGTTTAATTAAATTATTTATTAAATTAAATTATTATATATTATTTCGATTATTATTTATTATTTAAATTATTATTTTATTATTTAAATTATTATTTAATTAAATTTTAAAAATTGAAAAAAATATTTTTTTTGGTTTAAAAAGTAGCTAGAAATAAAACTGGATTCAGACGCGAGAAAAGAAAAAGAAGCTTCGCTCTGGCGTTGTGTAATTATTACCTTATGGATAATGAGCTCATGGGTGCCATCTGGCAGAGTCCTGCCGTCCTCCTGCATCAGCGGCACGAAGGAGTAGCCAAACAGTTTCTTCTCTCCCTTGTCTTTAGCTGTCAAACAAAAGAACACACGGACGTGACGCCGAGCCCAAAAACGTACAGGCAGGCAAACAAAAGGATTAGATCACCCAAAAATCCTGGTTACGCAACGGCAAACAAATCTGTGATTTCTACCGAAACTCAAGCTGGTATCGCTGTCGATGGAAAGATTGTACGACAAAAAAAATAAATAAATAAGAGAGAAGGAAAACGAGGGGGATGCAAACAATCCGGGGCTTTAAAAGGAAATCAAACTCATGCTACAGGAAGTGCGAGTCGAGTTATTGACAGAAGAGGCAGTAAAATAAATTAAAGTGGGCTCCTGTATTTTTTTTTTTTTTAAAAGAAGCTGTGGGCGTAATTTGCATCGTGAACACGTTTAATCTGATTCACGCTCAGCTTCAGCAATAAAAGCGCCAATGCTAACGCAGCGGGGGGGTAACGAGAGCTTCATCTGTTTATTTAAATCAGTAACTGCACTCTTTTTCTTTTCTGTGCTTACGTTTCAATCCCGGGGGGAACTTTTTCCAGGCGGTAAAAGTTTCTGCAGCTTCTTTTTTTTTCGTGCAGGTTTTTCCTCATCGATAAACCTTTTTTGCAGCTTCGGGCGCCAGGAGATTAAGAGAGATTAAGTGTTGCCGAGGTGTTAATCTGAGCGTGGCGGACCAGGTGGAGATTGATGTGGATCGTATCTCGAAGCCACGGCGAAATTTTAATTGTCTGGAAGCTCGTCAAGACTTTTTGGGGTGTCTGAAGCTGTAAACATGGGAGCAGCAGTAGCGCCGTGAATATTAACGCACTTATTCTGAGTAATCAAATATAATACAAATAATTACCCAGAATGCTGGATTCCCTGCGAGTAGATTAACAATTAATAGAAAAAAAAAGCATATTCGTAAAAATTAAGCTGTCTAGGGGGGGCATTAACTACCAGCTGCTAATCGCGCTTCTTCAGGCAGGTCGCCCCCCGGGTTTCGGGAGCCCTAATAGCGCGTCTCTTCAATTTGGTGTCACTACAGGCTTAAATTGGGCTCTTTATGGGCAGCAGTGTGAGCAATGGCAGCGATAATAATGCTTCTATATCTGCCGCCAGCAGACGCTCAGCCTCCCAGCTTGGCGGCGGGAAAAAAAAAAGTACAATAATATCTGGATCTGCAGGAGAGTGAAAGCAATATTTTGGCCGGAGTTAAAGTTTCGTCTCATTAGGAGGTGAGACGTTTGGACAAACGGGTCTCATTAAGAAAATGCACAGAAGAGAGAACGGCGTCGACTCGGGCGGCGGCTGCCAGCCTCCAGGCTGGAGGCCGGAGGGTTCGGAGGAGACAGGAAAGCGAAGGGTTATTGTTCTACTCTCCCCCCTCCTCTGAAATAACATCTATTAAAATCCCCCGGATTATAATCTGAACAGAAAGCGGCGCCCCGAGGCAGCCCGGAAGAAGTCTTTCTGAATAGACGAGTCTGGATCCAAACACCCCGGAAGTAAACTCTAAGAAAAAAAACTACAACGTTCAGTTTTAAAATAAATCTATTTTAAAAAAAAGAACATGAATTTTTTTTTGTCGCGCCTCGAAAAACCCACCCGAGCCCACGTCACGTAACCATGGAAACAAAAGAAAACACAACAAGAGAAGCCCTGCTTCGATGCTCCTCTGGTTTTTTTCTTTCTTTCTTTTTTGTTTTTTTTTAATTGTGCACCGAAATCATTCACCTGAGGTCAACATGTAACCATGGAAACGAACACAAACACACACCGAACGGTTCACTGAGCTTACTGGAGCAGTGTCGGAACTCGAAGCGGACGTGCGACCCCCGGAACATGTCCACCGGGATGGGCAGCTTGATCTGCTCCGCCCAGCGGGGGCTGTTGTTGTGGTACAGCACCAGGGAGTGGTACTCGTCTGCCCCCGGTTCTCCTGCCCCGGCAGCCACGTGACCCTGAAGACAAAAGCAGTGAGGGGGCCGGGGGTGGGGGGGGCAAATAATGAATGAAAGAAAGACCAGGAAGTGAAGACAGGAAATGAGCTGGAGGAGGGTTTGTGTGTGTTACAGGCCGCCGTCGCCACATAACAGTCTATTTTCTGTTCTAGGCAGGCAGGAAACCACAGAGGCAGACTGTCACAAATATGGGCGACACACTGGAGGGGCACTCATCTGGGTCAACGATATTTAAATGAAGAGTGCCCCGCCAAAATAAGAGCATGACGCGCATCCTCCAAGAAAAGGTTGCGTCCATAAAGGGAGACATATTTCCCAAGCGACGGCGACGGCGTTCACCTTGAGGATCTGTCCGTCCACGTCCAGGACGTAGACGGTGATCTCCACGTTCCGGGCGACGCTCTTCCCGCCCTTCTCGAACTCGCCCTTCTCCAGGGTGACGTAAAGGTCGTTCCTCATCTCTCCTGCGAGGACAGGACGGGGGGGAAACGAGGGGAGAGGCATTGATTATGCATACAAGAGGGCATTATTATTAATGAACTGGGGCGCCTGGCGATAATTCTCAGCATAACGCCTCCTGACAGGGGCGGACATCATTTACATTAATAACATTTAATGACCACCGGAGAGCAAGGCGGGAAATATTCCACTGGAAGAAAATATATCTATTGTCTTCTACATACGTCAGTTTGAAACAGTCATTTTAATAAAGCCTGATTAAGAGGATAAAAAGGAAGTTTTACTTGTAACCTCTTAAAACAAGGAAATGCAGCGTTTTGTTTTCTCCGCCTTTCAGAAAATATTTTCCTGCGATGCATCGTTCAGATTTTTGGTCAATTATGATGTCATAAGGCATGGATGCAGAGCACAAGCCACACCCACTCATTGAATGGGCGTGGCTATCCACATTAATTTACATTTAAGCCACACCCACATATTTATGCTATAACAGAGGGGTTTACGGGAGTGACTTTTTTAGATGAAATCTGGGTATTTCAGAGATTATAATAGTGAACATTTAAATTTAAATTGTTAAATTGTTCCTGTTAATTGAAAATTTCTGCTTTATTTTACTTCACTTACTGTTAAATGCTTTGAATTGTCAAAATATTCAAAATTACCTTCCCAGTATAAATAAAAACAGACAATTCCCACACAAAGACTGAGCCTGAATGCAACTGTAAACATGGAAATAAAATAATAAATAAATTAATAATAATAAATAAATAATAATAAATGAAATAAGAAATAATAATAAAATAATAATAAATAATAATGGAATAAAATAATAGAATGAATAAATAAAATAAAATAAAATAAATAATAAAATAATAAATAAAATAATAAACAATAACAACATAAATAAAATTTTCTTCATGTCGCATTAGGGGTCACCACAGCGTGTCATCCTTTTTCCATTTTAGATGAAGGCTCATATTTGTTTGGCAAAGTTTTTTATGCTGGACGCCCTTCCTATCACAACCATCCACATTTATCTGGTTTTGGGACCAGCCTACAATAGGGTGGCCTTGCTAAAACAATAGGCCTAAATCTAAACTGTTGCCATGGAAACAGCAACTGTAAAAAACACACTTGAATAACAACAGGCATCACTTCACGTCATGACTGACGCGTGGTGAATAAACTGAGTCGTGCTCGTGGGCCGACAATGAGCCGAGTGTTTGTGGGAGTCGTAAAAAAAAAAAAAACAACTCGGGCCTTTTTCTTCAGAGCGCCGCCGCCATCTGCCAAAACACTGAAGTGAAAATAATCCCAGGAAGCCGTACGAACGGATCTGTTTTTGTTTGCAGTGCAGCTGAATCCACAGCGGCCGGGTGAGGAAGACACACGTCCACTTCCTCCTGCAGGGGGAAGTCGGAGCGGAGAGGAACGCCGGCTGCGGTCGGACGCGTCGTAAAAAACACAAGCTCTGTGAGTGTGTGTGTGAGTGTGTGTGTGTGTGTGTGTGTGTGTGTGTGTGTGTGTGCTCGCGATATCTCCATCTCTAGAATCAGCATTGATTTTCTTTATTGCTTTTAACAACAGTAACCATGGCGACACGAGGCAATAAACAGCCATACTGTACATTCGCTTCGCATAAGGGGTCAGGAAGGCATCTCACACACACACACACACACGCATATACACACACACACACGGGCAGGTTCTCAGTGTACAACAGGAAAAGGGGAAGTGGGGCGGGTGAGCAGAGAGGAAATGAGGGATGATGCGGGCGATACAAATCCAGAAAAGAAAGACGTAAAAAGAAAAAAAAAAAGCGAGATAGTTTCCTGTGAGGTTGGAGGGGTGGCGGGGGTTCTGCAATGAGGGTTTGTCCTCAGACGGAGACAAAGAACGAGGCGCTGAGCGTGAATCTGTGTTAGTGAGGCGCCGGGGGAACCGCCATCTACCTGCCCGCCCAGACGACACACTTATTTCAAAATAAAAGTCCCACAAAGTCTGGAAGCACCAGTCCCGACACGGCCTCGCCTTCTTTTTACACGTACATACCTCCAAGCAATGGAGGATGCGTTACCGTGGCAACCACACAGCCGAACCCCGGGGGTCTCGGCGGTAGTGTGTGTAATTTGGCGGCGCGGTTCATCTGACGGACGGCGTTCCCCCTGAAGAAGCCGTTTCATCTTTCTGAGGACGCTCTGAGGTGGAATTCACGCAGCAGGAAGGGACGCAAAGCGTTTCCATGGCGCCCGCGGTGCATCATATAATGAAGGTCAAAGCTGTCGACGCAGAAATGTTTCTAACCTTAAAAGCATGGCGGTCTTTTTTGTTAGATTTATTACGTCTTCTGCGACGTCTGAATCTCCAGTTTACGATGTCGCCTTCACGCCCGGTCCCCCCTGATAAGATCGTAACGACGTGGAAAATAGAATGTTTTATGTTTTCAACGGGAATAGGAAGACCTTCACCTGGAATAAATGGGATGATCTGGATCTGGGAACGACTATGTCTGTCGCGTCCATGATCGTAAGACACCGCCGGTGATTCGAAACCCCAAAGATGAGACCTCGCCGTCTCATCTACGCCGACTTACCCGGCATGATGATGTCAGAGAAGCCCAATTTCCTGGTGATGGACACCCCCCGGGTGAACAGGACCATGTATTCCCGCCTCAGCTGCTCGATGTCTCCGTGGAGGAGCTGGAGAGCCACCGCCAGACCTAAAGAAAAAAATAAAACGTTAAAATATGTCATAACAGGAAGTCAAACGGGAGTGTTTTTAGTTTTATTACAGCGTGAACTCAACTGGAACGAACCTCTGATATCAGGACAAATTAATAACTTCATCAATCAACTATAAAAAGTTGACGTTGATTAATCAAAAGAAAAATGCCTCTACTTGATGTCCGAGGAAGCTGATGAGGGTGATTATTATTATTATTATTATTATTATTATTACTGGGGATGTTTTCCAGGAAATGATGGGAGGCGGCGCTGAAATCATTCATTATCTGTGAGAGGCTTCAGTCGCCGGAGACGTGACTTGTTTGCAAACCCGTCGAGCCGAGACCGACTGGAGACTATCAACTGTTCGTCACAGCGTCTGTGAAGCACCGACGTCGACACGAACGTCAGGCGGAAAGGCGGAAGGCTTCTACAGCTGCTAGCGTTAGCGGCTAATCCGAAGAAGAAAAGCAAAGGGAAGTGTCTTGAAATTGGGGTGACCCAACAATGTTTGGAAGTCTTCAGTCAAAGTCAAAGTCAGCTTTATTGTCAAGTGTACCATATTTACACCACATACAGCACAGATGAAATTGCAGTCTTCTCTGACCCACGGTGAACAGGCAGTACAACAGGCAGTACAAAAGGCAGCACAACACAGGCAGTACAACATAGGCAGTACAACATAGGCAGTACAACATAGGAAGTACAACAGGAAGTACAACACAGGCAGTACAACACAGGCAGGACAACAGGCAGTACAACACAGGCAGTACAACACAGGCAGTGCAACACAGGCAGTACAACACAGGCAGTACAACACAGGCAGTACAACACAGGCAGTACAACACAGGCAGTACAACACAGGCAGTACAACAGATAGTACAACCCAAAGTATGAGACTTTATCCTTGGGTCTGAGGTTGAGGGAAGGTAAATCAAACCCTCGTATCGTTCAGAATGAACAAACACGAGACGTATCTCTGAGTTGTTTTGAACAAATAAAACCCTGATTCTCCCTCGTTTTTGGCAATCGTTTCTACATTTCACAGGTGATCTGTCCGGGGGTGTCGGTAAGCTAGAAATAAATATCAGTTAAAGTCAGTTTGGTCACACGGTTTGGCTCAAGCCATCCTCTGGTTCCTCCTGGAGTTACTTTAATTCTTGCAAACATATAATTATAAAACACGCTTTCAAAAAGAATTCCTGATTTTGAGGTATCTGATTTTAAACCACATTTATAGCCAATAAATGAAATATTGGCAAATTGGATGAAATAATTCACAAGCCGCTGTCAGTGGAGTCTTCCAGCGCACAAACGACCCCATTAGGTTCTCCAGAGATGTTATTTTGTTCCGTCTGAGTCTAGTCTTGCTTGCCATTGGCATTTAAACACACACAAAGGAACACACACACACACACACACACACACACACTGACAAGCTGGAAAAGCCACCGTCGAGCAACAATTAGACCTACTGGCTTCATTACTATTCTGCCTACCGTCGACCTGATCCCACACAAACTCCCTCTTCAGAAACTTGACAAAACACTAAAAAAAGTGTGTCATCGTCTTAAAAAACCTTTTCTGTCACTACCTACACCGGTGTGGATGTGGGAGCTGAATAATCCACCTTATCCGACTCACGTCGGTTCGGATTCTTGCGGAATAAAACGTCTCCCTGCGTGGGCGGTCTCTCGGCCTCTTCGCCGCCCAGCGAGACCAGACTTCTTTTCTCTCCGTTGCTAATTTACTGCTAACAAGAGACTTCTGGAACACGGTCAGGTCTGCTTTAGAGGAAAACCACCCAGGAAGAGTTGGATGCACGCATCAGCCCTCCGCTTCTAATTGTCCTCCTGACGCTACGTCTTCTTTAAATCATCTTCTCGGATAACTTTACAGGACAAGAGGCCTGTTTGTTCAAGACGAAACATTCTTCGAACATCTCGAGCTTTATTTGGATCCCACAGCCGGATCATTTAAGGCATTTAAGCCGCGCAAAGTCATCCTGAATCTCCAGCAAACAAGAATCCAAAGATGCAACGTAAGAATTTTTGCATCTTGAGTGATTTTCTTATTGTGCAATTTGTGTCGCCAAGGCTATTAAAGTAAAAGCAGGTGTGTGTGTGTGTGTGTGTGTGTGTGTGTGTGTGTGTGTGACATGTAATTAAAGAAGTCAAGAAGAGGGGAAAAGGAGGGCAGAAGAAAATTGAACTGTCAGAGGAAATACGATTCTTATGAGTTCATTTGGATCCGACAGACGAATGGATCTCATAACACCTGAGTGAAGCCTAATGTTGCTGCTCATTACCTGGAAATTAAAAAGGTTTCCTCTCTGTTTGTAATGAAGGTATCGCTCTCGGTAAAATCAATGTCAACTTAAAAAAAAAAAAAAAAACGGGTAGAAAAAGTCATTTCGGAGCAAATTTGAAAGTTTTCACGCAGATATTGTGACAGAATCGCACTCTGAAAACGAAAGGGATGAGGAAAATTAGTCGTTCGGTCGATGTCTTTCGCTGACATTCGCTTAATAGTTAACAACTGAACATTTGTGTGAGTTTCCACTTCTTGCATTCGTCAGCTGAGCCATCATCCTCAATTTGCGAGCATAACGGCTTCGGGGAACAAATAATAGCAGCATCTTTACGTCGTTTGAAGTTTAGACATCAAAGTAAGACCAAAAAAAAAAACAACAGAAGTCAAAGGACGTTTGTTTGACGTTTGAAGAACTGGATGTTCCGAGTCTCCGCCGACTTGTTGCCATGGGAAACTGTAGATGCTGTTGTTCGTGGTGATGTGAAGGCGGCTATTAATAAAATAATTCCTCTGAACGCGTTTGCAGAAACAAATCGTACGAGAAGAGATCCCTTCCCCCCCTGCCAAAAAATTAAAAAATAAAAAATAAAAAAAGGACGTTACCGGTGTTGGATCCCGACAGGTTGTATCTGGAATTGGCCTTTTTGATGATGTTCTCGTGGATTTGAGACCACTCGCTTTCAGTGTTACACCTGAAAAAATACCCAGATACCAATTTAAACACGTGAGCAACATCACATTACATGAATTACAGGTTTGAGTAACAATTAATACCCCTGAATGTGACTAAAACCAACAGTATTTAGTCTTATTTAGCGCGTAGACGTCTTAAAACATTCATCTGATAGTCTCTTGACTCGTTGTTTCAACAAAAAGCGCCTTAATGTCGCTTCTGTCGGTAGACGTTTCTTTCTTTCCCTCAAGTTCATTTCCTCTAGAGTTAAAGGAAGTGCCTGAATTACCGCTAGACGACCAGCCACCGCCATGATTCAAACCCAATCGCTTTGCATCTTCATGAAAGCGAGTCGCTGAAGGTCAATATCAGTTTTGCGATTAATTTTCATGATCAGTAACTCCCTGAAGGAATCGTTTTGAGGATTATCCCTTTCATTTATTTTTGACAGAAAAGAGATAAGAAGCTCCACACGTCTGTTAGCGTTGACTTTACTTTGGTTTTCGCACAAATTGACCAAACAGGATGTTTATCAGCCGTTGAAGTGTTCAAATACTCCCTTTACAGCAGCGGCGCAGCTCGGTATTTGGCAGGAAGGACTCACGCGTAGACTTTGAGCAGGTGGTCGTCCTTGGAGTCGGCGGTGAGGAGGTCGGCGATGCTGACCACCGCGCAGCCGAACGGTCTCCGGTACTGAACGCTGCACAGGTTCTTCTTCTCGCCGGCTCCCATCCTCCCTGTGAACGCGATGACGCAAAGACGTATCGGGAGTCAGAGCGGAGAAAAGCACCAGAGAGGTAAAAAAAAAGTGACGTAGCGCTCAGCGGAACAAAGACAAAGACGTAACTCCTACCTATTCTGATGATGTGTACGACGATGTAGACGTCTTTTCTCAGATCGCTGCTCCCCAAATCCTGACGAGACGGGAAAACGTATTTCAGAAAGAGACTTGTCCGTACGATCAAAGCTTTTTACGGCGCTTCCCAAACTCACCACGAAAAGCGTGCATTGTCTTTCCGTCTTCTCCGGCGACTTGGGCAAGCCGCTCTTGTTCAGCTTGACGAAGAATCGTTCGCTGTAGAAGAGGAGAGAGGAGGACAAGAAACACACATTTAGGTCGGAAGTGCAAGTCGGGGTCGACCGCATCCAACAAGAACGGGGATGAAGATCACACACGGTGTCGGAAACGTCAAACGGGGGAAAAGCCGGGCGTTGGGAAGTCGGATCTACAAACTAAAGCTGTCAGGAAGAGGAGGAGGAGGATATAGAGGGAGTAAAATATTCATGTTTGTCTCTCTGATACGTTTGAGATGCCATCGATGAGCTTCTATTATAAAAACGTACAATCTGTTACGACTCCCAAACTGGGTTACATAAAACTGCTGGTGACAATGAGGCCATTATCCGCCGGGGCAAATGAGAACGAGAAAACGAAGCGGCTAAAAGCCGCTAAATGTCACAGGAAAATGTCAAAGGTCAAAAGGTGTCGTTTAGAGGGTGAAGACCAAACTGTCCTCGATACGAGCGAAGCCGTGTTGCCGCAATAGCGCAATCATTTGGAAATGTCGTGCACATATTAGCATCTACGTGCTAGTATGCTAACGTTTAAAGCTAATGTTTAATGGTCACCACTGCTGAGGAGAGCAGTAGACTCCCCCCTGACAGAGAGGTGGAAATCATTCCCCATTAGCGTTTTTAATCTACTTCCTGACCTGACGTTGGCGCAAATTTAAAGAAATATTTCCATTCAGTCTGAGGGAAACGTGATGGATGCATACAGGAAGTGGATACAATCGAATACGAATGACAATCCCGACATTTTTTCGCGTAGCCGACAAGCACCCATTGGATAAAGTCCCACTTTAAAAATCCCACAAGTTCACAGAGCCGGATGAACCGTCTCGGAATAACAACTCCGGCCTCAAACGTCCTCCTCTCGGCGTAGGCGGGAAAAACCGATGTCGGGGACGGAAACGAGCATCGCATTTTCATTCTCTTTGTACTTCGCCTTTTCTCTCGCTTTCTCTATCTGGAACAAACGCTCCCTGCTGGTGCCCCCCCCCCCCCCGTCTCATCCTGGCTGCCGAAGCTAAGGACTAATCCAGTTAGGTGACTTTCACAGTCTTCCGATAAGCAGAGAGGAAAAACCTTGTAATGCACCAACGTCTGACAATGAGCCAAGTCTGTGGAACGGCTAGCGGGTTGGGGAGGGGGGCGCCGTAACGGCACAAACCCAACGTGAACACACCAAAACAGATCCTACACAACTGGAGTTTATGCAGCTAGGATAGATACCAGTATAAGCTATTAAATAGATAAAGTTATACTTTATTTATTTATACTTATTTATTTATTTATACTTATTTATATTTATATATTTATTTATACTTACTTATTTATTTATACTTTTATTTATTTATACTTATTTATATTTATATATTTATTTATACTTATTAATTTATTATACTTTATAATAAATAATATTATATACTAAATAAATAAAGTTTTACTCTACTCTAAAAGCTGAAACTCACTCTGGTGTAAATAAAGGTTCAGTAATTTAGCGTTGGAGGTATGTAGGACAGCTGGCGCTCACGTTTTAATTAATTAAACTCCTGATTATTAATTATGATTTTTATGACTTTCCACACATTTATCCCTTCACATTTATCCTTTTTTTTTTCATGGTCCGGACCGGAACAAACCACCCTCCCGCTCCCTCCCAACTTTTTTTCCGGGGCCATTTATCCGACCATATGGAGACGGATTCCGACACATCAGGCGTTTAGATTTGTGCACGTTTTCCCGCACCCTAATTAGAGGTTTACTGTTGAAACCCCAACCGCCAATTAGCAGCCACTCCTGCAAACACAGACGCACACACACACACACACACTCTCGTAAGCCACCCCTCCCGCCGTTGCCGCGGCCACCGGCTCGCCTCCTCCCTCGCAGCTGCAGCGCGTTGATCATCCGAGCTTAGAGGACCAGCATCCCCCCCCCCCCCAATGGGACCTTATCTCCTTCTATCACCACTCACATTAACATAACGTGAATGGACGATTTCCCCTCCCCTCAGGGCCCGGGCGGCGTCCCGCTATTCTCTCTCATCATCGCCACGGTTGCGTCGCTCATCCGATGAGGGGATGGAGGGCGTGTTAAATCCGGGTTAAATTGACTGCCGCTGTTGAATCTCATCCCTAGCGACAAAAAAAAAAAAAATCCACCCCAAGAGGTTTGATGTAACGATAATTTATAAAACACGCGTGAAGTTGAGTGATTTCTTGACCTTGACATGATCACCGGGTTCCACCACAACGCTGCAAACTCAAGGAGGTCGGGACGACGACCTGTCACATCGAGGACGAAAGGAAGGACGCAACAGATTACGACCACCACGTAAAATCTGATGTAAAATTATAGGATTAAAACGCGGAGGCAAAAAAGAAAAAAAAAAAAGGAATGCGGCCAGTCATCCGTGGGCAACCTGCTTCTAGATGAGTTTACAGCGAGCGGGGGAAGAGGAGTGAGCAAAAACACAGCGAAGGGTCTTCACATTGTTGTCAGAAATATTTGAGCTGGAACACAACAGGACCATGCATGTGTGTGTGTGTGTGTGTGTGTGTGTGTGTGTGTGTGTGTGTGTGTGTGTGTGTGTGTGTTATGCTGGATAGACAGACAAGGAGCTTGTATTGAACACAAAGAAGCTGCCATGACGCCCTGGGACTGCTGGTGTTGGCATGGTACTGAGGCGACGGGTTGGACCCCCATCTGGTCCCTGGCAAAGGCGCGCACACACACACACACACACACACACACACACACACACACACACACACACACACACACACACACACACACACAAGAGAAACCACCAAGCACGGGAGGGAAGCATCGAAATGGCTCGGTGCCAAGCATCTCGTGTAAATCTGTGTGTGTGTGTGTGTGTGTGTATGTGTGTGTGTATGTGTGTGTGTGTGTGTGTCTGTTTACGCGTGCGATCCGAGAGCGAGAGACAACATTGGCGAGCTGCCATGTTTGAGATTTTTCCTCAAAGACGGATCCGCTGAGGCGCAACGACGAAGGCCTCGGATCGCCTTCGCCCCTGTAAAAACGGGCGGGAATCAGCTGTTTCAAGGAAAACAAGACCAAATCGGGGGCAGGGGAATGTTTCGTCATCTTCTAAGCGCGTCATTCGCCAATGTTCTCGTGATTCTAAGCTGTAAATCCAAAGGAATGATGTGAAGGGTGGAGGCTAATTACTGTTAACTGTGAGGCAAACAAAGGCAAACAAAAGGCAAACAAATTGAGGAAAGCAGGCGAGAAGAAGGATATAAAGACAAAGATAATGAAAGAAGGATCGTAAGATGACACCACTGGATGCTAATGAGCCACATCAAGACAGAATAAATAATAATTAATGTACAAAAATCCACCTTAATTATGGTACAAACATTTTACTCCGCTTCCCTAAAAAAAGGGCGGATCTTTCCCTCGGCAACATCCAAAAAAAGGCGGGGTCAAGCGTGCTGAGCTTCCGACTGCCGGAGCAAAAAGAGTCCCGTCAATGTCGCCCTTGTTTCTTCCGATGCGTCCCCCTCCCTCCCCCCCCAGGGGGGCCGGGGAGGGGCGTAAAAACAAGCATGACTTATCAAAAGAAGCTTCAGTTGTCGCCGCGCTCATTTTTCAACCCACTAGTTTTTTTTCCCTCTCCAGAAAGAAATCCACTTGTTTTGTGAGGCGAGATGGAAATTCTGTCGCTTTGAACTATGAATCCGGGGAATTTAAACACAAGGCTAGTATTTTGGCCGACGCCCAAACGTCAGCGACGTGGAATGTGTGAGCAGAGACAGAGAGGATGTTCACTGCAAGGGTATTCAGATCTGTTATGTGGGCAGCAGGACACTTTTTATGGGAGGAAATACTTTTTATGGTCAGCTTTTATAACCTGCTTCATTTCATAAATCAGGAATATAATTAGAGCAGGAGGCGTGACGACGAGACCCATAAAAGGCAAACAAATATTTCGAGTAAAAGGAAGCAAAACTTAACCAGACGATCGTCCTACCTGAGTGGTTTGTTCTCCCGCCCGTCGTAGATGTGGAAGAACACCTCTAGCTCCTCCCCCAGGTTGGCGCTCATCAGGCTCTTCATGTGGACAAACAGGTGATGGGTGCTAACGGGCGCCGGCGTCTCCTTCTTACGATGCCGGTGCTCCATCTGCAGAGGAGAAGGGAGCATCGGCAGCATCAGCACCGACTCCTTCCATCGCAACATTTACGCTACGTGTTGGAAAGGTTTAAAAAATAAAAACTGTGTGATCCATGAGCTCCAAATCCTATAAGATCATCAAATGGTTGTAAAATACAGTTAATACCAACATGTGGATGCATCTCTTTTCGTACGAGTCAATC
This sequence comes from Antennarius maculatus, assembly GCA_013358685.1. NCBI lineage: Eukaryota > Metazoa > Chordata > Actinopteri > Lophiiformes > Antennariidae > Antennarius > Antennarius maculatus. The sequence continues at coordinate 2,290,130 of CM023627.1, read as the reverse complement.
GTATTTAAGAGTCGGTTTATTTACAGTCAGTGTTAAATAAAGAGGCTGTGAGACCTCCTGCTGGCAGAGAGGAGCTTTGATAACGTTTTAAAATAAAGCATCTATCTTTTAAACAACAGACGGAAAAAATTCTTTTTTAAATCATCGATCAAGATTAGAGAATTAAAAAGGGAAATCAGAGCTTTAAAATTTTGATTCGGCTTCATCTTTGTGTTTAATATCGGGCGCTAAAATAAACCAACACACACACACACACACAAAAAAAAGATCAATAAAGTCTCAGAGTCTGGATCCAAAACAACACGTGAACTACAGCTCTGTTCACGAGCGCATCGTCCTAATCTGCTGTCAGCATCCAAAACACAAGGACACACACACACACACACACACACACACACACACACACACACACACACACACACACACACACACACACACACATATATAGAGCACCAGATGGCTGGTAGATCTGCTGCCAAATTGTGCTCCACATTCACTTCTGTAATGGGATGGAAAGAGATGAGGAGGACGACAGGAGCTAGCAGAAAGTTAGCTTAGCGCATCAGGGAGACTGGAAGCTTTTAGTTTTGAGCAGAATTTCTTATTCTACATGCTTTTCTTTCAAAATCTGCAAAAAGGGGGAAGAAATTATGAAATAAGGAATTAGATTGTTTGGTCAGATGCTTGCGGTGGGCGTTAGCGCCACTTTTTTGAGACACGTAACACCCCAGAGGTCACGACCTCCCTGCTGACGATTGATTTCTACCCTGGGCTCCAATTCTTGGTGCTGGATCCGAGTTTGTAGCGTCGAAAATTGCAGTTATTAAAATAAATGGGCACGCATTTCCCAATTTGGCCGAATCGCTCAAAAATAATGAGACACATTAGCGCCATCCCAAGATGACCGCCGTCTGGAGGGACTGTAAACACAGACACCCACAAAACGACATGACGGGGGTCAGACAGCGCCTGTTAGGGCAACAAAATGCTAAGCTACACGTCACATTAAAGGTTTGGGGGAAGAAACGTGTCGAAACGCTGTAATATACTTGAAAAAGCGACTGCAAGATCCGGCTCCTGGTTCCTGACAGCATGGTGACGTCCGAGGAGGCGTAATTTATAGCGTGGGACTTTAATGTGGTGTTACTGCCAGTGTGTCATTTTAGATGTCTGGTTATAAAACTAACCGCACACAAAGGTTAGAAACGATAGAACGACGGCAAAGAGGTGTAGAGAGAGAGAGACGCTCGCCCGACCGTCTCATTGTTCCACCGTCAAACACGGAGCTTTTTAAAAGGAGTTAGAGGTCAAACGGAGACAGAGGAGGAAGTCCTCTCTACCTTTCATCACTCACTGTTTTCCTCTCTTTTTAATCTCATGGGAGGGAGACCAATGGATTTGTCTCCGGAACCCGTTAACGGAAGTCGCGAATGAGATTTTACAAGCCCACAATCCCGGACCGGGCCGGAGCGATCCGTCGTCGATGTCTGATCTGCCACCGGTAACGAATTTAGTACTCTGGGATCTAAACTCCACACTGAATCGGTCATACGAGGGGACAAACGGGAGATTCTAAAGTCAGTTTACAGACAGATTGGGCTTAAAGTGTGCAGATTGAGCCCAGGGTTCAGTGAAAAGTTCTCATTTTAAAGTTAGAAACAAATAAAAAGGGTGAAACAAATAAAGGATGGAACTGGAAAATCGTAGAATTCCTCCAGGCCAGAATCGCTGGAATATCACTCAACCAATAGGAGACAAATTCCCATATTTTAGAGCATTCATTTTATTTTGAAAATACAACTTCCAGTTTGATTTGCTATATATTGCTCATCTTGCCTTCATCCTTCTTTCTCCTTCATCCATTCTTTAACGTGACGTAGAAGGAACACTAAATTTTCCCACACTGCCGTTTCATCACACACACACTAACACACACACACACACACACTAGGTAATCCCCATCCCAATATAATTAAGCCACAACACGGCAGCGCAAAGACGAAAACAAGGAAGCTGCTCTCACACACAAAGACCTGAGAGAAAACACTGATGTAATTTGGGCTCGGTGTGACGGGGTGTTGTGTGTTTGTGCGGATGGATGACAGGAGCGAACGCCGCTCCCTTTATCCCGCCTCGGTGTGGGACAATCGCTTTCATTTGCTCAATTTGTGGAACATTACGCCTGCTTTTGTTTCGTCTGATAAAAAAAAAAAAGAAAGAAAGAAACAGACGGATTAAGAGCTTCAATTACCCCTGGAAAGCTAAAGCCGACACAATGTGTGTGTGTGTGTGTGTGTGTGTGTGTGTGTGTGTGTGTGTGTGTGTGTGTGTGTGTGTGTGTGTGTGTGTGTGTGTGTGTGTGTGTGTGAGATACAATTTTCCCTGCATTGTATCAGGGCAGAGAAGTGGTTGCCACGGTAACAGCAGTTGGGACCTGAAGAAACTGGGAAGAGGCAAGGAGTAAGGAAGGAGAGGAAATAAGCAGGATGAAACTGGAGAAGAACGAAGGGAAAGATTCAGACGTTTAATAACTAGAGTTGGGGTTTTTTTTTATATGATGTCACGACCCATCAGATATTTAATATTCTGTTTTTATCTAAAATTTATATATATTTATATCTAAACTTTAACATTAACACAGCAGGACTGAAAGAACATCTGCTGAACAGTTTCGCCAATTGGAGTTTTCAAAGTACGGAATGTACCTTTAAATTTTAATCCCAACTTTTGTGCGTTTTTAAACATGGAGGAGAAATTCCTGAAGTCTTCCTTGCAAGTGGAAATTCCAAACAATTCCAAACGTTCCTTTGGTATCTGTAAGGAATCTTGACTACAAGATAATTCTGTTTATTTCCTCATCCTCCAGGTAAAAGTTTGTCTACACCAGTGCAGTACCGTCGCAAACCATCGGGGGCAGTGTAGCGACAAATCAAGTAGGACATGACAAATGTCTGCAAACGTGATGTAAAAGAAAAAGTGATTGATTTAAAGGCCTTAAAGGTCGCTGCAGAGGGTCGGGGACTTCGATGGACGCCTTGTTTGAAACAAACATGTTTATTTTGTCGTAGAGGAATCGCTCTGCCACGCAACAGCTTTGAGGAAGAGCTCTTAAAATTCGCAAGCGATGTCTAACAGATTCTCGTATCACTTGAGAGGACAAGTGGATCAGAAGGAGAACAGATATCCTCCAGCTGTCTGCTGCGATCAGTTGAAGAGCTGTTTAAAACAGTTCGCTCAAAGCGAGCAGCAGCTGCACGACTGAAAATGTTAAATTTTTTCCCTACGAATTGGATCGTATCATCCGTCCCGTGTCTGCGACCACTTATCCTGTTGCCCATCAGCAGCTCCAGAGGAGCAGACGTTCTACGTGAGGGTGGGTTCAAGAGGGAACAAGGGTAAATCCTGAAGCGCTCACCAGTCTGTAGAGCTCCGTGACGCTGATTTCATCCGGGTCAACCATGCTGAACTCTCGCCTGGGGACCAGGTCCAAGCACAGCTGCCTGAAAAACAGATTAACATGCAGTGATCAGACGGATCATATGAAACAACTGTAAAATCACTCTTCAAGGTGGTTCGGACCCACTAGTGACATTTACACTCCAACCAGACTTGTAGGACCCCCCCATGTGGTCCGACTGAATCAGCTGGACAGAGATTAAGGTAAAAATCTCTCTCCTTTTACCTCCTGCTAGACTTTATCTTTCCCATCATTCCTGCTCTCCTCCATCTCTTCCTATCCTCACCCCCACCCCTCTCTCCAATTCATCTTCTTCTTATTCCCCTTATGGATGACCCCTTGTCTCCTTGTCAGCAATAACAGACAGGCCTGGTCGGCCATACCCCAGCAAGAGACTCCTCCTTCTCCTAGCTCGGAAAAGGGTGAACAGAGAGAAGATGGCAAGTTAACTGAACCGACGTGGATAGAAAACGACAGACGAGGGGACATTTTTTTTATTTTTGCCCCAACAGCATGGAGAGGAAAGGGAATGGAGGGTGTTCCCAGGACGAGGAGGAAAACTCTTGATTGAGTCAGGAGTTCGTCTACAAGGACGGCAAGAGACGACCAAAGACAGTGGAGGTAGAGAAAGAGTCTGAGAGGGATGGATAGAAGAAGCCAAAATTGGTTGCTGAAAGTCGTTGGGGTCCGGTTAGCGCCGGGGGAGACAGGTGAGAAGGAGTGTGGGTGGGGTTCAGGCAGCAGGAAGTCAACGATGATGGATGTTTGTGTTTTATGCCCTTTCAACAACTGCGAACCCAACAACTCAATTGTTGTTGGGTCATCAGAAGGCACCAGAGATTGACTTTTATTTACAATAAAAGCATGAAAACTATGTTACAGTCCAACATTTCTCTTGTCTAGACAAGGATTAAATTGCAGTCCGTCCTGCCGTCCTTGAAAAGATAAAAATTGACAGAAGAAAACAAAAAAATGTGGAAAGGAGTCTGGTCATGACGTATGAAATAAATTTTCTTGAATCTTTTTTTATCAAGGCAATAAAAAGTAAATGTTTCTGGTGTACAACTGCGTTACCGTGCAGCAAGAAGATGACTTTTACAAAAGAAATAAAGCTATCTGAATGTTCCCTGAGATGGATTTCTGCTCTTGAGTAAACCTCTAATCACTGGTTATTGGATTTCATAAGATGTAGAGTGAGTTGAATCCAACGGCAGAACACGGGGCAGAAAAATCAATCCAAAAAGTAGCAGCAAAGTTAAACTGATGAATAATGAATGACCTGAAAAACAACCCTAACAACACAGATAGAATCTTTTTGACTTAAAACTGCAAAAACTGTCCCAGAAGACATTGTTAGACTTTTAAATAAGAAGAGAGGTCATCCTGGTACTTACTCGTTCCCCCAGTCCAATCGGGCCGTGATGTGCTGCTTAACGTCCCTCATGCGGTCGTGGGTGAGGTGGCCCACCAACACCTGCCTCCTCAGGTCCAGGATTTCATTCATCACGTGCCAAAGTCGGTGGAACAAATCCCCCTCGTTCTTCTGTGAAAGGAGGAAACGGTTGAGGAAAGGAAAAGGAATTGAGAGTTGGTCCGAGGCAACGAATGAAAGAGAAATCAACAAGAAGGAAAGATTGACAGGAAAATGAAAGAGCGACCCAGTTGTACCAAATAAATGAAGGAAAAGAAGGGGCATTAAGAGTCAAACGCTGAAAGACGAAGACTGAGGAGCATAAAAAGGATTTGTTCAAATTAGCCGTAGCATCCTGCTGCTTTTTTGCAGCGCTTTCATCCGTCCAATCAATCAAGCTAACGAATGCCTGATCGTTTGAACCGCCGGCTTCACGTCTGTTGGACTGATGGTCCTTTCTTACCACATACAGCTGCTTCCACATGGCGCCCCAGTCCCGTAACGTTGACGTCATCTCCGTAATGACGGAGTCTTCCACAGGGATGACCGTCTCAAATTGCCTGTAAAGAGACGGAACCAGGCCTTAAGAGTAAAATCCAAACATCCAACAGTTCCATTCGCCCAACAGGAACAAGAATTACCCTTTATTCTTGACGTGGGCATTCTTCAGGTGGATGTAGCTCGATGGGAAGATCCCCTTTGGGAAGAAGATAACACATGTGGGTCCTTCATTTCTATTAGCATTCAATGTAAGCACGTGGTTAGCAGGGCTAAGTGGATATTTGTAAAGCAAAAGGCAATCGATCTGAACAGAAAGTGGCAAAATGAAGGCGAGGATTGGCCACAGGTGAGTCAGACCTTTAGCAGATGTTGTCCATGTATTATCTGTCAGTCAATAGTATTTAAAGGCAAAACTTGCATCATTACTGAGGGTGCTGCTATGCTTAAATGAGGTTGTCAATGAGTTATCAGCAGAAAAAGGCAAATAAATCACCTTGACGTTTGGGTTCTTCAGGATGAATCCTCGGTACCAGCCTGCAGAGACAAAAAGCATCATTAGAATGTTCACTTAGACTTCATCCCCTGTTTAGACGTAGGAGGTATGGAAATATAGTGTTGGAAACAACTGTACGATATAGAGAAAGATGCTTGTGTTATGTAGGTTTCAATGAAAGTGAACCAAAACTTTCAATTTTCATTCCAATGCAGTGATGAATTCACAATCCTTTCACTCTCATTGACAACGGAATACAAATGTCAACGTCATTGTAGACTCTGTACACTTTCTTTTCTTTTTTGCAGTGACCACAGCTTCATGCACAACAAAGTCAAACCAATGACACAGGAAGCCAGAAACCCTACAGGCGTTGCCACAAACATTGCAGCAGCTGCAAAGAAACAGATGTGACCAAAAAAGGTTGCAAAGCTGAATATGCAAACACCAATCAGCGCTAGCTCCAAATTAGTACGAGATAAGTGTTCTTACAAACCCAAACATTGATTAAAATGATTTTAAAAATTATACTGGATTTGTTTTCCAAACAAACAATTGAAGCTCCTTCAGATCGTAGCATTAGCTAGCTAACGTGTAAATTTATTAGGTTTAGTGTTTGGTTGGTTTAATCTGAGCATCCATGACTCAGGTAGTTCCAACAAGAACACTGATGTAATATTAATTACATCAGTGTTATTGTCTTATTATGTAACTCATTTTCAAAAATGAGTTATAATAAGACATTATTATAACTATAGCTAGCTGTGTTGCTAGCTATAGCAACACAGCTGTAAAAAAAAACAAAAACAGCAGGATGTGGAACCTCGAGGAGAAGCAGGTACAGGCGGTCTTAGGGTCAAAGTTCCAAAGAAATCAAATCTCCAAAGAAAAAGGAACTAGCTAGCTGAAGCTAAAGTGGAGGCTACAAGTTAACTATTAGCCAATAGGAGCAGAATTAGCTCAGTAGCTAGCTCAGTCCACTAGGACTCGGTTTGGGGTCCGGAGGGTGGCCAGTTCAAGACCAGTTTGGACCAAAAGTATGTGAACTGCTAGTTGGAGAGGTTCCCTTGAGCAAGGCACTGAACTCCACAAGGTGCTCACAGGACGATACATGGTTGCCCTTTCTCTCTCTAGTAATCTATAGACTGTACAAATGTGCTAAAAGTCATGGATAGTTAAAATAGTTAGCCAAGTCAACGATGGATTAAACAGCTAACTTATTGTAAAGGATAAGCAGCACAAACAGCTAGCTTAAGGTATTTAACTAATGAACAGAAATAAGTTAGCTGCTGAATAACAATGTTGAATTAGTCAAAACTACCATAACAGTAATTATTAGTCTAAAGTTGTCAGTAACAGCTAGCCAAAAGTATTAACTAAACTATAAAAAAAGTTCCAATAGTTGGCTCAAGTTGGGGACAAACCGGTCAAATAATTAACTTTTTAATGAATAAGAATTTGAAATATTTAGCTACAAATAGCACAAAAACACAATTTACTTAAAATAATTTGAATAAATTACAGAAAGTACAAGATTAGCATTTAGCTACAAATGTGAGCAGGAAATATTAGCTACAAGAATTGAATAACAGTTGAAAAACTTTGAAATATAACAAATATATTTTAAATAATGTGTAAATTGCTACCTAAGAGCAGGAGATAAAGCTATGAGCAAAAGTGTGTGAACTGTAGCAACAGTTAGCTTGAATTTTTTAGACAGGTTTCCTGAGTTTTACATCAGTTTAACTCTACAGCCTGATTTTTTTTACGCAGCAATTAGCCTTAACAGACAGGAGCCACACGTCAGTCACAATACTTTAACACAGGAAGTGTCAACGGCATCAGCAATTAGTCTGACTCCTCTGCTTGCAGGATGTTGATTTCATTCCTCCGTTGTGCATCAAACTTTCCTCTGACTGAGTTATTGTCTGTTTCCTCTCTGCGATATCTCGCCCTCGTCCCTCCGCCTGCACGACCGACCGACCGCTCGACCGGATGATTCTTTTTGTTATGAGCAACGCCTTCCATCCCGTGAAGGGGAAGTGAGACAGCACGCCTTTGTGCACGGATACATATTTGTGGTCAAGGTGTGAATGAGGCCTGCTGAGGTTGGGTGATTTCAAATGATGCGGGAAAAAAGAAAAGAAAATACAAAAGAGGAGAAAGAATGTTGGAATTTTTTTTTTTTTTTTTTTTTAAAAGCATGCAGGCTTGATTGGAGAGACAGACGGCGAAAGAAAGAGAGCAACCAGAGGAGAAAAACAGACTCAGCGTGGGCAGGAAGGCGAAAAGCCGCCAGTCTGTGGTGCAGGAAAAACAGCTAACATTTTGCTCTTTTTGTGCAAAAGCTGCCCCACAATATCCTTCAAGGAGACAACTTTCTCCGGCTGCATCATACCTTCACACTTCTCCAGGATCTGCACCGTGTCTCCGATTTCCAACGGGAGGCCATGCTGGACGGTCCCTCGGAAACTGGCCAGCACTACAACAAAAAGGACACGCACACACATGCTCGGTTAGTTTTGACATTAGTTATGCAAAGGTCCTGAGCAAAAAGAAAACAGAAGCCGGAGAGGAGGTGCGGTCGATAATCTGTGTAGGTGAAATAAAATCAAAGGTAGAAAAATATCCCTGCAAAAAAGCTCATAATAGTAGCGCAGAAGCTGGACTTACATAAAACACATTTAGCATCTTGCTAACGCTAAAGATGTAGCTTGTGTGAGACATGGAGGATGGAAGTGTAACGACACTGTCATCCAGAACGGAGAAGAATCCCACTGCAGCTAAAGAATTTAATTCCTTCTGCCTGCAGGGCTCATCCGATGCACCTGAACGCACCGTTCCAAACAGCACTGAGAGGATTTACACCCCAGCTTAAATATAATCCAGCCCAATTTTTAAGACACGACAACTAACATCAGGAGATCTGACACATGTTTTTGTTCAATAAATCCCAAAAAAATCATAAAATTCTATTTTACTCAGCGTCCTGTGAGGCAGAAAAGCTGTTTTGCATTTACTTTGATGAAATAAAAAGAAGGAAAACTGAATTTATTTCAATACATCACAGATAAATTTCACAATTTCTGTATTAAAACTTGTTTTTTAAAGTTAAAAAGTTAGAAAAAAGGGTTTTCTTTCCATCAGAGCAGCCCACATCCCAACAGAGGTTATAAATGAAATTCCATCCGCCCACTCCATCATGCTGACGGTGACAACAGCATCCAGACTCCCTGGACCGTCTGAAACTGGATCTGCGTTTTATTCCGTTTTCTACAGGAGCCGGGAAACGCAATCTTTACAAGGGATTTGTCACGAGCGCACATCTGACTTTGTAATTCATCCAAAGGCCAATCACTCACAAACACACACCGACACTGAGGCAATCGCAGCGCACACACACACATTTAACACTCACACTCTGTGCCCAATGCATGAATTATCCAAGTGACTTTCCCAGCTGCAGCCGACTAAATTATTCAGACTCGAGCTGCCGTGTTTGCTTTATGCTGTGAGACAAACGTCAATCCGCCCGCCACCTGCTGCCCGTCGCCCAGGTATCCGTCTGACAACCCGACCACCGAATGACGCCACGATTGTCCCGGCATTGCTTTATAGGGGTGCAACAGGAACGGGCAGGGCAAGAAACTGCAAGAAATCCATTTATCCTAACAAACAATGTTTAAGAAGAAGAAACACTATGGCGACACATAGTATGGCGTCCAACAAGCAGCTTTTGGAGGCCGCTGCCTTGCCGAAAGGAACCTCAGCAGTGCTCAGAAGGGGAAATGGTGCCTCTCCAACTCCAGTTTCCGATTTTTGGTCCATGTCAGTCTTGAACCGGCCACCCTCCGGTCCCCCCAAGAAGTCATTGGTATCCTTTGAGGATAAAGTTTCTAGACGTCATCAAAAAGAAAACTCTGATCCCTCAAGACACCCCCCAAAAAATAGAGTTTGATCCTGTGTGACACCGGGACCGCTGGGGCGGAGCCAGACTATCCAGACGCTACGCAGACGTTAGCCTGGAAGAGCCAGGCACTAACTGGGTGGTGGGGGGGGGAGTAACAATACGGACTCATCCTCCAGAGGAAGCGTGAGCGGCGGGTTTACGCTGATGCGCTGTGTCAGCGTGTTGACGCGCTGTCAAGACTTCACCGCGAAAGCGAAGGTCGCAAAGGGGTTAGCCGAGCTCGACCTCAGTCTGGTTTGGCTTTTCACACGCTGCAGAATTGTTTTTATCTTCTTTTATTGTGTTAAACCGACCACCAGACAAATTAACCACACTTAAGATTTATTTTTGGAACCGCTTTGGCTTTATTAACAAAGAAAACGATTACGATCTGCACCGCCGCCTCGCCTATCTTGATCCGACGAAGCTGAAATCAGAGGTTGCGTGAGGACGTCGTCGCTGCGTTTCACCTTCCTTCATCGAGACTTTATTTCTGCGCTGCTTTCAAGTCCATTCTGCTGATCTGACATCACCAGAAAGGCAGCAGCTCGCTTCAGACTGGCTCGTGTTTCAAGTCGCGGCCTGTCAAACCGCGTTACATTTGGTTTGCTTGTCACTCCGTCGGAGCCTCTTAGAAGAGGAAACGCCGCCACGGGCCCCCGAGTAAAGAAATACATATTTTTTAAAAAACAACACTTCTTTCAAAATAAGGGTCGACTGAACACCACCAGTGATCAAAGCTCGATGTTATGTTGCTGCTACGCTTGATTTTACAGATTTCACCATGCAAGCGAAAATAATTGAAAAAAAAACCATGAAGACACCGTCGATTACCGTTTGAGCCAAATCACTTGGCAAATTCCACTTAAAGCACTCGTTAGAGTGGCTTTTAACCTCATTAGCCTGCCCCTTTCTTCTCCCTGACTGATCTGACAATGATTCCAGAGAATAGTCCGCCCCCACGTGTTCATTACACGGCGTTTATATCATTAATATGCTAATTTAAAACAGCACAGCAACTGGTGGTGCTCCGGTAGCTGCTGCCAAATGTATGGATCATGAATATTTAATTGCCTTGTGTGAGAATGTAAGTTAGATTTACCAAATGCACACATTCGCATGGATGCACAAAGGACAAAAAAAAGGTTGCTAAGTCTGAAGAGGAGGAAGATTGAAATCCAAATTGGGAAACGATGCTAGTTTTCATGCTGTTTCTGGAAAAGCAGGCACCTAATAAACAGATCTAAATGTTAACCGTACCAATAATTCTGTCCGCTGCGCATTCAGCTCTCTGTAGGTTCACCGTCCAAAAGCAAAGAGCTGCCAGACCAATAGAGCCTTTGATTCCAGCAATGTGACTAAAACATTCCTACTCTGACCAAAACCAGCTCAGCTATGTTTAGTCTCAGCCAACTGCGTGAACCCGGCCTTCCTTCTGAAAGGCTTCAAGCGTGCGTCTTCAAAATGCCGGCAAGTCGCATCAAAAAATGATGCAAATTCAAAGGTCGACGCCGGCCCCCAAAAACGGACTAAATCTGGCACGCGTGTTCAGACAAAGAGGTATGAATCGCGCCGCGGACAAAAGATGTACCGGTGGAATCACCCAAGAGGAACGGCGTTTTTTTTTTTTACTTGCTGATGCATCACCAGGTTTCCTTTCACCACCTCTGTGAGAGCGGAGATAGCACCAAAGAAAAAAACTCTGGAGCAACAATAACCCATCGCTCCAATCACGTCGGGCTTTCAAGGAAAGCAGAGTCGTGTGTGAGGAATGTATTCGGAAGAGTAGTGCAAAAAAGCCGGCGGCGCGGTTTCATTTCAGCATCGCTTTGAATCGGGATGTCGTCTGCAGACGCGTGAAGGGATCCCGAAAATAAAGCAGGATGTACAGCTTCTGAAGTTATCAGCAAACGCATCCGTGACAGCGAGGCCGATGGCAATTTATGCATTGTAACAGTGCGAAAGGGATTTTAACATGGAAGACAAGTAAAAACAAGATTAGTACGATTAGCACGATTAGCTAATCAGCTTTAGACGGAGCTGTAAAAAAGGAGGGAAAACAAACGCACATAAAAATAAAAGCGTCATTCGCTCCATCCAACCGGCCTGAGCATAAGAAATCATAAATGAGTCGGATTAAATAGTAATATAGGTCACCGAGTTAAAAGCTCACCTTGTTCCCAGGCTTTATTTTCACTGTGTGTGTGTGTGTGTGTGTGTGTGTGTGTATGTTTCACGCCCAGCTGAGTGCATGCATTAGATAGCCCACTGATGCCAAAGTTGAGATGAGGTGATTGTGATAATCCTCTTACGAGAATTTATCTCACCTGTGCAAATGAGTATTTATCGGCGGAGCATGAAGCCGTTATTCCTCTTTATGTCGACGAGATGTCTCTATAACGCGCCGACTGAATTATTCCACCAGGTTTTGAGCATCATGTTAAAGAACCGCCGTCTAATACCGTCTCACTTTTGCGGCGGTTAATCTCTTTTTATAATACCACGGGGGGGGGGTAACCGGTCACAGCCGGTGACACGCGTGAAACATGAGGGTCGGGTTCCCATGACTCAACTAAATGGACTTGTTTTCAATAACAAGGAAAAACCCAACTTGGTGCTTAATGCTCGAGTAAACGCTCAAAAATAAGCCGACTAAGCATGAAAGAGAATCTATCATCACCACGGCAACAGGATTATTTGTCGTAAAGCAGTAATATAGGAAATAAAGAAGGTATTTTTCATTCTAGGATTAATTTCCAAGTAATTTATGACCATTTGAACGCCTGTTGCTTTCCTAGTCGTGTGTACGTTTATTAATTACTGCCTTGGTGTGTTCGGAGGTTCACAGTTGGTGCGATAATACAATTAGTTAGGAGGATTCTGTTTAAGAAATCAGCTGTTACGGTGAAAATGTTCCCTCCCCCGATGCCGTTTTCCCGTCGCTCGATAAATACCACCTACACATGCTGCGGATGTAGAGAAATCCAGTTTTTGTACGGCGCTGGGGAGGTCCAAAGGGCTTCGGAGAAGGTTAACGACATAACCGCCGGCGAAGCACCGCTTCAGATAAATAACAAACAGTCCCTCATGTGTTAGCAAGATGTTTATTCACACATCCAGCAGATACAGAGCGGCATTAGCATGCTAGTTCAACCTTTATCTGCCTGCTGGGTAAAGGATGGTAGCGTAGGGCGGATTTTTTGGACCTAAACCAAAACAATGAGCTGAAAGACGCTAAAGCGCTCCGAAGAGCTGAAAGGAGTCTAGAGAGTCAGGCGAGAATTCAGGGTATGAATCTTTTCCTCTTCAAATTGTTCAAATAAAAACACTTGATGACATGAACCACACACAAATATCATGCTAATGCTAAAGTTGGGCACTGCTTTCCTTTAGAGAGTGTTGATTTGATTTTCAGCGGCCGACAAAGTCACACCAACAACCGGTGCCTCCACATCCGCCCACGCTGCAGAAAGCGTGGACGACGAGCGGAGTAAGAACCTGCTAAAATATAACGATGTGGAGGAAGACGCATGAATACCGCGCATGCAAACGACTTAGGGGAAGTGTCGTAGAGAGAAAGAGAGAGTCGCTCAGACGGAGATGATAAAGGAGAGAACGTCCACCTGATGAAGCAGAAAGAAAAAAAGCAGAACAACGAGCGGATAACCATCTGCTTCACTTCCTGCAGGTAGAACCGATGAAAGAGGGAGTGCCATGTGAAACCTGCAGCATCAACACGCCTAGTTCTCAGTCTGAGTCACCCGACCTCTCCACTTCCTCTCTAATGCACTAGAAGAAGAGATACAATTGACCTCTATCCTCACTTTATGCTCATTTAAATCAAATTAATCTGGACAGAAGCTCATGTTCAGAAGCAGACGCTTCAGGTCCACATGGAGGACGACGAACCTACGATGACAAAGTGATGAAACTAAACCTATCAAAGCAGCAAAGGTGTGGCATTAAATAAATAAAAGAGCAGGGAAGACAACACTATGACGTCTCGGTTTAGATATTTATTTGTGTCAGTGCAGCCGGAGGAGAGATTTCTGCTGACTGGGGAGGAAAGGAGACGAGTCTGGGTAAAGACAGGAGAGGAGGTGAAGGACAGATGAAGGAGATCAGGGAGGAGGCAAACGATGGTGTGGAGAAAGACAATAGGAAAGCAAAGGAAGAGAATTAGCTACTGCTGGATGGTGACTCAAGGATGATACACTTTAAGTTTCTGAAACACACACTTGAAATCTACAGATACAATGCTAACAACCCTACAACAACTGCTTAAACTCCATTTGCACAAGATTCCGAAGCTTGACAGGTTTGTTACCCTTCATTGGAGAATCAGGAAATGCAGATTGTCCCGCTCTGGCCTGGATGGACGTTTGTGGCTTTAACCGCCACCAAAATCTCAACGCAAGCAAACACCGTTGGAAACTAGCAATAAATAAGACGCCGCGATCCCTCTCTCTGTCTCTCTGACATACTCATCTTTTCTGCAGAGTGTCAGCTTATGAGAGAAAATTGCTCTCCGCATCCAGTCGAGAGTTCCTTCATCCCGCAGGAAATAAAAACGGTATAGCAGGACTTTGGGAGAAGGACTCCGGTGATCCCGTGGCTCAGATATAATATTAGGGCTTAGAGCTGAATCTGATGTGTTCTTTCATTATGAAACTCTCTGCTTCTGCATATTGCCTTAAATTTGGGTTGATGACTGCAGGAGAATGTCATTTTTGTGGTTTCTTAAATGAAAGAATTGGACCTTGAACTTTTAGGCAGGTCTTTTTCCAGCTTGAAGCGTCCCAGTGTTGATGTGCTGGAATGAAACCATTAGACTGACTCTTATCAAACCGGACAGCTGGTGCTTACCACCTCATTAAACAATACTTCCCCACCAATCTCCGATTAAAAGCATTGGCACACGTGCAGCATCACATATGATGGGTTGCTGAGGATGAAGACGCACACAAACACCTGACGTGTGATGTCACACCTATGCTGAACAGTGATAGGATGGATCACGCTTCACTTTTAGCCAAACCTGCTGGATTCTGACAATCAAGTCAGCTGTTTTCAATGCCAGTTGGGTTTTAAGGCACAACATCACTGCTGCTCTCTCGATTGTGGGCTGCAAGCCGTCACACTAAAGCCCACAGATGGCAAACGAAGTTACACCAAGTAATTGGTCCAAAATACAGCTTTTCTGAGCCAAAGTCTATAGTATTATTCAGTTTTTCACAAATTCTGGAGATACTGCAAGCGGACAAGCAAGAGATGTTCTTATAAAAGGTAATTCTACGATGCATCCCTGGTAATAAAAGGGCAGCGAAGGGTTCCTTCTCCATGGTTGAGCTCGATCTCTCCCAGAGCAGCAAAAATAATGACATTTTTCACCTTAATTTCTGTCAAAAACCACAGTCAGGTCTGTTGAGGACATCTAGGCATCATCTTTCTGCAAATCTGAGGACTTTAGTGTACCACATACAGAGAGGAGAGACGCAATGAAAAGGACCTGTCTGAGGTTAAAGTCGATGAACAAATTAAATGAGGAAGAAGGGACAATATTGATTGAAAACCTCAGCGGTCATTCACTTCTAAAGGAGGTGCAGATCATAAGTCTTGGTTTAATGTACAGCTTCCACTGTGAAACGCAGAGATGTAAAGATGACCTCGTGCTGCTGCGGCAAATTGGCTGAGCAGACCAAAAATTTGTTGCTTCCTGTTTAGTTTAGTTTAGTTTTTCCCATTTACACTTCAAATCTGGTTTCTGTTCCCATATCTACTGAAATTCTGTCATCAATCACAAACAGTCTTGTATAAGTCCAGTTCTTTGCAGACAAAATGAAAGCGCCAATCCCGCCGGAGGTGGAGTAGAGGTGGTGCTGTGTTCGTGTTCTATACATTCCCTTTACATCCTGACCTAGTAGCCTTCAATCTCCCTTGAGCTAAAACAAAGAGCTCAGTGACAAGCAGAGACCACATCAACGAGGCGAGAGCTGCATTGGTGAGTGAATCCAGTCACGGGGAGAGTATATAAAAAGAACAGCAGTGAATGAAAAGACCACTGTGGGTCATCGCCGCTGAGCCCAACGGCCACCAAGAGGAGGTTACAATGTGAGATGTGTCCTCGGATTCATTGCGTGGGGCCAAGAAGCTTCAACCTAAACTCTCACGGTCACTAGAACGAGGCATGTGCGAACACAGCGCCCTGGCTCGGCGTGAACACTGACAGACGGCGGTAGCCGCGGAGCACAAACGGTGGTGGTAGTGGGGGGGCGACGATGACTTCAGAGGAAGTGGCAGAATTGGAGTAAGTCAGAGGAACACACTCGAACAGACATAATGGCTCGACTCAAGGGCACGCAGATGGCAGGTGCTGCACAAATACAAGCCACTGGAGCATGGCTTATTATCGCTTAAACCGGCCAGCCAGCAACAGATTCACCGCTCCATAATGGGAAGGTTTGAATATGTCCATATGCCTTAAAACAAGACGAGAGGCTAGGCTAATAGAAAAGGGAGACAGGCAGCGGCAAAGCCAGAAACTCAACGTCAACAACACGACAAAAGGGTCTCTAATCAATCGATGGATTGCTGAAGAAAGAAGACTACTAAAGGACTCGTTGCCTTTCACACCACTACTCATTCCATTCTTCTGTTTCGCACTAGGAGTTCTTCACATGTACAAAAACATTATTAAATGGAGGAGAGAAAGATGTAAAATAAAAGTAAAAGGCACCCGAGAGAGTGAGAAAATCCTGAGAGGTAATTGAGGACAAGGCAGAATTGCTCTTTGCGAAATCTACTTCTGGTTTAAAAGAAAATGGAAAGCGGTATTTGAAGTCCTCAAAGGAAGTGATCACAACTCTGATACACGGCTGATTCTGCTTCGTACTAACAAATCTTTGTGATTCCTAGATGAGTTGTTGGCAATGATGTGCAATCGGCATAATTGTCATGCATCTTTTACGAAACATGCCCCTTTCTGTGTTGCTAACTCTGTCATTGATGGGAATGTTGCTTTAAAAGTCCATCGTTCACAGACTGACCTAAAATGTAACCTGGAAATCTGTAAGCAGCACAGTTGAGGTTCTTAAATGCCTCCAAACAAAGAGCCATTCAACAGGGTGTTCTGAGTACAGAGTGTACCACCGGGTACCAGACCATTCTAAGCAATGGCCAAAGTTTGTATGCTCTTCCAAAAGTCCTGCCGGACTCAATAAAGACAGGAGAGGAGGCTATTTTATTACAATAGTGTTGCTCCCACAATGACAACACAACGACAGCAGCCAGAGACGACTGAACCTCGAAATCTGACAAGAGCAGAATCTGTCATGTAGCCCAAGCCTCAGAATGAAAATAAAAGGTTTTCTTGTGGTACATGCAGAGTGAATGAGTGTGTGTCCGTGTTTCCATGTCTGTACTGGCACCGATAGTCATTCTTTCCTATACAGAGAGCCTCACACACTGAAAACTGAAAAATAATGGTCAGATTCCACGGCTTGTTAGCGTGCCAGTCCTTTTTTTGACATCTGCTATCAGTCAGGCGGATCAATAATGGATGCCACACACACACACACACACACACACAAGTTTGAAATGTGTTCAAGTTCTGGGGCCGCACAAGTCAAGGAAGGTTGATTTTACAAAAGGTGTTATCGCTGCATCTAATGGCTTTCTGTGGGAAACGGGTTCCTTCCTGTTAACTCCAGTCGAGCATACAGTCAGGACAAGAAAACCTTGTGAAAATAATCCAAGAGGTGACACGGGAAGACTTTGCTTTCACAATTAACATCTCTGCATTGTGTGTTTTCGTGCACGTGGTCAGACATTCCTGCAGGGCTAAGGGGTTCAGCTGTTGTCGAGGCTATTTTCCTGTGCCCTGCATGCCATTGGCAGATCAAGGAGGATTACTCACGGACGCGAAGACCTTTGGGTGCCCGAAGAGATGGAGGAAAATAAAGTGAACCTTCGTGGTTTGGAGCACATTATTCTTTCAGGAATGTGTTTTCCAGAGCAAACCAGGAAGGAAAATGACATGTCCAAGAGCAACAGAGAGAGAAAGACAAAGGCAGAAGGAGAGTAGCCAATAAAGGCACGAAGATAATTAACCGGTACTCCACTGTCGCGCTAGAAAATCCCTGGTGCTCGCTTTGAATTGTGCTTTGGCTTGAGGAGCTGCTTCATATGCTGCAGCATCATCGTGCCCACAAGAACAAAGAGGACCCTCTCTAATTTGTTCTGGAATGACTCTTGATTCTGTCAGGGCCCCCCCCCCCAATGGATGAGAGTCCCAATTCCCCTGTATATCCTTCAGAGTAAATTGAGAGGGAGCTCGGCCAGGCTGGTTCAGACACGGCGGCCAGACGGAGGCCGTTCTGTGAGAGAGAAAGTGTCAAAATGATGCCTGCGCTCGGCTAATTTACTAGCGCTTGTTGTGCGCTCAGGCAAATCAATAGAGTGGAGTAAGAAGTGGCAGGGATGGAGCGGGAAAAAAAGTGCCCTAGTTTCCTGATTTAGGTCAACGGCAGTTTTGTGCACCCTAATGCTGCCTGTAATTAAATAACACTTGTTAAAAAAAGTCCACACTTGACGGATGAGAGAAAAGGGAGGGATGAGGCCGGGGTGATTAATTCCATCTTTGTTTTGTCTCCTCCCCTGGTTGGCAGCAGGAAGGTAGCCTCATTTGTGCGGCCGTTCAACGCTTGGTGCCTCCCCCGGGACAGGAAGTAAAAAGATTCTAATGAGCTACAGAGAGTCCCCCGAAACACAACGGGCAGAGGGAGGCGCACCGGAATGGCGCTCCGCCAGGCTTGGCAGCTCGACGCCGGGGAGGAACTCCACCCGGACCGTCAATCGGCAACCAGTCACACCACGTTTTGTTGTATCTCTGCCTCCATTCAGCCTATATTAATTGCATTTTTATTCCACTTTCATTCATTTTCTTCTAGCACGGTACACGAGCATTGCTCGTGCAGCTCAACAATATTTAGAATTTAGCCTTTTTAATCATTATAAGTGGAATACAGTGTCTACCGAAGTGCGCTACGTTCCGAGACTCACGAAAGGCTTCCTGACGCTGTCAGCCAATAGCATGCGCGCACGGTATCACGTGACTACCTACTAAAATTCCGCAATGAGGCAAAGTCGCGTGTGTTGATGCGCGAATGCGCGAGGGATTACTGTATATTTAATTTTTGGACTCATGCAAGAGTTTGAAGAAGTTTTGGGAACATTTTTAAATAAGTTATTGTCGACAAAATAGCCTACAGAACGAGGGAAGTTTCATCGCATTTCAAAATGTTTTCATATGATGTTTAAATTCTCAATAAAATAAATAAGGTTGGTATTCAATTTATATACAACTGCTTAACAGGCCCAGTTACATCCAGTGTCATCCAGTCTGTACTAATGGAAGCAGGTTACTGGTGCATTGGGATAGCCTGTGTAAAGAGGATTATGGCTGCATTCCAGATGAGGGCAGGAAGGGGGGTGAGCGTGAGCGGGGAGGTGGGTGATGCATCACCACTGATGATGTCTGGAAACATTCCCCTACAAATCAATGGCCTGGTTCAGTCACTGCCACTACCATAGTGACCTCTGAACTCCATGCACGCTGCAGGAAATACAGGAACCGGGTGTGATTCTGCAACGTTGGAATATTTATGAAGCATAAACACACAATGTCCAGGTTGGTGCAAGAGACATTTTCTGCATCAGAAGACGAAACATATGTCATAAATGTGTGCAGTGCGGCGTACTCCGGTATTTTTAGCATCCCATTATGTCAGCATGGCACAGCAGAATCCCAACGCCCGTCCGAAAGGATCTGAGAGAGGAAGGAGAAGGGAGAAGATGCAACTTGTGCATAAGCTCGGGCGACACGAGTTGCTCGCACGTGTCCTAGCTGTGAAGGAGGTGTTATGCTTTTCACAAGTCAAATTAAGTTCGTTTTTCACAGGCAGCAGGGGCGACAAAATACCCGCTGTAGTGGCGCACTGGAGTCACAAAGATGGGATTGACAACAGGAGGCACTGATCTCTGGCGCTACACTATCGCTCACACGACTCTTTCAAGTTTAACTACTCAAACGACATGAAAGCATCTTTGTTCAAACTTGCCAAAGGTCTGGAAGATGATACTGACCTTTGTTATGGCCTAGTGAGGTCATAATGGAGTCTGTGGCAGGTCATTAGCCAGTAGATAAATAGGTAGGGGGCGGGGGGAAACACAATCCGGAAAGAGATTTCCATTATTGATCCATTAACAGCAGAGATTACTCTATGGGAAATACTTCCCGTTGGGTTGTGATGCTATATTTAAAACCCGGATGCCCTTGGGAATGAAATGGAATCAATCTCTATGCTTGTCAAAGGGGTCTTTTGAAGTTAATACCGGCAAATGTGGGCATTTCTCACTCCTGTGACGCTAGCATGTGGAAGTTCTACCTCGCCCAACGCAAAACGCCCGTTAACAAAAATAGATAGAGACCTCAGAAGGTATGTGAACCATGCACCGGGGGGGAGGAGGGTAGCCATAAGGTCTGGTTTGTGCTCATGTTTGTACATACCCAGCATACATACAATCAATAATTCCTCATTCCTGTCAGCTCCTCCGTCGGACTGAACCAACCACCGGAGGGGGTTCCATGAGTCGCCATGGCTGGGGCCGATTGCCTTTACCCTCCGACAAAGGCTCTCGACAGACGGGTGGGGGGCTTTCCTTCTCGGCCCCCCACACAAAAGGGATCAATTTCAACCGCTTTTAGCAGGGCCACTTTCAGCTTTTAGTTCACACTCCCTCCCCTGAGGCTGAGACTGGTGGAAAAAGCAAAATAAAGACACCAGGTAGACGCCACCAGAGAGTGTAGCTAGGGGCAAAAATGGCCACTTCAAGTCAGTGATGATTAAATGCTCCTTTTGAGTAACACCTGGTGTGAGGAAACAAACAGACTACAAAACCTGGAGTGACCCTGAGATCTTATTCAGCGCTTCATGCTACAAGAGTTAGTGCATCAATACGTCTTAGCTTAGCATAAAATCTGGCTTTTCTTGTTTGTTGCACCAGTGTGCATCAAACAAATATTAAATGTCTTCATTCTAAGCTTTGGAATTACCAGACTGAGCATAAAATGAACTGAGACAACAGTAAGGAGTCATCCATCTTTCTTTCAATACATTCTTCGTTTCAGATGTACATAAACTACATTATCTGCCTTTAATAGGAATAAAATGTAAAATTATAATAAGGATCTTGCAATTATCTGTTATATTATTGGTGGCAAAACAAATACACTGTGTGCAACCCTTGCAAGAAAGGATTCCCAGCCTACTGGGTTAAAAGGAATTCTCTGTCCCACTTCCAACAAGCAAATCTTACAATGCTCTGCGATGCCAATGTTTGGATGTGCTAGAAGAAAGCTTGAAAAGGCCCCATTCAGTCAACGGTGAGTTTCAAGACTTGGGAAAATACTTGGTCTTCCCCTCGCCTGACAAACAAGACTTCCAATGATGCAGCAGTTCCAACATTTGATTCAAGATAAGTATTTAACCAAGAAATCTCTCTCTGTCTTTCTACTGACTAAAGACTTTCATCTTAACAGGATAAAGATCCCAAATAGGAAGAGTCCCCAAAGTCGAGGAGACGTATGAAGTGAACTGGGTCACCATTGGAGGTTTAGACAACCTGATGAATTAAAAAGACTATCAAAGTGCTACAACACCCCTCTAATTAATTTAGAAATTCATGAGAAACGTTCAATTTGGCTAAAACCAATCAGTTTTAGCGATTTGTCACACAGATCAAACTCTATCTCATTTTCAAAGCTGTAACTCCTTTTCCCACATAAATGCAATGAAAGAAAAGTCCTATTCATCCTTTACTTTCCTCTATTATAAAATAGAGCTACTTCAGTCTTTCGGCTGAAAAAAATCAATGGCAATCAGTCTAAACACTTTGGTTTCAAATTGACTTTAAAAAAAAACAAGAACCGCATCAAAAAACCCTTCTGAAAGTCAACCTGACATTTAACTGGTTTTCCTGAGCGTAGGCAGGGGGAGGAAGTGGAGGAGAGGCGAGGAAGATGGGCAGAAAGCCATCACAGGGCAGGAAACTCACAGAGGGCAAAGGTCGGACGCAAGGTACGCCAATGTACTGTGAGTACACACACACTGAGTTGTAAGGCGGCCAATGGAAGCCAAGGTCAGAGAGGCAGCAGTTGATCCTCCCGACTGGAGCCGAAGAAGAGGGAGTGAAGACGACTGGATAACAGTTCAATTACGGAGACTGAGAAACCGATCAATGTCACTGACACAGCTCTTGAGCCCAGCATCAATATCCACTACTGCCGTCACGTACCTGCGGCGCGTGTTTCGCATCTCCGTTCACCCTTGGGGTTCGTCCCTTTCACAGTCGATTCTTCAATGATCACGGCTAAAACGTGCTCCGGTTCCAAAGACGAGTACAAGGACCCTTAATGGGGCCAATAAAAAGGTGGATAAACAGAAGAAAGCAAATTTCACACTGGCAATTTCATTGGAGACGGAAGTCATTGATGGTGCTGCGTAAATGGCAAGGTTGCAGAGGTTGGTCATTTCTGCAGCGTGAAAAAAAGCTACCTCCTCAATTAATACAGCAATTCCATTAAAGGGGATGGAACCAACGGAAACGTGAAAATACCATCTGTCTGTCTGCATGCCTTCAAAACCATAAACTTTTGATGGACAGGTCTTCACAAAGCAAAGATTTCTGCGTCATTTAACTGCTAAGCCTCGCCTCACTGGACTAAAGAGATATTTGGTTTCTAGCGACCTAGAATTGACTGTGCTTCATTTTTAAAATAAGAAAAGGGATCTTAATACCTCGATGCTGATGGCTACACAATTATACCTGAACAGCTAGACGAGAACCGCATCCAGGCATACGAGTCGGTATGACGGAGTTAATGAGTCGTGTAGCCGACATGGAAATAGAGGAACGACTTCATGTATTGAACGGTAGGAAGCACTGGATGGGAACAAATTGATTAATTTAGCAATCATGACTGAATCTATTTCTGGTGACACGTGCGGCTTAATTTGTTGGTGCTTTTAGCTTGCTAACGTAGCTTAAGAAAGATAACGTTGATGTTTCATGTAAACCTATCATTGACATTTTGATGAAAAAAGACACTACCCTTAAATACACACCCCAGTTGCTTAGCTATGATTGGGTAATCCCTCTCCTTAGCGGACGCTAAACTTATAATGCTAGCTGCTACTGGGTGTCCAGCTCCAAAACCCAATTAGCATTACTTCTAAATCTCATTTTGGATTGTTATACTTCCATTCAAAAGATGGATGTTTGATACGATTTCATGCGGAGTGGAATGTATACCGCAACAAAGACGTGTAACATCTGTAGCTACAGCTCTACTCCCCAGCCTGCAGGGCATCTGTAGTGCTTCATCATCTTCAGACTTCGCAGTCCGCCGAGGCTGCTGCAAACAGACTCCCAGAAATTCAACACACACAAAATCCGACATATAAGCATCTGCAACTTTGGAAACAGACAGACACAACGGCCACAAGCACGCATGTGTGTCCTGGAACACAATCTCTGACACAGACATAGAGTATCTAGGGATATCTAGGACAGGTGAGCGCGGATGAAGGGAAAGGAAACATGGACAAGAGATAAAATGTGGAGCAGACTGCAGCAGAGATAAGACAGGAAGAAAAAATACAGACAAAAAAGGAATGAGTGAGCAAAAGATAAGGCAGAAAGCGGGATAAGGGTCGTCAGAGTGGGACCTCTTGTCCGTGGAAACAGCTTGCGATACAAATGGGAAGAAAACAGGAAGCAAGGGGAAGTAAGTCAATACCAAAGTGTTTCCAATTAAACGTCCTGCAAGACAAACGTATCGCTGGAGGAGAGAGAGAGAGCACATGACTTTAGCAACGGCGCTGTGGATGAGAGCTCGGTCAAGGTCGAGCGAGACCTTTCAGCCTCTTCCAACCGTCTGTCTCTCTGGCCGACATTAATCCCGACCACCACCCCCGCTGATAAACTCCTGACGGCGTCCTCGTTGACCCGAACCCTCACTGGCTGGTGTTCATGAGAGATGAGCTGCACCTTTTCAGGGATAATTTAGTCCAAAGTATCCCAACATCGAAATGAATTCAGGCCACGTCTAAAAACTTTTCACAAATAGGGCAAAATTGGCCTTGAACACTCTTCGAAGGTCAGGCTATACTAACAAACAACACTTCAAGACACCGGTGTCGATACATATTGGATTATTGCAAGCAAAGACATGCTTTCCAACGCCATCGTGACCGTTTGAATTAGCACCTTAGATGCCGGTTCCACATTCAAGAAATACCAGGGTAACCAAAGGAGTCTTTAAATTATGTATACATCCTCACGCGAGCCTTAACACTCTATTAGAGATCAATAATACATTAACATTACACGATTTATCCTGCACTGATCATAACTATCCCTTTTTATTAGCATGTAAATAATGAATCACGCACGTTGGGTTCAATAACTTGAGGTAGCTATTATTAAAGCAGGGGTTTATGGGGAAATGGGAGGTCATTACGACACTGTGGGTCAGCAAGGCTGAAATCAATGCACACTTACTTCCTTTATGGTCAATACATGCCAGCGTGGATTACAGGCGTATGGAGGAACCGATGCCTGACCGGCAGCAGCGGCAGCGGCGATCATTTTCCGGCCGTAAATGAGCGTGAAAACAAAGCATTCACCGCTTTCCTCACCCGCCAATCACAGGGATCATTGCCGGCAGACGCCCTTCATTTATGAAAATAGCGTGTCAGTCACCCCCCCACCACCACCACCACCACCAGACCCAAGCAGATGACAAAAACAGACAAACAATCTCCACTACGCTACAGCAGCGCAACGGATAAGTTAAGCCGCGGAATTCCTAATGGGACGTATCCCATTAACCCCTCCCATGTGGGGATCAAGGATTGATATTGAGAAGAGGGAGCCAATCACACTGCAACACAGACTTGATGTAAATTCGGTAGTATTTACAAGCCGGCTAGAAAGAGAAGGATTTGATCAAATGCCAAAAATCTTTAAATGTCATCTCATCACAGGGTGTACAAACATCTTCTTTCTGTCCACCTGTGAGTCAACAAATTTGGAAAAGAAAAAGTAAATGTCAAGAAAAACGTGCAAATCCTGACATTTGAAAACCTTTTTTTGCTTTCCGAGCCAATGTGGAATAAAGACCGTTGTGCTTTCTGATAAAAATCACTGGGCAGTCTCATGGTGGAGGAGGCATCACCTCCCTGCAGACGACCACTGGAGTGGAAATGTAGTCGACTCCCCCCCTCCCCAACCCAGCTGTCCGCCTCTCATTATAGATGTGAACAGGCATTTAAAGCAAACTGTGTGTCCAAATGGATCCAGGAGGGGTGTCTCCGGAGTGAGCGCCGTGACGAAGACCTGGGAAAAGTCGTTATTTGAGTCTGTTGTTGCAGGATCTAAAGATACCTGGAGTTTTCTGGATTCATGGTACAAAGGCAGTTATTGTGAGTGGGGTGAGTGGGGGGTGAATCAGCAATGAATAAAACACTCGCTGAGCCCGTCATATGTCACATGTCCATGCAGATTTATTCAACCCTGCCGTGCACACACACACCGGGGAACAGCTTGCGTCTAGCGGTAGAAGGCCGACTGGTTAAACCCGCTTGCTCTCAATGTTTCGGGGTTTTTTTGAAAATCCTACATCTGTTAAAGTCACCCCCCCCACTCCACCCCCCATCCTTGGGGAGCACAAGTGAGAGTACGAGCGTGTGGAAAACGAGGAAAAAAAACGAGGAAAAAAGGGCGCTACCTCTGCAGATGGAGACGAGGTAACGAGGTAACCCCCCCGCGTCCTGGGACTCGCGGCATTAGAGAATCATGGGATGTAATGGTGGGATGGGACCCCCAGAACAAACTGCTAATCCCCCTGTTGTGTGCAAACATAAGGGAGATGAATGGATTTTGAGGGGGCGACTCCCTGACAAGGAAGCCCACCCTTGACGAGCACCAGTACCCTCCACGGTGGCATCATCACCCCATTCATGTTAAGCAGATCCTCTACAGCCATTGGTGGAAACTTTTGCACGCAAATGCATGAAAAATCAGCTCGTTAAAACAGTTTAATTACGTGTCTGAATCATGATAAGCTCTATTGGCAGCTCTAATGAGGAGAAGACCGTCCGTACCATCAGACTTGCCTCAACCCAGTCCGGACTGGGTTTTGCAGGTCGTAGCTTCATCCAGGATTGGGTTATATCATCTCCTTGTCGCCATCTTGTCTGGTTTCATCATTTTTTATGGCCACCCTACCCCATCTTTGTGTTCAATAACAAGACTTTGATGTCTACCCTGTCGGCTCAATCTAACAACGTCCCCCCCGATCTCCCAGGTCTATTTAGGAGTCATACATTACCATCATCTCATCAATCACCCAACGTTCTCGCTTCAGGTTAAAGCCCCGTCATCACTCCACTGGTGGCCTAATGCGTGCCTTAACGTCAACGCAAAGAGAGTCCATTCATTTTTAATCAATGGCGGTGGCCCCTATCCCTCCGAGGGCCGCGCTTCGTCAGCGAGGCGGATTGACTTCAAACGAGGCAACCTCCCAATTAAACACCGAGTTGTTCTGATCTTATCTCAATTTGGCCTCGGATCAAATGTCCCTGTGATGATCCAGGGATTTCCAGGGCCTTTTAATCGGTAGGCCTCCCTTTCAAATTGGGATAAAATGTTCGCTGAAAGCACCTGGAGGAGATCTCAGTGAAAACTGCTGAGGTAGGGAATATTAGTACCAATATTTAGATATCCTAGAAATAGCAGGGAAAGGCAGGGAAGAGCCGACGGAGCCGAGCAGGAAAGTAAGATCGGATGCGGATTGGTGGTTCTACCCAGAACCATTTCAGGTGGAGGTTTATTACAAACAGAGGAGACCTGGGGACAGGAAGCAGCTGTTCCTGCCGGTATGAATAATTTAAGCAGCGTTTCCATCTGGGGGATCAATGGTCATTACTGGTGTGAGCCCATTCCGAAACAAGGACAAACATTTAGTTATCCTTTTCCCCCCGCAGAACTAGCCGACGGTAGATTTAGCTTTGTCATTCACGAAAAATTAACAAGCTTTAGCAAATGTCTCAGAAACATCAAGACTGACGGTTTAGCTTCGAAATATCCCAAATTTGGGCGTCCATTGGGCGCCATTACTGCCAGAACAAATAATCGGGAATAATGTCCTGTTTACTGCAGACGATCCCGATCAAGACCGTAGAAATTTAAACCATGCTTAGCCATAGACGGGCTAATGCTAACAATCAAATGTCTTCCAAACTAGAAAGACTGTCCAAGAGACTGTCCGAGTTCCAAGAGATTCTGAACCTTCGAGAAGAAGTTAAGGTTAGCGCAAAAAAAAAAAACAACCCAAGGTGTTGAGCCCCCATTGGTCGATTAAGTCAACGGCGGCGTAGAGAGGGGTTGTCGCCGCGGCAGCAGCATCGCATGACCACCAAGTAAAAATGGCTCAAGCTTGAGGAAGGAAGTCGGCGAATGTGACTAATGTGCAAGTATTTCCGCCTGAGTCACATCAGACGGACTTTTTTTTGCCATTGGTAGTTAAACAAAGAGGACAACAATTCCCATGATGCCACAGCACTTCCTCACATCAGCCTGCGCCTCTTTTTTTCAGCGTTCTGATATAGGAACCCCCCGCAAATGTCTTGGATTTCTACAAGGTTCCACCCCAAATCCAACTTTCTCAACTCCAGACCGACAAAAACCGATAAATCTACAAACTCATGCGTCTGCATACGTGTTCTTATCGTGTGACGTGAATTTCACAACAGGAAAACATCGAGTTCCTTCCTCAAAAACACTAAAAAAAAGCAGCGCACTGCTGCCAAACCACGTTTCAAGAAATAAATTGCAACCAATTAAGTGAGTCTTACTGTTGTTATTGGGGGGGTTGAATGGAATAACGAGTCTTAATCCAATTAACACCCCCCACTACAACCCCTTCTAGCAGTTTGGGGACAATGGTGTGTATTTAACTTTCAAAATAAAAGCCTTCCCTTTAATCCTGCCAAGAAAATATAGAATATATAGTCTCTGAGGGACTGAACCCTGAACAGGATTAAGTGGAACACAATACAGCCGCTTAGATTTTCTGCAAGGTGGGGGCGGCGAGAAAGTAACCGGAACGGCGAGTATGACACGAGGAAGGGGGCAAAGGTCACTTTCTGGATGGCTGGGCTGGATTTCAAGGTGGCACCTTTATTTTTTTGGGACAGTAAGCAACATTTAGATTGTGCAAACAAGGAGGGGGGAGGTTGGGTGGTAAGGTGGGGGGGTTGTGTAATATCACATTACAGGTCAGGTAGTTGTAAGAGGTTTGAAGCGGGGACGCTGCAGAGATTACAAAATGATTATTGGGTCTGTAGGGAGGGGAGCATCACACACCGAGCTGAGCCGCCTCCCTGGGGGGTTCAATTATGAGACGTTTAAGCACCCACCACCACCACCACACACACACACACACACACACACACACACACACCTCGGAGGACACGCAAAGGAGAAGGAATTCCAAACACACCAACAGGACAGTTTGTGGGGGGGCGGGGTTCTCCCCCCCCTCTCTCCACCCTGCATTTGGCATCATTTGCGTTTGTTTGTTTCACTTCATTTTGATCCAGTACCCCCCCCCCCTTCCTCCTCCTCTTCCTCCTCCTCCATCCACTACACAGACTGGATGGAACAATGCGTTCAAGGATTCACACATTTATTTATTTATATTATTATTATTATTATTATTATTATTATTATTATTATTATTATTCCAGATCCGCAGCGATCCGAGTCGAATATTTCTAATATTCCTTTCGAAGAACCAGCAGAGGATGAGAGAAATTACACAGACAGCTACTGGCTGTGATAAGACCCCCCCTCTTCTTCCTCTTGCTCCAACCCCCCCTCCACCCCATTTAGACGCACACAGCGGGGCGAACGGAGCTGCAGAAACCACCGCTGGGTTAAGATGAGTTTATTCTCGGACAAAGCAAAGGGAAACAGGGCAAAGCAAAAAAAAAAAAAACTAAAGGATAAAAAAAAAATGTAAAAATAAAATAAAGCAGAGAGAAAATGAGAATGTGGCCAAACCATTGGGGGGTCAGAGCGACAACCCGATGCCTTCCAATCCAGTCAGAAATAAAAACGAAGCTCCCATCAAGGAGCAGCTGGGAATAAAGATGCTGCTGCTTCAAATTAAAAATTAAATAAAATGAAATAAAAAAAAACTAGACTTTATCCGCACCATCCCATCCACACATGCCCTACAACTGCCTGAGTGAACGCAGAGGACGCAAACATAAAGGCAATAAACTTACCGACGCCGTATTTCTCGTGTTCCGTCGGTATCCACATGTTTCCGGTCGGCGCGTTCACGCCACGGTTCGGATCGGAGGCGATGTGCGGGGTTCCGGTGCGGTGGAACGCATTCTAACGGTGTGCTTTCCCCCGGTCCGCGGCGGCAGGCATTGTTTAGGTTAACGGAGGGAGAGAAGGCGCCGCTGCCGCTGCGCTCCGCCGCACGGAGGGATGCTGCCTTCACGCGCCGTCGGAAATGTGAGGATTAACAGGTCCGCGCGTCAACAGGGGGCGTGAAAATTGGATTTATTTGCTAATTTGGTTACACGACCATGGAACCCACCAGGGAGTGTTTTTATTTTAGACGGTGTGGGTGATAGAAGTCAGTTAAAATGTGTGAAATAGCTGTTAATTATCCAGTCTGTTGTTTGACGTCAGTAAACCGGACCGGCACCTGAATCCACCGAGACGTGACGCAGTTTGACGCCGTTATGACGATATTCAGATGAATTAATTAACTTCATTAGATGTAATCGAAAATCTTAACATGAAAAGAATCATATCAGATGTTGAAACACCTTTTTTTTTTTAAATAATTGCAGAACCGCTTTTTAATTTACTTTAACTTTTATAGACAAAACAAGCTCGTCTATAATTTTTTGTTTGTTTGTTTTTTTATATACTATAATATTGCCCGTAGGGAAATCCAAAATGAATTAGTTTAATAATAATTAAATTAATATTTACAAATGAACTTTAACATTTTAACATTTTGCTAGGAAGCTGAAAATAGCTACTAGCTTCATCCATGACGTCACTTTAAATTAAATTATTCGTAAACCCGGATTTTACTGTTTTAAATCACAACTAATTGATTTTGAAAACGGAGTTAAGAAATCCGGAGGGATCCTGAATGCAGCAACATCAGCAGGGGCAGCCAGAGCATCAGAGCGATGCATCATGGGGTTTGTAGTGTAAATCTTTAGAATGAAGGAAAGAAGGAAGGAAGGGAGGAAAGAAGGAAGGAAGGAAGGAAGGAAGGAAGGAAGGAAGGAAGGAAGGAAGGAAGGAAGGAAGGAAGGAAGGAAGGAAGGAAGGAAGGAAGGAAGGAAGGAAGGAAGGAAGGAAGGGAAGGAGGAGGGAGGAAGGGAAGGAGGAAGGAAGGAAGGAAGGAAGGAAGGAAGGAAGGAAGGAAGGAAGGAAGGGAAGGAGGGAGGGAGGAAGGGAGGAAGGAAGGAAGGAAGGAAGGAAGGGAAGGAGGGAGGGAGGAAGGGAGGAAGGAAGGAAGGAAGGAAGGAAGGAAGGAAGGAAGGAAGGAAGGAAGGAAGGAAGGAAGGAAGGAAGGAAGGGAGGGAGGGAGGGAGGAAGGGAGGAAGGAAGGAAGGAAGGAAGGAAGGAAGGAAGGAAGGAAGGAAGGAAGGAAGGAAGGAAGGAAGGAAGGAAGGAAGGAAGGAAGGGAAGGAGGGAGGGAGGAAGGGAGGAAGGAAGGAAGGAAGGAAGGAAGGAAGGAAGGGAAGGAGGGAGGGAGGGAGGGAGGAAGGGAGAGGTTTTATTTACAGTTTTCTTATTAAAGAGCGTGACCTTGTACTGGAGGAGGATGGATGAACCAGAACTTCTACTGGGACGACTGGTGCGTGAAAAATACATGAGACAACCACATGAGAAGAAAACTGGAGGAAGTCCACAGCCAGAAATGAAAGGGTACAGCTCTCAAGTGTGTGCATGTGTGTGTGTGTGTGTGTGTGTGTGTCCGTGTGTGTGTGTGTGTGTGTGTGTGTGTGTGTGTGTGTGTGTGTGTGTGTGTGAGAGAGAGAGAATGCCTATTTTTTTCGGAGCTGATCTCATCCATCTCGTCCTCCGTCCGTCCGGCTCTCATCATTTGTTCTGGTTTGTAGCTGGTGATGCGTTCGGGTACAAAGGATCTTTGTTAAAACCCATTCTAACTCACATTCATTCCCCTCGTTGGAAAAGCGGAGCATTAAAATGTTTTCAATTGTCGAACGAGCCTCATCCGTCCACTCTACCCGTCCACCTTTTGTAGTGTGGGTGGTGAATTATTGAATGGAAAAGCAACCCGGAGCTCACTGCTGGTTGAGTAGGTAAAACCTAAACTGTGTGATGATGGAATCTCCATTTCTAAAAGATCTCAACATTCAGGCTTCATGTGGAACAAAAACACCCCAGAATAATAAATGTAATCAGACAGATTTACAGAAAGAACCAGATTAATTTTTAAGTGTATTTCCACAATTCCCTTTCCTTCTTGGATGCTTCTGATTGTAGAGGTTGGGGGGGGGGGGGTTGGTGGGTGTAAAGTGAATGCTGGGGAATTGTTCTACTCCACATATGAATAAATCATAAGCCGGGGAGCAAAATAAGACGGAAACCCGGTGGATTCAGGAGGCCGAGGCCAGGAGGCGGGGTGTGTTCCGCGAAAGTCGACGTGTAGAACTTATTCCCGACAGAGCAGACAAGCAAACGTTTATTCTCACATTCACACCTATGGACCGTTTACCGTCTCTATAGCAGGTTTTTGGATGAAACCAGAGCTCCTGAAGGGAACCCAGGTAGATACTGTGAGAACAAGCAAACGTCCCAAGTTGGGAATGGAGCCCAGAACCTTCTTGCTGTGAAGTAGCAGCAGCAACCAGGATGTCGCACAGCAAGATATGGAAGATCACACGCCGGAAAGCCAATTTAACACCTTTTTTTAAAAAAATAAAAAATTAGTGTGAATAAGTAAAAGAGAGGTAGAGGAGGGGCTTCATGGAAGAAGAGGTCAAATCAGGACCTTCCCTTTCCTCTCCTTCCTTGTTAGTTCCCAGCATCTGTAAATTTTCTTTTTCATCAGTTGGGATTGAACCGCAGACACTTCCACCATCCCAGATTGGCTGGGAATACCGCTCGGCATTCCCGCCACTCGGCCACCAGCTTCGTTTCATCTCCGGCCCGTAGCCGCAAATAAACGCAACATCTGTTGATGAAGAAGAACGGTGGCTTTTTCCTATATAAAACGAGCTGTAATTTTTAAAATAATCCAATACGGGATGACACCACGACAACTCCAATCATCCCACGGATTTGGAGCGAGAACTAGTTTGTCTTGTGAGACGCCGGCTTATCACCTCTTCTCAGCTTTGATTTCATTCACACCAGGAAGTGTAGGTCAGATGGGGAAAACATATGCCTCCGCAAAAAATCACGCACAGTGAGCTATTATCCTCACCTCCAGTGGAAACGGGGAGTCTAAATATAGACGGGAAAAATAGGCTGAACCTTAAAGACAACATGATGCACCTGAAGGTTTCACAGCCGGGGTGTCAAAAAGGATCCGTCATTTGCTTTTTTTTTTTATTTATATATTGTATGTCACGCCTTCTTGGGTGACAATCTGCCCATAAAAACTCATTTATATTCAAATGGAATGTGAATATATATGTGCACACTCACATAGAGGCACATTAGCAGCTCTGGGATTTGATGTTATTAACATGCTAATAAAGGTTAAAAGTGGGTAAAGCAGGTATAATATTTAGTAACTCTGCTTAGCTTGCTAATAGTTGTTAATTAGCCCTAGCATAGAGTCAGCGACTTGATATTTGGAGCTTAAACCAAGCATTGGATAATGTTGACCTGATGATTCCGTTAAAGGATCATCCTCAGGAGAACAAGAACGGGCACCAAAATTTTCGCCCTAACCATCTTTTAATTGTGGGGACATTTCTATAAATATTACAAACGTGAAATGCCCTAGGGGGGAAAATCCAGACGTCACCAGATTGAGGGGGGTTCATCCTCATGGGACCACGAATAGCTGGACAACATTTCACGATAATTGTTGAGATATGTCTGTCTGAAGGGGTGAATATGAGTCCTCCCATCGTGCAGACACCAACTTCAAGCCTTCTTTTGTCTGGATGTAAAAATAGACTTCCCTCCTGAGCATCCGCTAGCAACGCACAGCTGAGTCTTTTTTTATTTTATCGGTTTTGATATGCAAAACCGTACTCAGGAGCATCAAAATGTGATTTGTGGTAAAGGAAAAGATTCTGTCACCTGC
The DNA here is from genome assembly GCA_013358685.1 of Antennarius maculatus. Taxonomy (NCBI): domain Eukaryota; kingdom Metazoa; phylum Chordata; class Actinopteri; order Lophiiformes; family Antennariidae; genus Antennarius; species Antennarius maculatus. The sequence goes on along the minus strand of CM023627.1, from coordinate 2,256,864 downwards.
AAACGTCGGAATCAAACGACTAAAAGTGAAGCGACGTTTCCCCAACATGTTCCTTCTGATCCAGTTCAACCACCGTCAGCCGTGTTTTTAGCATTTGAAAGAAATGCTTCATCTGTTCGACTCCCCAAGATATTTAACGCCCGTGAACCGTGGACCAACAAGTGGACTTATAGGAAGTGGCTGAAGCTTCTTTCTCCTGATTCCCGAGAACAAAACAATTAAGAGCTACCGCTAAGATGCTACCGCTAAGATGCTACAGCTGGTGCAACATTAGAGCCTGCAGCCACCTGGACCTTGACAAATCATTGTGTCTTAGCGTGCACACACACAAACACAGACACACAGGACAGATGGCTGTCATAAATAACTGTATCTGTAAGCGAGTGGAAAGCAAAAGTGTCCCCTGCAGACACCCACACATGTACGTTTCATCTGATCGACCGATACACATGCGCGCAAACGGAACAACGTCATCTGCAAAGAAGCTATTATTTGCAGGATTTAATCTATAAATTACAGACTTACGCTGCACCTAGCTACAAATTAGACGCTGCTTTTGTCCAACAACGTCTGAAATTGAGGACATGAAGCTTCGGTAGCAATGGATTTCCCACTTTACTGACCAGAAAGTGAGCAAATTTTGAGCTAAACTCGATTATTTGGAATGGAGAAGTAAACCTGACACTGTAGCGATGCAACGTTCAGTAATCTGAAGTGCATTGAGGGCAATGAAAGATCTGATTCACTTGTTTGGATTCATTTGAAGACATTCCAAGTTTAGCATTGCGCTAACACGTGATGGTCCGTTCCTGCGTTGACTCATACGTGCTAAACGCGCTCACGGCTAAACGCCATGTTGCTCTTTTTTTTTTTTTCCTGGTGGGGTTTTGGCAGTCGTCCTGTCGATCTGTAGGCGTCGGTGTGAGGATCAGTCTGTCCCTCCCCACCTCCATCCTGTAATCGACATAAAGAGGTGGTATATACGATTCGCTGGCAGGGTGAGCTGATAATTTCTGCTTTCCTGGTGCAATCGGGCCCTTGGGGGCCTAAAAAAAAAACCACCTACTAGGGCTGTGATTACCATGACTGTATGTTTACACGCACTAACAACATAAAAACACGCTGACTTATTTAACTATAGCCCGTGACACCTGCGACAAGGCGCGGCGCTATCGGCTGGAATTACACGCTGTAATCGAAAATGATTCGATGCGGCAGGAAGTCAGCAGGTAGTTTCTGAAGAAAACAGGAGCGATATCCACGGAAAATGGGATTTTCCATCTCGCTTTTCATGCACAACATCTTAGAAATTCATGTGTGGCGCTGGAATAAAATTGAATAAGCAGCACGGTGTGTGAAAACATAGAGGAAAGCATTTTAGGTGCACTATTTAAATTCTAACTCTCATAATTCCTCATTATAATCCTTATCATAACACCAGTTCTTATTCTGTTATTTTATTCTAATTCCGAGACAGACTCTCGTTCCAATTCACACTCACTCAGTCTTATTTTTGACGAGTCGCTCTGATTGGCTTCTTGTTCGCCTAATGAAATTATGTGTTTTGTATTTTATTTTAATTCTTATTTATTCCCTTAACCCCACTGTTGATCTTGATTTTTATTTAGACGGATGACCCAAGGTCGGAGCTTCAGTTAATTACGTTTGGCTGGTGAGCGTTATCTGCTGCTTCCTACATTATTATCTCCATCATCGTTATTCTAGTGAGCTCATGGGAGGACTGACGGCTTCCTTTTCCTTTAAATCATCTGCTAATGGCCAAACCCTTATCTTAGCGGTTCAATATTCCATCCAAGTTTGCAGGAACAGAGTTGCGTTCAAGGCTCGTTCAGGGAGGATAGGACACAAACAGAGACCGTCCTTAAAGACTGTGTGTAGACAGGAAGTGAACCTGGTGATATAATCAATCCTAATTAACGAAGGAGATAAATTCAGCATCAGGTTTTGATGGTATCTGAGCCGTAAACGGGTTTTCTAACGTTCAGCCCGGAGCTGAATCAGCTCCCAAAACGACACAGATCAACACCTGTCAATAGTAAATAAATACCAAGGAAACAAATCAATACCCAATAACTGGAGTGTGTGTGTGTGTGTGTGTCACTATGATGGAGAGAGAGACACAGGACAAACAAACAGCCCCATCCCACCTCCCACATCAAAAGGTCTTCTCCTCCAAATGTCAGGTTGTTGGATATCAGAGTGCTGCCCTGAAACTCGACTGTCAGGTGCCTCCTGCGATCAGAGCGAGCGCCGGCGCTTTTTTTTATGTTTGATATTTCATACGGTGGCGAAGAAGAAGCGAGTATCTGCTGACCATTTCTTTGTAGATGAAATGACGAATGAGACATGTGACGTGAAGATGGGGGCCGAGAGAAATATATACAGACTGTGATTTATCATCTCGGGTAGCGTCGGTCTAATCTGGACGGACCAATCTCTGCTCTCACATCCCTTAGAGGCGGTAGTAGATAGATTGCGTCCGTCATGCCGGTTGTTTGTTGATCACAGCTTCAATTTATTTCTTCTTAGTGTTTGGACTTTTGTGTTTTGGCGAGGGATGACACGACTTCTCCTGCGGGTGACAGTCTGACCTTTATTCCATGAGATTTAAAAAAATAACAACAATTCCAGTTCTTTCATTGTCGTGATTGTTGCTCGTGTGAGACATTCTTTGTTCTCTTTATCTGCCTCCGTCATCGCCGGCCTGGCGGACGAAGGCTGGTCTCAGCAGATTTTCCTTTTCTCCTCCGACTGTCATGACCGATGACGTAACCTTTAGAAGCCCTTTTGCTTGTTTTCTGACATCTGCTCCCGTTCCAAACACAACCGCTGTGATTTCTCACTGAGAGCTCATCCCACTCTGGTTTTAATCAAACCTGACGCGTGGCATTCTAAAATAAAGATCACATCAATAAAAAGAGTGCAGTGCAGTATGGGAAACGGGACGCTGCACCTTAATATGAGTGTGGTGTTCTTTTTGAAGAGATTTAAAGAGTATATCTGAGCTTTGGTGTTCCCCAAAGTCCTGCTTTTGGCTCCATTATTTTGTGGGGAAAAAACAAGGGGCCAACAACAGAGCCTTGGGGAACACCACGGAGAGACTACCAGATTGCTATCGCTTCCCATTACAAGGAGGATTGAAATGGTTTCAGGGCAAGTAAGAGAATTTATGCTAGGATATGTGCTAGTTCTCGCGTGGGAACGATGACTTTTTGCAGACGTTGCTGATGATGGTGAAAATAAAAGTCATCCGGAACAGGACACCCTGTGAACCCTCAAGATGCTGTTTTAGTACTTCACACAGATATAGCACCTTAAATTTCAATTAGATTTATTTTACAGATCCAGGTTTCGATTTGCTAATCCATGCTATCCAGGAGTAAATCCATACCAGATAAAGGTAACATCAATTTCCAATAGTCTTTTACACAAAAGCAAAAAATATTTCTTCATATGACAACCTCATCTAAACAGATCCATTATGTATTTCTGCTTATTTTTAACCCAGATTTATGCAGCCTTAGTAGGACTTGCAAGATGCTGCTCTGTATTTACTTAAGGTCACTGAAGGCATCAGAATGATTCGCCTTCCTGCTGCTCCACATTAATGTACAGCCATGAAGACAGCCCAAGCTGGAGAAACATCTGACATCAAAACCTGGATGGCTTGCCCTCTTGCCTCAGGCCTCGTCACGGTGGTTTTGATGATGCACACGCATGCCTGTTAGCAGCTCACATACATGTAGGAATGCACACGCTAACATGTGAACCGCATATCTTTGATCTCTGTGCCGGCTGCATTCATTACCAGGGCGGGTTTTTACGGTAAGAGCACCTTGGAGGAGAGAGATGGAAAATTATTAATTCTCCAGAGAGCGTTAAATCTTTATTATACATGAGGCAGGTTGGGGGTGGATGGAACCTGGGGTTGTCGTTTTTTAATGGAAAATGTATTTCAACAGTCGTTCTTTGGATTAAATATTAGAGGACAAAGTAAAAAATAACTATATGGTATGACAATTTATGTAAAGTGGTATTTATAGTCAAAAAACCAGGATGTTTCTGAACCACTCTGGGAGTTAAGTAGAACAAAACACCCTAAAGAGATTGGCACAAATTACCATCAGCCATCTTTGAGTATCTTCTCTCTTTTAACCAGACGTATCACAAAAGCTCACAAACCAACAACTGCCCGTCACAGCGGGAAATAATTCTACCTTTAAACACTGTGTTAGCATCAAAAAACCGGAATCAATAAGTAAAGGAAGGATAGCAGTCTCATAGGGAGAGGCAGCTTAGCTTTAAACATACACATAATTAAGTGTTTGTGCAGGGAAGCCACGTTGACTCCATGCCAGGACTGGTTGGAGTTTCCCTCAGTTGATAGCAGCCAGACAACCAACAAAGAGTCCAGCAGTGGAAAGAAACCCAATTTCTGTCAGCTGTTTACCCAACATCAAAAATAAAACTCATTCTTCTTCAACCTGAAATCAGGACAAGCAATAGTCTGTAGACAAAAACCCAACGAGACACAATACGTTAAGTTAAAACCAACTCGAACCAACTCGAGACTGTCCGCCACAAGGGTAACACGTCATAAAAGCAATTCATCACCCTAAAGACAATAAGTAATGTGTTACCTGGTCGTGGATTTCCTGATCTCCTATTGGCTGAGGAGGTAGGCAGCTCCAATGAGCAGACAGCGGTTATAATTCAGCGTCAATCTGTGCTCTGCCCAGCCACATAGTCTCATTTAAATACCGCCCACAGCCATTACTATATTTCTCTGTCTGTCATTATCCATCGCTCTTCCCTGCTTTGCTCACTTGACCTCCTCATGCTTCCTGCCATCTTCCTCGCTGGTTTTTTTAGCGACTCATTTGTGCATTCTCAGTGTCGCTCCTTCACCTTCCGATAATTATTTCATTCTATCTTCGTTGTGTTTGGTTTTTCCTGCCCTTGGTCTCATACTCGTGCAATTTAACTGTTGTCTGGGTCCCATGAGGTCAGGGGTGAGTTTCCAGGACGCCATGGAGCTCTGATTTACTTATCTTTATTTGCAGCCCCTGGCAGAGATCATGGCGAGGGCTGTGTCAGCTAAGGCTATTAGTATGCCGTCCAGAGGCCTGGGTGCTCATACCCACTGAATACTGGATGAATGCGTGCTGAGGGACATGTATAATACATGTCCAGTCTAATTTCTTTTTTATATTTTGCACTCACAAGTCTAAAAATATAAAATCCTGCTGTTTTTGTGGCATCTGTCGGTCAGATATTACGATCAGATTCCATTTCTTGTCTCTTTAAATTGTTCTGGCTGAACGAATTTGATGTAAAAATCACGTTTGTGCACTTTTGCTAGAGTTAATATAAGCAACCAAAACAATGAGCTTGAAGGAGCAAAAACGGACAAAAAATTGCAGCTTGTTTATACAAATAGAAATATTTTGAATCAGGATAATAGATATAAATATTTTACAAAGGGAGTTATGTGGATCTTTGTGTTTCTAGAGTGGGCCAACAAGGGAATTGGAGCATGGTGATGGGGGAGGGTGAACCATCTCCACCTGCAGCCAGTCTTTCTTTGCCATTCTACCATCTCTTAACCTGGTATTATAATCTTCCATACTGCTTATAGATCTAACTCAGGGTACCCAAAGGACTATATCTGCCCCGCAACAATCATTTACCTGAGGTTTCCATGGCTTCATTGGATGCCACCCTGCAGCGCGGAGTTAATACCTGCCTATAGCAAAGAATAAAAAAAACAAAAGCCTAGGAATAAGTTGGTTTTTGTCAGACTAAATCCATCTGAGAGGTTGATAAAGCAAAATCTTTTTTGAGGGCATGTGATGATGGGTTGTGAAAGAGACTTATTCATGTTTGAATGCATAATAATGCGACGGCGGAGAGCCGCAGCCCTCTCTGGTGCGTGTTTCTGTCATGTTTGTTTTCCCTGTTACTATAAAGAGAACAGGCTGTGGGGATGGATGATTTCTTTCTCTTCACACTCATAACTGCAGTTGCATAAAGCCTCACAACAAGCGGCGTATACTTCCCCCTCTCTGTGGCTGGAGAGGGGTTGCCAGGTAACTCCGAGAACGTCTGCCCAGCTGGAACCTCGCAACCTCTTGTGGCACCCGCTCACAAAACCCAATCCGGTTAATTATCGCTGTGGTTTGTTGCACCGCTGAGCGAGCTGAAGCCCTGCTATCTGTGTTTACTTCAGCTAACCAAAAGGAGAAGTCTGCAAAGAGAACAGAAACTTCACTGGACACCAGATGATAGCTTAGAGTTTCCCAATGCACTTCCTGGACAGACCTGTCAGCTGAAGGACCTTCGACTTGTCGGCCTTCGAGTCTTGTCGTTTTGGAGTCGTATTTTCCTGCCTGGCAGAGCCAGAGTCAGCTATTATCTGACCCTCGATCTGTTTGATTCAGTAGCTGCAAGATGACTGAGAGCAGTGAATGAGTGATTGTTGTAGTTCATACATGTTGCATTCAACAATATAGTCTTGCTGGATGTGCAAAATCAGCTAGTAGCAAAGACAGAAGAGTTTCCGTCCGGTGTGCGGTCAACTTAGTCAGACAGACATGACTTCCACAAATATAGATTTTTCTCTCCGGATGAAAGAAGAAAAAATGTGAATCTGAATCATCGAGACCAAAAAGCACTCAGATTGAACTTTAGATTCAGATTTGTAGAAATATTTCTGTAAACGTCAAGAGATAGTTTGTTATTCAGCCATCCTACCACTTTCCACCAAAAATGTGAGCACACTTTTATCGTCATACAGTTTTTGTTAGCTGATTTATCAACCCCGGTCCAAAGAGAGCCCAAAAAGCAATGCCCATGCTAATTGCTAATGCCTACAAAAACACGAGATGCCTGTTAAAAGTTTACCGTGGGAACTTCTTGAATCAAAAACAAGTTTGAGAAGTGTGGTTTCTAGAGTAGCTTGGCTTCTTGCACGAGTTCGTGCCATGCAAACTTGCTTTGATGGCACCATGATGGTCCGGCCAATCAGTGGTCTGCAGTGTTTTCACACCATTTTTAACTACCTGCTACACTTTCTTTGGAACTTCGATGAAGGTAGTACCAAAAAAAACTTCTTTTACTTCACGACACTAAATAAAGAGAGTGAAGCAAACCTCGATATCCTGAGTCAGGGTCTGTTTGCCCTTAATTTATCATCCAATCTCTGAACTCGTCAGAATTTGACCACTAAAACCTCAAACTGTGGCCAATTAAGAAGAAAGACAAAAAAACTTAAGATGTAAGGTAAGTCTGCCCGTCTTGCCAATCAACAGCTACTGTCTCTAAATGGTCTCTTTCATCAATCCCTTTATGGCCATGAAATTCTGAAAATAAAAACCCCAATTGAATTATCAGGTACGCATATTTCTATACGCCATATTTCAGCCTCTGGACAGCGGCTCATATAGCTTCCTGTAATTCTGGGTGATGGTTCAGTTCCGCTGTAGCTGCCATGAATGAGGGGGCTGTCTGCGATGTTTTTCAAATATCTCAATACTGCTTCGCTGCCATTACACCCTGATGATCTGTATGTGCACTGGGTCACAGGGCTCCACCGCCGCCGCTGCCAAACAAACCGTTCACTGTACCTCCTTTAAAATGGATGATTATGGGGCTTCAAACTGAATCCACACTGGACGTCCTCTGTACAGGCATGCGCAGGTGCGTTCATACTGTGTTGTACGGTAAACAGAGGCGGCCCTCATGAACTGGGACGGAAAGGAAATCACACAACAAATCCTGTCTTGGGTCGGACAAGCCGAGCTTATGTCACGCTTGACGTTGGTGGCAAGGATAGAAAAACAAGGTGCAGTCAACCGCTAAAGACCTCCAACAAATCGCTTGTCTGTTTGAATATCCTCTGGGCGAAGTGTCCACTTTAGATCCCTTGCAAAAATAAGAACAGGGATTTCGACTTTGAGGTATCTTCAGTCGGTCCATTCGTGTGGTGGATCGTTCCTCTCACCAACCGACGTCTGGCCCCATGTCGGGTAATTTCCTGCCAAGCGTTTCCACAATCTCCTGCTCAGTGGAGGAAGAAGGGAAATAAGAGGAAATCCCCACGATAGGACAAAAACTTTTCTGAGGAAATGGAATTGAACAAGCTGTCTTGCAGCTCTAGCACTCTATTGATTGAACCCTCTGGACTCTTCTTCCTCTTCTTCCATCTGTCAGTAGAAAAACCTAGGAAATGGTCCTCACATCTTCAAGATGAAGATCTTGAACCAGAATGCCGCCTCTAGTTTGCCGGTTTGGTCTTGCTGGCGTTACAACGTGCACCAATTTATTGACTTTAGGTGGAAAATGTCAACGACCAGCAGGAAATGAGGACAGAGCAGATCCATTTACTCCCGCCATCCACAACCACCCAACGCTAAAACCATCAGGAGCCAAACCGGCCCCTAAATGTGTTTTTAATCGACTTCATCAGAAGGCCAGATGACATTAACTTATCATCTTTGTGTGTGTTTCTGTGTGTGTGCAGATTTTTCCCCAGAACTCAGATAAGCCTATAATGTTGGAAATGCGAAAACGCTTTCATTGCAGATTCTTCTTCAGATTCTTCAACCTATTGATGATCACATCTTTTATGTAAGCTACAAGACAAAGGTGCACCTTAAATTAGCATCTAGAGTAAACAGAAGCGACTTGTTACGGCGGCGGAGCTGCAGCGTTTAAAAAAGATAAAACACCGCATGTAGGCATTTAATTGGATGAGAGACGAGCGAACTCGGAGAGGCTGTGACGCCAGGACTCTGAGCTCCAGCTGAGATTACATTTGAAGTGAAGATGAAAAGACAGCGATGATTTAATGTGTTGTAAATCCAACCTCCATGCTTTGCTTTGTTTCTTTTGCCTTTTTTAAAAATCTTTGAATAAAATGATTTAAAAAAAAATCAGTAAACAGGGTTTAAAATTTTTTATTCAGGTGACCCTTCACAATAAATAATCAGAGAAGAACCGTTCACACTTTTTTTTTTGGAAAGATGACCTCTGCAGATCTTTTGACACCACGTTTCCATCAACCTGGGATCATTTGTGTTTCCCCCCCTGCAGGCTTCACCCCATTCACATTGCTCTGGGCCATGTCTTTATGAATTATTTAAAAACAGAAGCATTGCACACCAAATTAATATTCAGACGTTTTCTATTAACTGCTGTCATCTCTCCGCTCTCTCTGCATTGCTATCTGCTATTTTGCTAATAATCTGTATTCCTGTGGCATCGGGTTCGTCGGAGCTGGAGCCCATTGGTGGAACGTGTCGGGCATGCAGAGCGAGGCCGGACTGGGCTGCTCTGTTCCTCCGTACTCCCACACTAGTTTGCTGGCAGGTGGTTTCCTTCTTCTTCTACTACACGTTGGCCTAAACAGCTCCAAACCAACAAATGATTGGTTTAATTTCTCTATATGGGAGAAACCGCTTTTTGCACATTGGCTATTTGCATTCCACGCTCCAGGCCACTAAATCTTTAAAGCAGAGATGCAGGTCGGAAGTGAATACAGTTCACTGACTCCATAAATTATGCATCAAAAACATCTCCGAGAAATTCACTTGTTGTACTGCAGTGTCCTTTGAATTTCAAACAGAATGGCGCCCCCCAGTGGCAACACTGAGCTATATCAGGATTTGTAATTTGGTTGTTTTAAAGTCAGGCCTGAAAAACTAAATAGCATCTTTAAAATACAATTGGTCCAGGATATCAAAAATATTACCATGAATGTATTTCAACTTTTTTCTGTTTTTTGATAATTAAGTTTGGGGTTTTTTGAGCCCTACTCTCCCGAGCAAAATCAGATCTACTTCAGAATATTTTTTTTCCATTTTGCTACTCGCAACTGAAATAATCAAGCATTGACTGAATCTTTGCACGTGGCTACATAAAACCGAAGAGGAAAATATCCTTTTGATTGTATATTTGGGTTGACTTTGTGTTTCTAAGTCAACCCATGCCCTGAGAAATCCTGTGAAACCTCTGAAAAGAAATAAGAACTGTAGAAACAATCACACAATAAAAGCCTGCACTGGTTATCACCATTTAAAACAGTTGGACTGTGGGAAAGAGAGGGGGATGCGTCTAGAGGGAACTATTTCTGTCCCCACTGAAATAAAAACCAGACAAGTTAATTAACTGGAATGACCCACTCACTGCTCTGGGTTAGACCGCCGTCTGATAAATGTCCGTTAGGACATTCAGCAGCAGGACAATGTTAGACATTGTCGTTATCACATGCTGTCCTGTGTTTGAACTCCAAAGACTGTAAAGAATTTGACTGGATTTTTTTCACTGGAAGCAGCTTATAAGATAGTAGCTAATGAAAAATAAGCTGAAAAAGATTTTTAAAAACACAATCCAGATAATTAACTGCACCCTTGACTTCTAGGCCCAGATATTACTGTATGCTTGCTTTTTAATAAACACGTTGTCCAACACAAATGAAGAAATATCTCCCATCTGGTTTAATTTCCAATTAGCGGTGATTTTTTATCAATAGTGTTGATTAGCCTTAGTTAAAGTTAAATGAGAGGTTTAGCATGCTGATGCAAAATAAATACTTTTCTGCAGACAGTAAATCATAAAAAAGACATAAATGCATGCATCTTCTTTGAAAACTGTCAGTCTGGATATTGGGAAAATGGCTTTTGGAGCCCTGGAGCGGGGAATCTTTTCCTGATATAAACTTCATCTTTAGATAATAGAAAAACAACTAACCGTGAATGTTCTCTATCTACTCCATGGCTCAGTTAGAGCTGATAGAAACCCATCATTTGGTTTGTGTTTACTGCTGTTGCCACTAACTGTGGCGTACGAGATGGGATTGATTCTCTCTGGCAATGTTTGTCCGGGAAAAAAGAAAAATCTATATTCCTTGTGCGTCTGGTAATAAAACTTCTGTTGCTTGTACCACTGTCCCGTTTCACATTCTAACATTGTTGTACAAATGGTCGTATTTACCTCCATTCACACCCAGCCAGAAGATGAAAAATGGAGTAGAACTCTCCATTTGGCGAATTAAATCCAAGACAATCATCACACACCTTTAGATTGTTATTATTTTAATATAATAAACATCATTTGTTTGCTAATGCTTGATATTATGTGTGTAACTCCTCAAATACTATAATAATTTCCCCTAAAGGGAATGAATAAACTTGATTTGATTTAATTTTATTTCTGGATTAATAAAGAATCTATCTATCTATCTATCTATCTATCTATCTATCTATCTATCTATCTATCTCTGATTTAGAGCTGAAATATATTTTTAGTGTTTCAGTCCGACTGTAAACTGAAACACAATATGACGTCATACATTCATTTACTATTTGTTTCTCTTTTTTTACCACTTCTACAACTGTGACGGGCGTAGCAGTGACGTAAGCAAAGACGACAACGCACATGCTTTAGTCGCTGCGTCACGTGCGAACGCACGCGACAAACGCTCCTCTTCCCGGATTGGTCCACGATGCCGGGAAACCTCCCAGCTATAGTTCCGCCGGTATAAATATTCGGTTCCGCCCTCTCGGTTCGCAGCCCCGGTGTATGAGGGAAAATGTTTCGTCTCGGCCAACGGACTATCTCCAAAATCTCCTCCGATTCCTTTTTATCCACTCTGCCGCGGGAATATTTTCATTTTGCGAGACAGTACAATAAAAGCTGGTCTTGTATTGGCTGATTTTTGATTAATTTATCTTTATTTGCATGAAAATGCCTAGGACCAAGAAGAAGAACAACAAGGGTAAGTAAGCGCGCTGCCGCATTGCTTTGGCCTTATTTCCTCTCACTGATGGGAGTTGTAGTTCTTTCCCACTTGCTCGCACGTTGAGTTCAAGCTAACGTGTTTACAAAGCGGACTACAAACGCCGGCGGCAGGCCTGCGTCCAACACAAAGCTAAATAGCGGCAAAAAGACAAAGCATCGTGAATAAAATCTGTCATCAAACGATAGTAAATTATTGTTTGAATATTTGTTGTGCTTTATTGTCATTTTAATGCTAATATAACGATTATAAATTGACTAATATCTCGGGAGAATTCACAAGTTGATCATTGTTTAGCTTTGACAGCTAGCTAGCTAAATAGCGAGATACATCTTTGGTTGCTAGGTAAATTAAGCAAATATTAGCAGCATGAATGGCTGTTTTTATTCTCTATATCCGTGTAAGTTTTAAGTTTTTGTGTCCACATTATTAAACGACGTTCGCGTTAACTCGTGTAAAATATCGTCGCTTTTAATGCGGCTGAATTTAGGTTGGATTTAACCTCCTGTTATTCGTTTAGCACTTAAACTAACGTAGCTTTAACCAGATATAGTTAAAGTATGTATAGAATTGTTATCGATTAGAATCGATTATCGACTAGGAGGCAGACATTTTGGACTCCACGGAGGCGAGTTGACAAGAGGCGGTGCCCAGTGTGGGAAAATCAGCTGTTTGACGAGGGGAAACTCCACGTCAACACAGGACACATGTCCTCTTTAAATGGAATATAATTGTAAATTTTAAAATGATACCAGTGGTTCGTGTAACGTTGATGACGTAACACTCACTCTTTGTGACTACCTTGCGACGTGTTTTAGTCCGGAAAGGTGAATCCAGGTCAGGCCGGAACCGCCTGTTGAGTCCGGGCTCCAGACAGGAAGTTGCTTTCCGCGGTTTTTATGGCGAATTGTTAGAAACGCACAATTTTAACACACATTTTCTACTTTTTATTTTAACTTGAGTGTCTTTTGATATTTTAATCATTTTTTTTATTTTTTAAAATAAAAATAGAAAAATAAATTCCCTCAATAGTATTAGACTTCAGAAATGCTACATTTAGCTTAGCAACTGAACAAACGCGTCTGATTAATGGCTACAGGTGCTGCATCCATGCATTTAGAATTAAAAAAATTCCCCCCCCAGGGCTGATTATCTTAATCCTGAATGTTTGATTTCTCTAAACTCCACATTCTTGTCCTCAGTGATATTTTCCAGATTATCATGTCTCTACAATCTGAACATAATGTCATGTTTACACAGCGTGGGTTCGTCCTTGACCCCTGCCAACGCACCACATTTTCACATGAGATAATAATGCAAGTGCAGCAGAATGGTGTGTGTGTGCGCAGTGGATATAAACCAGATTAGATAACTGCGGTATTTTCCACAGCACCTGTCTGCAACGTGGGTTTTGTAATAATGTCACACGGACCTGCTGCTTTGTACTGATGTTTCCTCTGCTCGCGTCCCCAGGAGGGCACCATGGATCTGTGCATCCTTTCAGCGATGAGGACGCCTCCATCGAGACCCTCAGTCATTGCAGCAGTTTCAGTGACACGGCCAGTATCGCGGATGAAGGTGGGTTTCTGCAAGTGCCTGATCAGGAAACTGAAAGTGTTGCAAAGCCTAGGTTTATCAGGTGTTTTGTGTCCAATCAATTATATCAATTTTCAAGTCATATAAAGTAAATTTAATATCTATTTTTTTTCCCCATTGCTAGGCGGAGAGGCCAGTGAGGACACAGCCCTGGAAGATTTCCAGTACAAGTTGAAGGGGTTCATAGACAGCACTGTGGACAAGAGGTGAAAGTCCTGATTTAAACAGTTTACATACATGCGATATCGGATCTTGACATTCAGGCTATATGAAGTCTTCTGTATGCTAGTTTTGAGGATTTGTGCCCTTGAAATTGTGACAAACCCTCCAATAATATACCTTTTTAAGTTGGTATAATAAGATAATCGGTCAGAGGGAAAGTTGTGATGTTTTCACACTTGCATTTGCTTCTCTTGGGTCCAGACCAAAGCAGATTTTTCTCAGATATGTTGCAGAAACCTATTTGTAGTCTTGGTTGAGTTGATGTTCAGATTGGCAAACCAAAAGATGGGTTTTTGACGGGTATTGTACGACAGCACTCGGTATCGTCTGTGTGTTTTCATAGATTGTTCAAACCAGAGTTGGGATGGAGGCAGATGGAAACCCGTCTGTTCCTGGTGGTGCGTTTCTCTTCGTTGTTGGTTGGCAATAATGAATGATTTCTGATCTGTTTCCTCAGCGCTAAGACCAGACAGGGAGCGCTGGACGGGCTGAAGACGGCCATGGCCACACGGATCCTGTACGAGTTCATCTCGGAGAGAAGGATGACCATCACTGACAGCATCGAACGCTGCCTGAAGAAAGGTACCAGAAAAGATGATGAAACGCTTGTTTCTTCAGGAATAGGAATCGATTCCAGGGTGATGCATTGAATACAAAACAACCCCCTTTTTGTCCCACTGTGTCAGGGAAGGGAGAGGAGCAGCGGGCAGCCGCGTCTTTAGCCTGCCTGCTGTGCATCCAGCTGGGCTCGGGCATCGAGAGCGAGGAGGTGTTCAAGACCCTGAAACCCATCTTCAAAAACATCCTGAGCGACGGATCGGCAAACATTCAAGCTCGGCAGGCAGTAAGTGTCTCGTTTGATTGTAGGATGGCAGCCATGCTTGACCTGTGGATTGGAGTTAGTGGATTTTTGTAAAATGTATAAAGTTAATGAAGGTATCGTTGCGTTTTTAGGTGGCGACAAGTCTGGGCGTCTGTACCTTAGTTGCAGAAGACGACATTTTGGTAAGTTTTTACTTCCTTTTACACGTCCTTTCCGCCGCATTAGTGTCTTAAAACCTAGTTTTTGTGCTCATTATTAGCTCCATATTAACATCTGTGATGTAAACTATCTTAATTTCTGCTTTGCAAACACCAGTTTTCACATATTGGACCGTTTGCCTCCCCCTTCAGGACGTGCATGCGACCATGGAGTGTTTCGAGAACCTGTTCACTCGCTCCTACGCTAAGGCAGACGGTACCTGCCTTTCCAACAACCCTCAAACCAGTCAGCTTCACACCAACGCCCTGCTGTCCTGGGCGCTGCTGCTCACCATCTGCACCACCAGCCAGATCAAAGACATCCTGCACAAGTAAGACCTGCATATTGGATACTACTGTTAAAGTTACACAATGCAGGATTACTCAGAAGAATCAAATCCTGCATCGTTTCCTCGATCCCAGATCAAGAACAGCACAAGAACTTGATTTTCAATGTGTGTGATTTGCTACAGACATTTGCCTAAACTGCCAAGACTGCTGGAAAGTGAGGACGTCAACATGAGAATTGCGGCAGGGGAGACCATCGCCCTCCTGTTTGAGCTGGCCAGGGACATGGACTGTGTAGGTTTAGTCTCTGACCCAATAAAACGCTTCAAGAAGCAGAACTGTCAAGACCTAGGAATGTTTTATTCCACTTGCCCTGCATGTTAACTTCTGTCTTGCTCTGTTTAGCTTTGTTTTTTCTGGCGCCTATCCATCTATTTTACAGCCTTTCTGTCTTTTCTGCTCAGGACTTTGAGTTTCACGACTGGGATGAACTGTGCAACAAGCTGAACTCGTTGGCCACCGACTGCAACAAGCACAGAGCCAAGACCGACAAGAGAAAGCAGCGCTCAGTGTTCAGGGACGTGCTCAAGGCTGTGGAGGTGGGTGTTGTCCACAGACATTGTGGATAGGGGGGGGGGGACCTATTTTAGGTGTCCTCGGCTCCATCTGTTGTCTTTCAGGACGGCGACTTCCAGTCGGAGACCATCCGCTTTGGGACAGAGCGCATGACCATCGACAGCTGGGTCCGTAAGCGGACGTACGATGCCTTCAGGGAGTTTGTGGGCTCTGGGATGAACTACCACCTGCAGGTACCGTTTAATGGCTGAGATATTGGAGTAAGTTGGAAATGTGGAGCTCAGAACTCTGATGCATGTGGGGCGTTTTAATTTAATTGCGCTGCAAACCCATGAGCTGGGGCCGGATGGCGTGCAACAAAAGCATGACACGGCACTAAAACACAATGATCTGCCGGCCGGTGCAATGCAGGAAGACATCACTTGAAGGCAACAACAAACAACAACACTTAGAACTTGATTTAGGATCATGTTGCCTGGGGTTGGCAAAAAGCCATTACAAGAAGCCGGTCGGAAAAGTCTGCAGTCTGGCTGGGAGCCAGCGCTAATGGAAAACCACAACAGCTGACGAGTAAACACGGGACAACAGAACGTATTTCTAACCTGACAAACAACGTCAGTGTGGCTTTCTGTCTGCCGGTGTAACATCAGCTGACTTTTCTTTTCCTTTTTAAAACCAGGGTAATGAATTGATGAGGGACGTCTTCGAGCTGGGACCGCCCATTCTGGTCGATTCCGCCACCATGAAGGCCATGAAGATCTCTCGCTTCGAACGGGTAAGCACACACACACACACAAGTCGTACGACACCTGACGCTTCCTGTGCCCCCCTATCTTGACAGTCTCCAACCTCCCCTTCCATGTCTCCTCCAGCATCTCCACAACTCTGCTGCGTTCAAGGCTCGTACCAAGGCCAGGAACAAGTTCAGGGACAAGAGGGTGGACGTGGGAGAATTTTAAACCTCTTTACCCAATTTTATTATTCTTGACTAATTACATATTTTTTCCTGCTTCTCTGCTTTTTAGATGACCTTTCCGAACTATACATTAATGTGACCCCCCCACCCCCATGTAATTTACAATTTGACAATCAAATCCGCTCACCCCCTGCAGATTTAAAAGTTGGGTTTGTGTTGTGGAGACGTTTTTATCGCTGCAGTCGGTGCGTCTTTGATAGTCAGATTTTGAATAGAGAATAACGTTTTAATATATCCACACATTAACCGTGTTGTACATAAACTGTATATTAGTCTTTCTTTTTTGAATATATGTATTGATTTGTATAATTTTGATCACAGTTGTTTCTTTGCACATTTATTTCGTAGAGATGTCAAGACGAGTGTCTTGACTTCCCCCGACCATTTAGGAGGATTGGTGTTGAGTTGCACTACCGTAGTTACCATAGTAACCCTACCAGGTCTTTTCTGTCCAGCCTTTGTGAATATTGTGGTGTCTTTTCTGTAACTGGTGAACTTTTGAGGGGCAGGGGTAAATAAAAATAACCCCAGCTGCATGTTTTTGGGGGACCAGCATATTTAAAGATGTGATTTATTTTGGAAATAATTAGAAATGTTACACCTTGGTTATAAAATTGCAAACTTGATCGTCCATGAACATACTGTAGATAACTGGCAGTGATGCCATTGATTAATACAACTGATTAAATACAAGATTTGAAAGTTTACTGGCAGAAGTGTTTGGAAAACCTTAATATCTCACCTCCTGGCAGACATATGAAGGTCATTCTGAGTGAAGCACTTGAACAAATCTTGTTTCATCGCACCTTTGAAGCATCAAACCGAAAATGTCTCACAGCCAAGGTGACTTGGCGGTAACGCCCTGTCTGTTGTCACCGTCGACAGCCTTTTGGGCTGATTCAAGCCTGCCGAGCAAGACTAGTCAGGACATAATGGAACATGCAATGAGGGGAGCATTTCCTCCCCAAGGTCACAGCGGGACATGGCAATAAGGATTGGCTGTACGGCATTGGAGTGTCAGGAAACGGCAAATATTCCCATTAGATTGTTAGCTAGGAGTCTGGAGCACACGTCAACATCAGCAATCGATGTTCCAATGGGGCAGCTTCCCCCTAAACCTAGCTGAACAGAGATATAGCCCAAGTTCACAGATCATAAGTCTTTCATTTGAATTGTAATCTTCTAGCCCTTCCTCTTCAAACCTCAAAAACTGAAGGGAAATACAGTAGGAGACAAAATGTGCCTAGGACTGACTGAACCGAATACCATCTAGAGTTCCTCTCAGAGGAGTCTACTGTCTCCAGAGGCTTTGATGCCGACTTGGTTCGACTTAGCGCTTGAGCTTTGCTGCTTTGTAACCTCAAAGTCAACCCACGGGGTCAAGACAACCTTTGCTCGGTCTTGGATCATCCCAGTTCTCGCTCTGGTTCTTGACCTCTAGGCAGTGACCGAAAGACTGATCTCCCAAGTCAAATGGGCGTTGGGGTTCATCCTTAGAGATTTGAAGGAGAGATTGATTCGATCCGCTGCTCCTTCACACCGAAAGGAGTCGGTCGAGTCAGATTGGGTGAGGGTTAGGGCACCTCGTGGGAGGAAGAATCGAGAAGACCGAGAACTCTCTGGAGGGATTACATTTCCGGCCTGGGAATACTTGGGATCCACCAAGAGCAGCTGGAAAGTGCGAAAAGTCTCACAAGGCCTAAAAAAAACCCACCATTCTATGCACTGGGTCATCCCAGCTGCCCGTCTGACGGAACCATTAATCCATGAATCTGAAATGATCGATCGCAGCAGCTTCATGTGTAATCAATCAGCGCTTATGAATCTAATCCTCGCCTTTGAAAAATGAGATTAGTTCTAGTTGTGATTTTCTTGCTCGGAAACAAATTTCAAGCGAGGGAATGTCGAGAATCCTAATGGGCCGCCACCGGTGTTCATATTTCATCGCAGTCCCGTTGTGCGAAAAGATCCTCACCGAGCAATTAAAAGGAAGAAACGGGGATCAAACAAAGAGATGCGATAAGGTATCTTGGGCTGAATCAATAATTAGCTCATTTGTGTGCCATTACGATTCACGGTTCCTGTCCCTGTTGCATCGACTCCGGTTAAGTAAAGAGAACCGTGGCGTGCCGGTTGAGGGAGCCTCGTAGAAGCTGCAGTACACTCAAGGGGACTTTGAACAAAACGGAATATAACTTGTCTTTATAGTGGGTGGATTTTCACTGTTGGGTGCAAGGAAGAGCAAAACAATGAGATAAAAACGCACCTCCCGCCGCGCCCCCCGACTCATCGTTAACATTGACTGATTACGAGAAAAAGAGCGCTCCGTACCAACCGATTGAGCTCTGGTGGCGATGGGTTCCTACTCGGAGCTTGTTCCATCGTTCAAGCTAACGCGTTGCAATAATGCGCCGCCTTTGATTGGATGGAAATACACAGGCGCTCTCAGCCAGTCGTTTCTGTCGCCGGTTAGGCATCCCTTCTTGAGTTAACGTTCCCATCCATCACATCGCGCAATGGCAACGAGGGCCCGAAGCCAAAGCGCAGAGCACGGGTGTGTAAACAGACACACAACTATTGCATGCGTTTGAATAGCTAACAGGGTTGCGTTCTCGTGGCGTCTCAGCAGCTGTTAGCCTGACACCTGCTATACATCAACCTACTCCTGATGTTAACGCTTCTCCACTTCCTCCTCCTCTTCTCCGACATCTATCTCTTGGCTCCAGTTGCTCCCTGGAGCAGGGCATACACAAAAGCTATCACAGTGACAAATGGATGGAGAGATTAGTGGCGCTTTGTCACCGAGTGCTATGTGCTCTCCATCCCAACAATGTCCAGGAGGTTGTTGCTACTACTGATAAAACTGCTTCTTCAATATTTCCCTGCATACGTACGTGAAGGGACGCGATCGGAAATCACTGGGAATTCGTCAAACTGATTTGTTTGTCAGCAGAAACCAGTTTGCTTTTGGTTTGACTGCTCTCTGCGCACACGAGGCAAACTCTTGAACCATCCCTTGCTCCTACGGGAGAACTTCCTCGAGTATTGGGCTAGCTTCGGAATAATTATGTAGCCGTGGATGCGGAGAGGCGGCGCAAGGAACGCGGAGGGAATGGTTGCAGCTGGAACACGGTATCCCTCGGAGGCAGCTACTGTATATCTTTATTGACCGCCTGGCTGTTTTATTTAACCTGGCCTTTGGGCTTGTATCAAATATTGAGCTGCAGCAACGCCGCAGAGGCGTCCAGCGAAAGGTTTTCCTTGATACAAGATTTGCTCACATCACAGTCACCACGAGAATTAATGACTTGTTTTTTTTCCAGTACTTCAATATCAGTGATGAGCACTAGGAGGGTAAATAAATGAGAAACATTCTTGCATCTACTCTGACACAATTCATAGATTCCAAAGAGTTAGCATTTTGGCGCTAGCCATACACCAAAGGACCGTTTCTTACTGCCAATGCCATCCATGTTTGAAAACTCCGGCAGAGGAATAAAAAGAATGAGTTATCATCCTGTCCTGGATCTGAAGAATCTAGTTTGTAAGAGCCTCAGGAAGTGAAAGCTACACAAAAAGGTTGACTAATGCATAATGTCTTAATCAAGAACTTTAATAATGCTCTGCAGAGTGCGGCGCCAAAGCCCATTAAGACAAAAATACGGTTTAATTTGTGTATCGGCCAATTACAAATACATTTATACGCGCACCGCTTCTTAAATTAATATAGAGTTTTGTAACGTAAGCATATTCCCAAGCACATCGTCTCCCAAAGCCTGAATATTAGTCGAATTCCAGACTGGATGGAATCTCTCAGAGAAGATTATAAAAGTGTGCTTACTCATTTTTCAGTCATTTCCTGCATAAAGAATTGATCTAATTACCGCTTGATAGCACGAATTACCCCGACTCTCCTTTGCACGGTTTTTGAAAGCAGAACCCTTGCTCAGCAGAAGCCGGAGAAATAATAATAATGCATTCCGCCTTAATGGATTATTGACACAATGGATAAATAGAAAACTCATACATGCATACTGATTAAAAACATAATTGCCTCGAACAAGTCGGAATCTAATAGTGTAGAATAAAGGACAATTCTTACATAGTGTCTAGTGCTTTTTTTCTTTGGTGGAAAAGAGGTTAGTGATGCTTTCACTGCGCGGTGTATTTATGTTGCACCACCTCCAGGGCATAAGAGGGAATAAAAAAAGCCCTGAGATGCTTTGCATTAATTCTGGTTACACTGTTGTTTACATTGTGGAATACTAAGAAAGATGAGAAACGATAAGGTGAAGGTGGGTGTAGTTCCTCTCCTCACCAGGTGGTGGCAGTTGTGAACCATCGAGGCGGCCGCCGTATCAACACGCATGGACAGTAATCACCTTTGCACTACATCACTGATTACATTGAGGATGACATTTTCGGTGATAACACGTGAATTACATACGCTTGGTCGTGCAGGAACACAAACGGCTTGTTTTCTATCTCGGTTTGTTTGTCATTGGCTGTGACTCCCGCTCATTTGCATAAAAAAATCAAGGAATCCAGTCTATCGGCTGAGTCATTCAGACTACGGATCTGACTTGACTCTTGACTGCAGGGCGTGATCAGGCCCGATAAAATGGTCCGATCAGGCCATCCCATCCCATCTCATTCATCCTTGCAGGAAGGCAACGTGTCCCGTAGCTTTAGCATAGCGTGCGAAGCCGACACCATATGGAATGTGGTTGTGGACTTGAAATAGAGTCAAGCGGTAAACATTCGTCGTGCTGGGGCGCAGATGCATTGTAGCCCACACGCTGCGTGAGTCATAGCTGCTGCATGACTCAAACACACAAATACACACATGTACACGTGCGCGGGCAAACACTGTCACACTCCCACCCCCCCCACCCCTCGTCCTTCCTCCTCCTCTTCACTCCAACTCTATCTCGCTCTCTTTTCCGTGATGTGGGCCAGCGATGAGGGCAGACCCCCATCAGGGCTGACAACTGTTCGCCGGATGATGCCACAGAGAGAAGGCGAGAGGCCATGGCGGTGGCGGTGGATGAGTGGGTGGAGGGGTTAAAGGGGGGGTGGATTCCTCTTTCTGATACCTCTTTCTTGCATGCCGGAGAGGCAGCACATGTATGCAGAAAAACTGAGGACAGGTGCATTTGTTTTTCTGGTTTTCTTTTCATATTTGGAGAGTCGACACACACTTGAGTTTGGCATCCGAAGCCGGTCTGCACACGTGGGAGGCCCAGGCTTTATCTCCTCCTTTAAAGCATTGAGTCACAGCTTAAATCGAAGGCAGCGCCTCGCTGACAGGAGGGAAGAGATAGCAGGGTTCCCCCTCCCCCGTTGGTTCCCGCTATCAGATGCTAGGAACCAAACTGTAGCCTCTGCGCGACGTTAAAAACGAGCCAGACAACGTTTTGACACGTTTTAAGCGATTAAAGCTCAAGAGAGAATTAAAAGATTGGTCTAACTATCCTTAATAAGCTGAGAAAACCAAACAATTGTTGCCATATTTACGACTATCTGATAGACAATCAAGCTCTAAATACGTCAGTGAGCTGATTTTAAAGATAACGCTAGTCAAACCTCACACAACTATAACGTTTACGTTGACCTTTTGCTTTGGTATGGATTACCATATCATTTCTCTTATAAAATAACCTTTAACTACTTAAAAAGAACATCTTCATTCTCATGAAATCATGAAATTGCAAGAAGATAGCTAGCAGCAGCAGCAGCTAACTCAACGGCTACTAGGTTTAGCTTCTTATTCTCCCAGCATGGAGACACGGGCGTGGCATCAACTTTCTTACGGTGAATAAACCTGTTTCCAGAAATGTTAAATTCATCCTTTAAAGATAGAAGCTGAGTTCATTTAGTTTTCAGATTATCATCGATATATAGACGTCTAGCCTCTGATTCTTGTTAGCGTGGTTGAGGCTTTCGCTTCTCAGTTTAGGTGGTTTTGAGTCCTTTTGACAGATCTCTTTGCTTTGAGGCACCTTTAAAACCTTGATTCTCTTGTTACTGTTCAAATCGGGTTCGATCATAGAGCATTGCCCACTCTCTCACCTCTAAAGTCTGGGCAGCCCTCTTTGGTAGATTTTGTAGGTTTGCATCATGTATGTCTAGATTTCCATGCTGTAAACCTGATCTGTACTCGAATGAACTGGGAGTCAAACCCATGACTTGTGTTTTGAACCTTATTTATTCGATCCGTCAGCAGCTGCTCCCTCAAGCTTCTGATCGACTGGCAGATCGATTTTTTTTCGTATGTGTTTGTTACGACCTGCGGTGCTCTTCTCAACGCTTATCTATCTTCTTTGAACGAGAGAACAGCATTTTCTCTCTCTCTCTCTGTTTGAACTTGTCGACCCAACGAAACCAGGTGTGAACAAAACAACCAGAGTGACACAAGTCCTCATAATAGACAATCTTAGTTTATTATGATAGACTCGTAGTCTGTCTAGATAGACTCCTGGTCTATGTGGATAGATGGTCTAGATACATAGACTCATAGTCTGCAAGATAGACTCGTAGTCTATGTAGGAGTCTATATAAATAAACTACGACGATCTTAGTGTATTCAGGAAACCAGAAGAGACTGGATCTGTTCATCTAAGTTTTCCGATTGCTCCTGCTTATCCGGGGTGACCCCTGTGCACTCATCGGTGTCGGGATCGGGATAACGGATTCACAAGGTCGTCACCTGTCATGTCTTCAGAACAAACAGACAACACGGCTGCTCCAAGAAATAGACCCGACCGTAAGAGGGGCGGATTTTATTGCAGACGATTCGAGCTTCACCCGCTGCACGCTTTCCACGCACACGGATGTAAAGACACCCCCCCCCCCACATACACACACTTAGACATCACACAACTGTTTCGCTTTTCCAGGGAGGTTGTTGCCAAGGCTCAGCATGAGCGAATTGATTGGTCGCCTCCGCTCATCACCGTAGGAACTCACCAGCTGGATTGGCCAGTTCTTTAAAGGAAGCTTTTCAGGATGTTTTTCTCATCGACTCTCGCGTACTGACTGCTGGATCTGTCGTTACTCTCCATGATGCCACACACTGCTCATCCGATTTAATTAGTTCAGTTTTACAGGTTATTTTTTTTTCTCACCCCCCCCACACACACACTTTATTGTTTTTATTGAAGCAGAAAACAGCAGCTGGGATCAAGGGGAGGGAATCGTTATTCCGAGTACAAATTCATCCGTATTATCACATGAATGACGATTCTAAGAAATGATCACAGCGCTTTATCGATTGCTGCTTGTCTTTTACAGGGGGGGGGTGAAGAAGACAGACGGTAGTGGGGGTGGGGGGGTTATATATGCCATATGCAGTGTAATATATGCAGCACAAGGACATAACCATAGAAGGGGGAATAAAAATTCCGTGTAGACAAGCGGGCACGTACGGCACACTTTCCTCGTCTACGGTTTATTTTCGTTGATAAGCACCAATGACAAAATATGTCCTCGGCCTCGGGGTTGAGCGAGCTTGCTTGCTTGCATGCGTGCGTGCATGCGTGTGCGCGCTTGCAAGTCCGTGTTGACGCGCGTGCCAGGCTGTGTACTCGTGTGCCATCACGCCTCTGGCCGTGTGTGGTTGTGTGCGAGTGTGAGCGCCGCTATGTATGTGCTGAATTAAACAAGGTCATTCAGTGCAAGGCTGACTGCTCAAGCAGCTCCCACCACACACACTCGCTCCAGCTACCGCTAGCAGCTAACCTCCTCCTCCTCCTCCTCTTCCTCCTACGGAAGCAATGTAGGCCTTTGTATTCTAGGGGAGCGTAAATAGATAAAGGAACGTAAAAACAACAAAGTAACGTCCACAGATATCGTCGTATTTCTTTGACATGATTTACGATCATTAGCAGAGCGCTAGTTCCCAGGCTTTTTGGGTCCATTAGCTTGAATGAAATTATTTCGGGGAATCATTTGTCCCTGCAAAAGTTTTACGTAAGAATGAGTTCTATTGTCCCATATCTGTGTGTGGAGTATAAAGCTAAGATGTGGAGGTTGTTAGCTTAAATTAGAGTACAACAAAAGTCTACTTTATGCTAAGCTAAGATCCTAACCTACAGACTGAAGCGTCATATTAGCAAATTCAAATAAATTGCCTTTTGCCTTTTTCAAATTTTACTTTTCTGTGTTCACATATCACATGCGGTGAATACAAAATTGTTATTTTTAAAAATTTTGATATTTGAAAAATTAAATTAGGACTTGACAAGAGTCAGGCCAGCTATGTCTCCTTACTTTATGCTAAACTGAGATCACCATCTACAGCCTCGATTTCACGTTTTTGTGGTCACACATTTCCCATGTCGTGAATGTTTTCGTAATACAAAATTGTTTTCTTAAATTTTGAACTAACTTTTATTCCAGATATAAAATTAACAGGAGCAACTCATTGAATCGCAATAACTAAGTTATAACTAAGTCTTAAATTTCCTAGTATTCCGTACCTGTAATTCATGTCGAGTCGGTATGGAGTGGCCGTTTGTATTTTCATGTAAATACCTGACTAAAACTAGAGTTGCTAAATGCTAGCAAACACCATCATTTTCTGCATGATGGCGCAGTTAGGGGCTCCCTTCTTTCATTGTAATGCAGTCATTCAAGAATACGTTGAATTTATTGCAAGGGAAAAACTAGATATAGTGGGAAATCTAAAAAAAAATTAACAAAATTTGCACTCACTCGATAATTTCTGAACATGTTGCGGATTCAATCTTAAAAAAATGCAGCATTTTAAATTCAAATGACATTTTTTTTCCTGCAAATCGACAAACCTCTGCGACGATTTATTGTCCGTTATTCCGATAAAAATGGAGCGTGACGCGCAAGCGTCAAAAGGCAACCATTTCTGTATCGCAGAAATTAAGAAGAAGCAGATTATTGTTGGTTAGTATCACGCCGTATATCTGTCACTGCGCTTACTGGGTTCAAATATACTCCATCATCATTTTTTACAGGGGCCAGTGAATGCATCGATGGTGTTTATAGGCGGCTGTTTGCCTTTCCATCAGCGCTGTCACCCCGCGCCCGTTTACTGCACCTCCTTGACAGGAAGTCGGCTGCAATAATAGGAAACACTCCTCTTTCCCGTGCAGATAACGTCACCGCGTGCGGATCCTTTACCGCGTCGATGACAAGAAGCGCGGGAGGATAACCAATGGATCTCTGTCGCCGAGAAGCGACGCATTCTTATATATCAGGACGTTACATTTCATTACGCATGTGTGTAAATGCGCCTTCAAATCCCACATAAGGTTGTAAAGAAGAGGTCATATGTCACGCCTGTCAGCCAATCAATGAGAGGTAAGACATGCAGAGCACGGACACACATGTTAATCACACGCAGCTCTGCCTGTTACACCTGATTTATGGTATTGCCTTTGTGCGTCGGTGGATATTTATCAGCATGTTTCTTCAACTGATTGCTTTCTTAGCGCAAATTTGGCTCCCAGCCACAGAAGATGGTTTTCAATGCTCCGCAGCTCGGCGCGAGGAATTACAGTATCTCTGCACATAAGACCGTTAAAGGCCCCGAGAACATATTTATTTTAATCAGCCTCTAATTCCAAGCAGCGCAAACCCTTCATGAAGCATAATAACACACCGAGGCTAGAACAATTCCATGTGAAATAACTGTGTATTTGTACTGCTGTCTTTGCTTTTCCTGTGGATGAATTTAACAACGTCTGGTTGGAAAAGGGTGATTTTGAATATTAAATATCCTGCAATGCATCGAGGAATTAAATGACACCATGGATCTGACTCTTCACCAAAAGAGTAAAAGACAGGAATAAAAACTTCAGTAAAGATCGTCTCATTTAAAAAAAGTAGTGGTGGTGGCTGATGGTTCTGCTGAGTATGAATTTACACACTATTTATCTATTCTATTAAATCAATACAATTTGAACACTGAAATGTAGCCTTGATCAGTTTCAATTTGACACTGATTATGTCATGAGGCTTCACAAAGACAGACACCGACATTATCGAGTCTACTTATGCTGGTATGAGCGTCTTATAAGCTCCCTCCCTTATTTATGACACAAAGGCAGCTCTGGCCAATTCCCGACTACCCCCCCTGATGGATTTATACTTTTGTTTTCCGACTCTTGCCTCACAGGCAGTTATAAGATCCACATTAGTTTATTAACTTACTGGATAGATATATTTTGTATTGCCTGGTGCCTGGCTTTGCTCGCTGGCGTTTGGCTATCCTGGTGCAATACATCAAGAGGGATGAAGGAGTCCATTTATTTATTTCACAGTCAAATTCCTCCTCATTATTCTGTCCATCTTCCGTGTACACTCAGCTGTGAAGAACAACAGAACACAAAAAAAGAGAGACAGCAGGATACGAAAGCCACAAACTGTCAGAATGAGTTCAGATTCATTTTGATCGCTTGGCTGCGTCGAGGCAAAGCCCCGCCCACGACATCGCTGCCGTGATTCGTCAAAATATAGACGACTCAAGGGAATCAGGATCATATCAGTGGGTGGGTTCTGGGTCCAGATGCAGGCCTGCGATGCATGCTAATTATTCATCGCCTGTTCAAGATCATCAGGGAGGTGAAGCTCCATTACAGATTTCTGTAGAAAAGGAAAGTGTATCGCAGACAAATTGAAGTGTATCAAGAAAAAGCATTAACAAGTGAACTTTCTAGGTGGCGCTATGTGCTCTTGACGCATCATGTGTTGACCTATAACCAAAATAATGCAGATGATTGAAGAATCGGAGGTTCACGAATCAAAGGTTCACGAAGTGCAGTAACGATGCAGCGGTAAAGAAAATCCTTAATTTAGTGTCTGAAGCAGAGCGTAGAACGGAAAAGTCTGATGACATTCAAGAAAAGGAATCGACTCAGAAGGGATGAATAATTAGATCAGCGCTGTTTACTTCTAAAAAGGAATAAAAACGTGACGGCACTACGAATGCAGCAGAAAGCGCCGGGCACACTCAATCAAGTCAGGGACGAGGGAAAGCCCACAAACGACACAATGAGACTCGCAAGCAGGGACAAATCACAAATTAATAGCTCGAAGAAGTGCACGATGATTAAATTAAGGATGATGAATAGACGGCAGTAAATTGTCATTCTTGTGAAAGGCCAAACAGTTCATGATAAAAACAGGCAAATGTGGGAAAAACAGTGAAGCAAGAGCTAAAAAACATTTTTGTGTCGCAACATTAATAAAGTTGTAATTGCTTAACTTGACTTGTATCTGTATTTACTGCCAGGCATATTTTTCTACCTTGACTTTGTCTTTTTCAATGATTACAAACAATAAAGTGATTTTTTTTTTCTTGTGTTCACTGCCCCTTAGTGGCCAAACTAATCCTTCAATTCAACTTTATCAATATTTATTTAAATGCTTTAATGTTTATCTTAAGCGATAGTTTTCCACATGAATAAAACATGCGATTAAAAATGTAAAAACACACACTCCTCATAGCCAGAGTGCATTAGTACGCACTGGCTAGCTTAAGCTTTTCAGAATAACGTTCATACACGTCAATTAATCTAATTCCTTAAATTAATTTACTTCCCCGTTAATCAAATTTGTATGAAAGGAACTTGAAGCTTAAGGATTTTGAGAAAATCCATAAAATTAATAATGAAACACACACAAACACACACACACACACACACACACACACCTATACACACACACACAGTCCTGTCAGCAGAATATGATCACCGGTAGGCCTATAGAAGAACTCTAATGGCTTTATAACAATCGAATTCTTGGCCACAGCAGCTTGTCAGACACTCAGCAAATATGTACCCGAGTCAGCACTGTGTCAGTTTTAAAGTTGCAAAGTAAATAAAAGATTTTTTCAAATATTCTTATTGCCTATGAGGAAAAAATAAATAAATAAATAAAATATATTGCTGGCATAAAGCGTTTCATATGCTTGCATGAATCGTCGTAAACAAACCCAGCAGCAAATTAAAAAATATATGAAGGCATTAAAAAAAAATCCAAAGCAACAGGAAATACTGCAAAAATAACAGATTTAACGTAATTTGTTTACGGGGATAATTCCCATATTGCGGTTGACAATATCTTGAGCTTCAAAAGCAGCTGGAAGGGAAATAAAATATGCTAATAGACAGCAGCTCACATCTGCTGTAGCAAATAAGGCCAATAGTCATTATCACAAGTCATTAGACAGTGATGCAGAATTTACAGGATACTTTGGACCAGATGTATGACTGAGATCAGCAGCGCTGACATGGAGGCGCAGCAGCTTGAACAACAGCGAATCCTCAAACCGCCTGACAACGAGCGCTGAGCTACAGGTAGCTAATGACGTCTGTCACGCTGATTACATCCTAATGTTTAAATGTGGTACAGTCTGTCTGTCTCTGTCTGTCTGTCTGTCTGTGTGTCTGTCTGTCTATATCGCTGTCTGTGATAGAAAAGAAAATGAGGGGGACGGAAGGATGGAAATAAATGGATAAATACTGGAACCACGCAACCAACAAAAACTAACCAACCAACAAACCAACCTACCTATCTACTAACCAACCAACCATCCAACCAACCAATACCAACCACACACCACCCACCCAACAAAAACCAACCACCCAACCAACCAAACAACCAACAAATCAACCAACCAAAACAAACCAACCAACCAACCAACAAACCAACCAAGACAAATCAACCAACCACCTAACCAACTAAAACCAACAAACCAACGACCCAACCAACCAAAACCAACCAACCACACAACCAAACTGCCTACCGACTTACATCCAACCAGCCTACCTGCCTATCTACTAACCAACCAACCATCCTACCTAATAACCAACCAACCAACATCCAACCAGCCTACCTACCTTCCTGTGCCTATCTACAGGATCTCTCTTATCCATATACTTGAATACTTGACTCTTCCTCCTCTTCCTCCGCCATCGCCGTAACTTCCTGTCAACAGACGCATCACGGAAGCAGGAAGCCACTCTACCTCCATCCCTCACGCTGTCAGATATTCCCTCTAAACAGCTCTAATCCACAGGATAACAATGTCGCATGGAGACGGAGGAGGCCGAAACAAAGTTTACTCAGCTGCACATCCAATCGATTTGCATTTCCCAAACTAATACTTGAACCGAAGAGCGTGGCTTGTGTCTCATGCATGAATCAACAAGGATAATCACATTATGATAATCAGGTTAATGAGGTGCTTCTCCCTCGCTGTTGAGGAACACAGGAGGACGAGCATCAGTCGGAAGAATTCTCTCTGAAATGAAACAAAAAATAAATAAATAAAAAACCTCGCTTGACGTGCCGTTTCAAGTGCCAGGAGATGTCGGTCGGCGGGTATAATGAAGCAAATCAAAAGTCTCCGCTGTCACATTGCTTCATTCACTCAGTCATGAGACGTTAACCACATCCAATGAAAGCCAGCGTTCGTCTCAGGCAGTCAATGAGTCGCTATGACAACAGCTCTTGACAAGGGGAATGGGGTTTGATGTCTTGAAAGAAGAAAAAAAACAACTCTCCACATAAAAAGAGGTCGGATGCTTGCCGGCGGAGCCCCCCTCCTGCCGGCTCCTGCAAAAGACGCCCTACCCTCGCCGTAGGATGATGGAGCTTGTAGATTTAATTCAGATCAGCTGTTTCCATTTCATCAAAGAACGCCAGCTGATGAATACAGAGTCTCGCTGAATATTCAAAGACGACCAGCGTCGGTGTCAATGGGGCGTTAGCGACACGAGTTTCCCTCTATCTATTAACCTCTGTACGGGTGACCATGAACCCCAAGACCCCACAACTCATTATTGATGCCTTCTAATTAGTCTTTCGATTCCCTCTGATCCCATATGTCGTTATGCGCCGCCGCGGCTTCCCCACGCTTTGGAAATAGCGAAATCATTTCTTCTCAATCCGTGATTTACAGTTATTGCACGCCGAGGCCGGGGTAGGTAATTCGGAGATGAAAATGAACAGGGACAGGAGGAGAGTTCAAGACTGTAACTCATTTCCCGCCTTCACTTCCTCTCCATCTTCTTCTTCCAAAGTACGAGCGTAATAACTCAATCGGGTGTGTCCTCACCTGACACGGCTAATGCTAACCCTAACCCCTTCGTTAGCTCGTAACATCGTCAAGGTTGTGCTAAGCGCCAAATGCGGACCTCGATAAAAATTGATCCGCGCATATCTCAGCCGTGGCTGAGATATCTCAGGTGGCTGTTAGATAACGGTCGGCTTCTTGAGGACATCGAGCGAAGAAATTTACACATCAAAAAAAAAAAAAAAAAACTAGGGAGGGAGTTGGCAGCATTTCTGAACAGGTGAAATTTCAGAGCCCTGAAGTCGTCACACTGCAGGCGCTTCTTCGCTGTGGTTCGGCTTTGAAATATCCAAGTTTCGTGAAAGAAGTGTATTGAAAGTAACCTCCATATAAATGTTAGAAGCTAATGTCTCTATTTCCCAACTTTGAATAGGGAATGACCAGAAGAATATTGCACCTAATTCAATGAAGCTAAGCCACGCGAGAGGTGCATTCTGTGTATATACCCGAGCAAAGGTTCCCTATATCGCTCCAGCAGCTTCTACTCCTCCTCAAATAATCCCCTCTAAAGCTGCAAAGCTACCGTCCCGGAGTGGACATCAGCCTCAGGACCTGCAAAGCACAAGCCTTACACAGGTAAACACTGATGATCGGCTTCTGAACACCTTGAAAAATCACCCGTCCTCATCCCTGGTTGCGAAGAGGGTGAGTGAGGGAGTAGAAGACGAGGTGAGAGCAAGAGGGCAAGGGTAGCTCTAGGTAGCGATGGGAAAAACTGAAGCACCGGGAGGTCGATTAGGGAGGCCGACTCAAACAGGGAAGACAGGAAAACGCCTCATCCTCTGGGTTCAGCATAGACTTTCCTTTATGAATAGACAGACTTCCATACAGACCTGGAAGGGTCGAGCCAAACCTACTAACGTGCCCTTGGAAAACCCACATCCACCGTTTTCCCTTACAATCCCCTGCAGCATTAGGATATGCTAACATCCCCCTTCTTTAGCACTAGAAACGTGTTTGCCCGAATTGATTCCGACTGTAATTGTTCATCTCAAGATTGCGCTCGCTGCACAACCACACAGAAAAAGGAACTTTTAGAACATTTATCCACTGTTAGCTTCTACTTAAAGGAATCTTATGCATCCAAGAACTGTATTTTAACTGTTTCTGTCTTCCATTCCATCGTAAATCTTTCTAAATTACCAATACAGCTCGAGTATAACCTCTGCATTTCTATTAAAGGCATTGGATACAGTCAGCAGTCTGTTACTTCCTTTATTTATAGATTTTTGCTCATTTTCTACAACTGTGGAAGTGTAATTAACCAGGGTTTAGTTGGAATCGATGACCTACATGACTACAGGGAGCTTGTAATGTACTGTAAGGGTTAAAGGGCCAAAAAATGAAGATCTGGCTCGTAAGGATGATAATAAGACTAAATGGACGGAAGTTAAAAATGTCAGACGGAACCCTGGGCGAGACAGCGGCGATACAAGTATAATAAAAACCAGGAGAAAACAGCCGTTTCCTCACCTGGATGGACCCCCGGCAGTCCTAAGAAAAGCCCCGACCCATTCAGAGCCGACGCCGGCCCGTGAGTGTGTATTGGAAAGGAGCTGCTTGCCAACCTGCCATCAATATCTGTTCATCTAATAAATGCACAATCTTGCAAAATAAAATTGAGTTTCATTCACCGTCGCCAGCGAGGCCATATTGAAACCTATCGATTGCCTGTTCTTGTGGCCGCTCGCAGCGACGGCGGCCAAGGACCCATCGGTTTCAGGACAAGATGTGATCAACACGACTGCCAAACGATGGCAGCAAACGGGCGAC
Organism: Antennarius maculatus; assembly: GCA_013358685.1. Classification (NCBI taxonomy): domain Eukaryota; kingdom Metazoa; phylum Chordata; class Actinopteri; order Lophiiformes; family Antennariidae; genus Antennarius; species Antennarius maculatus. The sequence continues at coordinate 2,224,479 of CM023627.1, read as the reverse complement.
GACACCGGACGCGACTCAGCAGAGTTTTCAGCAGCGAAATGCGCCGGCACTTAACCTTGAGGCTGTGTTCAACCTCGCTATGAATAATGCCCTTGGGAGGAGAAGGGAGAGAGAGAGGGAGAAGGGTAGGACGAGAGGAGGTGTCATGGAAGGGGAAGCAAGGTGAGAGCGAAATACGAGAGAGACGCAGGCATGGTGTGGATTTAAAGAGCTGCGGGGATTGTGGGAAGGTTGCATCGCAGGAGTGTGTGTGAGGAGGAGGAGGAGGAAAGGATGCCAGAAAGGTCACCAGGCAAAAATGATGAAGTCATCTGTATTAGATTTTCCGTGGCCGCAGCCTGGATGAAAGCTGGCCGCCGGCCAGAGAGGTGAGCTGCACCTACCTGCAGAAAGAACTCCTTAGACATAAGCAGCTCGTCCGTTTCCTGGAGTCACACTGAATCCTAATCAATATCTGAGGCTCGCATGCCGCTTGTAAAAGAGGCTCTTTATGCTGCATAGCTCACATGAGACAACAGAGGGACGAATCAATTAATTAAGGCGAGCATCAAGCCTTTTATAGACTGGAAATTCTGCATATAATTCTCGTAAAAAAAAACGGGATCCTCAAGATTTTCATGACGATGCTTTTTATGCTGTGCGTTTTATGAAAGAAAATCAATGCATTTACTGTGCACTGGATAATCATCCCTATATAATATCTTTTATGAACAGACCAAGCCTGTAAATTAGCCTTAGTGTATACAATAAAAGCATATAAACGCCGCAGACGACTTTTATTCTGAAACTGCCATAGGAAATGCAATGTGTGTCAGTCTTTTCCTACATCCACCTCCTTATGACCACCCTTTCTTCGCATCGCCACCAATTCCATAATATTATCAGGCTTTTCAGTCTCAGCAGAGTCATACGCCGCCACCACCACCAATGCTCGTCTTTTGTTTTCAGAGGGCATTTATGTCAATTTCTTGTAAGAATTGAAATACAAAAAACGTTTTTCACTTATCTGATATGACCCGCTGTGATAGCCACTTCATCATTCCCTTGTCTTCCACCATTGATATTTAACTGTAACCACAGACGTCAAAATCGGGACCGAAATATTAAGGATTACAATATTAATGATCCATTTCACTTAAAGCCTTTCATTTCGTCTCCATTTGGCCGTCCGCTCGTCTCTTTAACGGTTTCACATTTTCATAGAGGCACTTTGTAAAAAACCAATAATTGTTCCGAAAAAGTTCGGAGACTGTGGATTCCTTCGAGGCCTTGCACATCCCCTCCGCCACCAACCCCCCCCCCCCCCAGCCGCCTTTGTGACTGCTAAGCCACTGATGCAACAAATAGGCAATCCACTCCCTGTGGCCCAGGACAGCTATAATAGTGTAGCCTCAGCAGTGAGGGTCTCTTCCTCTGCAAAAAAAAATTATAAATCCTAGGACTTCAACAGTCTGGATAGCATAACAGATTAGCGGCAGATGCAGTAGCCGTACAACAGAACGTCTATTCGTGTGCCAGTTTTCACAGGATGCAAAGGAGAAAAAAAATAAAAAAGCTTTCACAATTTACAGAGGCCCAACCGTCTCTTTTCAGTGGATACTGGGGAATTTAAAACTGTGTGTTTAAAGGAAGCAAGCGCACCCTCAAGCATTCCAACAGCTCCTTGTCAATGCACTGTATTTAATTCATGAACCCGGTTTGTTTTCTTTTTCACTTTTCTTATTGACTGGACAAACGCAGAAAACATGGCCGGTAGTCCCGGTAGTAATTACCGTACAGAAGCGATAAAAGTTAAATTTCCTCCAACAACATCAAATTGTAAGTTCTGGCCTGAGGGCGAAGGAACTGGACTGCAGTTTTGCCGACAAATTATTTTGCTCCCTCAAGAATCACAGAAGAAAGAAATACCAATTGCCCATCTGACGGCAAGCTGAACCTCAGTGGACCTGGGTATAAAATAGAAGCAAGACATATGTCCTGAGCAACTGCCTGGCCTGGGGAGTACTGGTGCCGATGAGTAATGGGGAGCAGGTGTTCAGACAGGTGACAAATCAGGAGAGAAGTCAGAGCTAGAAACACCGAACAGAGAAAAACAGGATGTACTTTTTTTGAGAGGATGAATGACATGAAACTAAAAACCACTGACGGGTCAAGTGGAATATATTCGTTACCGCGCGAACACTTCTTTACAATTCCATGTCTTGCGGGGGAATAACTGGCTCCTAGCATTTGTTTGACAGACTTTGACAAATGCCACCTTTCCAGAACTTGCCGCAGACCAAATACATCCACATCTGGAGAGTGAATCCCAAGAACCGTTGAGGAATGGCTTGGAAACTTGCCGAACCTGGCCCGAAAAGTCCACAGGGTACGCTGGAACAAATTCACTAGATGGATGTCCAGGAGGGATGCGAAGTCAAGCATCAGTATTCACAGGACTGAACTGCCTTTGGATGTTGCTTGCAGGTGGACCAACCAAAGGAAGACTATCCAAACGAAAGATGACTTTACCTGGACAGTCTCCCAACAAGTCTCCAATCTCCTGTCCGCAGTTTACCTGGAGCCAGGCCGGTATTACCAACTCACGCCTTACGCTATATGCAATTGTCTGCTAAACCAAAACAACTTAAGCTAACACGTCTTGCTTTGAGATATGCAACAAAGCAAATAATCCTATTTTGCCAAGAGTGGAGCCATTCCTTTAAAACAAGTCTTTGTCCTTCACACTTATCTGCCAGCATTGGAGTGAAGAAGACAAGTAAAGTGCAGAGTAAGGGCAGTGTCGCCCTAATGGTAAAATAGATGTTGATGACAATGCTGCTCCGGGAGCTGATACAGCATATAGCTCCTCAATTTCAAAAGGAAGAGAACAATCAGTTCCTGCTTAATCACCCGTTTTAACACTCGCCTTCAGCTGTCATCAAAAAGCACTAGAAGGGAACTACGAGTGCACTTGTTCTGTCAGCGAGTTCCTTTTCGGAAAATCAATGCAGTCATGCTTCAAGTGTGGATGGAGAGGAAGAAATGTTTTAAAGTTTTGATAATTGGGATTCAGGCAATCCCGTATTTTCGGCTCTTCACGTCTCTGAGAGCTCTTTGCATAATTCGGCGTGATTGGGTTGTGATTCCTCAAAAACGAACCCGGAGTGGCCGACGAGTTGTCGCAGCATTGTTGAGAATGTCAAGGCAGGTCAATCAGTGCGCCGCCAAATAAAAGATACCAATTTCCTTCGCGGCCAATCACACAGCGTGCAGGATTGAATGTAAATTAGCTACAGAGTGTGGAAATATTTCATATTTCACAACAAACTGTCGTATAAATCACTCAGACTCTTGAATGCTGCAGACCTGCACTCATCAGGAGAAGAAGTTTATTTGTTCCCGCTTTTTTGGAGGGATAAGAAATTTGGAAATTTGACATTTGGCTAAGTGAAAAAAAAAGAAAGTTATTCATCACATTGCTGTGCTGAAGTCAAAGGTTTCTGAACCGGCAGAGAGAAAAAGAGGGCAGGGATGTTAAAATGCGGTGCAGCAAGTGGCCACTCCATCAATTCGTCGTAAACCTGCTTGAGATTTCAGCATGTATAAATCACTTTGCTAATATGATCGGAGTGTGGCGCCTAACCGCCAGCCGCATCAGCTACCTACCACACACACACAAAAAGGAAAATAGAAACACTTACATCGAAACAAACACCCTCCCCCATCCCGCAAGTCCAGTTTTACTGACCCGAAAGGCAGAAAGCAATTTCAGCAGAGAGTACAAGCGTTATTACAGGTCTTGATGGGAATGAATGGTGGGTTGGAAAGCTTGACGGGGCAATGCCTCACATCCCTCGTAACGCTTTCTGGGTCAGTCGGTTCCCTCGGATGGCGTGTCGTGCACACGGGAAAGCGAGGGCGACGCCATCGCCATGGGATGGACGCAGATTTTTAAAAACCCGACTTCTCTGAGCGAAGCCGTTTCAGACATCTGGATTCGTTATTGACTGATAATAGGGTGGCTGGCAAGGACGCCTCTTTGGCAACGTGCGGCTACTTTGCTCTCATATGCAGGGGTATGATATAGAATTAATTAAGTATCACTCTGAGTCAATGGGAAATATGCTTACAGGCTTTTCAAGGATGCCGTTACAGATGGGTTTGAAAGACGTGATGTTTTCCGCCTTTGAAACGGGCAAATCTGTTCGTCATCCGTTCGTCGTGTCCTTTAGCAAAAAGGCCGATAAACAAGAGTCTGCAAAGGAATCGACCGGGATGGAAAGCAATTCATGAATCACTTTTAAGGATGATATCTTTGCCGAAGTACACAAGACGGTGGCGTGTTTAAAAAAAAGCATCCATTCAGAAATTAGAGAAATTAATTACGGTTGCGCCATCACTGTGAATGCAAGCTGTTTTAATTAGTACAGTGAGAGCATAAGTTACCCAGTCAGTTAACTCTCTGTAATGCAGCACAAGCCAATAAATGTGCACAGTTTATTCAGTTGGAGTGTATATAAAGAGGATTTGTTCATGTATACACATATACTGCATGCACTCGCAATTTGCACAGCTGGAGGGGCAACAAAAACAGGGATAAAGAGACAGAAAACGATCAGTGGAGAGCTTTTTTAGCAGAGGACAGCCAGGAATACAAAAAGACCCCCCGGGGTAATAAAAGTCAGTCGTGGATGTGGCAACTTCAATCTCGTCATCCGCGAGTAAATAAAGAAAACAGCCTCGGCTGCAGGGCGGCGGGTCGGGACTCGGCTTTAATTCATCTCCTTGTTGATTACGGGAAAGAAAAAACGAAGGTATCCAGTGGACAATCAAATCGCGGCTACAGGTAACAAATGTGCCGCCTCCGTTGCCAAGGTGCGGACAAATGGTGGCGATATTACAAACATAAACTCTTGATTTGTGTCAAGCGAGGTGGGCCGCATTATCATTTTTCTCTCGGGCAGGCTTCTTACCCCATCGTTAAGAAGAAATACAGACTAGAACATGTTCAGGAAACAACAAGTCACTCCCTGGTGAGGCTTAACTCTTTGCTTTCTGTTGCAGGACACACCTGATTATTCCAAACAGGCATTCCGGTCCAGCTTCGACGGGGAAAAAAATGACTTTTCCCGGGGTAGTGCATGATATTACACATGTTAAAGCCGCCGCGTAGGGCTATAAAGTGAATTATTCATAGTTGCTTTACTCATCTCTCATATCACGCTGCTGCAAACAAACTCCGCATGAAGCAGTCCTCTGCGTGAGGCGGGAACCCCTCAATGCAAGACAACATCTGAAGGTCATCCTCGTGTAAATCCTCAAAAAAAAAAAGCACATCACGACGTTAGACATTTCCATTTGCTGTTTCAGTCAATTTATCGAATATGCATCAGGTCATGATTTCTATTGCCCCCACGGTTCTAGAAGAGGTAATTAAACCAAATATGATCAACTGAGGGGTATTAAAACAGCTCAACCTGAAACGGTGGCGTAGCAACCAGGGGGGGCGAAGCGGCAGTTAAGGGAATAGATGAGAGGCAGAACGGTCAGCGAAGAAGGCAATCAAAGAGAGCCATCAAGAAAATAATAAAATATAAACTGTTCGTATAACAGTTTGGACCTGACGGTGTCCTTGAAGGCACCGTTAAAGCGCCACCACGGGGCCCACCTCAGACAGACTTTAATCACCCTCAGTTTTTGGAATTAGAAGCGACTCAATTATTCAGACGATCTTCATTTGCGCGGCTCGTTTTTTGCGCGTTAAAAATGCAAGGAGCCTTTCAGGTGATGTCACCGCGACTGGCAATAAATACACGATAGCTTCAATAGATTTTACTACTAGATTGTGGGTTATTTGATTTTGAGTTACTTCTATTGATATTAATCATCTTGAAGTTAGCGTGGACGTGGAATTGAACACACAAACGCCGTCGGCCACACAAAGACGCAACGACTGGATTTCTAAGCGTAGCGGCGGATTCTCCTACGCCTCTTCGAAACATCACTTGATAACCAAAAGATCCCCCGACATCGTATTTCTCTTCCTTCCTCTCTCCTTCACTGTCTCCTCTTTTTGTTTTTGTCTTAGTGAATTCCTCTCTCTACTCCAGACACAATAGATGAATCCGAAATGTTCCTACGCCGCTCCAAACGATGGATGACAGCGATCCTCCGCTGGTTTGCCGGTGTGTTTTTCTCGCCTCGATATGAGTTCATCTTCCCTTTTTTCGTGCCGACACCTTGTGGTTTTCACCGTCTCTCCCGTTCCTCTCCTTTTATTTTCCTTCTGTTCAGGAAGATACGGTCATCTGTCTCTAAATTAGGCTATTCCATGTCAATGCCCAATTGCCCAACAGCATGATGATGTGCTGTTTGGCGGAGCGGGGGCTTCGACCTGCTTTAGATTCTCCGAGTCGGATCCCAGCTATACCATCTGTGTGGACAAACACGTTGCATGAGTGTGTGCAGAATATTCATGAAAACCTGTACTTCACCGAACTCTTTCATCGTGATGCACGGCCTTTGCCACGCCTGCACACCCCCATCCCATCTCCAGACGCCATTTTCCCATCCTTGATTTTTGTCTTTCTTGCTCTTCCTCTTTTTTTTTAACCGTAGAGGCCAACGTGAAACTTCACAAAACCAAACTGCATTGGCTAATTCTCCATTTTGCTCCGAGGCTAGTCGACTAACTCTGAGAGTCAGCCTGCAATGGAATGAGCTTCTGCTGGAACCCCCCCGGGGTTCTCCTCGGGCAACATCGAGCAGAATTTGGGTAGAGATGTCACCTCTGCTCTCTTAAGTGGATCCTCTCATTATTATTCAAAGAACTTATTCCACTCCATTTATCTTTTGGACTTTATTTTCCACTGGGATGAAGGTCATGGTAAAGATTCTCAACGTTCTCCAAAGGCCTTGCAAAAGGGAATACAGATGGAAAATTGGAGGAATCCCAAATCTCCCGTTGACTCTACATCTTGGTGTTGGCCGCTTCTGTGTATATTTGGTTAATTTTCTCTTCTTCTTTTGTTGAGTTCTTTAAATGATGTTAAATTATTCACTAGTTGATAACAGCACCAGGAACAGGTTTATGAAGAAGTCGAACACTTCCGCGTTTTCAAGAAACTCCTTGAAAAACCAGGAATCTGATGCAATTTCCAGGGGAAATCTGCTAAATGTACCGACAAATGTAAAAGTAAATTCTGGAAAACATACGGGAGGGCCAAACCCCACTACTGTGACCCCCCCTATCTGCTTTCTGAAGGCCTGAGCTCCACTCAGAGCTGGTTACAGCCGTTATGTCACGCTTGAGGAAAGACCCCAAGATTTAACGGCATCCAGACAGACTGGAGATGGGGGGGGGAGGACCGGGCTTAGGTGAGTCACGCGTGAGCGCCGCATTAGCCGGGGAGAGGATTTCAAAATAGGATGGGAGTTTACCGATGCAACAGGGAGCCGGGGCGACTCTCAGGCTGAATTAAAACGCCGCTCCGTAAAGGGTTTTATAAGGACATTCAAACAAACTGCACACTCCCGTCTATTACATCACCAAGGAGGAAACTTCCCCTGCAGGCTGGAATATAAACCTAATGATACCAGAGCAGGCTTTTTTCTCCTATCACCATTCATTTTATAGGGTTAACACCATTAAGAGAGGCATTTTGGGAAATTCTCTTATTATAGCAGGGAAATAAAAGAGAGCAATCTCACATCTGTGTTGTACAAATGGAGCAGGAGCCTGCAGCCAGTTTGTTCTGGACAAATGTTCAGTTTATCTTGTTTTAATTCAAAATAATCACGGAAAAATCTGGAAATGGCTTCAGTGTCTAGGTAACATACTAAAATGTAATGAAGGTGCTCCGGTCTCAGAACTTTGGGTATGTAGGGGGCGCTGAAGAGAATAAATCTACTCATGTTGACACAGTTAAATAATGAGTTGGAAGTAATTATATTCAGAAACCGGAGGCAAGTCATCCTGTCGTGAATCCTAAATGGACCAATCAGCATTTGTCAGCAGAGCGTTAGCATTTTCTGAGTGAAATCATCTACGCTGTGAAAATAGCATGGTATTAGTGCGATTAAATTTCATTGCCGATATATGCTATATTTGCACAATCTAGATAAAAATTTGGGCTTTTTCTCACCTGATAGTGAGTAAAAACATTTTAGCCGTTTAACTGCGTTAGCGCCCTCTAAAGGAACTGCAGCCAATTTCAGTACAGCATAATCAAAAGGCGCTGTTCTAATGAATAAGAAATATTCCCAGTAAAGAAAACATACAAATTCCAAACATTATTCAAATTTCCCTTGTGAAGGAGGACCCTGAAGATTTCTGAACTTCCTTTTCTTGGACCGGAACATGAATCTCATGTTTGTCAAGCTGAGCCCAGCCTAACCCCGTCCCGTCTTAGCCCGACTGTGACAACAAAGATAATTACCGACCCTCCGATCCCCCGGCGCTGACAGCCTTGTTAGCCTCTGATTTAGACTTTTAATTGAATCAAGCGTATCGGCATCATCTGGCTGGTAGGACTCGGCTGCTTACAAGAGCTGATACCCGGAGCGGCTCGGTTTTCATTAAGGATGACTTAAGAATCGTCAATCCAATCAGAGGACACACGCGAAAAAGGTCCCGTGTGCATACGTATCCCGTGGCAGACGTCACAGAACCTGAATTTCTTCTGCATCTGGCAGCATTCCGGTTCCAGAGTTTACTATTTTCTCAAGACCCTAGAGGGTTTCCTGCGCTAACAGATCCAAATCACACCAAGGCGAGATGGCCCAGATCCCTGCCCACACAAGTCTCCGAAAAATACACTTAATTCCCTTATCCTGCCGCGATCTCGACCTTCACTTCACAAGAAGGTCTGCTTGCAATAACTGAGACAAGCGCTGCCCTTTGCCCTGCTCCCCCCACCCCTTTGCATCAGCTCATAAATCCTCGCCCAGAGTATCTCCACAAATAATCTCCTCATGTCTGCCTCAAATGTGAAGTCTATGTGTTCTTTTTTGATTTTCCCATCTCCGCAGCGAATGTCAAGGAGATCATAACTTTCCATCCCAGCCGAAGCGGCTCTCAGTGTTTCAGGAAATACCCACATTCGCTCTCCTGCCAAGAGCGAGATGAGGACATCCATGCCGTTGTCATGCTGGAGTCAGCGGTGGTTAGCTTAGCGGAAAGTGGAGGCAGCAGCTAACATGCCTCTGTCTAAAGGTAATCCGTTAGCCAGCTGCAAACTAATTAGCACGTGAAAGTGTTGTGTGCAGAGACAGTCTAGAAGTAGCACCCAAAAGCTAAGTTAACTGGCTTTGGTAAAATATGCTATGTGGAACCTTCCCAAAAATGACTGGTCCATTTGTAATTTTTTTTTTTATTTAGGATTGTTTTTTTAAATTTAGTATTTTTAAATTTTTTAATTAAAAAAAAAAATTCAGAACCTTCCCATAATTCCAAAAATGACAGGTCTAATCATAATGGAGCACCATGAGTTGAACGTCAGAAAAGTAGCGTCTGCAGGTATTTCAGAGCTGTAGATTTTGGCAGCGTCTTCAAATCGACAGTGTGCATAGTGGGAAGCATTGTCCGGTGAAATGGTCACTAAACGCATCCCCAGCCGTTGTAATTTAAGATAATGGTTTTGACATTTCAAAGTCGGAGCCGCTGCGAGCCGCTGCGAGAAGCAAAAATAGAGAGAGACAAAAATATAGCCATTGGAGTGGCGGTGCTGAATCTGAAATCTCTCATTCCTCCAGAAAGGGGACATTGCGCATTTATGTACATATCTAAATATATATGCCATGTATATACCTATTTCTTGTCACAAAGGTGCAGGAATTTAAAAAAAAATGGGAATGCATCAAGCCGATTTCTACAAAAAGCAAATTATTACAAGTCTAAACTGCGTAGTTCCGACATTAATTAAGACGCCGCTGAACAGACCTTTGATTAAACACCAAACAACTCACTCAAAACATGATTTAAAGGAAGCCGAAATTGTTCCCAACCCCCTGCTGTGCTCTCACAAAGGAAATAATCAATAATGGAGGAACAGCTGCTTTGTTTGCCACACAAGTCCCCGTGCTAAAATTCAACTCGGGCAATAAAAGCACATTTATCCCCCCCAAATGAATTGCAGGCGGCGGGCGCATCACTTTGCCTGCATTAGAAGGTAACACCCCATGACAGGCTGTAATTACCACCGATGACAGACTCAGCTGTTGACAAATAGGAGAGCAGAAGGAATGGCGGCGGGTTGTCGCGCGCGGTCGCGTCGGCAAACGCCACTTCCGAGGTCTGACTCAGCAAATCCACAGGAGGGTCTCTGATTACCTAATTCAGTTTAGGAGATGAATCCGGCCTGTAATTTAATCCTGGGAAAACGCCAGGGAGCGATGCGTCCAGCCTCTGACTTTCGACGCGACCGCAGATCGCAGAGGTGACCCGAACGCCCACGAAAGATCGCGTTTAAGTGCGTCGTTTCATTAATTACCTCGCCAGCGCTCGGCTCGTCGCTCAGTGTGGACATTTTTTAGACACAGCAAATTAAAAAGAGATTCAATAATTTTGTGACATCATTGTTCATTCTACAAAACAAGTATTTGTTCAGCCTTGTATTTTGTATTCTCTCCCTTCATTCCCCCACACACAACACAGAAATCAGTTCTTTAAAAGTGTGATTTTTGACATTTTTCCCAAATGAGGCACGTTGAGAATCGTTTGTGAAAAACACCACTTTGACCTTATCGGAAACATCGCCGTCAAATCCAGAGGTGAAGACGTCGAGTTCAGGGGCGTGTGGGAGGAAAATCCAACGGAGCGGGTGAAGGAAGGACGATCGATAGGAGTCAGTGCACCAATACAAAAAAAAATCCTGGATTAGTAAAGTGAAAGACAGCTGGTGCTTCAGTAAAGTTAGTTTTGATCGAATGGCTTCTTCCAGTTCATCGTCTGCGTAGAAACTGTGTGACGGCCGTCGTCTCCACGCGTCTTTGTTCAAATCAGGACTAAAGGTGTTGATAAAGGTAGATATAAACATCACATTGTCAATCCTGTCGAGAGACGGCGTTTTAAGGTGTATATTTATATAGTATATATTGTATATACACATATTTATATAAAAGTAATTGGGCATCTTTGTTAAAGGTGACTTTTTAGGCACTTTATGGCACTGTTTTTGTGGAAAAAAGCTTCTAAATCATTATAAAGTGTCCAAAAAATACAAAAATGTATAAATCACACAACTTTTTTAACCTCAACCCTAATTGTGCAAATAATATGAGTTTTAATCTGCTGCATTTACGACGTCTTGTTTGTTGTAGATCGACGTAGAAATCAAGCAAGACGTTCCTTTTATTAGACCATTTTTTCTTCACTCCCTCCAAATAGGTCCCAATCAAACCTGTTTTCCCATGGAATACCCAGAAAAATCGCTTATAGGAATTAAAAATGGTACAAAACTACATTTGGGACCCATGGATCCCCTTTTTGATTCGTTACCCAACCGTGAAAACAAACCACCAAAGTCTACGTTCACATCACAAGCCTCATCGTTCGTTTGGGTCTATCAGGACGGAAACGGACGAACAAGTTCACGCCCCATGGGGGAACAATCGGGCGTGCATCCGTGATCTGAGACAAAGCATTGAAGATGTCCCCCCGAACCCCCCAAAAAAAGAAAAATCCGATCAGCACAACTTGGGCTTGACGATGCAAACGTATACAAAAAATGTCCAACTTCCCTTTTCTCCTACGAGTGCACCAGTTTGATTCCCTGGCCGGTGTCCAGGACGGCGGGCGGGAACCAGGTTAGCTTACACCTTCTGAAACAGCGCAGGCACACTCGACAGAACCAGAACAGGTTGAGGCCGCAGCACCAGTTGGAGAGGTGCACCATGGGATATGTAGCCTTGGGAAAATGGGTCTTCCAGTGCTTAGCCACGTCGCTCCCGGTGGGCAGGTGGAGCGTGTAGTCGCTCCAGCGTTTGGACACGCCGTATATGGCCGTGAGGCTCCTCCTCCTTTCTGACCACTGGGTGTCGCTGTTCGGGTTGCAGTTGAACTCCACCCACTCCGAGGTGAAGTCCCCGAGGAGGGAGGCTTCCCCATCCTCCGGGTCGACACTGACGACCGACAGCTCGGCGCCCTGCACGGCCACAAAGGCGCCATCCACCCGGCGCACCTCCTTCACCCACGGGAGGGAGTTTTCCGTATCCAGGACGACAATGAGGCGGGAGCAGTGGCCAGCGTTCTTCTCCTTCCAGAGCTCCAGGAGGTGGGCCAGGTGGAGGTTCTCGCCTCCTGCAATATAGGAGGTCAGACGGTGAGGCAGGAGCGAGAAAGAAACTGGGAGCGAGGAGCAGTTGGGATCAGAATCTATCGACTTCCTGTTCCTGACATAAATGTCCTTTTGGGATGAAAACAAAGCAAAGCGAGCAACTTTCTCTTTTTTTTTTTTTTGTGCATGAAGCATCATCTGCAACCTCAGCACGATCGTCTCAGCTGGAAAAAAAACCAGGCTTGTCCTTCGCAGCTGCTTCTACTATTCCGGATTAGTCGTCTGATTAGTGCAAATCTCCACCGGAGAGGAAGGGAAACGGAAGCGATGGAAAACCGAGTCGATGAAGCGACATCTAGTTTGCAGGGAGAGCCCGATATCTGCTCGATGCTCTTCGGGGATTTGGGATAACTAGCAGGGAAGCCGCTGCACGAGATGACGGCTGGAGGTTCACGTTTAATTAGCAGTAGCTCTAGACGCCAGCAGCATCCTCCTGATTTTTTACATCTCGCTTCAAAGCGGTGATGTATTTTAATTGTCAGTGTTTGTTTGTCCGTCTGTTCGTTCGTTAGTCCACCAAATATCTTCGCCACCGTTGCAGATAGAAAGATGAAACAAAAAGCACATTACTCGGGCAGCAAAGGGGATCAAAATGAGATGATGACCTGGACGTTGAGAAAACTAGGTCAAGGTCAAATTTCAACTTTCGTACACTCAGGAACCGGATAAGACACAAAGACGAAGCCAGTGTGAGCAAGACCATAAATCAAAGCTACTGCTTTAATCAATGACAGTAAGTCAGAGCTCTAGCTTTGATATTTGACCTCTGCGAGTAGGTCAGGGTAAAATTTTGAACTCAAGGGTGTCGCAAGATGTGCAGTCTGTGACTGCATTGGTTCTTGTTTTTAAATGAAATGATAATAGGATGTTGTTCTCTCACCGGCCAGAGCCCAAGCGCCGGTGCCTTTGTGGGCGTGCCCGCTGTAGAACACCAGATAGGTGTCGTGACGGGGGCCGTCTTGGGTCCGCAGCTCCAAAAAGTTGCGCAGCTTGGTCAGCAGGGCCTCCAGCGTGACGCCGCTGGTGGAGTAGTCGCAGCCGAACGTCTGGATCATGTGGTGGGAGAACAGGCGCTGCACGTTGTTCAGCATGCCTGTGGAGCGCAGGTTCAGCTGCTGAACCAGCTCGGCCGGTAGGAGGCTAGGCTGGCCTTCAGGGCTGGACCAAACACAGAAGAAGGATCGGGTTTGTTGTGTTTATAAAGAAAATTCTTTCCAGGGAAGTTTGTGGTAGAGATGGAAACGAGCAAACGAAAGATGAATGAGCAGGAAGATGGAAGTTTGGCATCTGGCGGGCTGAGATATTAGCATTTGAGAGGAGATTGGGAGGAAAGAGGATGTGGAAGGAGTATATGTGGGGGTGTTGGAGGTGCTGCTGAAGGAAATGACAGTCGCCTCGGGGACGTAAAGCGAGTGGAGAATGAAAGAAAACAGTGAGAAGAAGGAAAGGAGTGTTTAGAGGAGGAGTGAGAGGGGTGAGGAGAACAACGAGAAGCGAGGTTAAGGATGGCTGAGGGCGACGCGACGTGAGAAAGGTGTGTGTGGATGAAATGTGACACGGCTGACGAGTGGATGACAACACAAAGGACACACACACACACACACACACACACACACACACACAGTCAAGGCTAGAAGATCTTGGGCGCAGCCATACATTTCCCATCTGTCTCCGGACTGAATGTCAGACTCATCCTTTGCTCCTGCTGGCGTCTGTATTACCGACATTATATTAGAAGCTGTCACCCTCATCATCACCTTCATCCTCACTTTGCCAGGAGTGGGTCAAAGTTCACCTTCATCCCGACTCCTCTTCCCGTTCTGTGCAGAATTACATCGACCACATTACAGAGATACCTTCCTTCCTCCGGTTTCATAACCGCCCTCCGTCGCCCGTTTGTGACCTCGGCTCGTCTCCTTCTGTTTTCCTCCCGCCCCCGCCCAGGCTCACCCTCGCCTTCTCCCCTCCTCACCCCTATCTCTCTCTAATCTCCCCGTGGGGGCTCTTGTCATTGTGAAAACATGATCTGCAGCCATCAAACAGCCGATTATACACTGCTGCATTCCCATCATGCTCTCGGTCCTCCCCCGCGGGCCCAGCGCGCGCCGCCTCGCATACAGAGCGCCGGCAGCATCCCGACAGGACGTGGACCTGCATCCAAAATCACCTGGCGCTTCAAAGCGCAGAGCCTTTATGGATGCTAAAGCTAACTATCAGCTGTGTGTGTTTGTGTGTGTGTGTGTGTGTGTGTGTACAGGAGCTAAAAAGAAGAGCTCAGCCACATCAGATCGCTAATAGCCGATGGATCTGCTGTTGCGGAGGAGGAGACGCGTCAACATGGTCAAAACTGGGCTTTTTAAAAATAAATAAAAACGCTCGGTCGACTGCGAGGGCAGCTAATGGCTAACCGCTCCAGCTGAGTCACTTAGCATGCTACGGTGGGAGCACAGCAACCATCCCTTAAGGGCCCAAACATTAGCGGCATGTTTACGCATAGTTATTGGCCTATTTATCCAGTTGGTTTTGCGTTAACTGAGGAGGGAGTTGGAGTGAGAGATCATTTTCGCCTCGGACAAATTCTGTCCAGGAGTTTTTATGCGACTAAATTATGAGCGAGATCTGGAACAACAGAAACGACATGATGGAATTCCATTCACCTCTTCAGGGGAGGGGAGAATTTCAGAAAAAGTGACAGCTAATGTGTTGGGGGAAAGGCTGCATTCCATTCCACGTGTCGAAGCATCCACAATTACATCAGCAAAGAGAAGAATGTGGTTAAGCTAGCCGCTACGCCGCTGGGCTACAGCGATGCTAGGTTTTGTCTGTTTTTGCGGCGGAGAATTCCACCCTGAGACGCTGCAGCTGTCAAAACTTTGATACCTGTGAGTTTATTAACCCCGGCGTGAGTGATGGAGACCCGTTCTGCTCGCAGAGAGAAAGCGTTTATCACTGCTTCATGGGCCGCGGCGGGCGGCGTTCACCATTTCAGCTGCGGCAGCAGATGCTCAATGTTGGGAGAAGCTTTTATTTTATTTATTTATTTTTTACTGCTCACGTTGGTCCTCGGCGGCAGACGCAGTCGGAAGTAAATCGGACAAACGTGAGCGGGTTCTTTATATGATGAAAAAGTGTGGACTCGTGTAAAAAGAAAGACTGAAATAGAACTTTTTACGATCTTGAGGTTTTGGTTTGGTGGCGTTTAGAGAGATGTAGCGCTTTAGAAATTCTTGCAGATTCTTCTTTAACTCATTTGATTTTAAATTTCTTTTTTATCTACAGCTTTTAAATTTATCTACAGTTTGGAAAACACATTGGACTTAAAACTCAGGATATAAGAATATGAAGCGTTTTCCTCGCACATCCGGTATCTTCTCAGCCCCATCACATCTCCATAGCAACAAAGTAACAGACAATAAAAGATTGTGCTAAACAAAGAGGTTGTTGTGGACTCAAATTACTGTTCCTGCTCTTCCGAGTTTAGCATCCTTACGAACTTAACATCTCTGCTGCGTTCCTGTTTGCTAACGACTGGCACTGCGTCTGCCGTGTCTTACCTGCAGTAAGCTGTGGGAACCACCAGGGCGTAGCCGACACAGGTCCCCCCCAGGCAGCTGCCCAACTCGTGGAACAAGCAGTGGGCCAGAGACTCCAGAGGCAGCACCACCAGCAGAGCGCTGAGGAAAACGCCGTTGGACGGCTGCAAAAGAACCACCGCTTCCTTAATTCAGTACGGCCTGTACCTTTAAGAATCCGACCCTATTGATTGGTGGAGACACTTTGCATGAGGCAGCAGATGCTATAATTGTATTTATTGCAAAAATAACCTTCTTATATATGAATTAGACAGCTCTGACTTCCTCAAGCAAAACATTTTTAATTGACATCAACAATGTGCAGATCTCAAATTAGGACTCAGGCCCTGAGAGACTCTTCCAGGGTAAATGTCTAATAAGGCTAAATAAGTTATTGCTGCTCTTCGTGCTAGCAGATAGGGATATTAAAGACCTAATTAAATTGGTTCCGCATGAGAGCAGGAAGTCCCCGACCTTGGGGAGCGACTAGCGATGACACACCACCGCCGGCAACTCTCTTCGGACTTTAAAACGTCTGTTTGTGATCAAACTTTTCTTTTTCTGGACAAATCCTGACCTACCTGCCAGGACACGGCTCCTAGAATGACGGTGGACAGGATGCTGAAGAAAACCAGACGTTCGGAGATGAGGCAGAAGTGGCGGATGCCCCTGGAGGCCATGACTTGTTCGACACTCCGGAGTCTGGATTTTTGGGCTCGCCAGGCTTTCTGACAGTCGCTCAGCTTTGTGTGGAAGCCCCACACCGTGATCAAGAGGATCACGTGGCAGATGGACCAGAACAGGCCGAACAAGCAGAAGCCTGGGATCACCAGGTACCACAGCGCCAAGTCCCGAAGCTTTATGAGAGAGGAGAAATGTGAAGTTATCAAAGACGTTCTTTTGCAGACGTTAAAAAGTGTTTTCAAAATGCTGAGCGTACCTTGAAGGACGCCAGGACGAAGAAGGAGACCTCGATTGGAATCAGTGGCAGCATGGACAGCCTCCTCCAGACCTTCCCCATCATCAGCACCGGCATCCAGCGTTCGCTCGATCCCAACCCGCTGAAGTACACGTCCATCACGGGCTCGCACAGCAGCCTGCCTAGGTAGCAGCCCAAGGCGTAAGGGTTAGCCGTGATCTCTAATGCCTGGAAGAGCACCAGAGAGGTGATCAAGGAAAAGCTGGCCAGGTTGGGTAGAGATAGAAGCGATTTCATCCTCAGGTCCACAATGAGAGCACCCAGGGCCACCGTCAAGCCTATGATGGCCACCGATTGATAAAAATGCATGGTGAGGCTGGCGACGGAAAGTCCAAGCAGCTCCAGCAGCTCAGACGATCTGAGCAAGGTGGGTTTGTAACGGACGGAGCGACATATTCGCTCCGTCAGCGCCCAGACGGTTTTCAGGACCACGCTGGCTAACAGCAGGTAGTTGCTGGCCATCTCCTTGACATTTAAATCCAAAGCGGGGCTGTTGAGGAAGCACAGAAGGCCGAGCAGGAAGCCGCACCACAGGTGGAACAAACTGAAGCTGGCTTTCTGCATGGAGAAGTAGTAATAGAGGATGCTGGCGATCCCCAGGACGAACAGCCCCAGGATGAAGATGACGAGGATCATGGGTTCGTTCGTCACCTCCCAGCGGACGTACATGCCCACGCACACCGCCACCAGGAGGTTGACGCTGGACAGGTAACCCAAGCAACGCACCGACGTAAACACATCCGACGCTTTGGGACGATCTGCTGTCAAGGCCTCTTCCTCTTCCTCAAGCGCCATCGCTGATTGGGGGAGAACCTATCCAAAAACGGTTTAAATGCGGTCACTTCCACCTGGTGATTTCGTCTCGGATCGAGCAGAAGGGTTGGAAATGGACGGCTGTGTCTCTCAAGAACATTCTCCACAAATCAAGCCCTATAAACGATTAAAAAGAACGATGTTAACGTGAGTTAGTCAGTCTCGGTTTCCAAAAGCAGTCAATCATCAACTATAGGGAGGCGGAGCCCACGCTGTTCATGACGAAGGTACATGATCTTATACTTATATATAATCATACAGTAATTATAATCATACAGTAATTTTAATTATAATCATACAGTTGTTGAAGCTCATTTAAAGCCAATGGCATCAGTGAGGGCACCATTAATTCACAATGGGCGTGAATTTAATTAAGAATAAGGTTTATAAGTCTGAAAATGAACTTTTTTCTGTATAGAGTTGCATATATTCTAAATACATCGCACTGATTTCATTACAAGTTTACAACATGTATTGAATTTTTTTTTTTTTTTCCATCTTTAAAAGTTCGTGTTCGGAGGTAATCGTTCAAACTTTTCGTGAACACGAATGTGATTTTCTTCGAAAATTCTAAACAAATTCATCGCATTCCAACCATAAAACAATACACAACTGGAAGCTGCAACGGTTTTAATGAAATAAAACAATATTTTCCAAGATTAATGGAAACGATATAGTTTAATAAAACGTCGTTAGAATTTACAAGAATCAACAGTAGTCATGGTCAGTTTGTGACGATGTGGCAGAGTAGCCGGAAAGTTTGCTAACCTACTTAGCCTCTCCGGTGACTGTTCGCTCCCGGTTCGCTGAGTCGCTGTTCCATCTTTAAATATTTTCTTTTCAACTGTCAAAAGGACACGTTTCTCACCTTTTTATATATACTGAAGACGAGTGACGTTTTAATTAGCTGCAGGTAAGATGTCAAAACGCTGCTTACATGTTTGTTTGGTTGTCAGGAACTCGACGCTTCCGGGTTTCTGAAAAGTACGGCGTCCACAAAGTGTCAAAATACACAAGATTCGCGTTTCAGGCGGAAATAGGAAATGTCATGAAAACATGATTTAACATAAAAGAGGAGGAACTAATGATGGTTTCGAAAACTGGCTGAGAATTAAAGACAAATCAAATTAATTCTAAATATTTATGAATATCCTAGAGTTATTTCACAACATTATATCTGCGCAGGACTTAGCGTTATTTATTTGTACTATAATAACTAATATGTATTTGTGAAATCATCTATGGATTTACATAAGTTAAAGTTACATTATATACATTACATTACATCTGGATACATAATACATTTTTATGAAAGTTCAAATGTAAAAACGAATTTGTGCTTAAAAATTAAAATTTTCCATTTAAAAATTGTATTATTATATCAGTTTGTCATTTGCCATCCTCAAGTATCACTAACTGTACGTCTCATATTTTTATTTCATGCATGATATTTAATTTTTTCTATTTGAATATTGAAATTATTTACAGCTGTTTATCATCTCAGTTGTGTATGACTCAAATTAACACATTAAACATTTGATTCCAAGGAGTTAAGGAGAAAGTTTAAATATGTAGATTTACTTTTATATTATCAGAATATCATAGCGTCCACAATACACTTTAATGGACAAGATAAATGGATCAAAATTCATGTTTTAATCTTATTTGTTATATCATGGGCTATTTATACATCTGAAAGGCCTTTTCCTTGCTCTGATCCTGCAACCTGAACGAGAGTCTATCCTTGTAATGGGCTTTGCAGACCAAGATAAACCCATTGGCCTATAGCATAAGAAGCATATTTACTGCATTGCTGAGGAGAAGCCTGTTAAATGGTTTTTTCAGGTTTCTACTGGTGCAATGAGATAAATTTAACAATCGGCGGAACATCAAGAAGAAGGCTTACTCAATACCCCGAAGATATAGAAAAAGCAAGCCAATGCATGCATGTGTGTGCATTTTTTTCATGCCTGTTTTCTTTCCTTATTGTGTTTGCTGCTTTGATCGGTGCAACAAGGCACAACTGGGAGCAAGCAGCTGGAGCCCCCTCGGCTGCTTAAATATACAGCCCTCATTTCATACAATGTTTACGGCTGAGATGAGGATGTAAACGCCAAAATGTTGGAGAAATAAATTTTACACAAGCAGAAAAATTCAAATCTTCTCACTGAACAATGCTTCCAGTGCACTTTTTTTTTTCTGCACATTGCTGTTAGGGAACAATATTCATCACATATAACCTTGACGCTGTGGTGAAAGATAATGCTGCAACTCAAATCAAATGCAGTGATGTTTTATATCAAAAGGTAGTTCTGGATTCAGGAGTGAAAGGAAACCAACCCAGTGACACCAGCGACTAGTGAGCATATTTAAAAAACGATGCCATAGAGAATATTTGTGATTTAAAACCGTCCACCTCTGAGACAACAGCATCAATTCCCTCTTTTGCGACGCAGCCATTGAAGTCTGCATGACTGTAACGCTTTTAAAAAGAATAGGTTGGATGCTAATCCAACCTTTTTTGTAAACTGTGCAGTATTACAGTTCAGCGCGGGGCACCAAGGCTACAAAAACATCCATTTAACTGTGAGGAATGGTCAGAAATTTCAACTCGATTCACACAAAGATGCCTACATATGCTCGACCGCTAACACACCACAAGTAAAATCGTCTCCTGTGAAGATAAGGCAGCTACTTATAGAAAAAGCCTTGACAACCAAGAGGCCATTAGAGCTTCTGTTAATTCTTTCCGACATTCGCTTTTTGTTTTTTGCAGGGATAAAGAACAAGATAAGTAATGCAATGAAGAAGTCACATCATTTATTTAATTAGAGCCTCAGCGTGGCATTCATGTATAATTAAAGAATCCAGTGATCAAATAATTTCCCAAAACTGTGGCTTGTGTGTGCAGCAACGGAATAATGAGCCGTCACTGGAAGAAGGGCTGAAGGCTTGGAGAACGGATGCAGCAGATATGTTAGAATGTCTGGAAGGTTAAGGCAACTAAATATTTCAAAAAGAATACATGCAGAGAGATGGGGAGAAAGCGCGTACTACGTTTAAAAAGAAGAGGTTACATGAGGATAAGAATGTGGGAGAAAAAGAGAGAGAGAGGGATGGGGGAGACTAAAGGTTTGTCTGAATTATGCAGAGGCTACCTTCATTCTCATGTCGGACGCACATTCGCCTGCGCAAGTCGAGCAAATTCAAACACACGCGGAAAAGCATGGACAGACTACCCTAAGCCTGGATATGAATATTTACTTACGTTTGTGTTTTATTAGCAATCAGTATTCTCTATTCTGCACGGTAGTCTTTAATAAAGCTGCCATCAACGTCTGAGGTAGGAAGCGAATTATAGATTCCACTGTGAAGGTGAAATGCTACGCAAACATCCAGCAGCATACCGACCCCCTCGACGGCCTTCATTTTTGCTTCATTACATAGAGGGCACGGTGTCTCCTGCGTTTGTATTAAACGTTGGCATTGGGAGTAAATCATCGCCCAACTGCAAAGAATCATGGGATTTGAAAAGCCTTTGAAAAGCAGAGGACGGTATTTTCTTTTTGGATTGGGATTTATCTACAAGCCCAGGCTGGAGACACAGCCGTTTAATTGCGCTAAGATCTGTGAGCCTTCATCCTGGCGGCGCAGAATTTGGTTCAGAGGAGCTGAGGTAGACCCAATTTAAGATAAAAGAGTCCGACTTGGGGAAAAAAAAACCCAAAAGGTTGTACAGTACAAGGTGCGCCAGTTCGTTGGCCTCTAGTCATTTGCCAGTCAGTCAGTAGAGCGCATCCTTTTTCATATCCCGTATCCGCGCAAGACACACATGGGGGATGGGGTAGGTGTGGTAGGGTCGGCCGCGGGGAGAGGTCTGTTCAATCAGAGTTTCATCTTCATAGAAATCAATGTGATGGAGTGCTGCACCCAAAGTGGGTGTTAGGAGAGGTAGACGGCATCAAAGGCCTAAATAAAAAGCTGTCGCTGCTCAGTATATCCATCAAGACCAAAATGAATTTCGGAAGGGAGAAAAAAAAAAAGAAACTGAGTTGAGTTAGAAGGAAAGGAAAGGTTTAGAAAGACAGGCAACAAAAGGAATAAGCAGATAAAGACGCCAGACTTGTTGACTTTTGCTTCTTCTTTTGGGAGAACGGTCCTCCTTGTCTTTTCAAAGAGGCCTTAAAGAGACTCTTTGGAAGGTTGCTTCAAAGACTTTCCTACTTGTTGTTCTCTTACAGTACTTATTACTGCTCTGCAACTTTTTAAATCTCCAACAATGCTCAGAATGGAAGCAAAATCAAGATCTGACATCACTTCCTGCTCAAAAAGGCAAGTCAGAGAGATCTTCATGCCTCATGTCTTGATTCATGTATCGCAATTTGACACCGGATCGCCCAGAACGGTGTAGAAATCCTGCTTCTCCACGGATGTGAACTTTGAATAAAACGAGGGCAATCACTCATTACCAATCAAATCTCGCCTCTTGCCTGAGATCACTGAGCGAAGCCGCAATAGCTTTCTATTAACCTGACCCGTTCAGTCCCATTGACTCGTGACGATGAAGAGTCTGATTCAATAATTGCGCCGACGAGGGGGAAATTACTTTTGGAATAATTAATCTGTTTGTGCCGCGGTGAGAAATGCGGTACGCTCCCCTAAAGCTGGCGTTGCACCTCCGCCGAATGGATTTCCAACATCGCCCGCCGATAACGACATTGTTCATTAAACACACATGGTTTCACAAATGAGAGATTTGACTTATCTCCCTCTCGCCGAGGCTTTAATGCGCTCGTGTTGTAATTGTCCTGGATTAGTCAGTGGTTTGTCGAGTGTGAACACAGTCCACTTGCGCTCGCCTCCCCTCTGCAGATGGCCCTGAGGCGAAGATTCGGTCTCTTGATTTCCCTCTACCCTTCTCTGTGGTACACCCACATCGGCACAAAGTGGCCTGGTAGAGGAGAGATATGCCAGCCAACGGGGCAGCGTTCAGGTGTCTCGCTGTGCCTCCTCAGGTTTGACAAATCAGCATCTGTCGGCCGGTACAACCGGCCCAGAATACCCGCTGATTCCAACCTGGATGGCAGAGATAGAGGAGGAGAGGAAATGGAAATGGTTACCAAGATATAGACCACACAGTTTGTCCCGGTGCTTTTCTATTAATCTTTATTAATTAAACCCAGTTTCGTTGAGTCTTTCTGGTCCATCTCAGTCCAATTTGGTATATCTACCCAAGAATTGGATGAACGTTGGTGATAGACACACGTTTCTAGCATTTGTGCAAATGTATTGAAAGAGCTTGAAACGCTTCATCCACAACAAGTGGAACTCTTTCTGTTCGCCAGCTGGTGATTCACATCCCAGGATGCATCATCTCTTTGTCTGCCTCAATCACACTCTCTCTCCTACACTGTGTCACTCATGTTTTTTTTTTTGAGTCACTCCTCCTCTCACTTAGCATCTCTCTTCAGATCATTCACTCGCTCTCGTTCTCACCATCTTTGATACGGCTTCCGAAAATCTAACAAAGAAAAGATAGGAAGGAGAGGCTCTTAAAATTTGTATGCATCGTTTTACCTCAGCTGGTGTAGCAGGGTCGGAGTCTAGCCTAGGTTTACACCTCTCACAGTTGGCCGCCGCTAGCATTAGCAGAGAGATAGTCACATACAAACAAGATTCATCCCTTTTCCAAGGTTGGAAACATGCTATAGGACATTTAAGATGTTCGCTTGCAGAGATATTCTTGAGAAATCCCCTTGTGTAGCCGCTAGAAGCAGCACACAAATACAACTTGACAGATCTTTATGACGGGAAAGTCCGGCCTATGGCAGGATGAGAAGTCCAAGATAGACTCCTGATAGAGTAGTACCTCGAGATATGAGCTGCTTGACATATGAGTTTTTTGAGATACGAGCCATCGTTTTGTCCATATTTTTGTTCAATCCAAGATTCAAGTTGTGCTTCAGGACAAACCAGCTAGTTGGTGAATGGATACATCCGCTGAGACCGGATCTCGTTCTTTACCATGTGTTGGCGGATGGATACAACATCAGTGAGACCGATCTCTTTCTTGTTGGTGGAGTAAAGATGTAGCTCATGTGTTCTCATGACTTTTGCGTTTCTTTTCATTCTTTATCATTGTTTACGTAACTTATATATAATGAATAATACACAGGTAAAGTCTGTATGTCTGTTGGTTGATAAAAATATATTTTTTCTTTATAATTTAGGTGGTTTTGAGCTTTTTAGAAGGCTGGAACGGATGAAAATGATGGGGAAATTTTGTTTGAGTTGCGAGTTGTTTGACTACCAACTAAATCATGGAATGAGTTAAACTGTATCTCCAGGTCTTAATGTACGAGGTGGAAGACTGGAACATGTGCCAAAGATGTAGCCATTAAATTCTGGGGTAGATCTATAGACGTGAACTTTGGATTAGGATTTTAATTGGTTCCCTCCGCCAGCAAATCGCTGTTTCGCCGTAATGGGATTCTCCAATTCACCGGCGCTCAGATTCAGCGGTCACACATTGTTCTTTTATCGACACCCGTGTGATTTTTAGCTAAACCTCTGGTTCGGCAGCACTTCCACCAACGTGCCTTCATATCCTTTTGGCGGCCGATGTGATAAATGACATCTATTTTTTCTTTTTATTGCGGATTTAATCAGATTGCCCAGTTCCAAATGTCAGCGCACTCGGGCTACAAGCCAGACAGAAGTGACTCTGCGTTCCACCTGTGTAATCAGCTCCGGTGCAGCTCAGTCCTTTCTGCTGGAACATCACGTCCCATCAAATCAGTGACAAACTCGGATATTCAACACGAGATGCTACCGCTGATGTGCATCATTCAATTAGTTCCAATTCTCTAAACAATGCTGGAAAATGACATTAGCATCTCCGTTTTTGCTGACAGCTCATTTTTATGTGCACTTCTGTTCCAGAGAGTTAACCATATGTCCCAGTACCGAAGATTTAACCTATTTAAATATTTAAAGGAACAGATTTTTTTGAAGCTATCAACTGTATGTTGAGTTTATATGATGACAAACCTGAGGACAGATTCTAGACTCTGTCAGCTTGTATTTTCTTCCCCAGAGAGGCTGGCAAACATAATTCATCTCGCTTGCAAACTCACAAGAAGGTAAGATTTAGCATTTTACACATCCGTATTCAATCTAAAGCTACACTCGGTCTCAAAATACGACAGAAAATTAACTTTTGATCGCCTCAGAAATCCGGACACGAGCCTGGGTGACATCTCTCAGCAATATTTGACTCAAATATAGGCCTAAAAGTTCCAAGATATGCATAATTTTCCACATTGCATGCAAACTTATAGACATCAAGACCAAAAAAATAAAAAATCCTGCTGCATGTAGGCTGATATTGCATCATCAAAGATCCAGAGGGATGGCTAAATAAGGTAATTAGGCTTGGCAATGGGCGATGGCATGTAATCATCTCATATGAGGACTCGCGTTTTAGCCAAAGTAGCTAAATTACTAGAAGTGTGCAGCCTGACATAGTAATTAGCTTTTGCAGACAGACATCACTGACTTGTAAACACACTCCATCCTTCCTTTGCGCCGTCTCTCCGCCAATTCGGCCCATTTCTGAGGTTTAATCCGTGCTTATGTGAATATCAAAAATGCACTCAGTCTTCAATTGAAATCATCAACGCAATTGTAACCTAATTTTGTCTTTAATCGATATCAATAGCATGCATTCACGCAGAGCACTATATATCCTACGACAGAGAGCCTCGAATGACCTCCTTTTCCTGCAAACTCCCCTGAGTCACCAGCCCCATCATGAAATGTGAAGTGCTCAGATGTGCTGTCAGAGGCGTTTGCGGTGACACAAACGCAAAAAAAAAAAAAAATGTCCTGAGTCATTCTCTTTCCGAGCCTCGAGTGGCGTTAGTAAAAAAGGGATGCCAATCAGCAGAGGAAGAGAGAGAGGAGAGAGAGGAAAGAGCTGTCGCCAAGGCAACCCTCCATCCAGAAAGAGCTTTTGTGTAACAGCTGTTGTGATGTTGTGTGATTTAGCATGTGTTCTAGTCACAGTGAGCCTCTCAGGCTAATAAACAAGAGGTGGAGGGAATTTAAAAAATAAAATATGGGTATTTTTGCGTCAGCTGAGAGATCTCTCCTCTTAAACCAGATTAGCATAACGATTGAAAGCGAGTGGGGATTTCGCCAGAGTGTGAGAGAAAGAGAGGGATGAGGACGGGGGCGTCCGGAACAAATGAAAAGAAATGAATGGAGAAGAAGAAGAAAAAAAAAAAGCATGACGAGCCCTGAAGCTGCGTGAGGATTTATTATAAAGTCCAAACCTCCGCGAGCAAACAGGAAGCTGTCGTTACCTCATGTGCTGCAGGTACTTTGGATATCGCATTTGACTGCAATGCTGACTCGGAGCGTTTGGAATAAAATAAAAAAAAAAGCACAAAGCCAATATTTGTCCAGATGAAAACTGCTGGCGGGTCCGTGTCAGGAAAGAGAGATATCTTTAAAAGGCCTCAGTGAAACACACCCTTTTCTGGAGCAGTTTGAGGGGCGGGACCACAATAAACCCTCGCCATTATTCAGCGCCCTCGCTCTCCTTTTGTTCGTCTCCTGCTCTTCATTTCCCGGCAGAGCCATCGGTTGCACGGCGCATCTGCCGCCGAGTTTCCAGTCGTAAAACCACACATGTTTATTCAGAACCGGCTTCCTGGCTTTTTATGCGGGGCTGCCGTTTCCTCGGGCTCACGCCGTAGGTTCGTCCGTGGATAGACGACAATCGAAGGGTGTGGTTTTGATTTATCGGTAACGAAGGGGTCATGTTGGTGTGTTCTTGGTTTGTAGCAAGATTACACAAAAAATAATGTGCAGATTAGCGTGAAACATTCACCAAAGTTGGACCTCAGGATATCCTAGAGAAGACTAAAATTTGGTGGCGATCCATATAAGAATCTAGATGCTGGAATCGTTTGAATGATTTCATAACATTGTGCGATAAGGCAGCTGTCACCGTTTTGGTCTTTAACTCATTCACCACCAGAGCTTTCAATTAACAGGTCTCCTTCTGCAAAGATTTCTCCGACTTTTTGGACATTTATCGGTATTTTCTTCCTGTTCTTGATCCCAAGATGCTTTGCTCAGAGCGACACCGTGTTTGCACGTGGCTGAATGCTGAAATACACAACTTTGTTCCAGGATTAAAAGCCTGATTTTCAATGACGAGCTCCGCCAGACCATTTCCCGTCCCTCTCCGATGAAAAACGTAATTGACGTATATTTGCTTTTTACGTCAAAAAGCTTTTGGCATTGGGACCACAAGACTGTAAACGCATGAACACACCTTCTACCACCAGAACTCCACTCTACATCATTTATCCTAGATTCCCCTCCATCCCTGGCATCCGTCTGTCTGTCCCTCTCTCCTCACTCGCAGCCAGAAGGCCGGTGTTTGATAATGACATATCAGTCTGTCATGTAGTCTGGTCATGTATCTCCCACAGATGGCTTGGAGAAATAACATGCCCCCCCCCCCATGTTCCCACCCCACCCCCCCAAGGTGGCCCAGTTACCAATAAACAACCATCTGAGGTTCGCCAAAGCCGGCGCCTCGTCCTGATGTCGGAATGAGGCGATAGAGACGGGATAAAGAGGCGCGACACAAGAAATAAAGGAGGTCGTTGTAAATATTACTATTATTTCCAGACGTTCCTGAAACTTCTAACGCCAATAAATCTGTTGAAACTACCTCCGGATCAATCGGCGGTTTCCTCACACAAGTTTTTAGGTTTTATCCGCGGCGCTAATCGGCTCTGAATGGAGGCCCTTTAAGCAAGAACTTTAAAACAGGAAATAAACCCAACAATGGAGGAGACAATGACTTCCAAAGTGGATAACTGATTGAACTGTGTGTGAGTGTGTGTGTGTGTGTGTGTGTGTGTGTGTGTGTGTGTGTGTGTGTGAGGGGGCTATCAAGGGGGAAATGATGCATGATGGGAAGAGGAGATGGGATGTGGATAAGATATAGCGAGAGCGCCGCCGCCAAGGCGATAAAGATGAAGAGGAGGCTGAGGGGAGACGACGACTATGAAACGCGAGATGTTTTACCAACAGTCTGAGAGGTTGAGGTTTTTTTTTTTGCCTGACGGTATTTCTGGAAGTCACGGCGCCACGCGCCTCCGCTTGTTTCTGCATTGGAAGCGACAGCGGCTAATGGTCATCTGCGATCTGTCACTTCTGATGTGTCTGATGTTGTTATTACGGCGCTATTATCACAATAAATACTTCCTCCGGGACTGTTTACCCGCCTGTAGGTGGGCGAGTTTAGCAAAAACACCTCAAAAAAGAACTTGTGTCATAAATGTGAAAATTTATACCCCCTTGGATACCCGCGAGCCACCTGACGATCGCCGCTCCCCTGCTGCCGCAGCACCGCCTTCACGTTTATGTACATTTTTCTACTATAAATATGTAGCATTTAACTTTATGTTCTCGCATTTATGATGATGAACCGCCTCCTTTTATGCGTACGCGCACAAATGGCGATAAATATACCAACTGTCCCGGTGCAGGTACGCCGTCTGAGGGTTGTAAACAACTCAGCCTGGGAGGCAGCATCCAAAATTGGTCAGGGTTTTGCGTATGAAAACAAACAAATAAACAATAAAATCCAATAAAATAAATTCAAGCCTGAAAGGTCAGAAATAAGTGAGTCAAAATCGAGTCAAGTTACGTCAAAATTATTATTAGAATATGAAACTGGTAGGGCTTAGACCGCCGTCAGTCACGTCTGGTTTTATAGTTTCAATTCGAAACCACCTCCTCTTCTCTCACAAAAGGGGGAGGGAAGAAATGGGGGTTGAGGGAAGGTAGGGAGAGACTTCCTTAAAAGCTTTCCACCAATTTCTCCTCTATCCGTCGGTAATGACCGTAGATGACATCTGAGGAGAGCATCGGAAGCCTCCGCGCCACCCAAAGAAGGCTCCGCATGACTGATGGAGACGGCGGCCAACAACCGGTCCAAACCGGTGATCCGGGTATGATTCCACTGATGGTTCACATGTCAGACAAACCCACAGAGGCGTGTGCACACGACATACAGTATAAACGGTGGCACGATCACCCGAGGGAGGGGTAAGGTCGCCGTGAAGAATGGCTCCGCGACGACACGACCATGACTCAAGTCGCAGCCCGGCTCCACCTGTCAGACGCGGAAGCAGCGCCGCATCACTTCCTCCCGGGGCTCTCGGGAGACGAGATGGATGGGGCCGATGTAGAAGGGATGGGGGGGGGGATGCTCTACTCGGGCCTGAAATATAGGTCAGTAACACGTTTCCGCGGAGCGTTCCGATCAAACGCTCCAAAAATATGACGCCCACTCCGCCATCGCCTTGTCGCTAAAGTGACAGAATCAGGAGACAAATAGATGAAAACAAATAAGAAAAGGAAAGAGTAGCTCTCAGTTTTTCCAGAAATCGGATTGGAAAAAGGTTGTGAACGGAACTGGATGGCGAGAAAGATGAAGGATGAAGGGATAAAGCGGGGAGCGATGGAGAAGCAGGCAAAGGCATTCCGGTTGCTTTCCAAGGGGCAGCGTCGATAAACAGAATACTAGTCTCAGCTAAATATAGCGTTCCCTCTGTGCTCAGGCTTGAGGGAGGTGGATGAGGCGCGGGGAGGTTGTGTGTGTGTGTGTGTGTGTGTGTGTGTGTATTGGGGGGGATATGTCGACCTCCTGACCCGGAGGAGGTCACCAGGAAGGAGAAGGAGGCGTTAATCATCTGCTCCGCCGTTTGGGTTCCTTCTTCTTCTTGTGTCACATCTCCATCATCTCCCTCCTCCGTCCCCTCTTCCTCTATAATAATCCCACCCCCACCCCCCACCCCCCCACAACTCAACGCCCATTCTCCCGCCCCGCTGTGTTTGTTTATCATGCATGACAAGCAGCGCAGATGACTCCCCCATCCTCCCCCCCTCCGTCTAAGCTTGTTTCTGTTTTCAGCCGCTTCCGAAATGAACGACCGCCGCTGATGGACATCAATAATTTACGGGGGGGTGGGCAAGGAGGTTAGAAATTAAACATAGGTAAAGCACACGTGAGAGGTGGAAAGCAGTGGCAGACACTCTGCAATTTGTTTTACCCCAAGGGGGTAACCCCCCCCCCCCAAGGGGTATTTGACAACACCAGGAGCCATGGCGTCTTTCTCAATTGGACATCTCTTCACGTTCACCTGCAGGGAAAGTCACGCGTCTGGTGGCGAGTCTAGTCAATATTTCTCCCCCATTCCAGGTGGAATCCTTTGGAAAAGTGTCCCGGAAAACGTCGGTGGCTTTTATGGCCGGTAGTAAATTCACACCTCCGGAGGATATCGACCACATCCAACGCACACAGGAAGACGCACGGAACGTCCTCCGGCTGGAACGCTTAACGCTAAAATACAAACGGCCTTTTGAGCTCTTTCCCTTTGATGCTAGTCGAGGCTTCTGACCCCCGCCCCCCAGGTGTGAACAGTGCACTTTAAAGGGACAGCGCTCGCCTCCATTCCCGTCAGACATCAAGCTGAAATACTCTCCCGCTGTTAGATTTACAAAGCATGCAGACGCTTCAAAGATAAAACACACCGATGTTTTTTTTTCCGCACGTTGGCGGATCGGGACAGAGTTCAGTCTCCGGATCACCGGATCGCGAACCAATCAATAGCGAGATCGCGGCCATGGTGCTCTCGCAAGATGACACTCGAAGTTAGCGGTCTGACATGGCGTAATCTGATGCTAATGAGCAGGTTTGAGGCCATACCGTTAGCAGAGTTAGCATGCTGGAGTTCTCACAATGACGTTTAAAGTATCATGGTAGCTTAAACCCTAGCATGCATTTATGTAAATTAGTTGTCTACCCTTAGTGTTGGGTTCTTTCCACATCTGCAGGGCATTTTTTACAGATCTGAGCAAAATGCTGACAGCTCGGCTGATGTGTGTGTGTTAATATGTGTGTGTGTGTGTGTGTGTGTGTGTGTGTGTGTGTGTGTGTGTGTGTGTGTGTGTGTGTGACTCAAACGGTCGAAGGTTAGCTACATTCAACAGTCGCCCACGCTCTGCGGTAAAATCCACACTCTCGCTTCCCCCTCTCTCTCTTTCTCTTCATTTCATTACCTGTGGCTCCGTTTTCCGGGAGCAGTCACAGCCTGAGAAGGTGAGGAAACGTGTGAAAATGAACGTAGAACGTTTATATATAGACGTACGCTGGATTGCATGAATGGAACTGTGCAGGTGATGCACCAAACGTTACCAAGGTGTAGCATGCAATACTGTTTTTTTTTTATTTACCACCCTTTTCCGCTTGGAAAACCTCATCGCCCTTTGGAATTCTGGGATTTTTGGAGATTTGGGGAACAAACAAAGCATATATGGCTCATGATATATTGCAACGCAACCCTACCCCACCCATCCCCCCCTTTCTTTATGCAAGGTAATGTTTGCTTTGTGAGCCGTCTGAACGCAACTCCCTGTAAACAATGAATATTTCATAAGATTTAAATGGCCCTCTCCAGCAAGTTTAATTGAGTTGCATCCGCCACAAAGCAAAGCACGCAACACAAAAGTCCATTAGAATTCCATTCCTCATTATAAGAGAGTCTATTAAAGAAAACAAGGACTCATAACCTTCATGCCTTTTCGCGCTCATTTTCGGCTTCTCCTCGGATCTTCGGCCTCCGTCGTGATTGGAAGAAAAAAACGCCAGCTTGGCTTTATTCCATAATTCATTTTGGGTAAAAACAGGTGTCTGGCCTCGTGTTCACCCCCCCACCCCCGCCCCCTACCCTGGTTAGACTGGGGGGCTGGGGTTGGCTGCTGCCTCCAGGCAAAGTCACCGCGACTCTTCCATCATCGGGATCGCCGCCAGTACACGCCATCGTATGCAAATTGCGTAAACATGCATGCACACATATCTATACGATCATATTTCTCCTTATGGCGCTGCGCCATATTTCACCCGACGACAAAGGTTATTGCAGCTGATAAACACGTTTTAATTACCTGCATAGGAAATATACCTGTTCAACCACATTAAAGGAGACGCATGGGGACGTAATCAGGTTTTATAAATGTTAATGCGCCAATGTAAATATTTCCCGGGGACATATCATTTCCGTTCACGCATTTTATGGCTTCTGAATAATCTATAACTGTATATCATGAAACACAATACCACACATGTCATGTAGCCGTTCCCGCCCCTGCCTGTGATAGGGAGCATATTTCTACGCGACCGTAAATAACACCCCCTGCAGAGAGCTTGGCTGAGGACATGCATTTCATCTCCATTCATAATTCATCACCAGATGTTGCTTGATAGTGGTTTTGCAGGTTTTTGCAACATCCCTGTGGTTTTTGGAGTCATCTACTCCGCTCCTTAGCGACTGAGTTCAACGCCCTTTGCAAGCAAAAATCACCAGAATTACTATTAAGAACATTCCTGTCGAGGTAATTTATGTTTTTCCGACATTGGTACCGCTTATTTTTGCAGTCCCCTTGATCTATTTGCTTTTTGTGAGAGAGGTGGAGCAGGTCGGTGATGTGGCACCTCCGGGATTAACGAGAAACATCCTGGCGATAGACGGATCGATGCCGACGCAACGCTGTCATGTTTTAAAGAGTTGCTTGTCTTTTCAAGGGAGGGTTGAAGAAGAAGAAAGGGGTGGAGAGGCGGGAGATCTATGAAGAAGGAGCTCGCGGTGACAAAACGTGTTATTCCAGGCCAGGCTTCTCCAAATCCATCCGAACGCCCACTCAGACACCCACGGGGTCGGATCATCCGCTGCCAGAGCTCAATCCATTACCTGCTGCTTGGGATGTATGGCGGCAGATTCTGGTGCTGAGGACACCGTTATCGGAGAGGAACGGTGGAGGGAGGTGGGGAGAAGAAAGGGACAGGGGGAGATGGAGCGATAAACAAAAGAGCGGTGAGGGGATGAAGGATGAAGGATGGAGGACGGAGGGTTGGGGAGATAAGGGTGAGAGGGAGCGAAAGATGGATGGGGGAGATACCGGAATGCAGGAGAAACTGGAATTAAAGGATGAACGTTTCCCTGCGATTTAATTCACGACCTCATCGGTCAAAATTCATACATTTCTGATCGGGGTTGGAGCCAAGTATGGACAATAAATATGAGGAATACCCACCGTGGGGTATATGGAGGCCTACCCTGACCTCACGCTAACCATGCCTCCATCATCACACTCTTCTGTCTGAACACACTGAGCTACTTTCCCAGGCGTGATAAACCAAACTCCCACGCAGCCGCTCCGCCGGAGAGAAGCTCCAGCATTAGCCGAGCTCCCCCAGTGGAGCTCCCGTTTAATCTGTGTTTGGCCAACTGTCTCCGCAACTTCAGACGGTAGAGTCTCACCAAACGGCGGATCAAATGGAAGGAATAAATTGAAGGAATTTCAACAAGGACTTCCTTTCCTTGCATGGTGCATTTATTCCCCGGGTGTATTCGGGGTGTAAATGGGTGCATTATCTTCAAACTGACAGTCTTTCTGTTTGCGAAGACGAGGCAAAGATGCTTTCTTCTTCTATTGCTCTGTCCTTGTCAGAGTTGTCATCCCCTGTCTTTTCCCTCCGAGCCCTCCGATCCCTTCCCCCCGACTGCCCACGTCACAAGGCATTACGGCGCCGTGCGCCACTGGATGTTGTAAAGACACTCGCAGTCGCCAAAGAAAGACACTTTTCCCCCAGTTTGCATGTTGAGACAGCAGATTTTCACCTTCCTGTTTTAGAGCAGCACGATGGGACGCTCCCGAAGCAATTACTCCATGTTCCGCAACGGAAATTGTGTTTGTGTTAAATAGGCCACCTGATCCTTTTGGGGTTTTATAAACAGCTTTGCTTTGATAGAGTGATTTGCATCTTAAGGGTCAACAATAAATAAGCAGATTATACAGATAAATAGTCCATAAAACACAAGAGGACGCTTTATGATCACCAAGAAGTCTCTAAGAAAGGACATCTAAACCAGTCGTGATTTCACAACGTAGCAGCATAGCTTAGCATCCTGGCTAAATGTTAAAGGAATCTGGATGGATGATTTTAATGCAGTTTCTTTGAGTTGGAGGTGTGTTCTAGAGTCTTGAAGTTGTCCAATCCATCCTTACTTTTAACGACAGTTGATGTTTTGATCACCCAGCCACTGCAAGTCTACCTTTTAAGTATCCCAAGTGGCTTCCCAAGGTGATATACTGGTGAAAGTGGT
This sequence comes from Antennarius maculatus, assembly GCA_013358685.1. Lineage (NCBI taxonomy): Eukaryota > Metazoa > Chordata > Actinopteri > Lophiiformes > Antennariidae > Antennarius > Antennarius maculatus. The sequence goes on along the minus strand of CM023627.1, from coordinate 2,190,542 downwards.
GTTCCTCAAGGATTGAATGCAGAGACAGTCTATGAATGTCTTAGGTTGCCTATCAAGGTAGGACTGATGAGTCTTTTATACACCTTGAAATTTTTTCTCCACCTCCATAACAGTCGTACGTCCGTGTCAATGCGAGCCGGAAAAGGCCGGATATGAATGTGACCATTCGGTGACATGTTATTGGGTCCATTGGCTAGCAGCTAACTCAAAGAAGAAAGTCTACCTAAAAAAGTCAAAAAACATATAAAGCAATGATGTCGCATTTATATGTTTCAGAAATGGAGGTGCGCACTCGTCCTGCATTTATATAATTATGTAAATGTGAGTAGAGTAACCAGAGATATGGACAGAAATGGATAAATGGCCTTTTTGGTCTGCCAGCAACAGTTACAGAAGTCCTGTAATAATGAGGCCGGAGGGAGGGCAGCAGAGTGGGGATATTAATGGTATCTTAATTAGCCTCTATAATGTATTAATGTTTAACTATGTTGCCCTGAAGGTCTACATCGGTAGTCTTTTAAAACACTTCTCGATGTCCAAAGGATTTCTGTAATGCAGGTTTGTGAAAGAATTTTGTAGTTCCTCGTGGTTTTTATTGCTAAAGCACCTGATAAGAAGTTATGTTTCTGCTAACACTATCTCCAGACACAAAGGAGTACTTCTGCTGCTACACATGGCCAGGGTTATAAAGTTATCAGATGGGAATACATGCTGTCAAAGGCAAAAAAAAACAAAAAGAAAGAAAAGGGAAGGCCAGCATTCTGAGATTGCCCAGGCCAATTCAATTACCGCAGGGCGCCGTCTATGGAGAATGAACGAACCAGGCGAGAGGTTACTCTGGGACGACTCTGCTGACGACTGCCTCTTGTCTACATGATCTAATTTACTAAGACACACGGTTATTGATTGGCTTCCGCATGCCGACGGAGGAAAACCTTTTGAGATGCGTGTTTGCGGCTTGCGTCTCAATGAGAGGGTATGGACTTGCGAAGGGATGCACGTGTACCACAACCTGCACGTGCACACGGAGGTCGTTTTCTTATCGTCGTGAGCCAAGGCGACCAGATTGACGCTAAGCCTGCGCGGGTCAATAAGCACAATCAATGGCCTCGAATGTGGGAAACAGATTTGTGCGTTTCTATGCCTATAACGTCTACCCTTGTTTGAACAAGAGGGTCAAAGAGTAAAAGGGAGTTAATTCGCCACAACATTATTTTGTTTGTCTGCTTTCCATTCCCCTTCCCGTACCCATCTGTACCTCAATGCTGTGGCCACAACAGTCTTATCTTGTGCCTCCTTGCTGTCAGAGAGAGTGGTCTATTTTGGGCTTTATCTTGAGCGGCGGGCCGAGCATGAGGCGCAGGTCTGAATCCGAGCCGGCACGCTGGGAGATAAGGCAGACAGGAACACCGTTAACGGCTTGTCCGTGGTCAGGGCGGGAATGGAAGCGGTCTGCTCCGCAATCAAACGGCTTCCTCTTGGAGCTCAATGGATCGGATCGGGATCACAGGCTTACAAGTCTCTGCTTGTTGAATAGTCTTTTAGAGCCTGCCGGTACCTATCAGCATATTTATGACTGATTTTAAAGGAATGAATATAGTATAAATAGATTAACAGCAAGTGCTAAGGCACCTGTCATCCATATAGAGCCTTTATACGATAAAATGTCCCAGGATCTACCCAGATTTGATAGCTCTCTCCAGGAGAGTGACGTTTGCAGCAGATGTCAGGTGCCGGTACTTTTGGAAAGCTGTCTGAGCAGAGGATGTTTTACAGAATGGAACTTTCCAGCTCTGGTGGATCTGCTGCAACTCTGTAAACTTGTGATGTATTTACAGAAAGGCGGAGGAGTGAGTGGAGTACTACATTCAAAGTTGTGCCTGTGTTTCCCCAGAGTAGGCTTCAGGCTTGCAGGCATACTTTAAAGGCTCCGATGAAGTGAAGATATGAACATGAATATTAGAAATTAGAATTTTTCTTTCCATTCACTAGCTTATTATTTGCTTAGCCCCTCCCCTTATTGTCCACTCATAATGAAACAACTGAAAAGACACAGAAAAAACATCCTAACCTTTGGATTTATCTGGATTTCTTTGATTAATGAGGAGAATTTTCTACCTTCAATCGCTCCGGTTTGTTTTTCCTTTGTCAGGTTTACAAAGGCTGAACTTGAACAATGAACAATGCCGGTCGAAGGACGGTCTGTTTGAACGAAAAGTGTGTGAAAAGACATTATTGTGAATCGCGCTCTGGTGGAGCAGCTAATGTTCAGAAATCTGTAAACAGTCCTATAGCGAGTTGTTCAGTCAGTACGTCAGGGAATCACCCCGACACCCAACTGACAGACAAGTGTGTGTCTGTTGTGCTAACGCTAATAGATTTAGGCTGCTTGCTTCTGCAAAATAACAATACAGTTCTTGACTATTCGCTTGCCTGAACTTACAGACCTGATAATGTCAGTAAGAAAAATCTATTAGCAATCGTTTCACTCTGAGGACACGATGTTCGTCTGCTAGCTAGCTAAAGCTAGAAATGACTTTTCTTTACCTCTGCCGTCTTTCATTTGGCATCAATATCTTTGTCTTTCCTCCTAAAGAACATTAACTTAAAACGAAGAATCATTTTTGATTAAAAACATAATCGATTTTGATGCCACAAATTCTCAAGACAAAGACGTTTCATGGGTGGATTTGATAATAAAATCAAAGTAAGCATAGATTCTGGTCATATGTGGGCAGGTTTATATCCACTCACTTACCTCATTCCCATATCATAATGATACAGCCGCTAATGTGGCTAACGACAGTCTGTCAATCGCATTTTAGATCTGCATTTTAGCTAACCTGTAAAAGGAAGCTTAGCTTTTAAATATCACAAGACAAACACAAGGTAATCTTTAACAGAGCGTGGAGGTCTATGGATTTCTTGGTGCTAATGATGTAGCTTCTGGACCCGAGGCAAACCGGGCGAGAAAAAGAGAAAGCCAAAAGAGCAAAGTACGTGAGGACACTGAGGCAGCTTCGGCTTACAGCTTTGCACAACACAATGCGGTGAGACTGCAGATGAGAATACGTCTGTCTGAGGAGGTGTGGGGGGTGGAGAAGGGTGGCGGAGCGAAAGATAGAGGAGAGAAACCAGATGAGGCTAGTCAGAAACGCTCAGGCGCTCTCCCGCTGATCGGCGCACTACCTCAGCCTGACAGTTTCATTTTCAGAGCCATTGTGTGCCAATGTGCATTATCAGCCGCCGCCGGTTCGAGCATCAAGCCCTGCTCTCGTAATGAAAAGCCCGGCAGCAAATAAATAGAATATCATCCCTGAGGCTTTTTTTGGGATTCACATATTTATTTGAACACTTCTTCCTTGCTTTGATTACCCTGTCCTGCGACGGCATTGTCACCGGTATAATTCAGCTCTGCTCCGCGCCGTGTTTTGAAAGCCGGAGTTATCACTTTATAAGCCAACATGACATCTCCCTTTTGTCCGCGCTCCGTGATTGCATTCATGGCTCCTCCGAGGGCTTTTCTTTTTTTTTTTTTTTTTTTTTTTTTTTTTTTGCTCCCACAGAATTGGTAATTGTTATTTCAGTCCGGATGACTCAATTATACACGGGCTTTATTCTGGATGTTCGCTCAGCGGGTTCGAGCGAGGGCAGACGGCTTACAATCGGAGGGAGCACAATGAGCCGACGGTACCGATGCCTCATTGAACCGATGCAGTGTTCCCAGAGAAGCACCAAACGGAGGCAAGGAAGTGTAAACCAACCCGGGAGTATCTTCTCCGTTCAGCACAGGGTTCATTATCCGTGTATAATGTACTGTATAATAACCCTCAGTGCTGAGTAATGTAATCTTACTGTAAGAGTCTCTGCATTGGGACCGGGAGCTCCAATCCATCCGGGGGCCAAATGGTTCCCAGATTAACGAAAACACTTCCGAAGTTAAAAGTTATCGCCGGAATTCACATTTATTTTGAAACTCTTGCTCTTTCCTGTTTCGCTTATCAAGTCGAGATGAAGCAATGCGGGTTGCTCGCTTTGGAATTGTTGCACAAAGTTTGGTGACAGCGGCGAAGGGTGACCTTTACACTCGGGGGGGGGGGGAGATAAGGCAGACGGAAAAGGTCATTGTCGTGGCCTCATTCCCGAGAGATGATATTTTCTCGTGGGACACGAAGGCCGCGTTCCTCCAATTTGGATTAGGGTTCATCCTCCTTCAAACACCCAGGGATGCAAAAAACAGAATATTTTTGTGGGTTTTTTGGAGTTTTTTGCACCGATTTGTTCAGAATCTAATTTGTCTTTGGCTCAGGATGATGTGATGACAACTCTACCACAGGCCTCGCTTATACATGTCTATATCTGGAAGCTTTCCAAACGAGCTTGCAGTTGTCTCGTATTAACCACTGTGCTACACCACTGGGACAATTAGCTCATGCATTAATGAGGGATCTGTCTTTCCCACGCTGACCCTTTCATTCCATTCGGGTCGGAGCTGCGCGCTTTTCCTGCGCCGCGTTGTACACTGAAGATAAAAAATAAATAAATAAAAATATTTGGAATGTCAGTAAAGAGATAGCACGCCTCACACAGTTTTCAATTGTTGCTAAGCAACAACAAGAGTCAAGACTAGCACTTACCCTGTTTGGTGCTGTTAGTATAAAGCAGGTCTCACATCTCGGTGTGTTGCAGGAGCGAATATTCGTTCTGAAGGATGCGAACAAAACCTTGAACTCGGTGCATCACCAGGGAGTCAAAGCTGGTGATGCATCGGAATCAGATGTTTTTAACCCTCAGGATGTTGTTGTTTTTGTTCTGCAGCCACAGACGCTTCTATCTGCAGGACACTCTTACATTGTTATGTGTGTGTTATCCAGTCACCTTCATGTCGGGGAACATTGAGATCACAGCTCCGGCTGAGTCGGTAATCATATCAGCAACGCGCCGCAGCCCTCAAAGCCGCTGATTAAGACCCATTATATACAGTCCCACAGTATGGACACACACACACACACACACACACACACACACACACACACACACACACACACACACACACACACACACACACACACACACACACACACACACACACACACACATACACGCTGCATCTGGTTGAATGTAAACAAGTGATGCAAAAGAGCACAAGGAAGATTTAAATCCATGTAAACATTGATCTTCTGTTGTCGGCGGAGGACGAACGCGACCCGGACTTCCATGAATGAAATGGAACAATTAGAATTTTTGATCTAATTTAACGTCCTGACCTTGAGGGCGTGGCGAGGGGGCGAGACCGTCGTAAAGGAGGTCAAGTGCTAATAACAAGATCAGGAGGAGGAAATAGAACAGCAATCATTTTGAAAAGAGAAATCGTATGGAATTTAGTTTTAATCCCACGATGCAAAACTCAGAAAGCAAAAAAAAAGCAAAGCCTGGATTATGGTCAATTACTTGCACTGATTCAAACGGAATAACTCTCACTTGTTTTCCAAGGACTAAATTGTGTCTCTCCTTTTAATCCCCCTCCAAACAGATTATACTAGAATATAATGCCAGCAGCAGCAAAAATCTACATTTGTAATTTAACTATGATAATCTGAGATAATCCAGCAAGGTCGCATCTTGGAAATCTCATTCCAATCCCGCTGATGTCAGTTCATAAATGCCACAGAGGTGGAATATTTGTTTTTTTTTCTCCCGAAGCCCAGAACAAAATTGTTAGATGTCATTGTCTAAGAGCTGGATTGAAGAAGAGAGAAAGGAGGGATGAGGAATATTAATCCCTGAAATCATCTACAGAACAATTGTTCATGAAGTTGGAAGAAAAGACTTCAAACCAGATGCAGATCCAGACACCAGCTTCTGGCAGCATTCCTGAAGAATCTTAGCCCATTCTTCATGGATGAAAGCTGGAATGTTCCTGCTTTGCCTCCTGATCTTCTTCCCAAACGAAGACTTGATGGATTCTGAACTTCCAATGACATCAGAGCTTCAGATGTGTACTTCTAGGATGGCCTCATCCTTGATGGAATCCATCTGGAGTTTGAAGATGAAGCCTGAAGAAGTTCAACGTTTTAACTTCTGATTTGCAAACATGAGCTTTCGTATTAAGGGATTCTGTTAGGGATCAAATTGAGACTTTAGAGGTCAAAAAAGTCTAACTTTAGGCTGAAAGTGGAACAAAAGTCAGAAAATCCATAGCAAAAAGCATCTTAAACAGTTCATGCATTCAACCAATCAATCAACCAATTCAATCCATTTCATCTGAATCCAATCTATCACAACAACAATGGCACGTATCCTGTAAACAGATCCAGTATGGAGTGATTTATCTATCAGGTGCAGCTTTTTACATGAGGCATCTGAAAGCTTCCTGCCCCCGCCCCGCGGGCACCTGGGATGGAGCGGCTGCAGGAACGTCTGCAGTGAATCAGAAGGAAAAGTTTTGCGCTCCGCTCCGAGGGGTCGTGTGCTGTTGTCCGTGATTAATGGTGATGACTCTACATGCGTCGCTTTTTACTCTGGGCCTATTCTTTTTTTTTTCCCGTTTGGAGACCATTTCATCGCTCTCCTTTCCACCGTGCGGCGAAGGAAAATGCTTCGGGGACCGTACATTATTGTTTGCATTTCATCGCCATTAGCATGTGGTACACTTAAGATACACCCTATAGGTGCCAATAAAATCACACAAACCACACTATAAAGCATTAATATATAATTTTCCCTATATGTAAGCTATGTTTGGTCTACTTTGTGCAAACAGAGCATTCATCCGCTGAGGAGAAAGCTATTACAGTATATCAATGCAGCAAATATAATTCTTCAAGAGGAAAATTGGACACGGAAAGTAGAAAATGACTTTTCAACAGCGCCAAGCGTGTTTACAGTGGATAGATTCATTTTGTAGGTGAGCTGCAGGGCCACTTGGTTCCAAACAATCACTTTATAAGTTTGTGATAACGATTAAAAAAAACAAAAAAAAAAAACATTTTAGAATAGCAAGCTATCAGGTGGAAGAGTCTCCGGGGAGGGGGCACGGATGTTCGCCTGGAGCTAGCAGGCTTGATAAAATGTCACGACGGAAAATGAAACCATTCAATTAATGTTTTAAAATTCAAATTTAAATCCTTACCCAGTGCAACAATAGCGCTTTCTTTAAATTTTTTTTATTATTATTATTTTGGTGCGGTGCAGGAAATGTTTGATTTGCTACAGCAGGTTATCTCTGCAATTAGTGACAAAAAAACAAACAAAAAAAAAAAACGAAGAATCATCCCTTTCCCGCGTGCGTTAGAAGATAACGGGAACATTGTCTGAAAATGATAGGGAATACAATATCTGCCTCTACGAGCCATTTAATCCTATATTCTGGGTCCAAAGTGAGCCAGGAAGCTGATGTCAGTGTTTATTGTATAATGTGGTGTTTCCACGGCAACGTAATTTAGCAGAGTTCCTTGGGAGCGATCCGCCTTGTCTTCTAGAAAACTCTTCAAAGAGTCGACACACGCCGCTGCATCGCAAACGTGATAATTACCCCCGCTGTCAAAAAACGGGGAAAATAAATAAATAAAAGAAATAGGCAGACAAACGACAAATGGGCAGGAGAATTGTGGATGACGCGACTATCAGTCACGTCATGTATCATCAATCAGCCCGGTCCATCGGCGCCACTTGACAAATTAAGATGGATTGCGAAAATGTGTTTGCATCATCGTGTTGATTTTGTTCCACAAATGGAACATAAACGGCGAGTTTCAAATTTGCAATGTCAGGTTGGAAAACGCTGCGTCATGTTCTCAAAGCCCCATTTTTCCACCAAAGCATCCGTCCCTTAGCTGTCAGCCAAGTAAATACCTTGGGTTAAAAATCCAGAGGTCTATGTTTGAGAGGGGGAGTTCTGTTTCCTCCTGCTCCACAACAGAGGAGAAGAAGAAGAGGAGGAGGAGGAGGATGAGGAGGAGGAGGAAACCGGGCCTTCTGAGGACGTCTGACTCACGAGAACGAGCCGCTTCCAAAAATAAAGGACGGAGCCGGATGGAGAGGCCGGAAGAGAGGATGTGCTGAACAGGCTGGGGCGTGAGGAAATTGGTGGCTTAACTCCCTCATTCTCCTACCCCTACTTCCCCTCGTTTTCCCAAAGCCTTTGGATTCCTCACAAAACATGTCGAATTAGTGGGAACAAATCGATCGTGTAAACACCCCCTAAACGAGGCAAAAACCCGGACAAATAATCAAATAATGCTGCCATCAACGAGCTGGAAAGAGTTAAATCTCCAAGCTTTAGAGACATTAATTCTTTATGGTTTCTAAACCATTAAGAACATTTGTTTGCACGTCGTCGCCATAATGTACATGTTTGGCTTTTTGTCGCGACAGCTTGACGTCGGCGAATGCAGCGCTGCGAGAATATTTTCGTCTCGGCTTTCTTTGCAGCGAATCGTAAGACTTTGAAAGCTCCTATAAGCCACACAGCAGCTTCTGAATATTTTAGTCCTTTAGGAAAATGTTTGCAGTGCCTGCTAGTTTTGTCAGTTTTATCCTACAAGCGCAGTCTATTTTGAGTACAATAAAAGGACAAGCTCGCTCATTGGCGGAGGAGCGTTTTTACCACCAGCAGCAAACCAAAATTATCACAACACTATTTAATTTTCATGTGACCCAAATATTTCTTTTGCCTTTCTGCTGACTCCTGTAGGTACGTCATCTCAGAGCTCCTCGTTTCCAACTCCAGTGCCCGCAGTGGCGGCGGAGATAAGATGATTATCTCGACCCACTCGCAGTGAGACAAAGACGGAAGAGACTTGCGATTGGTCAGCCTTCCTGATTCTGGAGTATTTAAGAACGCCCGACCGAAATGAGACTCGCTATCTAGCAGACATCGATAACAAAAAAGATGATAGAGATGATGGTGGCGATAGTTTGTCAAGAATTTCCGAGGCTCCTTGTCAGGACTCAGGACAGCACGGCGGGGTATCATGGGACCCTTTAATCTCGCATGAAAGACAAGAGTAATCCTCAATGGAGGATTACTTCCCAACTAGTACTCCCTTCACATACTCCAACTTTGGCGTACATGTGCTTAAGCGCCAACCCTCCAATCGTGATCTATCCGTGGCTCATACCGAGTCTTAGCGGCGAGAGCGACGTGTTTACGCTCAACTCCCGCTGCGGCCGAGAGGATTTAACGGCGAAGAAACGGAACATCTGCGAGCTTACATCCTGACCTGTGCTCCCGAAGCACTGTGACAGCAGGTCCCGCCACTCAAATCGCCCATTCACGGCCGTATGCCACGACACGTGCTAAACGACCCAACGGCTTAGTCCTGCGAGATTGGGTTCCACAACATATTTGGATATAACCCTGCACCTCGCATTAGCATGGTAGCATTTTCACACCAGAACAACTTCAGATTCTGTCGTTTAGCTTCACGGAAGCAATTCTTTGAGAATTACAAGCAGATTGACAGCGCTGTAGGGTAAATATGTAGCCAAGGTCAGAAGACAACCAAAGTCTAGGAGTTGCTAGGTAACCTGCATTGACTCCAAGACATAGACCAAGCTTTGAAGATCCTCAAGCAAGCCCTGACAGAGATCTGTTTTGCTAAGCTAGCAAACGGCTAGGTGGTAGCTACATATTTAAGCAGAAAACACAAGAACGGGATCAATCTTTCCATCCAATCTTGAGAAGAACGGCACAAAGGTGTGTTTCTCAAGCTGTTGAACTCTTGCAACCAAAAGTCCACGCTTGACTCCTGGAGAATGATTGATTCTCCAAACAGGAATCATTTCGATCAGGATGGACTGCCAAATTTTAATGCACACGACATGCCTTATGTGGCCTTATGTGGTACCACGATAGAAAGTTTCCCTTCTACAAACTGACTCTGAGCAAAATTCCTGAGAAATGATCCGACCTCTGAATCTCACATTCTAGGAGCGCTAGGAAAAAAAATACTCTTTAAATATGTAGGATGGAACCTTTGAAGCTCCATCTGCAATTTAATCAGTTAATATTTAAAGGGGGGGGGGTATTCTTTATAGAAGGCATTTGCATGATGGGTAACGGGAATGTCTAGAAACGAAGACGTTGTAGGGGGGGCATCTTTATCTAGTCTTCTACCCACCATCCCGTTGATCATTGGTGCTCGGGGGCCTACCCCCACCCGTAACAGGTTGTCAGACAATAAACGCAGCAACATTTTTTTTCCCAGGGCCGTACCCTCGGGGGAATAGAAATCATCATTATGCTGTGTTTTATTTCTTTCTCCATTACTTTCTCTCCTCCTGCATCTTCGACCTTATGATGTCTTATTCTTCATTATCTTGGGGCAATGTTACCAGACGGGGCAATGCGTTGGGGTGAGGCAACCTTAAACAACCTGGAAAATAGCTAGAAAGGTGTTGATTTAAATTCCATACATGCATTTATTCAGATTAAAAAGCTATTTTTGGAAAATACCGGCTTGCTTGTAAAATAATTTGCTTACATAGATGACAGACAATGTGTCGTCATGTTATTTTATCTAATAGCTTTTGGAAAATGACAGGCAGAAACAAAGGATTATGGATTGGGTCAGAATTAAATGCCAACAACAGGAAAACACGTTGACATACAGTCACACATTCATGATCCTCGCATTATCGTTCAATTTGACCATTACCAATTTGCCGTGGCACATTAGCCACAAAGCCGCAAAGCCATTAGAGGGAAAACTGCCGCTCTATGAGCCATGCATGAACCAGAGGAGAAATGGATCCGTCTGGCGAGTATCGAGCGTAAAAACCGGCTTCTTGCAAACACCAAACACGCCATCAGGGCGCCGGCGAACCAACGCTAGCACACAAAGACGAGTCATTTGAACAAACATCTCAAGGAAAGCCAACACATTGGGAATAAATGAAGTTTGACACAACAGGATGGATGTCCTGGAGAACTGTTACGCTTCCTGTCTCCTTCTCAAACACACAATCGCACCAATATGCAGAAGAGAGTGGCGGTTTTCTCCTTTTTTCTCCTTTGGAAGATTGAGTCCTCCAACTCATATTGGAGCGTTTCCTGGCTCGAACCCTTCCTGCACTTTAATTAAGGTTTTGTGAGCGTTGTACAAACAGAGATAGTCAAGAGTGCAGAAAGGCTCACATTAGATCAGAAACCAGCGTTGGTATTTACTGGAATGAGAGACGGCAGATCGGATTTCTTGTTTTCAGGGCCCCATTGGCAGTCCATGAAAAAAAAAAATTGGGGCGTAAATCCACTGAGATACGAGGGGAGTGACACCAAATTAGAGATGGTCGGTCTTCATCAGCGGCCAAAATCCAATAGAAAAACCTTCTGATGGTTAAATGACAAACAACTTTTCCTTTTTTCCGTGATCTAAACGCGAAGCGCTAAAAGAAGCGATCCCAGTCAGATGGTACAGCCCAGTGTGCGGCATCCTAATTGCTTTGATTATGAACAATATGTTCCGAGTGTTTCTCAGGAGAGACGTTACCTCAGAGGGAAGAGGATTTAACACGAGAGCTCGTCTTTCAGGCCGACCAACCCCCCTCCCCTGCCTGTCAGCTTCCCTCAGATGAGAAGCGAAACAAAATTACTGGGGCACTCGGATGAACATGGAAGGAAATGGACCGGAAGTGCTCGATGGAGACGTTTGCGCCTTTCCTGCATATGCTGAATCATAAAATATACATGGAATACACGTAAGTCAGATATTAATTGCCTCTTCGGTTTCCAGTTGCACAGTTTTATGGTGAACAATCACGTGAAACAAACAAAGAGCGTTTTTTACGGATATCAAATTTCGATGAGTACTTCCCCCAACACCCGGAAACACTCTCCCGGCTTTCAATCGGAATAATCGATGCCCAGAATAAAACAAGTCATTGCAAACCTGGTAATGAAAATGGATTCCTAATAGATATTTCCAATCAGCGGAACCCGCTGCCCCGGCGTGTAATTACCTGGAGTGTTTACAAGCCATTTCCCAATCATATTTGGTGTTTTCAGGCACACGGGCTGAGGTCACCGCTAAATTAAAGTTGTTGTTTTTTGTTAAGGGAGACGAGTAACGCAAGGCAATACATGAAAAAGCTACACTGAATCGTACAAAAATTGGCTCTTACAAATGCATTACTCCGTCGCACACATTGTCATCACATTATAATCACAGTCTTCTGCAGAGAAATACCACTCAATTTAAGAAACGCTAACTTTAAGGTGTTAAACCACACAAAGCGCTGGTTATTTCACTTAAAATTGTTCACATTTTGTTTTTGAAAAAGCTGGAAGGTGCGTAGGTGTGCAAAATAATATGTTCTTCCATGCAAATTCTTTATGAAATGGAAAATATTTTGCCGTTTTGTCCTCATTTTATTCATTTGAAGGGCAAATGTACATCAGCCTGACCTTAAAACGTGGAGGGATGGGACAAACCACTACAGGGCATCCATTAATCCAAGAGAGGCTTTGCATTATTCCGCATGGAAGTCATCTATATTCCATCTGAAATTCAGTGGTATTCCCCTTTAACACTGCAAGGATGAGAGCGCCCGTGGATATATTCATGGAGATTATTCCCATTAAATGTCAAACACACTTCACATCCAGTGACAAGGCTTATCATACATTCATATTTTGACAGTTTCTCCCAAGGACACAGATGACAGAAAATTCTATCACTTCCTCGTGAATATAAATGACATATAACCAAAAAAAATATTATATGAACTCCACAACATTTCAGCAGCAGTTTCAGCATCATCACGGCTTTGGTGTCTTTTTTTAAAAAAACGCGATAAATATTTGCAAAGCCACAATTACGCAGATGCTAGCCTTATTAGCATTAGCAACTCGCGGTCCATCCAATGAAAGGGATTGAAAACAAATCATTTTTTTGGTTTGTTTTTTTGTAAAATGGAAAGTTTTTATTTTCAAAAAAGAAAAAGAAAAAGCAACAGATTACACAGTTTACTTTCAGCAAATGCAATCCTAACTGAAAACTGTACTCACATTCGGGACTTCAAAAAAATGAAAGACTCACATTCTTACACACAATCTATCTATATTATACAAAAAAAAAAGAATTACATAATAAATATTAAAATGGCCACAAGAGAGAGAGAAAAAAAAGTCATTGAAAACAATCAGTAGAGAGCAAATGTAGGTAAAGTAGAAACAAGACGGTGTGCCTTAAATGTCTGGGGCTTTTTTGTCTGTTTTTTTTTTTTTTTTTTTGCATTTTCGTTTTACATTTTTTACAAATTGTGCAAGATTTCATACTAAGGCTCTGGTCTTGAAGTGACTGTTGTCTGATCCACCCAGCACACACACACACACACTCACACACACACACACACACACACACACACCTGCACACACACTCCTCCCTGTGCGCTGAGCACTCTGTGGGGCGTAGCAAACCGCTGCAGAATAAGAATGGGCTGCTCAGTGTATGGCCTGTGACACTTGTGGGAGTGGACCAGCTTTTTAAAAAAAATGCACATGCACTTCACACTGATGCGATAAAGAAAGGGATAAAAAAAAAAATCCCTTTTGCATGTCAAGAAAAAAACTTTTTCAGGGTGATTAAAATATAAAAAAAAAACAACAACCAAGAAACATGAAATATAACCATTAAGGCAAGAAACACCTGGAGTGGCATCAGCAATACTGGAACGACATGAGAGTGTTTAGGTACATGGATATGATGACACATTGAACTACGACTTCTTTTTTTTTTTTATTTTTTTTTTTTTAAGCACAAGGTTGTTCTTAAAAGCAACTTCTTTTTAAAAATCAATCCAGACATCATTTCCTCTTTTTTTTTTCTTCTTCTTCTTCTTTTTTTTTTTTTGTTTTTGTTTTGTTATTTGTTTGTAAAAGGTGATTAGAAAATAACAATGCCAGACACTCGGGACGGATGGATCGTAAAACTACAAGAAATCATTTCTAGGTTTTAAGTTGCAACCCAAAAAACACACGTAAATCCAACCCCCCCCCCCCCCCGTCCCAAATCCCAACACACCCACCCCCTGTCATTTTGCCTCCCCTTCCCGCCCCCCCTCTGGTAAATGAAAAAGATATCACTTACATTAAAACCATTTTATCCTCTTGTGATGGTGTACTCCAACCTTCACCCAAGTTTTGCTTTACTTACAGCGATTGTGTAGTCTGTTGCAAATTAAAGCATTCATTGTTTAGTTTTGGGGGGGGGGGGGTGAGATGAGTTTGGATGGGGGGTGGGGTGGGTTGTCCTCGCTAACATAACTGACAACCGTTGACCAAAAGAGCTTCTTTTTAGTGCAACTCTTAGAATGTAAAAACACTTCCAGTTGATTCCTTGAGAGGTCTCGTTTTCTCTTTTTGTCGTTGTTGTTTGTTGTTGTTGTTTATTTTCATTGTCTTTTTCGTATTTTTCATTTCACATCTCCAAAAACATCCAAAAAGCAAGAGGTTTCTTTTTTGGGTTTTTTTTTATTGTCGTTTTGTGAATTCTTTTCTCTTTTTATTTCCTCTCAACTTTTTGCTTCTCTGGAATTGGCATGGCCTTCCAAGGGCGGTCTATGTCGTACTTGTCATCACCAGATAAACCCGAGGAGCGAATCAAGTATTCCCATTCCCTTCCGCGTTTTGACGCGTTTTATAATCAATCCCCTACCCTGGAAAGGGGCGGGGCAGGGGCGTGGCGCAGCCTCGTGATTGGTCGTCCACCTTTCTGCCTCTGTAAAGAAGGTTGTAGGAGAAGGAAGAGTGGAGGATGAAGAGAACAGAGATAGGAGGAAGAGTACGCTGTACAACGGGAACGAACCCAGATCAAGATCAATCAGGGAAATAGAGACAAAGACGCAAAAAAAAAAAAAATCGCAAAACCTTCATATAACGCAGTAGGGTTCCCGTGGTAACCTGGATTTTCGGCAGTAGAGGAGCGTGGTGCTGAAGCAGCGCCGGAGCTCCCGGTTGGAGAAGATGCAGATGAAAGGGTTGACCCCGGCTTGGGCGAAGCTCATCCAAACCGCCGCCGTCAGGTATCCTCCGGGAACCACGGGACCCCTGGCGAACACCCGCCAGTAGCAGGCCACCAAATAGGGCCCCCAAAGCGCCAGGAAGAAAAACGTCATGATGTAGAACATCCTACTAATCCTCTTCTCCGTTTTGAATTCGTCCAACACCAGCAGGCGCCGGCGGCCCGCCGCGTTGCTGTTCTGTCGGATGCCCAGCAAAGTCGGCGGGGTGGGGCCTCGACCGAACCCGGCCAGCCAGTTGGCCGCCGCTTGCCCGCTAGCGCCGGGCCCATGGAAGGTCCAGTTCTGGCTGACAGCAGGCACGAACTGGACGGGTTTCATCTTCCGGCGGTCGTGGACGAAGAAGATGAGCTTGAGGTAAACCAGCTGTGTGGCCAGGAGGATGAGCGCCAGCAGGAGCATGAAGCCCAACGAGTCGTTGGCGCGGAACGAGCGGTGCTGGAAGGTACACTGGTCCTCCTCGCGGATAAACGAGTACGTCCCCACGTCCAGCACCGGAGGGAACGCCATGGCCACCGACAACGTCCACACCATGCAGATGACGGCCAGGCAGGTCCAGAAGGTCAACCTCTTGGTGTAGAAGCGGTGGTGGGCGATGGCCAGGTAGCGCGTGACGCTAACGCAGAACAGCATGAACGCCGTGTGGAAACAGGAGAGCACACCCAGGAAGGCGATCACCTTGCAGGTCAGAGTGCCGTAGGTCCAGGCGGAGCCATTTTTGACCGAGGTGAAGACGAAGGGGAAGCAGATGGCGGAGCGCAGGATGTCGGAGGCGCACAGGTCCAGCAGGAAATAGTAGGGCGCCCGGTGGAGGCTCTTGTCTTTGACCAGCAGGATGGAGATCAGGAGGTTTCCGACCACGCCGACTCCGATGATGAAACCCAGAGAGGTCAATTTGAGGAAGGTGGCGAGAGGAGAGACATTCTGGAAGATGGTGTGGTCCCCTGCATGGCTATAGTTCGCCATAGATGGAGGAGGGATCATAAAGATAGCGGAACAGCTTCAGCCAAGTATCATGATCTAGAGGCGGCAGCGGCGGCAGCGGCGGTGGCAGCGGCGGTGGCAGCGGCGGCGGTGGGGGGTGGAGGCGTTAGATCCATTTGGCGGTGTGCTTTGAAGGGGTTTCCAGGCGTGTAGGCGACCTCTCCTCTAAGGCATCCTTTGTTCCTTTGTCTCATCACACCTAAAGAAAATCCCTGAAACACACACACACACACAAAAAAGAGGAAAAACATCAGCAGCCAGTCAGAGCTGCAGTCACCCCCCCCCCCCCACAACCACAACCACCTCCACCCCCAACCTGCCTCCAATTGATTCAGGTATTGGTTTGGTTTTAAAACATCTGGACGGACCTCTATACACACCCCGATACCCCCCCCCCACCACCACCACGTTCCAATTACAGATTCAAGGAACAAAAGAACTGAAGGCAAAACAGCACAGCCCGACTGTCTCACCCCCCACCCCCACCCCCATCTCTCTCACCCTTTTCTCTCACCCCCCCCCCACCACCACCCCACCCCACTCTCTCTCTTTCTCTCTCTTTTGAAAAGACTTCGGGTTGGACAGAATGAATCCGGCTGGGATTTATTTGGACATTTTTTCTTGCTCGCCGTGAAGCGTTCGGATCACACCCAAGAGCGCAAATGGAACGCGCTCTTGGGTGTGTGTGTGTGTGTGTGTGTGCGTGTGTGTGTGTGTGTTTTCTTTTCTTTCTTTTTTTTTGTGTGTGTCTTTGTGGATAAGACAAAAAACCCGACGTGGAGACACAAACACACATGATCACATCAGTGTTTTCTGTCTGAACCGGATCTCTCTCCTCCTCCTCAGCGCGTCTGTCGAGTCCGCCTCCATTTTCCGTTTCATCCCTTTTTACTCGTTAATAAAGAGTTGGGGAAACACTGTGCGCGCTGCTGACAATGAAAGCCGCATTTCGACATCATTTTATTTATTTATTTTTTTATTTGCGTGATTATCAAGCGGAGGTGGGGAGGGAGAGATGGATGGATGGTGGCAAGTGGTAAAAACAAACTCGCTGGTAATGATAAAACGAGACGTTGCAGTTGGAGCTGAAGCTGTTTTTGCGGTTTGGTGGAAATTACATGCACCCCCCCCACACACACACACCACCACCCCTCACCAACACCACCATCAAACCCCCCCCAGGACTGACTGATCTCTCTGAAACCGGCTTTTGCGCGTATACTTACGCATAGAACAAGCGTCCTCCCGAACGGTCAGGTGAGGGTTTTTTACGCGCGTCGCTGATGGATTTTCAGTGAAAGGAGGAAAAAGACAAAACGCGGCGTCGTCCTGAATCCCAGCCGACAAGATGATGAAGCATCGCGGCGTCCGACTCCAATCATTCCCCCAAGTCTCCGCTAGGAATCGCAGCAGCAGCAGCAGCAGCCATCAAAAACCCAACAAGCCAGGGCCAAAAAAAAAAAAAAAAAGAAAAGAAAAGAAAAAGAAACGGAGAGAGGAGAGAGACCGAGACAGACAGCCGATCACCGGATCAATCAAAAACCCTACCTGTTGATAATCATAATCCGTTTCTCCTCCGGGGGGTCATTTACATCACGACACTCATGGGCTCCTTCCTTTTTTTTTTTTTTTTTTTTTTTTTTTTTTTTTTTGGTATTTTTCTCCCCCCGCTGTGTTAAAAAGCCCGATTTGTTGCCTGCCCTCTTTTTTTCCTCCGCGGTGACTATCCTACAGTGAACCGAGCCCAGTGCGCATGCGCCCTGCATCCCTATTTGTGATCCAAGACGCGTCTCGCCTCTTGTTACAGAGCGTCTCTCTCTCTTTCTCTCTCTGTGCGTGTGTGTGTGTGTGTGTGTGTGTGTGTGTGTGTGTGTGTGTGTGTGTGTGTCACGGTAACATCTGTTCAACGGGTCCAGTAACGCGTTACAGACGTACTCGATACCTCTGGTTAAGTAACGAAACATTTTCTTTAAAAACCAAACAAAGAAAAATACTTTTTTTTTTACCCACAATCCACTTCTATTATATAACTGTCATGTAAATATAATATATAAATATAAAATAGAATATTTTTTGTAAGTATAATAAAATAAAAAAATATTTTAAATGATTATACTGTGTATATTCACACCTGTACATATAATAATTTATTATTGCAGGCCTCAATAAAAACAGCCTTAGACGCCAGGATCTACCAGTAGATCAGACCCAAGGGGCCCCTGAGATGGTCTAGCACATGGTATAAATAGTGAAAGGTGAAATCAGGTCCACCTCCAGGTAAAATAACTCGCCCTGGACCGGATGTGCATTATTAACCAGCCCTTTGTGTTCGTTCTGCTGGAGCAGCATGATAAATTCATCGGGTTTGATTCCTCCACCATGTATGATGTGATATCTCCAGCGGTGCAACAGGTGAACCAACTAAACCTACCTGGGGGCCAGAAGACATGAATATATGATGATCATACATGGAAGCTGTTGTTTTACATCCTTCAGATGTTTGTTCTCCAACTCCAATACCGACATGAGGTTTAATTCACATATAAAATCTAATTCTAGTGGATTAAAAAAAAAAGTTTGGAGCTTATTTGTCTCATTATACGCTTTAATTCACCTCAGAGCGCCAAAGATTGATCACGTGACCCTCAAACTGGGAACCTCAAGTGGTTTAAACATTAAATTTCAGTCACAAATCGCAAAATATACATAATTCTATTGCGTAAAGGGAGGATCTACAGAATCAGCAGTTTTTCTTTTGATGCTTGATTCATTTCATCATGAATAATCACTTTTTTAAACATTTGGACCACGTGACTTCAAATCCCACCCAACCCAGGAAGTTGTCAGCTCCACTTTTACGCACGAAAAAAAAACGGAGTCTCAGTGGAAATAAGTTGTGACGCGCGTCATAATCAATTAATTTATTGTTTGATTATTGATTTCACTGCACAGGGAATACATTGTGTCACAATGATGCCCGCAAATCAACAGTGTTCGGTCTGTAACAGGGTGTAACAGTTCCTGGATCTTCACTTCCTGGATGCCCCCCCTCCCACGCCAGTCTCCAACCCAGCTCATGCGCCTCCAGGTGCGTTAGACGTACTCGTTCCATTAAGGCACGTTTGTTATCGGTGGCTCATCCGGTGCCGGGGGGCTCCATCCGGGATCGGAACCCGGTGAGGACGCGGTGGATCCGGGCGCGGAGGAGCGGCATCAACGGCGTCTCTCTCTCAGAGCTGCGCCTCCCGCCTCCGGGAGTACCAGCCGAGGCAGGCGCAGACCCCCACCACGGACAGGATGGCCCCCAGCAGCAGCGCCAGCGCGTCCCCCGCGTCGTACGCTTCCACCGGGGGGGCCAGGCTGAGGACCAGCAGCAGGACGAGCGCAGCCGAGCTCCGAAGCGCGACGTGGGGAACCATGTTGGAGCTTCTCTGTTGGAGCAGCTGACGCGTTGACGTCATCAGGCGCGTCAAGACTTCCTGGTAGGATCAGCCAATTGCAGAGCCGATTTATTCTAACACATGTTTTGGACGCCCCGCCCCCCTGCAAATATATTTCAAAGTTTTTGTTTTGTTATTTGTTAATATAACTACTCAAAATGTGTGTGTGTGTGTGTGTGTGTGTGTGTGTGTGTGTGTGTGTGTGTGTACAATATATACATATATTTTTATACATAATAATTTTTATGACTTTTTTTACTTTTTATATTTATTACTTTACTATACAGTATATTACATTATATTGATTTGTATTGATTATATATATGTGTGTGTGTGTGTATAATACAAATATATATACTGTATATGTATAGGAAGGTATATTTTATGTATATAATATATACTGTGTATATACAGTATATATACATATACATTTTATACATATATATGTGTGTGTGTGTATATATATATATATATACACACACACACACACACACACACACATATATAAACTGTACATTGGCCAATCAGAATCCAGTTGACAGGCCGGCTCTGATTGGCCAATCATTTTCCATATTAATTGCTGAAATGACCTTAAATTGGTTGTGTCGTGCTGACTAAACAAATTGCATAGCTTGGCGGTGTGTGTGTGTGTGTGTGTGTGTGTGTGTGTGTGTGTGTGTGTGTGTGTGTGTGTAGGGGTGGTAGTGTGTACCTCCAGGTTTTCCTGAGGGACTCTTCCTGTAATTTAATTACACTGTACAAGCCAAAGTAAAATATTGACCTTGTAATCCTGCCATGCTGCTGGACCTCCCTGCCCTGACTGAGGATACAGACGCACATTTCCCTTCCATTTACTCCTCCTCTCGTCTCCTCATTATACAATCCCTTTTGCTCCTGCTGTCTGTTTGGCAATTTATCAAACACAGACAGGACCTTCCTGAACCCCGTCCGATCTCCACGGCTACAATCCGCCGACCACACGGCCAAAGGGACGTCTCGCTTTCCAAAATAAGTTGTGATGCATTTTCTTTTCCAAAAGTAAAACAAAACGAATCCCTCTGCGACGTAAAATCCGACTTGACAGATGTTTTAAATGTTGTCCAGATTCACAATGTAGGAGCTACAATGACAGATAAACACCCCGGTGTTAGTAATTGATCAGTGGGCGGATGCTCCTTGTCTGTTTTTGTCAGAAGTCGCTGAGGGAACCAGGCGAGAAGGCAGAATCTGGAACGGCTGACAGGAAATGGTTTTAATAAATAAAAGCCCCGATGTGCGAAACGTCCAGTTGTAGAAACTTTTTAAGAAATAAGCTATTAAAATGCTTATCCACTTTATCTCAGCAAGATATGGGCGAGAGGCGGCGTACAACCCGAGTAAGATGCCAGCTCATCGCAGAGCCACACAAAAGACAAACAATCACAGATAAATATACGGTAATCAATTCATTTATCTTCCATTCTTGTGCATCTTCTCCATAAATTATTCATGAAGTTGCTCTGTTATTTTACTTTTTAATTCATGGATGATGACTTTTCATATTTTTGTATTTTTCTCTTTTTTTGCAGAGGACGCTATATTGACATTTTTGTCCTCAAATGTTAAAAAAGCAATGAAATAAAAAGGCCAGCTTCCCGCATGTCACCGGCTATGTAAGCATCATCCATTCTCAATTACTCTCCACAACAGTGATGACAGAGTTCCACCTTTACCGACCGGCACAAAACAGCCATCCTGGAAGATTAATTATGTTCCGAAATTGGTTTCTCAGAAAACACTGAAAAGCTGATCCTTTAAAGCAATTGCTGCTTTTGTAGTGCTTCAGTGCACCATCCATAATGAATTGTACTGCGAGGGACATGACAAATGGATTTTCCTGCGTCTTTTGTGGCAGTGTTCAAGATGCCGGAGTACTTAAGAGAACCCGAATCAAGAGCAAAGAAAAGAAGAATGGTTCCGTGTGACGTAGCGTCCGCGGATCGACTCTTTGAAACATCGGAAAAACCGAGAAAAAATCTAACGGAGAGCCGGAGGATGCTTGACAATCACGCACTTTTAACTAAGTTATATCATTATTTAAAAGCTAACTGATTGATCTCTTCATTTGAAGCGTTTGCAGAGTCCAGGAAAAATCGTGGCAGCGACTAGCGAGTCATCCTTTATGTCGATGTGACACTCCGACAAGGTAAGCATGAACGATCTTTCTTCTATGTGCGTTCAAGTAATATTTGTTGCCCGCCGGCATCACATTCAGAAGTTGTCAGACTACTGATTTCAGAAAAAAAAATCCACTGATGGTGTGATAAAAGATTATTTAAATATGGTAGCCTTTTTTAAATTTGGGTGAATAAAGTTAGCGTTCCGCTGCTGGGTGCCAAGTCTTACTCACCCAGAGGCAAGAAGGAAGACAAAAAGTATACCAGTTGTTTTTTTTTTCTTCTTCCTCCCCTTTGCTGTGATTGATTTCCAACCTCGACAAAGTTCCAGTTTCATTTGCTGAAATTAATGACTGCCTGGAAGGGAGAAAATCAATCTATAATATTATATAAAGATCACGGCTCACCAAATACGGACTTGTTGGAAATGTATGAGTGCGAGTTTCGATCTGTAAGATATTTATTCAAGATAAAGTTAGCAAATGCAGAAAAAAACCTTTAACTATCACAAAGCTAAGAAATAGCTAATGTGGCTGCTAACCGTTTTGGCGGGAAAATTTAAGCATACCTTTGAATACTGCAAATTAAACAGGTAATCTATTCATAAATCAACGTTACGCTACGTCATGCTACAAATATTATAAAATTAAAATTCCCGATTCTTCCCTTTCATTACAATCCCCCCAAAAAATCATTCATCATCCTTGTGATAAAATCTTGAAAAACAAAAACTGAAAACTCTTTATAGCAGGTTGATTTTTCAAATGCTGGGTTATGAATCCCGAGGACTATATTTTTTTTCTCACGCAGATTCATTGTGTTTTTCAGAACCATTTGAATCATTTTATTTATTCGCCGTCCGTTTACCTGATGAAGTTTCTACATAACAAGATAGATGGGCACCGTTGAAATAGATGGAAAACAACGCAGCGCTGGTTTAATCAAGGTGATTACGTTTTTTTCTCAACACGCATGCTAATGCGTAGCCTCCGTCAAACGTGGTCGACAGTTGTTTGCATTGCCATCGCTCACGGGGCAACGGTTGTGCACATGTACCAGCATGACAACTCATCACGTTTCCTGTCATTGGTGTAAATGTTACCTCCTTCGCTTCTGATGATGAACATCCATCCGGTTGGTTCATCATCTGCTGCGTTCATTTCCATGTTAATATCGGTCTGACGGAAAAAAAAAAAGGTCAAAAGATAGATGACATCGTTCATTCACATGTTTGAATTGGATACTAAAGAAATAGGGGTACGCACCGATGTCACCTTCGCACTGGAAGGGGGAGTAGTTCAGGTAATGTCCCAGGGAGAGCTTAATGGTCACAGGTGCTTTCTATTGAACTGATTGTTCTCTCTTTCTCCCCTATGGGTTGTAGCATGCCGGACCTGGAGGCTCTAGACCAGAGACCAGAGGTGCTGCATCAGCGTAAATGCCCCCTATGAGCCATCCGGACCACGAACCCTGAGAAAAACCCAAGAGTCTGCTGCTACAGTTGCGTTTGTTGGTTCTGCGTTGTGTATGTAATGTGATCCTAGTCAATTACTAACCTATTTCTAACGACCCTGTCCTGGTATATATCCCATACATATTTAGAAATATGTTATTCCAACAAATTGCACTCCCGTAGTCCCTGTTTTTTAGCCGTTGCACCTGTGCAACCTTGCAGTTTCGTCTCGACCCAGTCTCTGGCTGCTCTCTCGTGTGTCATGTCAAATCTCCGCCGTAAACAAGCTATTAAGTGACCTATTTATTCGAGCCAATTCTGCTGGCTCACTCACTCCAATTACTTTGCCGGTGGAACGTCTGTTCTGGACCACTTCACATTGGTTTACACTTAAATCAATACTTCTGCAAAAAACCAGAAAGTGCTTCCGCGTCGCAGCCCTGTCAGCATCCCCTCCCGTGGCGCTCTAAACATGTTATATAAGGTAAGTGCTTTGTGTAGCTGAGCGAACGCTGCTCTCGTTTTACAGGAAGAGGTATTCCTATTCCTTTACAACCTCCCTTTTTCTTTTCTTCCTGACTCGTGCTTTCGATGAGTCTTACCAAAGACTGTTGGGAGCAGGTATCTCCATGGCAGCTAGACGGAACATCGTCTGGAACGGCATGTCTTCCTGTGTTTGGAATAATGTGCACTTTCCTGAGTAGAGCCTCCCTGGCTGAAGAATGCCTCGGCACGTCAGCTCCATTACTTATGAAGTTGTACCAGTGCATTTTCTGCAATTGAGCCGTCAGCGGCTGTCAGTCAGGGGAAATTAAGGAGTCTGCTGATTGCACTGCTGGTAATTACAGAGTGCAGCTGGAGCAGTGCCGTGTCAAGCATGGGGGATATTTTAAGCTTACGTCTGGTTTTTCTCCCAACAGCCAGGTCGAATAATGCTCTACAGAGGAGCAGATAAGGGCCTCTTACTGACCACAGGTGATATCCGTAACGGACAGGAGCAGCGAGTGCTTAGAGACGCAGTGGCGTAACCGCAAAGTCACCAGTTAATTTCCGTCCGGGCATGATGAAGCGCTCAGTGTCCTTCATAAAGACTGAACTCTTTACCTGCTTGCCCACTACAAGTCGCCCTTGATAACCGTTAGCTTAATGATTGCAATGATGCAGAGCTAATTATAGTGTGATAAAGTGTGCAGTTTATTGATCCCTGAAGGAAAGACTTCTTTTGTTAGCAGGAAGTTCCAAACATGGGCTCAGTGTTCAAGGGGAGAGGCAATCCAGGTAAACATTGAGGGCCCCTTTGAGAAAATTAAGGATAGACGTCCTGGAAGTTGCCTCCCAGTTGGCACCTTTTGCAAAGATGACGTCAAACCCCCCCTTTATAACCTCATGAATCAACTTTACCACGTTTCACCATGCAGTTGTGTGTTTTTATGGAGTTATTTGTTATTTCTAAAAATGAATTATGGCATTAAATCAATGGTTTCGTAGCACCGGAGGCTTATGTGTGAGGAGTCCAGCAAAAAAAAGCTTTTAAGGAATGGGTAATCAATAAAAATAAATAATTTGGTTTTGAAATTATTACCCCTCAAAACTCTTGTTGTGTATTGCTCTTAGTTGTGGACACAGATGTCTGCGCACTCAGAAGGCACTTTCACGCCTCAGTAACCTTGTGTTCAACGGAGAAGAAAATCATTGCCTCGCTAAGATTTGTTATCAGATTGATAAATAACGATTAGTTATGCGGGTATTTGGGTAGTGTAAAGCAAATCCCAACCACAGTGTTTGTGAAAAGTAACCGTGTTTTGTCTGACGTCACTTCACACGAGGTATAATCGGGAATAAAGAGCCTGTGTCACAACTCGGAGCCAGGGTAGGCCGAAATGATTCCTGCGTCAGCGTCCCCACGGTGTTCCGATGCCTGCAGGAATCCGGCTGCTTGTATACAGATTAGCATAGCCTGCATGTGAAGCTGTCTTGTCTTCGGGTCTTGAGGGAATCACTTGGCTTCATTCCCCCCCCCCCAACACTTTTGAAAAAAGATGTGTTTTCATCGACTGCCAGTAGATTATTACTGTGTAGTAATGAGCCTTCAGTGCACCTAATCTTTACGACTATGAGGATTTCTAAAATGAGATTTACTAGGCTGCTAAACCATTAAGATATATGAGCCTTTCTGCATGTGCAATCTTCCCGCTAAATCAAGGAGTGTTATTTAAAAACAATGCTACATCATTGAGGGAATAAAATTTAAGTGTTCCATAAAGCCGTGTCTGGAAAATTATTCTGCCACTTAGGGGCTTTTAACGGGACCATCTGGAAGGGAGAGTCAACTATCGGACCATGTTTCTGTCCGAGAAACCACTAGTCGTCATGTCAAACTTTAGTGTCTTGCCCAAGAAAGACACTTGTAGATGTGGCTATGCAATTATTTAATCTAATTCTTGGAAAGAAACCAAAAAACCACATTTATTGATATATGACACTAGGCAAATGTTGATCCCTTTAGAAAAGGGTAACCTATAAGACGACATTCCATGTTGGGACGGACGCTGTGGATGTAATCAATGATCTTCAGCTCTCCCACTGCTTTACAGCCTCTGGGTTGTGCTCACATCCCATAAAATACAAACTGATAAACAAAATGAGACAGTCAAGCTGAGGGGGAAACTAAATCATACCATTCTGGGTCATTGCTGTGAAAACCCGGTTGAAATATTTTGTTTTTTGCCGTGATTGAAACTGTTTTCACAAAACGTAACAAGGACAAGAAGTAATGTCGTTGACCTCCAAACTGTATCGTTAGTCCATCCTTGGGTTTGAGTCCACATACTCGAGTACCTTAATTCACATCAGTCTCTGGAGAGCCATCAGCCACCACCACCAGAGTGTAAGCTCCACCGAGGGATCTATCTTCCTGCTACTCGGATACGATGACCTTCAATCTCAATCTCTCTGAAGAGCCAATAGACTTCCCGACAGAGTAAATATGACAGATTGTTTGCTGCAATAAACAAGTGCGTTGACCTCATTTGCTTGTATCCTCTGATTGAAACGTATTTGTCTGACGTGCCGCCGCTGGTTTCAATAAGATGCTATTATCTAGCAAAGGGTACAACCGCCAGCGAGTCGTGCCCACTGACGCTGCGCATGTACATGAGTGGGCACGCTTTGACCCAATCTAAACCAATCAATCTGACCCAGAAAGATTGTGGCAGCTAAAACGGTGGGAGGGGAACCAAGTTCCCTCTCATCTTTCTGCAAACACTCCCACATGTACACACAGACCTAGATTTATCTCAGCGCCTAGAAATCCAGCGACTGAGGCGGCGCTGGCCATTTATGTTGTTTAAAGAGCACTGATATTTAAAGGAAGGGTGAATCATGCCATTCAGACTATTTTTTCTTTTTAGTTGGCATTCAAGCTGCCAGAGATGGCAAATACAAAACATACTCCAAACCAAGTAATGAATGTAAAATGTGTTCTGCGATTTGCTGTGTCCCCTTGTTTTGACATCATTAAACCAACAATAACTGACCAGGGACCAGGTAGAGGTAAAAACGAAGGCTTTTGTTGAAGTAGATTTTTGGATCCTTTCACGATGGTGAGTCAGATGTTAGTCACAGCTCTCAAAGCACCAGCCGTCCACTAGCTAATGGCTCAAGGAGCACAATCATTGAGAAGCAAGCAGCATTTTGTTACGAGGCAAAGCTCTGAGAATATTTGCTTTGTGCAACTTGTCTTATTAGTTAGCTTAGCATTGCCCATACATGCGTACGAGTGCAACATCTTTGACTCAGTCAAACGATCTCTAACTTCAGCATCTTTAACATTATTTGTTGGTGGGCAAACGGTCCATACTTCAGAACTCTATTATCGTTTTGAAAGAACACCGGTGCAATCATGGTTAGGACCCACATGCAGAACACCGGAAGAGACGTTCACATTCATGGTTTTATTTGAACAACACAGAAAATCCCAAAAAAGGTTTCTGAGGACAGCAAGTAAAAGACCAAGAGGCAAAATCCAGGGAACATACAAGATCTCAAAGAGTTCAAGAAACCCAAAGACTGGTTGAAAGCAATCTGGAAGGGAACTGAGGTGTGAGCTGAGTTTAAGTAGGTGGAGTCTGATTAGAGAATGGAAAGCAGGTGGCTGAGGCGACGCAGGTGACTGGAATGAGTGGATTGAACCCAGGATACAGAGGATAGGAGGGAAACGATGGCATAGGAAGGCAAGAAATAATAATGCATAAATGGAAAGTATGATACTGTAAGTGCATCTCATTTTGCTTTAAAAATTTATTGATTTAGAAGTATTGACATTGCTTTCATTCAACCGGTTTCATATGTGACGCTGGAAAACGATTAGAAACTGTCGAATTGGGGAAAGGGACATATTTGCGTCAGCAGAACTTTCACCGGTGTGAACAAAACATTTCTTTTCCTTTTTAAGAAATAGAGCCGTTGGGTGAGGGTCATCACTACTCTTCTTCATCTCAAAACCTTTCATCCGGCAGCGGCATTACATAAGTCTTCCTCTATCTGCCTCGCTCTGGACAGGCCGCAGTTTGCCCGGCTGTCCGCGTCTACCCTTCTGCTCATGTTCATGTTGGCTGCGTGGGCGTAGCGTCTACAAAGGCTACATAAGGAACACAGAGATCAATGATGTCATCACAACAGCAGGTCGATGTCTTAGAGACATAAAACAACATAAAAAATCAAGCCATGTTATTTTTTTTCCCCCCTCACTTTCTTCTCTAAATTAATTTCCTCCTACCTTCATTTTATACGGCTTCGGAAGAAATTCAAAGTAATGCTTCTTACTTTTCTTTGTCTGGAGTGTTTGTAAGCTTTATTTCCCCACTCTCATCTATGAAAACACGATTACGGCTTACAAAGATTTCTCGCAGATTCCCGACATTGATTGGAGACGCAATTTGCAGACCGCTGAAATCCTTCAGGCATATTTCCATATGCCTCTTGTTCGAATAACAAACACTGTAAACAAGGAGCGGGGACTGGAATAATATATTTTAATGGCATGCAGGAGAGGAAAGTTTTGCCAACAGAAGTAAAGTTTGCTCTTTTGTTTTCTCCTGTATTGGATGCAGGAGTTGAAACAAAGGTGATCATTTGTCTGCAATGACTTCTTTTTTCAATCAAGCAATCGTACAGTGAGGGTAAAGCTTAATTAAAATCGTTGCGCTTGCTGGAGTATACAGACAAATACAGTCTTATCGCGTAAGACGTTGTGCAGCCTGGATGCCTGCAACCTTTTGATAGAAACTGTTTGTGTTATGTATAATCACAAAGCAGGTGTGCATTCAGTCTAGAGTCCCTTCCTTCGCACAGTCTTGAATTCCGGTCGTCTGGCGTGTCTCGGCTGTGAGCACAGGGAACATTCCTCGCCAACAGCTGTTAACCTTCCATCTGACCTGAGAGACTCACAAACCTCTGGCCACATCAGCGCATGTTCGCAAAACACAAACGGACGTCCGCGGCTCTCACTTTTAGTCCTTTGTGAACAGGGAAGACGTGTCGGTCTAACAGGACGTCATTGAGACCCAGAGGACGACATGCACTCACACCGGAGGTAGTTGACAGAGCGGGAATGCAACCTTGGAAAATCTGCGTTCCCTTGAGGATTTCCCTTGAATGGCCCTTTCTGAGCTGAACAATTGCTAGTTTGCGCAATCTTCAGGGTATCTTTGGGGGAGGAAGTGCAGAAACCTTTATTCCTGAGCTCTGAGGTTAACAGACAGACATCCGAGGGAAAATTAAGTAGGATGATATAAATAATACAAATTCTATGATTCAAGACAAAACGGAGGAAAAACCAAGGAGGAATTACGGCGCTTTAGATGATTCCGATGCCCGCCGGCGTCGATATCTCCACTCCATTCACATTCCTAAGC
This sequence comes from Antennarius maculatus, assembly GCA_013358685.1. Classification (NCBI taxonomy): domain Eukaryota; kingdom Metazoa; phylum Chordata; class Actinopteri; order Lophiiformes; family Antennariidae; genus Antennarius; species Antennarius maculatus. The sequence continues at coordinate 2,161,573 of CM023627.1, read as the reverse complement.
TCCTTTGTTGAAGTTCATCTTAAAAAGTCATGTGAGGTTATCTTCGCCAAGGTCCAATCCCAGCTATAATGAGGCTCAAGCGGCGAATGGAATAATAAGGGTTGAACGCTAAGCTGTGCCCTCGGTTGACAACAAATCAACCTTCACTCATTTGTCAATGTCTTGCTTAAAAACCCTTGATATTGATCCTCTTATAACCTGAATCGTGTAATATTTCATATCTACTGGAAGCAGCATCGAAGGCTCCCGTTCTAGATTTGCCTTTGCTAGCTTTCGTATTTCCTGAGCAATTTTTCAGGTTTTAAATTTTCCAGACTGTCACGATGACTTAGAGCACAGTCATGCTCTGGCTGCGTTGAATCGACAGGATGAATAGGTGCTCTCTCGAGCCGTGATGTGTTATTCTGTCTCTGTTGTTGGCTAGGTTCTGTCCTTGGCTCAACCTGCCCCCAAAACGAGTGCACATTTGCATGCATTAGGGCTCTCCCGTGGCTCGCCTCCTACCCGCTGCGCCGTCGAGTCTGATTAATGATCCGAGTGTGCCACTTCTCACAGCGGCCGAGCAGACCGCCTGCCTGCCGACATCAGACATCCAAATGTAGGGGCAAAAATTTAGGATTTCATTTGCTCAGCCAAAAAAAACAGCGAAATGCCTGGATTGATGCACGCAAAGACACAAGAATGAGGTATCTGAAGCTATGCACGCAAAAATATTCATGTGCATCATGCAGGAAGATACTCTAGTAATGACTGGTGTACGGCTTTTGTGCGGTCAAGGTTCAAGGATCCATTCAGTTGTCACGGAACAATCCACGATTGCACACCGAAATGCAGATCTTGCAACGTCAAAGTATTAAAAGGGTGTATGGTATACCTGACTTTTGGCTGTGTTTGTTTGTTGGACATTTTGACATTTATTTTAAAGCAGATGAGAGGAGGGAAGAAGAGAGGAAGGCTGATGGTGAGGAAGGTTTGGGGAGGGTAATCGTGGAAACCCTCCATGCGTGAGCTGCCATTGGTGGAAGGCTTGGCATACTCCTGCTGGGGATTGCGCCGTCTGCTTGCTCCAGTTCTCGTTCTGTTTTTTTGGGTTTTTTTTTTTTAGTCAAGCCACGCAGAGGCTTTGCTACTTTCTAATGGAATCCCCGCCCCCTAAAACGAGGGCAGAGAGGAAGACGGAGTAAGAGAGGCAGAATTGAGAAGTCGTTCTACATTTATTTATTTATTTAGACCTCTCTCGTCGTTCTGTGTTTCTATGCTTGCAGTGGAGGCAAATGAGTCTCTTGTGTCACCCTGTCTGTCAGGCATGTGATCACTATCCTGCATCTCCATTGTCATGGATACCGAATGGTGATCTTAGACTGGGTTGAACCCTTCGCATAGAACCCTTCAATTCCTTTTTATTGTCTGTCAGAAAGATATTGCTGCTCAGGCTCATCAGGGAGATTACAATCGAGGTCATTTGGACTGAGCTACACAAGTTAGTTCCCCCCCAATACCGCTGGAGTCCAGAAATCGAGGTGATGGTGACGGTGGCTGATGACTCTACTGAGACAAAACAATAAAGTTGGTCAATCTGCAAAGACTTGACAGCGATGGGAAACTAGAGAGTGTGAACGACTCAGAGGTAAATAGGTTATCATGTTTAACAGCGGCCAGGTGATAGGCTATCAGTGAAGGCGTGTCACTTCGGTATTGGTTAGCTGTGACCAGCCGATAAGGAGCAAAATCTCACTCGACAAACCCCGGATAACGACCACCGTGCACACATGAGAGGTGGCGACGGTAAAGTTGGACAAGATGTTCATAGAAACACGAACAGCTACGCCGACGAAGACTGAAACCGATCCGTTACCATGGTGAAATTTCACCATTTGTCATCGCGTTAATCACGAAACACTCTGAAAGTGTGTGTGCCTCATTGCGTTCTCCTCACATAAAACACTCATTCCCAGCGATCAAGCATCTGTTACGGAATCATAGTCGTGATCTTTCCATCTACTCTAAAATGATGATTGGAATCTGCCCAAACTTCAACCTACATGTTATATTTGCTACACGGACATGTTTGATGACTGGATAACCGTGTCTGACACGTCATACAAGACTTTAAACATTGTCTACGTATAAAAGACAAGAGAAGTCTGCAAATTCCTGGATGTTTTTATCCAAACTACGAAAGTTTTTTGCAGCTCAGTGTCTAAAATAGAAAACTGGATGACCCTAGAGGGAAGGAAAAGGACAAAGACCCCTGTTAATTGCTAGGAAAATGTGTTTATACCAATGTGTCTGAGCTTGTAGTGTGTGTTAAAAGTGTGTATTGCTTCAGTGTGTGTGTGAGCACTTCACACCCAACAAAAGCAACAAAGCCAGCAGGAAGAAAGAAATAAAGTAGTACTGGAAGAGAGAGAGAGAGAGAGAGAGAGATTGGGGAAGTGTACGAAATCTAAGTATTCCTTCTCTATTGATTCAATGCAAAGACAGTCTCCATGGCAACACAGCAGTCCCGCTGTAAGCAGCTTTCACTCTCCGCCCCCCGTCGCTCTTCTCGCCGACAAGGTATGGAGACACCCGTCGATGTCGAGCGATTACGATATGTTCCCTCTGATGGAGCGTCGATAGGCGGGTTCCCAAGATTTCCAGTTATTTCCTCAAGTTCGTCCAAAATTTTAAAACAGCTTTTTAAAATATAGTGTTTTCAGGTAGAGGATGCCCTCTGACTCCAACTAGATATGGACCCAGACAGGAGGGAAAAGTGCAGGAAAGGTTGTGAGACTGCGTGGTTGTGTTGTCTGAGTGTTGCAGAGGAAGATGGAGTGTGTGTGGAGTGTGTGTGTGAGCAGGAAAAGAAAGGAAAAGGATGTCAGAGAGAGAGAGAGGACGAAGAGGCAGTTATTCACGTAAGCTGACAGCAGCAGGGTGAGGTGCTGTTTCCTCTCGCCTGCCACTCAAACTAAAATCAATTGGTGTAAAAAGCAACGAGGCAAACTGGACTCTGTCTCTTATACACACACACACACACACACACACACACGCACACATACCGGGGGACGCGTTCACACAACGCATTCACTCTCTCTTTTTTTTTTCCTCTCACACCCATCCTCTCTCATTTCACCGGCCCCATAGCTAGTGAACCAGAACAGGCCTGTCTCCCTTTGCTCTCGCCTTGTTAGCATCGAGCTAAGGGGGGGGGGGGGGTTACTGTACGTCAAAGGCGGAGGGTGTGGGGGGGTAATGTTTACCCTGTTTGACTGGATTCTGGAAGTAGATCAGGAAGATTCATCCTCTGGGAACCACGACCTCGATGGTTGATATTGATTCAGCCTGGATGAAAGATCGCATCCCAGACAATCTCATTGTCTCTCTTTTTTCCTCTTCTTACCTCATCTAACTTTATTTCATCTCATTCTCTATCTCGCCTTTCGTTATTTCACCTCGTCTTATTTTTATCTGTCCTCATTTTATCTCATCCCTACTTATCTTACCTTATATGATCTCGTCCTATCTTGTGTCCCATCATCTTAATTTAAGCTGACCATACCTCATCTTCTCCTGCGTTATCCATTTTATTTTGTATTCAGTTCTATTGGAACCTATTAAATGTGATCATCTAGTATGACATAAAAACAGTCCCCGCTATCAGCCTTACATATGATGTCATCAGGATCTGAGCTGTATGGATGAATAACAATATAATATTATACTTATGAAGTGACAGAATCAAATATTTACTTTTGAAGAACATTTTGAAATACTAATGCTAACATGTCGCAAAAAAAAATCTTTTATTACCTGCACAAAGAGAAGCTTTCATTGAGGACAGAGTGTTCCCAAAGTGGATAACTACATTCGTATATGAGACGAACTGTTCATGGAAACATGATGTTTCCCAGAATGAGACGTCTTGGCCTGTGGATTATAATCTGAGCTCCCGCATGCAAACGTCTTGGAGATGTTGAATTATTGACTCACTAAAGAACATAATTAGGACATAGTTAGAACTTTATTACATCATGTGCTGTGACAGAGCGACAGAGTCTCATACACACACACACACACACACACACACACACACCACTTCACGCTAACTGAGGATGTCATCTTCTAGAAAATGCCCTTTCATACAGTCTTGTTAGCTCTGGAGGCTCATACGCTGTTAGCAGCTCTCAAGCGTCGACTGTCTGCATGTGGCATCGTGTGTGTGTGTGAGTGTGTGTGTGTGTGTGTGTGTGTGTGCATAAACCAATGTGACCAATCTCCCATTGGTAGTCCTGGAGAGAGCAAGTTAATCTGACCCGGGGGATTGGCTGATCAGACGAGACCTTCCATGAGTCTGCACACCTTGGTGGGAGTGTCTGTGTGATGCGGGGCAGGGGGCGGTTCTACAACAACCCTTTTAGATCGGCAACCAATGAGAAGGGAAAACACAGGATAGAGGGGATACCAGGTCGGATATTTCCCAGGATGTCCGGACATTAGCTTAAGCCACGCTAGCGTCACCTTGAGGTGGTGCTACTTGGTGAAATCAGGACTCTAAAGTTCTCTTTGTGCCCGTTTTTGAAAATAAACAGATAGGTTTGTTTGTGCAATTCTGTCCTTCGAGGATGGGTTAGAGTGTTTTAATCCTGCAAAGTCTCACAATGAGAAGAGATTAGATGAAAGGAGGTTAGACAAAGATGGGAATTTAGAGTGAGCAAGAACATCATGTTTGGTGTTATGGAAGTAAATATGAGTAGCCTAAGACTATGATATGTTGGGTTTTTTTGTTATTTCAACGCAAGGTTGGGATTCAGTTCTTCAAAACCCAATGATAAGACTAGGTAAAGGAAAATTAAAGCATTGCGCCAATGGGGAGACACCAAAATGAGAGACGAGAAGATGAAGCCCGTCCCTGTGAGCCTGGCTGCCAGCAATATGTTGATTCTCAATATGGTGCGCTTCTTGTGTAATCCTAACTGCCCACATGCGACTATATAATACTGTACACAAGCACCCTCAGAAGAAACACACACACACTCTACACATTCTGCAGCAATTCACACACTCCTTTCTACATTCACACACTCGTAGAAACCCACGTAGATGCGGTGCAAAGGCACCAAACACGACGGTTTACCTTGGCTTCAGGCTCACGTTAGTGAATCACCTGCAAAATCCGGCCCTTATGTCTAAAAACTCCCTCGAAAATCCCACTTTGTCATAAAGACCAGGCAACAAAATCAAAGGATTGTGTTGCGTTTGCATCTCTATGGCTTCCCTTGCAAGGTAAAAAGGTATTACACAACAGACGCTGCGGATAAAAGCCTTCATTTTCCATCGCGCCGTTTTTACCCTTTTGACAGGTAATGGTGGTTTTGTCATCCCGGCAACAATGAATGTGTATCTTTAGGCTTTGAAAGGGGTTAAAACAGGATCAGCAACAAACAAGAAGATGTCAATAGCTTCGCGTACCCCCCACCCCATTCAATTTCCATTTTACCAGTCTTACGAGAGCCTGAGGGGCTTTGAAATGAACAAACATCGAGAGGCCGTCTGAGTGATTTAACCCTTTTGGAAGAACCGATATCGCAGCGGGAATGAGAGAGGATGAAGAGAGAGGAAGAGGGATAGTTAGAGAGTTATATGGTTCTGTCAAATGTTGCGCTGACATGTAGGTCAGGCCAGCGCTCTAAATGGCGTGCAGACAGATTTACAGAGGACGTCCATCGAGGACAACTTCCTCGTCTCCGAGGGTCCGCCTGGTCATCGCTGGAGTGTTTCCCAACCTTTAACATCAATTTAATCCTTAAATATGTCTTTTCATACCTTTTAGTACCTTTTCCAGGCCATTTCTTACCTTTTCCGTCCACTTTTTCCCAATCAGGACTATGGGATTCTCTCCTGGGATGCTCTGATTTTGCTTCCAAAGCTTTGGGCTTGAGATTGTTCCAGTTCAATGTTATTTTGGGTTGTTTTTATTGCTGTTGTTGGGTCCGTCGAAAAGACAGTTTAATTTGTAACACCATTCAAAGTGGCTGGTGACAAGAGGGAGTTGTTATTGGGAATCAATGGCTTCGAAAACAGCCTTGGTTTATTTTACTGCAACCTGGAGACAGTTTAACGGTTGGAGTTGGACAAACCTACAGTAGAAGAGAGAGTCCTCTGAAACTGTTTGTGTCTGTCTGTTCCTTCTGACTCAAGACTTAGTGGTTATTGTCTTGTTGACATACAAATAATGATGTCATCCTCAGCTGTTCGCTAATCCTCGTAATCATCTCTGAGAGTGCTACCATTATGGGTTGTTTGTGGTCTGGTGTTGCTAAGCTTTGGAGCATCTGCCCTGTCCGTCTGCGGCAAGTCGACCAGAGTTGTGCTTCTCCCAGGGGTGTTTGACATGCAGGAGTAATCTCATGTCCGTGGAATAAAAGGAAATGGGAAGGAAATGTCTCCCCCAACCTTTCTTGATATAGTTCTCAAATGCTAATGTTATCAGAGAGCCAGAGTGCCCACGCCAAAGAGATTGAAGGCGTGATTTATTTTTATGGGACGTATTTTAAAACCATGTGTTCACCTTTTACATGACAGAATGAAGATTTAATGATTCCCGTAAGGGATAGCCCAGCAAAAAGCCTCTGATATGGAATTCCATGGATCAATTGTGATTAATCTTCTATCGACATTACGTTATTGATTATCTTGGGAAAATACGGCTACGAAATATTCAAGATGCAGTCGTCCGAATCGTTGGAGGAACAATGGGGCTCCGTCCTTTAACAGCCAGAGAGGATAGATGAGTCAAACATGAGATTGTTACTACAGGGATTATTAAACATGAAGTAAATTTAACGTATATTAAAGTTGACACACAGGACAAATATACATGTATCTGCATTATTTGAATAATGCAAACCAAAGTAAGATGTTTTCCCAAACGTAATCAAGCAGTTTTGGTGGCAAGTCTTTTAGAGATCCCAAACCAGAACGACTAGCATCAATAGCATCATGGTATGACAATCAAGGGAATTATTTAGAATCAATAAGGTATCACATTTCTTCCCCAAAACTTGCATAAATCCCAACCAAACTTGGAGCATTGCCACTTGACAGCATCTTGTCCATCCAATTGACGTCCTGCCCTTCGCTGGTTGTTTAATCTTTATTTGCTGGCACGGGTTGCTCACTGGGAAATGTGAACCATGTTTTGAAGAAAAAAAAAAGAAGAAAATGAGTTTCTCACCTTGGAAATTTTTCAGAAAATGACGAGTGATTGGAATCTTCGTACAAAAGGCTGCCAAGCAGCGCCCGTCGTTTGACTAGGTTCACAAAGGAGCGCCAAAGGGCCGTTTTTTTTTTTCTTCTCAGGGTTACCGCGTCTCCTTGTGTTCGTTGGCTGAAAACAGCTCGTCGTGATTCACTCTGCGATTGAAAGAACTTTCCTCTTTTCAAGCCTCATGCATGCATACAAAAAAGTTTGTCATGCATTGAAGGCAAAAATAAATTATAGTTGGATAACGGATGAAAGGGAGAGTTTTGCAAAAAAAAACCTAGAGCTGAACTAAATCAAGCCGAAAGAATTGGTGATGTGTAGTTTTATCACCTCCAGTGTCCCTGACTTTATCCCCACCAAAACCCTGTTTTATTCTCTTTAACTTTGCTCTTCTTAACTTTTCAACAATCCATAAATAGGTTGTAATGCTACTGTGTTCCCTTTCTTCTCCATTCCACTTTGTGCCAAACCACGACTCCATCTGACGACTGCGGCAACTATTTTACAGCAGTCCTTACGAGTGAAATATCTGCTCTTACTCCTCCTCCTCCACTGCTGCTCATCTTCCTCCTCTTTCTTTTCTCACACCTCCTCGTTGTGATGAAACAAACCCAGCCGACAAGCACTAAAGATGACAAACAACTCTGTCATCACATGATAATTCAGCAAATGGAAGCCAAGGAAAGGGGGAAGCGCCGTGATGAGTAGACGATATGCGAGGCTACTCAGGTTGTAAATTCATATATAATCCTGAAAAAAATGAAAAACAAATAGCATATTTGGTCCAAAAAGGAGATAAATAATTCATTTAGAATAAAACAATCACAAGAATTCATTGCATTTTTTAAGTGAATACAGAAACGAACTTGAAAAATGGCTTCGCTGATTGATTGTGCGCCGCCTCTATCAGACACTTGTACTTACTTCATTGTTTAATCTCCTAACAAACACATTGAAATGTTACCCAGCAACCTTTAACCTCGCGCTAGCACTCCACTGCTTTATTCTCAGATGAATCCTCCAGCCGTCAGTGGACTGCAATTAGTGCTGAATGGGAGGTGACGGAGTCCCACGCATGCACAGCTTTCAAATGCCAAGTGATAGCAGTGGAAAGCCTGTGGCTGTCTCAGTGATGCAAGAACCTGCAGACATCTGGGAAAACTGAAGGGGAAGGAGGCTAACGGGGGTGTGGGGGGTGGAGTAGGGGAGGTAGGGAGGAGAGAAGATTTGGTGGGAAAGAAACCGGGCAGAGGATGGCGGCGGCGTCGGAGATGAAGCTGCAGAGGTTGAAGGTTAAGGGAGCGGGGAGGATGTGAAGACAGAATGGAGATGCGGGTGAATAAAAAGTGGTTCTCTAGGCGAGGGGGGGTTGAGTTGGGTTGGGTTTGGGGGTGTGTGTGGACGATGCAGTCTGTCAGGCCTCCGATCTGTCAGCTGGGTTCCTCTGGTGCCTTCAGGCCACACAACAATGGAACACGACTTGGCTTCCTTTTGCTCTCATCCGCTGGTGTCCTCACGTCCCCCACCCCCAATTTTATGTATTTTTTTAAACACATTAATTAATTTTGAAATATACTGTATATTGTTGTGCATTTGTTGCTCTCGTGTAAAATTATATCTGGAGTTTAGAGAGATCACGCCAAACGTCATTTTAGCATCAACACAAAAAAAATTATCAGCAGTCATTTTCAAACCAACCAAAGCACCGGGTCTTTGGGGTGGAGCTGCAGTGCCCCCTGGTGGGAGGAATGCCGCATTACAATGAGGAGTACTTTCTGCCTGACACCCTTATATATACCATGTGGGTCCATCCATGACAACAGGACCAAATGTTATGCTAAATTAACTTATACGACCTGCTGGGGGTGGAGTTCTCACGTGACAGGACGGCCCTTATTATAGTTCACCTCTGTCCTTACATTCTCCCGCTGTAAGGTGAGAAGAGCCCCCAAAATATGTGGGTGGATGTTGGACTCGTCTGACCTTATTGACCTAGTGAGAAGCAGACCGATTCTGACCGTCCATCACTGCTGCTTAATTTCCGCGCTCCGCCATTCGGTTCTGCGTCTCTGGAGAGCGGCGCCTTCGGCTGTGCCAATGTTGGCCGGTGTCAAGTTGGTTTTAAAGTGCCGAGCATGGGTTGGGAGGTAGTTTACAGAAGGTCAGCATACCCCAGACGGGATCAAGTGGCTCCTACTGAAGAGGAGTGTCACTCAAACCGCCGCTTTATCGCACATGCCGCCAGAGATCGGATCGAGTGACGCAGCAGCACAAAAGCATCTTTGTAAAGCGTGAAACCTGACACAAGGATATCATTATTAGTGGGAGGGAACTTTCAATTTTAAAATCCATTTCCGATATGTTTTTCTCCGCCCATCTGGATCTGTTGAATGTTTTTCACTTCGGTACACGGCGGGCGCACACGTAGGTACATGCAACACGTGAACCCAAAGCTCACGGATGCACAAATTACACAAATTTGATGTATGGGTTGTGGAAATAATCCAGACTAATCAACATTTTTAGCAATTCCTACATGTCATGCATTCTAACCCATAAAAAAACAGTTTGGAATTGATACTGTGACATATGAATTAATTTTATTGAAGAAAACGCAGGAAAAATGTTTCAAAAGTTTCAAATCTATGTTGCACCCGTTATCTACACGTACTCACTTTGCTCCATGTGGTGGATTGTAAAGTGAGTTTGGGCCCGTTGAACACAGCAAATATTCACACATTATACACATAATGTTCAGCGTAGTTGACGAAGACTACCAGAAATGTGCATTCATATAAAAATAAATCAACTACTTTCATTCAGCTTTAATTGGATGATCAAATTAAACTCAGCATCGATTAAAAAAAATGCTGAACCTCCTCCCAATTCGATGGCTCCCAATATCGGGCTTAGGGCCACCACAAGGAAACATTTAAGGGCGCACACACACAGACATACACACACATTCAGACACAAATCACTAATCACTCTTTAGTGAAACTGTTTGTAACTTGTACACTTGTGCCACTCCTGATGGGGTGTCACAAGTACACAATTTTTTGTTTTTAAGGGAACCCTGGCCCCAACTGCACTTAAAAGTTATCGATACCAAAAAATATAGCAAAACACAGCCAGACAAGCTAATTACCGATCTGTGTAGCCTTTAGCCTAACTGCGACTAGTTTTGTAGCTTCTTTACAAAGGTCTCACAAAAGCCATTACAGCCAACAGTGTTTAAAAATGCCACTCAACGGAATTCCCTACCTCTTAATGCCTGAACTAATCCACCGCTATTGACTTGTTTGTCGCCCCCCTGTGCCTCTTCCATTTATAAAACCACCAGCCCAGTGAAAAAATGTAAAGTGCAAAGAATGCTGGAAAATCCCACAGGTAAACAATGTAGAAGAATCCAACCACAAAAAGGATGCAGATTAGAAGTCTGGTGATGTGGACCAGGATGTATAAAACAGTCCACCAAACAGACTCTTCTAACTTCTCAGAGGAAGAAGGTTTGTAAGTTAGACAATCTGACGGATCGACGACATGCTTTTCTGTTTGTCTACGTATCTCTTGATGGGTGACCGATCTTTCTTTGATTTGGGTGTACTTTTCGTGGTCAGGAAGACCAGAAGAAGCCAGCTCTTGACCGAGATGAGCACTTGAGTCGGAATCTCTCCATAATCCTGAGAGGAAGTGAGATTGTTCTGCAGGGACAACCGACTGGCCTCTTTCTCTTGGGGAGTCTTCGTTACTCTTAGCAGCTAAGGTTTGTTCCAGGCCTTGACAGAGACTTGAGTTCCCTCTCAGGACAAATACATGAGACTCAGAAATATTACTGAAGTCTTCCTCAAGAGGAAATGATTCTTTCGTGTTTTGGGGTAGATCTGCCGTTTTAAGGTCTCTCTTAGACACCAGTGCTTTCAGATTGAATACCTCTTTCCAAACCCTCTTGATCAAATCATCTCCAAATCGTTCTACGAAAGTCTTTCCCAATTCCGACTCTATCCCTTCAAGTGCTGTTGTTTCTTCTGCTCTGATTGGGTCTTTTATTCCCTCTGAAAATATTTTATATTCAACATGTGAAGAGCTCTCAACTTCTGGCAACTCTTGTTCTTTCAATTGAGCTTCCGCATTCTTACTCTCCCCCCAAGAGATCCCTGAATTACCCATCGACTCCACCGGTGTGGCTATTTTCAACTTTCTAATACTCACCTTCTTATCTTTCTCTGTCTGACTCAGATCCTTCTCTGTTTCTTCTAATATCTCAGGTTGACGCTGAAGTTCAGCTGTAGTGTCAATGTCTTCCTTCATTGTGACTTCTTGGCTAATTCCATGACCTGGATCCTCTTCCTGACCCTTTGCATCTTCGTGCAAATGACTACACGTCATTTTTATGCCCTCCAGGGTGTGTGCGTAACATTCATCTGATGGAAATGATCCAGATGCCTCATGTTCACTGAGGAGGACCTTTATCTTTTCCCGTGATTCCATTGTGGGTGTTGTTTGTCCGTCGCAGCTTCGTTGATTTCCTTCCCTTAACTGACATTCACCAGTTTCAGACTCCGGTTGAACATCTTCCTGCATAGGTGCCACTTTTGATTCCTCCTCTTTCGTCTGGTTGTGTACTTCTTCACCTGTTGGGATGGGCCTTGATTGTTCATCGCATGCTCCTGAAATGATTGTCCTATTTTCCCACTGTTGTAAATCAATTACTCTCTCCATTTCTTTGCTTGTGGTAGAACAGGAAGGCAACGCCATTGTCTTTTTGAATATTACCACGTCTTTGTCATTCAATGCAACATCTACGTTCTCCGATTCCTCGCATTTTACTTTGCTCGCTGTCATTTGCCTTCGCTCAGAGTCCTCATCACCACTTCGGTTTGCACTGAATTCAACGACCTGTGACTGCGCGGGTCTCGCTTCCTTTTCATCGACCTCATCCTGTCTTAATGGCTTTTCGCTGTTTAGGTTCAGCCTGAATTCATCGCGTTGCTTTTCATCTGCATACCTCTGGGAGATTTCACACTCTTCTGTTTTCTGTGGCCTAAATATCTCCTCTCCCGTGGATGCTTTATTTTCCATGCAGTTATTCATAATTGCTTCCTCCACTCCTTGTCTGGATGCCAAAAAGACGAACCTCTCCCCAATGTTCGTACCCTGTCTGACGGTCTCCTTAAATGCCAGCCTGTCATCCATCATATCGTTCTTGGTACCAGTTTCCTGTCTTTCCTGACTGGAAGAAAGAAGCTCATCCATCCTTGAGATCCTATCAACAGCCCTGGCATTCCGACACTCCGCTGTTGCTGCCACGTCTGTTGTTTCCAGCTCTCCTGAGCTTGTTACTAAGTCAGCCGTGTTTGGTACGAAGGGCTTGTCTCCCCCTACTCTTTCTATTATCTCCCACACTGCATGCTTGTGCCACTCGGTTGAACTCTCAACATCGCCCTTGGACACCAGCGGTAGCCCTTCGGGGCTACATTCCTGCTGAGTGTCTGTTACAGAGTTTGTCTCTGACCTTCGAGAGGCATCCCGTGTCCCCATGTTGTCATCTGTCGGGCTGCCGACACACGGCTGTCCTGGCTGCCGGTCTGCGGTGTTCAAGGCAACATTATCCAGCGATGTTTTGCAAGTGTCTGACAGCAAATGACAAGAAGTTGAGATGTGAGCATGTGAGATGGTGGGTGGCTCCAAACCCACCTGAAATCCACAGTCTTGACTTCTTCTTGCATACCAAGTTTTGGCTTCTTTATCATTTGATGGCAATACGGACGTTGCTGTCTGCAGCCACTCAGATTCAGGAATGCTGGAATCGCCTGCACTGCCCGACCCGTTTAGAAATTGCTGCCATACCTCAAATACAGATGCGTTTTTATCTGTTCCGTTGCAAAACATCTCCCACTTGTCATTAACAGAAATTGCATCTTCTATGTTTTCCCCTGATGCCTTTCTCAGGGTCTTTTTAGTGCTCCCAGTCCAGATGTCATCCATTTCCGCTGTCCCCCACTGATGGGCTTTGTTTGCGTTCCAGTCCAGGGTAAGGAGAGGAATCTCATGGTAGGTGAGAACCCGTGGACTCTCGTTAGACGGTTCCTTTTGCCACCTGTGGAGAGAACTCCCGGAGTAACTCCACGGAGTTGGCAAAGGTTGAGAAATTTCGCAACCACTGCTTGAGTCATGTGAATAAGCCGTTGGTATGTGTTGGGTCCTTTGGGCGAGGCAGTCCTGCACACGGGCCAGACGTGTCGCCCGGTGTCTACTTTTAATGCCATCCACCTGTCAAAAAAAGGACAGAGGTCAAATGTCAAGCCAAGTGTTAATACTTGAACCGGAACTTGAAAGTATAATCACCACGTTGTTCCTCTTTGACATCGGCAGCTACTTTAAACCTATCAATGACGTGACGTCAAGGACTAAAACTAAACTTTAATCCTCTTTGATATAGTGTTACTGTTATGATGTTGTGTATCGCAACCCAATCCCAGAATATACACCTATTCTTGTTTACGTCGTCAACTTCATTGCGTGTCTTGAAGCAAGTTGCCATTATTATTAATAGTTTGCACATGACTGATTTCTCAAATGTCAGGTCAGCTGACTTCTCCTATCCCTCTCGGACGCACCGAGCTCAGCTGTCACGTCTCTGTAGACAGAACAAATGTTCTTTTTACACTTCATATCTGCAGCTGAACACAAACACGACACAGGAACCACCACCGAAAATGCCTCCACAACTGATCTTGAGGTATCTTTGCAAACAGCCCCCCCCCCCCCCCCCCCCGATTTTTGTGACTTTGAAAAGAGTCTGTAATTCAAAAAAGAAAAATAAATGAACCTCACCAGAGCTTTGCTTTCTTTGCAGCACAGCGCAGGCTTTATTTGTGCTCCGTCAATCATCTCTCTGTTGGCCTCTTCTGTTTTACCCAAGGCCTCCGCTTCTGCAGAAAAAATAATAAAGACAAACCCGAAGGTTCAAAGTTTGCTTGCATATGAACGCAGATGCTTAAGAAAATACATGCATTTATTCACGTGTCCAGATACGCACTCATTTTAACTTAAAGCTTACACACCTCCAGCAACTGGCGATGCGTTACTGGTCTCTCTGGCCTTTTCCTCTGGACTTCCCCTCCTGTGGTTCAAAAAGACATAGAAATAGCACCGAATGTGTTTACAGAACAAAACAAAATAATCCCTGTAAAAAAATTATTTGCTTCGGTAGTTGTTGCTTTTGCTTTTTATCATATATGTATTTACTTTCGTTTGCTGCATTTATGGATGACATGGGACTAGGATGGGAGGAACACTTCAGTTTTTCAAATTAAAAGTCGCCATCAAGGAAGCTCAAAATGACTCAAAGGTCAACCAATCAAAGATCATCAAAGATGGTGAGTACTGCTGGTTCTGTGTTTGTCTTCATTGTGTCTGACTGTAACTACACTATAAAAGGTTGTGCTATTACTACAACACAGTAAAAGATCATGTAGTTTAATAACAGACTCTTCAGATTTTTGAAAACTTACTGTGTGCAGTGTGTTTGATTGCTAAATTATCCTATTTCCATGACTTTTGTATTCTATACATGCATTCATACATAATAAGGAACTAGTGCACTGTATCTAGAGATTCAATCAGGCAAATAAATACGTCAGAAGTCATGTTTGCATGCTTTGGTGTCAAGAAAGATTAAGCTGAGTAGATCTGGGTTCCCTTTTCACACTGAGACGTCACGGAAACCCGGACAGACACCCAACCTTAAATGGGCAATAAGAGCTGTACATCCATCAACATCCATTACTTAAAAGTCACATGACAGCTTAGTGTAAACGCACGACAAGTGGGCAATATTAACACATGCATGAATCACAGGGGAAAAGTCTTTTCTTACTCTTGCTTTTGCATGTAAATTGCGTGCAACCTTAAGTTTATTTGTGGATGGACGGACATCGATTGGTGATGCAAAGGGTGATGCAAATTCCTCCGTGAAAGGCATGTTTAAAAAAAGCCTCCAGCATCGGATTCTCTCACCAGTTGGCTTTGAGGCAGCTCCTTTTGCTCCTGCAGACGCCGTTCTCCTCTGGCGTTTGTTCGCTGGGGAGACCTCTCTGGTGGCAGAACAGCACGTAGTTCATTTCCTTGTTATTAGCCCAAAAGGTGCCCACCGAAGTGCCGTAGCGGAGACAGAACTCCACCCTAGACCCGTCTCTCTGAAAAGGAGGAACCAGATCGTGCCTAAAGGTAAACCTGTCTGTTCTCAGATCGCTGGATCCCGGTACATACTCTGCCGGAAAGTCAAAGTGGCTCTGCCAGCGATCTAGGCTCATCCGTACGTGAACAGTCTTGCTGTAGCAGAGATTGACCACTCTGACGATGCCACGGATGGTGCTGGTTCCTGGAAGGAGCTCAATGCTCTCCAGCTCAACCATCTGCGTCTGGAGCCTCTGGTCCAGCTCCCCTTGGGATGAGGGAACCGCGAACAGACAGGTCAGGTAGAATTCCTCCAACGGACGATTGGTCTCTTTCTCAGGGAGTTGGTCGACTTCTGTCTCCTTCACGTCAACATTGTCAAACTCCTTAACCGACACCAGGTTGAGGCCAAACGCATCAGCGAACGACACCTTCCTCCTAATGACCGGCGAGGGCTCCGTGTCAGAGTCGTCATCCGTTTCCTCGTCTGAACCCGTGGGAGACGAGGCCTCCGTTCCTCCCTCTCCTCGCTCGACACTGCTTTCCAGCTCTTCCTCCATCATCGTCGCCTCTTCCTCCTCCCAGGGTTGGATGTACAGGGCCTCCATGATGTGCGGCTTTCTGCCCGTCCTGCCGTCTGTCTGGCTCGGAGGGTGGCACCAACAAGAGTGCCCCCAGCCCGGCTGCAGTGACACTGTAGAACGGGGGGTGGGGGGTGGGGGGAAGCAAGGAGAGGACGTGACTTGACAGATGGAGTTGGGTTACAGCTGAGCATTGTGAGTCCCAGCCAGGGCTATTAATAGGACAAGTATGACTGGACGAGGGCAGGCCAGTTGTACGCTTAGTTATCCTCCCGTAATGTTTGCTAGTTACAGAATAAATACATGAAATCACCGCTTTTATAAAGGACTTTCAAGCAAAACTAATGCACAAGGTGCAGATCTAAGTAGCATTTTCCTTAAATGAGAAAATAATCCCCAAATGGAGCTTAAAATCTGTATCTGTAACCATCATGGCTTTTATTTGGTATTTTTTTAGAAAAAGAATAGAAATGAAAAGCATGTACATCACACACAAGACAAATCGACTTAACATGGAAATTAATTCTGTAAAACATAGAAATCATATGTTTTCTATTGGTTATTGCATTCATAACACATATAAATAAATATCAGGTTTATTTTTTGGACTTGATGGTTCTGATGGCTCAGGGACTGAACTTTTTGGAGATAGGTTTTTGTGCTCCTGCACCTCCCTTACTTCCCTCTAGAGGGCAGCAGAGAGAAGAGCAAATTTCCAGAATGGGCAGTGAATGGCTTGTTAGTAATACAGTACTGTGCTTTCAATTATTCAGTGATATTTTATTAGCTTGACTGGATGTTGAATAATCTGATTTAAAGTCACTAAAGCAATAAATTGCATATTTTTAAATTTTGAAAAATATGCATGAAGAGTGACATAGAAGTTTTATTATGATCAATATTGAAATATCTGAACAATTATTGATTACATTACCATTAATTTTTACAAAATCATTTATGACCACCTTTATATGAATTACAAAAACTTTGGTGACCCACTGACTTTTCAAGGTTTGGTTAAAAACAAAGGTCTCAAATTGTCACCGCGTCTGTCTGTTAAAAGGCCTTTGTGTTAAGATTGTGTTGCGTCTGGATTGAGTATCAACATCTCTCCTCGTATCGTCGCTGGTGGAGGCAGCCTTCATTTTGAGGTTCAGCTAATCCTTGATAAGCATGATATGCAGTGTAACTGTACCCCAAATGCTCCATATCTTGTAAATAGATCTAAGTGCTGGTTATACAATCCCTCACAGGTAAGTCAGTGAGTTTTTGTCCTCAAAGCACCCTTTGTTTTGAAGATGAGGTTCTTTTCACTGCAATAAAAGCATCTATAATTCAAGAATCAAGCAGAATTTAAGGAAAAAGTGTCGAGTTGGATATTATCTATACATGCAAAATAAAATATTCCTCGAGGAGGAATCCTAGAATAAGTAATTTCCATTTTCAAAATAAAAACAGGTTTTAAAACTAAATTACATAATTAGATTTTAAATCCCGGTGAAATTAAATTCAGTGTTTTATCGGAAATTCTATAAGTAGTTGCTTATCTAAAGGAGATCTAAGGGTGCTATTATTGTGGAAATTTGTTGACCCTATGAGGGAAACTTGTGTCAGTAAATACAAAATAGGTTAGCTTAAGCTAGGAAATGAGTGAATTAAAGTTTGCAACAAATCTTTGCTTCCATAAAGCACAGATTTGAAAAAAATAATTAATCCGAGAGGAAATAGGAAACATTTTGTTTTACACATTCAATTGAGGTTTTACAGTGGAAGAACTTATGATTTTTCACCAGTAGGTGGTAGCAGAATTCCACGAGTCGCTTTTCCTCATTTCCCAGACGCTTCTTATATTTGTTGCTTTTTAAATTTACAAACGGAATGCATTACAAATAAAAACAGACTAAAACCTGATTAAATAACAACAGAGTATACCTGTTTTGTAATTAAAACTAGAACAACACCTTAAAAAAATCACATCAAACAAGATTTTGACTACACAATTTATTTTTTCCTAAAGCTTGACCAGTTTAGAAAACAAACTGGATAAAAAGGACGTTCGACGCTCTAATGCATATTTTCCCAAGAAGTAGTTATAATTATCTCATATTAACTTCAATAATTATAAGATCGTTAAAAAAATGTATTTAATATACGTAGTAATAAATATTTATGGATGTAATTAAAGTCTTATTTCAGAACACATCAACTGCAGGCTGTGCTTTTATAGAAGTTTATCCGTCCACAGATCACATTATTTACATTTATTCCTTTATTGCGCGATATTCTTAATTAATTATAACGTTTTTAAAATGATGACAGGATAGGAAGAAGGGCACGGACACATTCCTCCAGCGGTTTGAAAGAGAAAGAAGGTGAGAGAATAAAGCAAACCTTCGTGAATGCTGCTCAAAGGCTTCCTTCTGGCTTTGTAGGATAAAAAAAAATCAAACTATATCGTGAAAGAGCGACAAAAAGGAAGGAAGAAAGATGACATCATTGCATCTCGATGCGTTCTTATTGTCGTAAAATATTTATTTAGTGGTTATTTAATTTTGAAATCTGACATTAATTAAAATACGAAATTCCCATGCAAATAATAGCGACGATTTGTAAGATATTAAAATTATTTTTCTGTATTCTCATTATTTAGAAAGTTTTTTACAGATTGAGTGTAAAATAAAGTGTAATTAAAGTTTAAAGCTAATTTGTGACAAATACACACGAATGTACACAATTATTCACACACAAACGCACACACCAGTGGTGAAGCTGTGTGTTTTGTTTATATTGTTGAAAAAAATCACAAGTGAAACAACTTTTTTGTGGCTTTAAAATTAATTTGTGTCCGTGAAAAAGTGTATTTGTTGCTGGAATATTAAAGAAACGCAACGGGATTTTGTTATTTTTTATAATATAAAGTTTCCTGTTGTTGTTTAAATGTGTAATAAAGACATTTTTAAGTTAATATAATAACAAATTTATCAGAAAACAACTGGCGGATTTCTCTTTTAAACGTTTAAAGTCGCGTTTGCGGAAGCTTACCATAATTTAAAACACAACAACAACAGCAATAAAAACAAAAACAACAACAAAATAACAATGCGCGTGACTGACACACAACGCAAACTTTTTATTTTTCAAGAAAAAAAAAAATTACTTTCCAAAAACATCTTTTTTTTTGTTTTGTTTAGATAGCAGGTGGCCCTGACGTCACACGGGGTCGCAGTACACCCAAAAATAACAACACACACCTCCGCGCCTGAGTGAAGCGAGTGCAAGCGCCTTCCCCTCTGGAGGGGGTTTTTCTAGTCCCCCCCCCACCACCACCACCACCACCACCACCACCACCCACCACCACCGCTACCACCAAATATACTTGCTTTGCTGGGATACGGCTTGATGTGTGTTTCAATCGTAACGAGAAAGAAGAGGAAAGGAGGGAAAAAAAAAAAAAAAAAAACAAGCCGCGTCTTCCTCGCATTGCGCGTCATTCAAACAGGACTCGGTGTTCTTGCTTTCGCTGCGTTGCATTAGTAATAACAGCGGCGTTGACACGAGACAGCAGGAGAGAGAGAGAGCGCGCGCGTGTCTCCAAAGCCAGCGGAGGAATATTTCGACCTTTTCTTTTTTTTTTTTTTTTTTTTTTTTTATTTACTCACGAGCTTGTTGTTCATTTTTCCCCTTCCTGCGTTATGGTGGTGAACTTGGACGGTCACGTGTGAACTTCTGCACGAGCGTTTAGAGGACGGCGAGCGAAGCGGCGTGTCCCTTTTGACTTAAAGGGAAATATTACCTTCCATTTTTTTTTCTCTGCGTGGTAAGTTTCTCTCCTCCGCACTTTTTTTTTTTTTTGACTTGTTAACGTCCGAAAACACTTTTCACTATTTCGGAAGTCTTCCGCCGCCGGTCACAAGTTTTTTTTTTGTTTTTTTTGTTTAAGGCGTCGCGAGCTTATTTCATTCCACGTCGCGCGCGGTCGTTGTGTGTTTTTTTACCGAGCAGCTGTTCCCGGGTCTTAACCTGCTAACCCGGACTAGAATCAGATAATATTCCTCCGCTAACTATAATTACATTTATAAAACCTTCAAAGTGCAGCGCGTGCGTTTTGTAATTTTACAAAAAAAAACAAAAACTTATTTTGCACTTAAATGTTAAACTCCATCTTTAAAAGCAAATTATATCATAATTAGTGCAAATTACAGCTCCCTGTAATTTATATCTTAATGCTTTGTTAAAGTAATTTAATAGCAGTGAATTAATTATGTGCAGCTTGTTATTTGGAGGCTTTATCACGCTGTAAATATATATGACGTCTTATTTGTTTTAATAGGATCACTGAAGTAAATTCCTTCAGTCTCGTATTACATGTTTTTGCAGGTCAAGTTACTAAAATAAAAAAAAAAGAAGTAGCTTAAAAGTGGCTTTATTAGGGTTAGAAATGCTGATATCTGCATGATATGATGCATGTCTGTCAACACCTTACCGTGAGTTTGCTTGCTCCATTTTAAGTCCCTGTTTTCTTTAAAAAAAAAAAAAAAATCTTTGTCCCGAAACAAACAAATTAACAAAAAAATACCCTCACTTTAAAAAAACAAAAACAGAAAAAAAAACCCAATATGAATTTACGGAACGATTAACCCGGAATTCTAATGGACTTTGAGAGCTGATCAAATCCATGTCTCACTTCCTCTCTTTCACCCTGTGTCTTGCTGCTGTTCTCAATCACTGTTGCCCCCCAAAAAATCAATAGATGGCAACTTTTTTTTTTTTTTAGGCTAACCAGACTGGGTGGGTGGGGTGGGGGGTAGCCAAACTCTCCAGGGGCCGTCCTCTGATCAGCTTTCACCCCTGGATTAGCCAGATCGACCCTCCTCGTTTCGAGCCGCAGGGTGCACAGGTGTTCCACTCCTCAGTTATGCAGGTGTGGGCCAGCCTTCCCCTACCCCCACCCACCCTCCCCAACTACCCCACCCTCACTCAGCAGCTCTCGCTCTTCAAAGGCCGGGGCGGCAATAAATGCCCTTTTGTGAAATATGTCAGCGACAGTTCACAATCGGCCCCTTTGTGGCCCCCTGTAATCATTTCTCCGAACGTGTTTTGAACTGCCCCCAATCGCTCTTGTTTACCTGTTGTCGACAGCGGTTTTGCGTGCCTTCAAGGTCATCCGTTTTTGTTTTTGTTTTTTTGCAAATCGGGATGCAAACCTTTCGTGGTGGTGGTGGTGGTGGTGGGGGGTAGGGGGGTAGAAATTGAGTGATACTTGTTATTACTCTTCCTCCCAGGCTGACCGTTATTGGAAGCGGTGCACTTATTACCCCGGCTCTCCCTGCTCCGCATCCATTTTTTGATTGCCGCATTTATCATCAGGCGGTCGCGCTCTACATTATGGTAATAGGAAAATGAATGTCCTCCACGGGATTAATGTGTAGACCCTGTCATAGGTTTCAATCATTTATCAAAATTAAGATTCCAACAATGTTTTGCTGGTCGGGTAAACTTTTTTTACGAATGCGTAAAAAAAAAAACAAACACAAAAAAGTGGGATTTTCTTTTTTTAACTCACGACGATTTTTCAGTCAGACGTCTCCTGCAGTAAAACACTTGCTCACCACTTGGATCAGGTTTTTTGAATTGCACCATCGCCCATCCCCCAACACCTCTGTAATGAAACAGACTGTTCGCTCAGCCCTGGAGGTGTTGTAACCTTTTGGGGAGGGGGGGGGAGAAAACGGGTAAGAAAATCATGGGAGTGGTGCGCCTTCCCGAACCGTGGTACCCGACTTGTCTGCCTGACCCTTTTGCTAAAACTTAAAGGTAATTAAATGACAAATGTTCAGGTTTTATCCCTGTTAACTTCACGTTTCCATGACAACCCGCATGCAAGTTAAAGCAACCAGAAGTGATCAAGTCTCCTTTCCCTTTTCTCCCCCCCACCCACTTGTGTGCCCCTCCCCACTCCCTGGCTGTAAGAATGTTATTTGTGTTGACAGTCTTGGCCTTTAACGGCACTTTTCTGCCCCTCAAAAGTATTTGTTTGCCGGGATCGAATGCCGGCAGCTGTCAGACTCGACTAGATTGACTTCTGGAGATAAAAGAGTGTATTACATGCTTAAGAGGCCAGCCTTTTGCACTGTAATTATCCACATCACTGTAATGATGTTCCATGAGTCCTTTTTTTTTTTTTGCCAGGGTCACTCTGACCCGGGTGGGGTCATGGGGGTGAGGGTTTTAGAAAAAGGGGATCGCTGGCTTCCCACACCAGGGCTTTAATGTCAGTGGATTACTTTTTCTCTCTGTGTCATCACATCTCAGTCCTGTGCAGGATTTTTTTTTTATGGGTTTCCTTTCTGCCAAGTTTTGGACTAAAAAAACAAAAAAAAAAAATTATGTATTTGCTTAGTAAAAACAATCAAATGTCAAATATATGTGGCGAAGATTGTTCTATGAATGTCACGTCTTACGTCAACGTCGATTCAAAAAAATTTTTTAAAAGAACACAGCTATTGGCTGTTTTTTTGTGACCTCATGGTGTTTCATGATGTGAAATAAGAAGGGACGTCCACGCTAACTTAGAAAGCAAACATTAGCATTGCGTACTTTTTGTTTCGTAAAATGATTTACGCGTTTTCAACAAGTCGGTTTTGAGGCTCGTCTCTCTCCGTAGTCGTGACCTGGTACTCTCTAGCCTCCCGCCGCGAGCTATGCTCCAACACGCTAACACGCTAGCGTGTAACACTAGCTGACCTGTCTGTTTATCCAATAAACTATGCACTCGTTTCAATCCCAGCACCCGCAGACAGGCTTGTTTTCCTTTTTTTTTTTCCTTTCCTGGCCCTTCGCTTTTTTGTCTGCCCCCACTTCTTCTTCCTCGTCCAGATAACAATTGCATATTTACTCACTGGTCAGTGTGGTGTGAAAGCACAATGGCTTTTTATTCCAGTCACGCTCAGATGAACGGCGTCCTGCGGTGAAAAAATGTGTTGGGTTTGAGGGTCTTGCCCTGAATTAAAGACGGAAGGGTCAGTTGTGGTAAAAGGCAAGGTCGCCGACGCTCCGACCGCATCCGACCCGTCAGCCGTCATGTGAGGCGGAGTCATGTGAGGGAAGCTAGCAGCTAACTGTACTTGTGTGTTAAGGGCTTTTTGGCAATCTTTTCTGATAGCATAATTTTTTTATTACGTATTCTGTGATATATATATATATATGTGCTATAAAATTGACAAGATGAGGGAAAGGGAGAAGAAGGTTGAGTCGTTTCCAGCGTCGTTCGTGACCCCCAGGGGTCAATCAGGAGAATTGATCCAAAAAAAAGTTATCAATCAGGTGTTTTCCTTTTTATCCAGAGAGAAATGTTTATTTCAAACATGTTTTGTTGGGGGGAAAATACATGCAGGAGGTGGAATGTGTGTGTGTGTGTGTGTGTGTGTGTGTGTGTGTGACAGTAACACTTTTTGACAGGCACATTAGGCTGCAGAAAGAGCATCCAGCTCGGGGCTGAGGGCATATGGTGCTGCCTTCTGCTGGCGTAGCTCTAGAACAAGTTACCACACTCGTGCAGGGTCACGACTGTCTCAGGTTTGTTCCTTCTGTCTCGTTCGTCTAAATAAAAACAGGATGGGGGGGGGGGGGGGTTGGGGGGGTACAGTAGTGTCTGCGTCCATCAGGAAAGAACAAAAAGCAACCCTTCCAGTCTGGACGTCATCGTTTTGGAGAGGGAGACGTCTGACATTTTCCAAATTGCATCACTTTTTTTTGGATGTTTAGCTTGTTTCACAGCAACACAATTCTTGTCTCAACCGTGGCGAATGCACATTTTACACAACACGTAATAGCAGCTATCCGGTTACATGCAAACACAACGGCGGTGGTTTTGTTATCTCCTTTCCCCTCATCTTGAACACCCACAACTCGTTCTCCTCCAGGGATGGCGAAACCCCATAATCCCCCTCTCTAAACAATGACGGTGTTTTCACCGCATTGATCCTGTGAGGGTTTCTCCTCTTTCATGTGGAGACGATGGACTTGGATGATGTGTAGGGATGACGCAGGGCTCCGGTCTAAAGACGGCGGATCGGTGGAAGGGTAATTACAGACTACTACTGTGCAGCTTCGTGGATTTTCTTCTCGGATCACGGCTGCAGGCCCGGAGAAGCCAAGACTCAAACACATCGACGCGTTTTTATTCTATCTGATGAGCGGTGGTTTTTAGTTTGGATTGTCACTCCTGGCGAGCAGTGGGGGCAGATGGTGTAAACTGGAGTGCCCATTAGAGCCTAAATACCTCCAGGCAGCTGTTGGTCATAAACTTTCTTCCCTGCCCCCCCCTTTTCCCTCTTTATTTAACATGGTTTGGGTCAAGAGGAGTCAAACCTGTTACAACACCTGTTTCTACATATGCAAATCTGTTGTTTTGTCATTTCATTAGGCAAGGCGAGGAGACAAGGCTCCCTTGTGGTTGCCAATGCGACTGGCACCGGGCCCAGTTGGCATGCTGCTCATCTGAGGGATGCTGCAGGCGGGGTGAGGATGACGGGGGAGGGGACATAGAAGTTGCATCAGCATTGGATGCCTTCACATCGAATTGGGAATGAAAGTTGTCTTGGAATTGTAACTTCCCCTCCGATTATCCGTCTTTATCTTCCGCGAGTGGGTGTGACGCTCGGTAGCCAAAAGAAAAACTCACGCGTGTCTGGCACACGCAACCCCCCCCCCCCTTTTTTTTTTTTCTCTCTCAACCCCCCCTTCAGCACCCTTCGCTCCCTCCTCCTCCTCCCATCCTCACCCCTTCATCATCTGGCGCTCTCCTGCAGCGCTTCGCCTCTTAACCACATGTGCCGGCGTTAGCTCGGGGGCTAATTGTTCACTGGTAAACTTGCATGCTTGTTTGCGGGGGCTTCCCTTCATCTCGACACACAGCTGCAAAGCGGCGGCGGCGTTGACGGCAGAGGAGGGGAGGCGGAGGGGGGGTGATCATGATCTCTCCATGCAGTTTATTTTTCCAGTATAAGTCTGGAGATTGGCGGTTGTAATCCGGCCTCTGCGCCCAACGCAACAAATACACCATGAAATTAAAGGTTATTGCAGAAGCATAATGCAGAAAGCTCCGTCTGAGATTACCAACGCTGTTTGCACACCTGGGGGGGGTAAAAAAATGTGTATGTGTGTGTGTGTGTGTCCAAATACTCCCTCTTGGAGATTATTTTTTGACAGAATCTTGGATTTGAACAAACGACTTCAACAAAACTGCAGTTGGATTAAAAATGAAGGTGTGTGTGTACTTTTTTTAAACTTTTTTTTTTTGTAGATTAATCCCGTCTGCTTCCTGTCATCTGATCTTTATTGAAACCTTTTCATGATTGTCCCTCAGCTTGGACTCACGAGATGGAAAATCGTTTGCCTAGTTTGCCTAGTCCAGCCGCGGAGCTAATCTCCTCCGATAACTGAGGATAACTCCTCCTCCTCTTCCTCATCCCCCCCCCCGCCCCCGCCTCCCATCCCAACTCCTCCACCGTGGCTTGGTGGACCTGATTTGTAGTTGTGCACACAGAAGGCATTAAAGCCCGGCCCCCACAAGCCCCCTCTGATACGGGAGAGTTCATTAGAGATGTGCCTTTGATGGGCAGCCTTTTCATGTGACTACCGTTTTTTTTTTCAAATACCTTGATGTCGAAGCTTAGGAAGGCATTGTGCAGTAAAGCCCTCCTTTTGATGCGACTTATTTAGATCTGCATAGTAAATCAGGTGGGGGGGGGGCAGCGGTAAATAACCAGCCAACAGATGGAAGCAAGCAGATAAGGCGGCGGCGAACAATCGCATTTGTATTTTGTTATGATGTTGACAGCAGCTAAAATTCACTAATCTGGAGCAGCTGATCTGCATTTCAAAGAAATCTCATTTAGCAGCGGGGAGGATAAAGTTCCCCTCATTGTGTCTATTTTATTGCATTCTTCGCTAATTTATCTGCCCACAGATTTAACGTGCGGGAGCCGGCGTCCACGCGTTGCATAGGGGGGGTCTTAAATACTGTGAAAGCGGTTAAGTCTAGACTGTGAGCTGAGGGTAATTACACGTCTGACCATGAATAGAATGAGTTTGAAGACTCCTCTTTCTTCAGGCGGGCCTGAATTGCTTGACTAACGCTGATAAGAAGCGTTTGGTTCCTACAGAAATATTGCCAGTGACTTGCCCACTGCAACCCCCCCCCCCCAAACCACTCACCCACCCCTCTCAATCCAAACGCCGAGGATGGTATTTACTTTTAAGATAAAGTTATTGCGTACAATAATCTGACTTGTTAGCATAATGTCCTCTTTCATGGCGGGACACTCCTTCTTCTGCCGCGTGGAGGTATTTGTGGTCCCGCGTCTTAAATAGTTTATCTTGACTTAGCCGCCCGAGCTCTTTATGTAAATATCAGCCTATAGCATTATTAGGCCTTCATGAATACTTCAATGCATATGACATATTTATAAGTTGATAGAATTTACCGGCGCTTTTGTATTTGGCATAAAGGTATGTGTGGTATTTGTAAATCCCCACCAATTGGAGGTCATGCAGACTAATAACATTCCTAATGCTGTTCCAGTGAATAAAATATGATGTGTTCACAGCCCGGAGGTTCAGGCAGAACAACTTATTGGAAGCAAACGGGGAATAAAGTTGAAATTGAAAATATATTTAAAATGATTTCGGACTTTTTCATTCGTCCCGTGCATTGAGGCCCTTCGTCTAGTCGTCAGTACGGAATTACGCTTTAATTACAAGATATAACTGCATCCTGAACCTTTTCCTGTCAGCTCTCCATCCAGTCACTCAGTTGCCCCCCCCCCGCCCCCCACCTCACCTCGCTCCGCAATATTTTCCACCAAGTCTTTTGCAGTGAAAAATTACAGCAGTCGGCATGTTTTGTTTTCAGAGGGCTTTCCATACAGTTTAGAAACCGCATTCGCCCGGATCCAGTCGTCGCTGGTTGCCCGTAGGTGTCATTGGAATTCCGGCAGAGTAAATAAGAAAAAACAACCAAAAAACTACTTGTCTGCCCCCAGTTGGGTAAAGTTTGCCTACTAAAACCTCTAAATGTGATACATGTACAGTAAAATGTGCAGGAAGCGATTCATACCTGCAAAAAACAAAACAAAACGGGAGTGGAACTCTCTGGGCTACTTGTCTGCCCCCAGCTGGGTAAAGTTTGCCTACTAAAACCTCTAAATGTGATGCATGTGCAGTAAAATGTGTAGGAGGCGATTCATACCCGCAAAAAAACCCAAAAATCATCAATCATCCTATTGGACCTACGTGAGAAATCAATGGTGTTGGGTTAACGCGGTGATTTAGTCTGCGTTGAGAGCTCCAGCCTTCCAGCGTTGGGTGGGTAGAGGTGGGAGGGTGGGTGGCTTGTAATATACTGTATGTTGCCTGTTTGTGCATGCACACACACACACTCACACACACACATTCTCCAAATCCAGGTGTACTTTGTTGTTCTAAACTTCACTGCTTATGCAAGACACCGGCTAGCCCGCACACGTCCGCGGTGGGACTGGATGTGCCGAGGAGACGCAAAAAGAGATCGACGTTTAATGACTGGAGGTGGACTAATGGTCTCCTTGCTTGTTCTACCCCCCCACCCCCACCCCACTCCCACCCCCTCACCACCCAACCTCCCTTTCCCCTCAGATAGCTGACTCCGCCGGATTCCTTCCTCTCCCGTGACGGACAACAGCAAGTTCTCTCCCTCAGGGTGAGTATTTGAACACAGCCCCTTCATGTCCATCTGTCAGACGATCCTCGACCTTGGTGGGGGGGGCGATTAGAGCAGCATTAGCAGCGTCTTTTTCAAGGATCAGCGCTAAAACGAACAATACCCTACAGCGTCTTCTTAAGAACATCCGTCGGTCCAAGTCAAACTTTCCAACAAGACACAGACGCGGGTTTGTTGGGTTGTTAGCCACGGTTGTGTTTTGGCGATCGCTCCAGCTCGTCCAGGTCAAGGAGGTCCCGCCCCCCCCTCACCCACCTCGCCATCCCAACCCTGCTCCAACCTAACAAATCTTCATCTTGTACACCTTGATAGAATTCCCCCTCCACTGGGCAACCATTCAGTTGTGCCTGTTTGGTTTTCACACCCCAAGGATTTTCAATCTACTCCAACTTAGAAGTTATGATATGCGTTATAGCGGACAAACGCGGGTGTATCATCAGTTTGAAAACTACTTTCTATACGTCTTTATTGAGGTTTGTAGAAAATAACCCGAGCGGGGTTACTTTAGCCTTTCGTACATTAATCTTTTAGACCCCACAGGAGGCATATATGCACCGTTTTTCTCTGAAACGCTCATATTTTAAACACTCCAACCTCATTTTTTCTCTCCAGGATGAAATATGCCCAATCGGCACCCGTAGAAAAAAGCAGACGACAAGCAGCTTGAAGTTCAAAGTGGTAAGTGGAGGCATTTGTGACATTCTTTGCGTGCATGCGGTGCTTTTTTTTAATTTTTAACCCACAGATTAATGTTCCCGCAGTAAAACAACACAATCCTGGGTACAGGAATGACAAAACAGTTGAGCCAGGTGTGAGGAAAGAAGTCTAGTTGGAAAGTATTTTGTTTTAAGTAAAATTCATCAGTCAAGGGCTGTTACAGTGAAATGCCAACATTTAAAAAGTTGTTTGGATATGAGAGAGTCAGGCATGTTTCCCGGAATAACACAGACGATTTTTTTACACAGTTTTCATCTAACTATTAAATGTTAAACACTTGTGAATGGAATCCAGGTGTGATATCGGATATCATCAGTTCCTATCCAATGAAGTGACATTTGTTTGTATACTCATATTTTTGTTGCTTTGAGGGGTTGTGTTGGGTCAAACGAGTATCATGGTTGCGAAAGCGGTGATTTCCTACAGGTTGGGGGCGACCTTTGTGGTATGCATCATTTAAATACATCTGCAGTGACTTCATGAGGTAGCTGATTTTATTCCTGCTTAGAATTTTCTGGTTGGGTTTATTTAAATAGTACCCCTTTCTCTCTCCCGCCCCACCCTGACCTGAAAGATAAAATTTCACGACCCCGTTGTGAAGCCGAGCCTTTGAGGTATAGATATGGTTAAAGCATATCGGAGACACCTTCCCAAGAGTTCCAGATTTCCTTTCCCACCTTAAAGAGATTTTTAGTATCGGATCCTAATTTCTCTAACTTTCATTTAAATCCTCAAAGATGAACTTTTTACGTATCTGCTGGCCTTAAAAAGTTGTAATCGTTGCAAAGAAAAAGTGCGGACTTCCGCTTTAGACGTACGTATAAAATCCACAGCGATTAAGTCTATCTTTAAAGAGGTAGAGGTTCGGGCTTCTCAGTGGGAAATTGATTTCTTGTCGTAGATCACAGACCTCGTCATTCTACTTCCAGTCTTCAAACGCTTTCTGACCGTTCTCCGTGGGAGTGGGCGAACAGCGGGAACCTCCACGGGTCTTTACCCAGGGCGCTGGGGGCAGCCGAGGGGGTGGCAGCAGAAATCAAAGGGACGGGGAATCGTTCCCCCCAGCGCGGTCCCCTTTTGTCTGCCTGATTTGGGATTGGTGGAGAAGGTGAAAACCGTGGGGGTGGATGGAGATCCCCCCCCTACCCCTACCCTAATCTTTATCCTCCATTAACCCCAGTGCTCCTTGAGATCAGGGCCACTGGTCAATCCCCCATTCACCGCCGCATGGAATATTTTAAAGTTAAAAACCCTGGTTTAACAAAAAAAAAGTCTTACTCATCAAAGGTTCCCTCTCTTCCTTCCCTTTCCCTCTCGCTCTCCATGCACACTTCCCTCTTGTGGCACGCTGCTTTAACTCCACACTTCGGCACAGGAAGTTCAAAGTTCCCCAACTTCCTGTGTTCTGATTTAACGATGCTTGAAGGTTGACTGAGTGGACGGACCGACGACGTCCCGCCATTCACCAAATCCCTCTATCTCATTTCGGATTAACATCTTTAAAGGAAATATTTTAAATGAGCGTTCCCGATATTTTTCTTACTTCCTGCTTAACTTAATCCTGAATTCACTCCACATCTACAAACGTCAGCTGTCCTTTTAGACGTGTTTATGGCGTGAAAACGAAACCACCGACCGATAAAAAGAAGGGAAAAATAAACGAGGGAGACTATGATGAAGGCTTGAGGACAGAGAGAACGCCGAGAGAGTGTTTGTCCAGAGTTGACAGTTTCCATGAGAACCTACTGATCCTCCTGGCTTCACCTCATTCTTTCACTGTTTATCTTTTACGCAATTATTGTTTGAAACACTGGATCCTCATGATCCATCCTCATCAGAGTTGGGGGGGCGTCCACTTACTTTGGGGCTCAATCTATAGACTCCTCACACCAAAGATGACCGATAAGTCCAGAAACGACTGATTGCGAGCGTTCGCCACCTTCGTTTTTTTTTCGACTGAACGAGTTGGAATTCAGAGTTTTGTGTGTTATTCTTCCCCCCCGATTTAATTGGAGAAGCCTTTCGGGGGCGGAAGCTGGGGGGCTCTTGTGGCATCTCTCCAAGAGCCTGAGATTATTGTGAAATCCAACCCGGGGCAGGTATGACATCAGAGCGGCCTGACACCGGTTTGAACTCCTCATTTCAGGTGGGAAGAATTACCAATGGCTTCGCTGGCAGGTGATCGTGTCCAATGAATCGGTCGCACACGGTCGCACATTCTTCCCCCCGCCGTCTAAATGCTGATTGTCTTGACAGATTGAACTCTTGTGTTATCACCAAACTGTCAAGAGGCCTCATTTTTTAGCCGGCACACGTAGCGCACAGTTTATGTTAGCCTTTCGCCGTCCAACATCACCACTGACAGAAACCCAAATCTGCAATTTTTTTAACCCGCCGATGATCCGTCGAGATGTTTACAAAATAAAAGCATTGCGTTAATACAGTCACATATGGAATATCGGTTTCTGGGAAACACATCTTTTGCATTCCTGGGAACGATGGGATTGGGTTTCTGTTGTTTTATTTCCAGAGTGTGACTCAGAAAACGATCAAGCAGAGCACCGAGGCGCTGATATATCTATTTTTTCCGTCTAAATTGTTGTAAATTCAATCTAGTCTTTCCTATGAACGAGAAACGTCTCGGATAAAGGGGAAAATTTACTCGTTACTTTTTATTTTCATCTTGAAAATGTGACTTTTTCCACAGATATTCATTGAAGGTAAATTCCAAGGAGTGGCCAAAAACTTCCTGAATGGCCGTAAAGGTGCATCTTATCTTTATCGTGCGTGCGTCTTCAATGAAATGCACCTGTTGTGGATTCATTTTGAATATTTTGTGCTTGTCGCGTTGAAATCAACTTTATAAAAGGGAAAACTTTTAACTTCCTGTGACGAAATAAGATGCAAATGTTGGTAAATTACATGATTTGTTCTGTCCGAATCTCAGAATCTGA
This sequence comes from Antennarius maculatus, assembly GCA_013358685.1. Taxonomy (NCBI): domain Eukaryota; kingdom Metazoa; phylum Chordata; class Actinopteri; order Lophiiformes; family Antennariidae; genus Antennarius; species Antennarius maculatus. The sequence continues at coordinate 2,130,130 of CM023627.1, read as the reverse complement.
CCTTAAAATAAAAAAATGTTGCTACCTGGTCAGGCTTGAAACGGTTGGAAATCTGTGTGACACACACACACACACACACACACACACACACACACACACACACACACACACACACACACACACACACACACAGCATGCTGGATTTGGGTCACAGAGCTGACAGACAGTGGAATGTGAATGTGTGTATGTTGACAAACTCCACTGCACTCTGAATGGGGTTTGTGATTACACCTCATCATGCGTGCTGTACCGGTCCTATCCCCGGCCCCCCATCCTTCTCCCTCTCTCTCTCTTTCTCTCCCCCCTCCCTCTCTCGCCACAATGCCTCATGGGCAATCATGTGGTCACACTACCTGACTCCTCGCTGCTCAGGAGTGCAGTTGACAAAAACAGCCCGAGGCCCTTCATGTGGAAAAGATTCAGTCGGCACACAGCATACACTCCCCCCACCACCTCACCTCCCTCCCCACTTTTCTCCTTCTGTCCTGCCACACCACTCCTCACTTTCTCCCACCAAACAACCAAAGCCTTTTTCCTTTCCTCTGCTCACCTGTGAAGCAAAACGTCTGTTTGCGTATGCGTGCGACGGCGGCGCGTTTTTCACCGATCCTTCCCTTTCGCCTCCCGCAACTCTGTCAGTCGAGCTGCTCTCCTCATGTCATGTAACACAAAGCCAGCGGTCAGCCAGCTCCCAGCTGTCAGTCAGCTTCGTGGTCCTGGTGGTCCTGGCCCGTCGAGCTGCTCACCTGCCTTTATTGGACAAGACCTGCTCCACACTACCCAGGCAGAACAGCTTGTCTGCCTCGCTTTTCTCCCCCGCACTCGTTCGCTTTGTTATTGTCCATTTCTATCACTCATTCCATCCATCTCCTGCACACCCCCTGTTATTTTTTCCCTACCTCCATCGCCCATTCCTCTCCCTCTTGTCCGGATTGATTTTATTTTCTCACTTCCATTTTTGTTTCTGATCATCTTCCCTTTCTCCCGCCGTCATCGTTGGTCTTGTCATCGTCTACTCATGTTTTTAACATCGTCGGTCTCAAAGTTTTTAACGTTCACCGAAAGCTTCGTGTTGTCGACAAATTAACTTCACGTGCACGTAAACAGACACGCATACGTCAATTGGATGGCGCCAAAGATATCTGCTACGTCGAGGTGAGGTGGAGGCGGCGGGAAGATGCCTCCTGTGACTCAGGAGTTCCACAAGTTTGAATGTTTTTTGAGGAGGATGCCCTCTATAAAGTTGGCTCAGAGGCCCTGCAGTTATATTTTCGGTCTGCGATACACACCAAAACGAAAACTTTCTAACATGAAGGATGCTTATTTTTTGCCCTGGAAGCCCTACTTAATAACCAGATAGCTTTCACAGATGTTCAGAAAAAAAGTCTTTTAAGAAAAGTTATTAACTTACGCACAGGCATAGTTAATCGTGATCACTTTGCTTTTTGAAAAAATTCACGGTCTCTTTCGTCTGAACTGAATTCCACTTTTCTTTTCAGAAGTTTCTTACAAGCCGGCGTCAGTCAGTCCAATTCAAACGACCTTTTTTTTTATTCTTGGCATGACTTATTAGCCGGCCTACTTAGCATATCGGTTAAATGCGAGGAACGACTCTTTGTGGCCGCGACCTTTTTCAGACTGCCGTCTGCTGAATGATCCCTTAGTTTTGGGGCGCTCGCGAGGCTCTAGAGCCGAGAACGCCTGCATTCTTACTTCCACCTGGTTTTATATAAACTCCCTTGTATTCGCCGTGGTCCCATTCTGCTCCATAAAGTGGTATAGGTGACATGGTAATACATTCGCATTGTGCCGGGTGATAAATACCCTCCAGGTCTGCCTCACTCTGCTGGTTCCCAATGTGTCCGAACAGCGCCGGCATTGTCAAAGACACGGGGGTCATTCAGAACTCAGCCTCCCTCCCCTTCCGCCTTTTGTCGAATATTTCTGCGCGGGTGATAGCTTTCTCATTTATTTAGTGAATAGTCAGCGGGTGAAGAAGAAGAAGAAGAAGAAGAAGAAAAAAGACTTTTACATTATGGAAATGATGGAATGGGTTATAATCTCCCACATATTCATCACGGCAGACATTGGACCCCTTGTGATACCGTCCTCCATTTGGCTATTGTTCCGCTTCTCTTTCCCCTCAATGGGCGAAGCAGGCTTTAATCCTGTCTCCTTTTTTTGGAATGACAATGTTTACCAGCTATCATTCAATAAGGAGTCAGGAGCGTGACACACATCCCTCAGTCGGCACAGGATGGGTGAATGCGCCTGCAGCAGATACAGGAAAAAAAAAGAAAAGGAACAGGCATTGTTAGGCCAGCGCGAGTCGTACCCCGTCTGCAAAAACCCGCTAAAACTTTTCACCTGACTTGCATATATTCACCGTGTGCATTATAGTTGCAGAACAAGACACCCCCCCCCCTCCCCAGAACAGGCCTTTGGAGTTCACCCGACCGTGCAACGAACTCTCAAACTTCATTTCTGGCAGCGCTTTTCATGCAAAACCAGCAGCCCAAAGTGAAACAACACTGACATGGCGATGCTGGGTAATTATTACCTGTAAGTAGGGATTAGGGCTGCGCATGTTGACAGTAAATTGGCTCTTAGAGCATGTGCTTAACACACCTTTGTGTGTCTCGGATGCATTCTTGCAAAAAAAAAAAAAGGTGAAGGCATCCCTTCACATCCCTCCCCCCATAGTACAGTTCACATGTAAATATGTATTTTCAAAGGATGCACGAGTGAAAAGAAGGACATGTAGGGAAGCTAAGATGCCAGCAAGACTTTATCTCACCCCCCCTCCTAATTGTTTTCCCTTCAAAGTCCTGACAACATTGGGGGATTAGTACCATAGCTGCCAACAATCAGAGCGGAATAGAATAGTGTTTCTACTATTGTGTCATGTACCCCCCACCACAACCGTACCCCACCCCACGCTATGCTACGCTAGTCTTACCTCCTGCACGTCTTGCCTGATTGGAAAAAAAAAAGGAAAAAACAATCGACCCCCCCCCCACCACCACCACCACCCAAATCCTGACATGCAGTCAGTTAAATGGTTTGTAAGACGTTTAATTACCAAATGGTATAATCGTTATTCATCTCATCATTAGATGTATGATATTAAGTGAATTGCGTCCCCTGGGCCCCCCCCCCCTCCCATCCACGTTTCACAGATCAATAGATTTAGATGAAGCTTGAAGGGGGTGGTGGGCAGTTAAAAACACTTGATTGGGACACATGTCTAGTTGTGTGTGTGTGTGCGTGTATGTGTGTGTGCGTGTGTGTGCGCGTGTCGCGATGCACGGCGGCGATAGCCGCTCATTTATTTACGCAATTAGCTTTTATATAGGTTTAATTATGCTCATTTCCAGGAAAGACGGGCGCGTCACTTCTTTAATGGATTGGCGGCTCATGTGGTTTATTTTGATAGTGAAAGGACGTGAAACAATGGGCAAGGTTACGGCAAACCATGCACACACTTCCCATCGGCGGAATGCTCGTGTTTGCACTTTGAGACACTTTGTTAGCATGGTGCATTGTTGGAAAAATCACTGCGGCGACTGCTAATGCGAGTGTGTTGTTGCACCGTTCAGGCCCCTGGTGGTCCTGCAGCTTGATATCGCCTGTATTCCCAATGTGAATATGGCTGAGTGGCGATCGGGGACTCCAGCTGCTATTCAGTGCAGCCGGCACTACCGGTCCGAGTTAATTGTCCATTATCTACTATTATCTAAGCTATACCCCCCCCCAACTCTCTCTCTCCCCCCTCCCACTCTCTTTTATACTCCCTCACTCATGATTCTAGCCATCACCACCCCGTTCCACTCGCTTCAATATGCTGCACCCATTTTTTTTTTTTTTGTTCTTCCCACTCGAGCAACCTCATTCCAGTGTCGGAGCCAAGTCCCGGCAACCGAGTTCAAACAGTAATAACCATTCCCTTTGTTCCTGAGGTACCTCAAACATCACATTTCTGCTCTTATTTCTCCCAGGATGCACTGGTGTCAAAACGTTCCCACCCGGATTTGAAGATGATTTCTTTCGGAAAAGATGCAAAAGTGCGTCAACGCTCGCTGCAACGCGTGAAAAGACAAGTTTGTCATCAGCCAATCGATCGATCAATCGATCCCCTGATGTGTTTGAGGAGTCCTCAGAATTTTCACTTGATGGCACTGTTTTCCTTTTTGCTTCAGCTGAAGCAACAGGGTATGTTTTATGTATGCCGGGCACAACGGCTGTGCCACAGATATGTGCACCCCCCCCCCCTTCTGTCCCTATGGGCACCTGGAAACGGCGATAAAAAAAAGCGCTATACAATTTTGAAAAAAAAAAAAAATTACACTTCATCGGCACGGTTACCGCGCCGTCGTCCATTAATATTTTGTGTTTTTTGAGATATTTTTATTCTCCTACTTTTTATTCTGTTTTCCGCATCTTAGATTTTGCGCCGTCTCGTAAAAATGGCACGTATTTTTTAAAGATTCTGTCATTATTCAGCCTTTTAAAATTAATTAAATTCCATTCCCTCCTGTGCTTCCAGGCATTGCTTTAATAATTGCATCAACAAGATTATACATACTATAAAGCCTGGAGTGTTCCAGCAGCTCATGTTAATCCACTCCTTCCTCTCATCTACGACTTGATATAGTCTGATCCTCACCTGCATTTAGTCTGCGGATAATAGACCTCACGCAGTCGGTCATGCATTTTAAAAGGTTGTAATTTTAGTTTAGAAATAAATAAAAGTGTAAAGATGAACTCAAATGGACAATTGGTCATCCTCCGTCCATTACCTCTGCTTCCTGCAGGCGTCGGAGGCGTGTGGGGGGTGCGGGTGTGTGGGGGTCGGGCGTGTAATCAGAGTTTAAATAGGCGTTGGATGGATGGATTTGAGGTGCGGCGCGTTGGGGATGAAGATCATATTAAGTGTGATGGCTCAGCATTAGGAAGCGTTGGTCCGCTGGCCGCCGCGCCTGTAAAGACGCAATTCATCACGGAGAAAAATAACCGCGGCTTGTATTTCAGCATCGTGGCGCATCATAAATAAAGGTGCGCCACGTTTATAATTGAGACCCCAGCGTTGGGTTGATGGTGGTGGTGGGGGGGGGAACCAGGCTGGAGATGAGAAATGGAAATCTGTGTACTGGTAAATAGATAATCACACAAAAGTAATTGAGGTTTTCAAACCCCAATCTAAGCTGCCAGCGTGAGCTCGTTTGCATGTTAATCACGTTGGTGATTTCCCTTCATCACAGGGAAGTCCGCGCGCACTTCCATAACCAGCTTTTAATTGCATTTAAAATGTCACAGAGGTGGAACACATGTAATTTAGCCAGAACTGTGTCCAAATTAATGGGTACCACTGAGACGCTCCATTGGACAGGGTTGGAAATGAGAGAGGCCGTCCATTGTTTGGGTCTTTATTAGAGATGCCTCGGCGTTACCGGGGTCGCCACCGCGATAACGTCATCCCCGTTCCCTGAAGAGTGTGTCAAGATGAAGAGATGGAATCCTGACAAAGCGACGCAGATGCGGAGTTCTTTCCGTGAGTTGAAGAAAAAACAAAAAAAAATTAACGTTTAATAAAGAAAAGAAAAGGTGGAAGAGGAAAACATCAAAGAAAGAAAGAGAGAGAGGGAGAAGTGTTCGGGGTTTGAAACGGAAAAAAAAAAAAGAACGAGGGGGGACGCTTGATTTCCTTTCATCACCAGGTGTTCTCCTTGCGCGTAAATGACCGAGATGATGTTTCCATAACGGTTTTAGGACCCTCCGGAGAGGGGCGACCTGCAAAATAGACCTATTTAATTTTTCATAGCGGAGGGCCATCAGGAGCAATAAGCCAATATGCCTTCTTCTTCTTCTCTCCCACCCCCCCACCTCCATTCATTTCCAGATGCCTTCGCTGTGTCGAAGCCCCCCCCATCCATCTTTTTTTTTTTTTCCAAAAAAGAAAGTTCTGTCGAGACCTACATGAAAGGAAGGAAAGGAAGGAACTGTTGAAATGTTAATTTTACCATCTGCTGTCGAGGCCTGCTACTTTTTTCTATGCCCATGCGTGTGTGTGTGTGTGTGTGTGTGTGTGTGTGTGTGTGTGTGTGTGTGTGTGTGTGTGTGTGTGTGTGTGTGCGTGTGTGTGTACAATGTCTTTTTTTTTTCCCTGTCTCCTTAATTCCCAGTAGTTCTGTTCTGTTTCATGAATGCGCTGCTATTTTGGCTGTTTGAAGTCACGGGGTCTCGGCGAGCGTTGGCTTTGACTGGCTGGAAAACGCAACGCCACATGGCAGGATGGTGGAGGCTGTCCATTAGCTTTCCTGTTTAAAAGCCCCCCGGTCCCTCCCGGTAACCCTGTTTCTTCCACCAGTCCCCAGGCTCCAGTTATGCTTCCATGCCCACCTCCAGTACCGTCTGTCAGTCCGTTTTGCTGACTTCAGCGTGCCCTCGCTCGCTCTCCTTCCGGATTGCGCTCCTCTTCAGGGACCTATTTAGTCTGTTTATCTTAATGCTGAGGATTTTAATCACTCGTTTACAAGACCCCCAGCTCCTTTATCTAATCATAGTGCCCCCCCCCTTCCCACCTCTCAGCACACATTATTGTTAGTTTTTCCTGTAAGCTCAATAAACCCCAAGCAAATTCAAGACAAAAATGAAATTCTTTGACAACTTGTGTTTCTCCATCTCCATCCATTTCTTACTTGGTTTTTTTTTAACATACTGTCTTCTCATCACAAAAGTTGACACTTTTAAAAGCAAAAAAAAAAAGTATATTGCCAAGTTTACTGTGAAGATTTTTGCCAAATGGATAGATTCCATTGTGAGATTTGATAGTTGGCAATTAGGGTGAGACATCCTGTGTGCAGAGTTGCTTAGCATTTTCCTTGGCCGGGACCGGATTGTTTAGTCTGCTCTCATTGTGAGCTGTTTCTGAGCTGCAGTTGACGGTTGTTTGCAGAGTGCTGGGGGAAAATGTGAGAGGGGCCAGTGCCTTTCTCTATTTATTTATTTTCCCCGTCCTTGGAGCTGGAATCTGATTTGTGTTCATGTTTCTCTATTCTCTCTGAACGGTTTTTAAGTGTGGCTGCTGAAATCTAGACTCTGTATGACCTCACTGCGCGGCCTGTGTTTCATTAATGACCAGCCCTGTGGTTTGGGGAGAGGAATATTTTTCATATGACACCGCCTTGCATTAGTGCGGAGCAGCAGCAGCTGCACAACCACAAAACCATCCAATTTTGTGGCTTTGAAAGGTGTGAAAAGTTCAGCTCCCTATAGCAAGCATTGCATTTATAATTACGCTTGGCGTATGCAAGGGTTGGTGTGTATGTGTCAAGGAACGGAACTACCCAAGACTTGTAAAAAAAAAAAAAAAGAAAAGAAAAGTCACCTGCTAATGAAACATTTGTCTTTCATTCTCCTTGGCAACTTATTAAGTAAACAGATGCATTTCAGAGTTTTACACGCTTGAGGGGCTTCGCCTTGGAGAAGCAAGAAAGAGCGACTGCATTTGACAGCAGGATTCCTTTTCTAACATATATATTTACTCATATATTTAGACGTTAGAATCCATAAAACAAGCAAGACTTTTTCCTTTCTTCAAGTGCCACATCTGGACTGAGAGGTACTTCTTTCGCGGATTGATTGTTTTCCCAGACTTTGCTGGAAGCGACTCTTCGTGAAGCCACGCAATTGACTAAGAAGCGTACAACAATTCACAGACACACGTCTCCAGCCTCTACACCCCTCCCCTTATGAAAAAAAAAAAGAAAAAGCCCAGACACTAGACCACTGTAACTGTTTTGTACCTTGCAGGATATCAAATAACCAAAAGGAAACCCCAGATTTGTCCCTTCCCCAAAAAAACAAGGAGCCCTTGTCTTGCCGCCCTTCTCTTCACTTTGCATTTAAACCCAACGGTACGGTCAACGCAACACAACAAATACAACTTGTTAAACAGGTAAAATAGCAAGCGTTCCAATCCGAATCACTATGGGGTGGCCCCTGTAGTCCAGGCAGTGCTAAGAATTGGCATCTTGAAGGCAGAGGGTGGAACAAGGAGGAGATTGAGGTTAGTCACCGAGGCTCAGAGAGAGTGAACAAAGAAGATTACCTAATAGTCCTGCTATGTGTTTGGAGTGGAGCCTGCTGTTTGTTTGGGGAGGTTTGGGCTTGGATGTGCAGGGAGATGCCTCGCAGGCATCCGACGGGTACTTCCAAGTCGTCACAAAACGTCCCCATCGCCATCCGTTTGGCTGACGTCGACCGACTCTGACGAGGGCAAAAGACAACCCTGGGAGAAAGTTAATGATGCCTCCCAAATTTGCAAATGTTGCCTGTGAGTTCAATTGGGTGCAATTTGCCCAAATTTAAAAGTCACATCAAGCCAAGTTTGACAACTTGACAACCCGGCTCGAGCTCCACGCGCCATACTCGGGTGCCTCGTTTGTTGTTCGATCGCTAATGAGTCTGTTTCCCCCGGCTTGTGTTTGTTTGTAAGTAGCACCTTTGCACGTCAACGCTAAGAATAACGTTGTATACGGCGATTACGACGGAAACTAATTCACAGTTGTGGCACAAATGTCGTGAACTTGGTGCGGAAGCAGTTAATTACATCCAAGGAGTGCGTGAGACAAACAAAAACAGCAAGTTATTAAGTTTGATCTTCTGACAGAAAACAAACTTATGCTGGCCTCTTTATAAAGAAACACAACATAATTTATATCTTCTGCTAACTAGAGGTAACTGTTGATGAATTTCTTTCTCGTAATTGCTGCAACTTGCAGTCGCCCATCCCCCTGAGATTCTTGAACAAACAGTTTCAACTCCCTGATTCTCTGAAATCCCCGCCAGCCGTTTCTGTTTTGACAAATTGTACATCTAGTCCTATTTTCAAAGTCATCAGCAATCGCTTTTTTTTTTTTTTACCACTCAGAGCAGCGAACACGGACAGCTTTTAAAGGTAGCGAGTATGTCTGATAAGTGGCTCAATCCTTGTACTAAAGCATTTTTTACTGAGGGTTTAATAGCTACTGTATAATGAATTATAATGTATTCTCTCCAATTGCAAATGTCCTCTAATACAGCCCTTCTGTTGGAGCAAAAAAAAAAAAAAGTCCGTCTGAATGTTATTGTGACCAGCTTTTATAGAATACAAATCAATTGCATGATTTTTAAGTACTTAGACTCGTACTTTTGTTGCGGATTTCTCTCAATGTCAAATGGAAACGGCGCTTGCGTTTTCTGCGACGACCAACTAATTTAGAGTAGACATCATGGTCAGTTCCAAGTCAACTGTATGTTTTATTGTAAAATACAAACTGCTCATCTGAACATTTCAGCCTAGTTTGAGCTCATTGAAAAGCAATAGGCTTATGAGTCATCGCGCTGTTCCAATTTAATGGAACATACCTTTCAATGACAGCGTGCACCGGCACACCATCAAAGTGAAACTCCCAAAGTTCCGCTTAACTTGTTGCTGAAATAGTTTCTCGTTTTCAAGAAAATTGCGGTGCGCCGAGCCCGGAGAAGTGTATCAGGGGATCTTCCCTGAAGGAAAAATTGCCACTTGCATACTTGTCTTGGACACATAGTGAAGTCTTCGCCCACTCCAGGGGAACATGTGCTGTTTAGGAAGATATAAAGGAGTAATTTTATTACTTGGTACATCTCCTCTCTGAAGCCATTTCATTTCTCCTTTCAGCCTCCACAGAAGCCTTTATTTGATCTCATATTCCGGAGTTGTGGCCGCCTCAAACCGGTCGGACTCCGTTTATTTTCATTTGGAAAACACATTTAGCGTTTGGAGGATGGAAGCGGACTCCTGATGGGGAAAAGACCGAGGCGATGTTAATGTCCTCCTCCTGCGGTGGTGGTGGGGGGGGAATATCCACTGGCCAGACTTAATAATTTGTTCCTGTGGCTTCTTTTGTGTAATCAAGAGAAATCTCGTCCAATTGGAGTCTTTTCCAGGTCACAAATATTTCCTTGCAAATGAGTGTTAACTTTGAATGCGTGCAGTGAAAGTGATACAGCTGGATACCCTTTGCTTTCTGCTTTGAAACTGCAGATCTTTGGAAAAGTGTGCCGTTTATTGGGTAGCCCACTTAGACAGGCCAGCTGTAGCCGGTCATTTGAGAGGAAGACGTTCTCATAAACTCTTTTAAGTGGGCATAACACCCAAAATTAACCCCCCCCCCCGATATCCTGACGCCCATCCTGAGACTCTACATCTCTGAATAATGACTAAATCCTGAACTGATGCAGCTGTTTGTGCCCAGATCTTGTCCAAAAGAGTTGTTTCGGAGCTCTGGTAGTCTCACTCACCTAAAAAGTTCCTTCTCTACATCTTGCCTGTCTCAGTTTCTTTTTTGTGAGTGGGAGTGGGGGGGTGGGGGGTATCACAGCCTCCACTGGGCTCAGTTCCACACAGTGAATTACCTCCAGATGTAATTCCTACCCCCCCCCCCTTCCCGCCCTTCGCCCTCAAATTAGTGGCTAGTAAAAATTAGGTTTGAATTAGCTGTGGTGCGGAGAAGAAGAGTTTGAAGTATCCATAAAAATGAGTTTATCATTCTTTCTTGGGACGCAGTTTTTCTAAAATAATTCGCTTTTTGGGGTGTTGGGCGTTTTTAGTCATGGATGGATCGCCACCAGGACAGAGACGATTTCCCCAAACTTCCTTTATGCCGGAAGTCTTCGTCTTTGCATTCGTGGGATACCTCAGATCTTTTTCGCCCGTTGTTGTTGTTGCACAGCGTTTACAGGTGTTGTTCTCCTTTGACAACCACTGGAGCTTGTCTTGCTTCCAGTCAAGTGTGTCTTCAACGGTCTTGGGAACGACCGTATCTTTGGCAGAGTCCTGCCATCCCGAGACGGTCCGGATCATTTTCATAAATGGGGGATTTAGACGAATCTCCAACAGGAAGTTCGAAAGCGTGAAAAGACTGTAGTATCTCCTTTTTTTTCAAGCCTCTCCTTCATCTTAATAACACGACTAGGAACATTAAAAACCAGAGTCTCAGTAGCGCATACTTTCCTCTACGAAAGACTGCCCTAACTGTATGATAATATCTACCGCTGTGAGAAAAGGGAAGTCGTCCTCCGTGCTCGACTCTTTTCATCTTATTCCAATCTGCTGTATAACAGGTAAACTGCTGTGAGCCGCGCTTGCTTGTTTAAATTTAACCGGCTCGGCCGAGGCCTTTGATTTCTGCAACTCGTTTAATTCAAATGCGCTTTTTGAAGAAAAAGAAAAGCCTTTTCTTCTTTTTTTTTATTTCAGGAGGTAGGCATTGGAGGCAGCTGTGGCGGTGGGAAAATAAAGAGTCGTATGAGGGCCAATTTAACCTCGAGCCTTGAGTGTCTTGTCACCAAGTCTAGCGGCGCCTTTGTTTTTTCGAGAGGTCTGGTCAGCTTGAACTGTCTGACTTCTGTCGTTTCGATCTCTTTTTTTATTTTTCATGCTGTAATGTATACTTTAATTCCCCCGCCCGCCTGCTGTCTGCGTGGCGGCGGCGGCAGAAGCAGCTGGAAGGGGGGGGGGGCGCAGGTATCATTAAGCCTTGGAGAGCCACTGGCGGAACGCCGCTGTGTGTTAGACGTGGCTCCTCGCGGCGCGTGTTGATATTTCCAGGTCCAGTGAACGTACAGACTGGTTTATTTTCAAAAGCGACCGGGTTCGGACCCCCCTCCCCCTTTTTCCACCCAACATCACCCCCCCATCCACCTCCCTGATGCCCTGATATTGAGTCAAGAAAGACTCTCTCAGGGATGTCCTGTTGGGCGTCTCGCCAAAGTGGAAGTCAGACTCCCGAGAGAAAGGCAGCGAGGCCCTCCATTCAAACACATCTTTATTTGTCTTTGTGCACACAAAACGCAGTCCTTATCCTTAATAAAGACGCGACTCACTCCCCCCCATAAAGGCACCAACCGCTCATCTAGAAACGTATATTTCCCGCAGCTTTTCCAGAGCAACAAATAAAATGTGTTATTGCGTTTGCATTCATCCGGCCTCCTCTTCTACATCCTTTCTCTGCCCTCATTTACGCCATGAAATGCATATGCAAATGCATTTGGACATTGTCATTATCAGCCACTTAATAGGTATTTCATTAGGGATTTTCTGAATGCGAGGCACAAGGCAAGTTGCCATGGATACCCACCGGTGCTTAAGTACAGTATATTAAAACGGTGCTGCCTTTCAGCCACTTATATAATAACCAGCCTGTAATGGTCTGTGCTCTTCTGGCCAGAGGCGACGCGTCATGTGATCAACATGACTTTTTTTTTTTGGTTTATTTATTTGTTTGTTTGTTTGTTTATTCATTGTGCTTGTGCAACATTTGCAGCCAACAGGAAGTGCATTATAGGTAAAGCTTTTGTGGGGATGCAGGGAAGTCAAACGGGGGGAACGTTATTAACGCTGTTTGAGCTTCGGCAAACAGTCGGGGGAAAAAAAAAAAAAAAAAAAAGTCGTTTTCTGCCTCCTCTATTTTTGTCTCTTTGTCTTTCGCGCTTCCATCCATTTGTGTTGTGTTTAAAAGGTCATGCATGCATTAATTTGAACTTTCATTTTTTTATCACAAGTTTTGTCGTTGAAGGGTTAATAGAGTTTGGAGGAGGGAGGTGGAGGGGGGGTCACGTGATGGAAGGCTGGACCAATCGTCGGTGTTCGGTACTGACATCAGGAAGCTCCTCGGTGACGGGCGCTTGACTTTGTCTAATGCCCCCGGGGGGCAACGCACTTCACCGGGGCTTTAATTGAAAATTAATAGTTAGAGCGCACGCACGCACGTGTGTGTGTGTGTGTGTGTGTGTGATAGTTCAGGGAGATGGGAAGCATCATCAGCCGTCGTCGTCATGTGCAGATCCGCCGCTCTACCCCTCCCTCCTCCCGCCCCGCTGCCAGTGTTAGTAACCAGCTGCTGCCACCATCACCCCTCCCCACGGTGCTCGCCATGCACCCCCCCACCACACACAGACACACACACACACTCACACACACCCCCCTGCTGCCACCGCATCAAGATGCTGGTAGGCCCGTTCGTCTCCGTTGACCTTGGCAGCAGAAAGCAGAGAGAAGAAGAGAATAAACACCTGAAGGGAGGGGGGCACACAGTTGTCACAGATGTGTAGGAATAGCCCCCCCGCCCCCCTTGTGAAGCGAGTGTTTTGAGGGGCCGGGGGCCTCTTGTTTGTCTTTTCCAGGGAGGCGCTCTGAGTAGTTTATTAAAGGGGTTGAAGGAGCCTCGAGCGCCGAGAGAGAAACGAGAAAAATTAGCGGCGTAATGCGGACGCTTAGAGCAATTAACAGCAGTTGTTTCATGTTAGCCCCCGTTTGCCTGCCCCCTTTTTCTTCCCTCGCTTTCCGCCCTCGCCCTCTGCCCCACGAGTTGTTTAGTGTTTACCTCCGACGCCAGAATGAAAGCGGTCTCCAAATAATGATATCACAAGACGGAAACACGCTCCAGCTGAGCCGGGGGTGTCGGGGGGGGGGTTTACACCTCCTAAATAAATCCATCATTCTTGCCCGGAGCGCAAAAAAGCACAAGTTTCTGCCCTCCCCGTAACCCCGTGTTGTGGCTTCCTGTACGCCTGCAAGTGCGTATAAATCTGAATTTAATTTGGGGGGGGGGTGGAAACTGAAGGGGGGGGGTGCGTCTGCCATACATTAGCAGCGTGTTTGTGTGTGATTCCTTTCTATGTGGCACAAAATTTAAACAAAAACACACCCCAACAAAGAGGAGCCCTCTTGTTTTAAACGTGGCCGAGAGAGAGAGAGAGCCGGTGGCAGATGGACCGGGCCCTCTGCATCTGCTGGGGGGGGGGGCAGGCTTTGTGCTTCCTTTCTCTCCTGGGGAAGACGGAGCCTTTCTTCTTGCCAGTAGATTCCTGTCTGTTGGAGCGACGGAGGAAAACATCTGTGGCATGCGAGAACGAGAGAGAAAGAGAGGAGGGGAATTAATAAAAACAGAAATGACAGAAAGGATTTGCAAACAGCATCAGAGATAATTGTTCCGGCTCGTTGCCCTGTTGTGTTGTTTACAGCTGTGGTGGGGTGGGGACACACACACACGTGTTGATCAGTCACATCCGGCGACTGCCGTTCCAATTCGGAGGAAAAAAAATGGAACTAGATGATCAGGAAAGAAAAAAAAAATAGACGTGTTAAACATTTGTACTGACACGTTTGGCTTTTTAGCGAGTGGTAAACCCAGATTTTTAATATTCTGACAGGAGGGGGGCTGTTTTGTTTTTTAATTAAAACCGTCACCAGTGTGTGTGTGTGTGTGTGTGTGTGTTTAAAGTTTGTCCAGGTGTGTGTCGGTCAAATCCTAGAATTAAAATCCTTAGAATTAAAATCCTTAGAATAAAAGTGGGTTTCATGTGAGGGTCTTTTTTTTCCTCCTGGGATGGGATGGGGGGGGGGCTCCTTGCATCTGAACCTTTGTGCCCCCCCTCCTCCTCCTCCTGTCACACTCGACTACAAAACACTTCTTCTGAACATCCCCCCCCATACACACACACAAACACACACACCATTCCTTTGCCGCTTCTCGCCACCCTCCGCCCCCTTCTCCCAGCTGCCCCCCCCCCTCCCCACACACACACCCACCCACCGATCAAGCCACTGGTTTTTTTGTGTACTATTGGTCCTCAGGCGTCAAAACAATCCAGCGGGGGCCGCGGCGACTCGTTTTAATTACGCGGTAACGGAGCGGCGGACCGGGCGGAGCTGCGCTCCCGGACGCGCGAAACGGAAACGCTTCTCCGGTGATGCTCCTGACGGAACCGGCTGGTTCCTCCACTTTTTTTAATCTTCTTTTTACACCACTTTTGACTCTCCATGGGACCCCCCCCCCCCCACACACACACACAAACACACACTCCACATCCCGTGATTTACTCTGAGAATACTTCTTCAAATGCTTCTTACCGAGGAGAGTGGATTTTTAAAGGTAGGTCTTTTTTTATTTTTTATTTTTTACCCCGTTCCCTCTCCCCCCTCCATCCGCCCCCTGGTTGTTCATCACTTTGTTGAGTGGCGTGATTCTTGCTGCTTCGTGTGTGTGTGTGTGTGTGTGTGTGTGTGTGTGTGTGTGTGTGTGTGTGTGTGTGTGTGTGTGTGTGTTACGCGTGGATCCGTTGTGGCTGTAATTGTTTTGAAGAGCGCAAAACGCTGCCGGAGCGCGACCGCTCAGTCCTCCACTAATCCCGTTCACACTCTTTCCACACACACGCAGACACACACACACACACACACACACACTTTAGAATGCACACAATCTGATGCCGTAAAGAAAACCACCGACCCACGTACCTCCGCGCGTAAAAATGCGCCGCGTTTTTTGCGCCGTCCTCCAGCGCCGCTCCGCTCCCCTGTTGTCTCCGCGACGCCGGGCGCATAAAGGGAAGTAGAGAGGCAGTCCAGCAGGGTGTGTGTGTGTGTGTGAGACAAGTGAGTGTGTGTGTGTGTGTGTGTGTGTGTGTGTGTGTGTGTGTGTGTGTGTGTGTGTGTGTGTGTGTGTGCACTTGAGAGAGAGAGAAGCAGATGTGAGAGCGAGCCTCCTGGTTCGCGTTCAGCCGCGACGCGCGGACGGAGCCGGCGAAGCATCCTGCGTGGAGCCTCAGCGCTCTCTGTGTGAAGAGCCCCTCACACACACACACACACACACACACACACACACACACACACACACACACACATATGCAAGACCCACCCACCCAAACACACACTCACACACTTTCAACCAAAATATCCCCCCAAAAAAGCTCAATTTTCTTTCGTTTTCCTGTCAAAAAAAGTCAAATAAAAACATAAATTTCATGTTTTTCTTTTTTTTTTTTTTTACTGTTTATTAGATTAAAAAACATCAAAGTAAACATCAAAGTCATAAATTACCCGCGTCTCTAATTTCTAATAAAATCAGGAGTAACGGTCAGATATTTCATCAGCGACGCGCGTAAAAAGAAAAATGACGGGCTAATTATTTCCAGCGTGGAGTCACACACACACACACACACACACCCTCCGCTGCCCCCCCCCCCACTTCTTCCTCTCTTTACCTTCTCCCCCCCATGCTGAAATCTCCCCTATATCGGGGGGGCCTTGCGTGTCTGACCCCCACACTGGGTGTGGAGGTGTGTGTGTGTGTGTGTGTGGGGGGGGGGGTCGGTAATTGCCCCGGTGACAACTGGAAATGATAGAATAATTGTCAGGAGGGGCGTCTGGGCTTTCTTTTTTTAATGGGGCGAGGGGTGATTTAAGTATGCATGAATGGCGCGGAGGCGGTGAGAGAGGAAGAGGAGGAAGAAGGAGAAGAAGAAGTGTGTGTGGGGGGGGGTGGAGGACGCGGGGCGGGGGCTGGGTGGCGGTTGGCGGGGTGGCGGCTTGTTTATGATGCCGTCCCCCATAAACACGGCTGGAGTGATGACACAGATAGCGTTGCCTCTCCGCGGGGGTGACACAAGTCGACGCGCCGCCGCCGCTGCTGCCAGACGACCCTCGGCGGGTCTGCACTCGGGTCACGTTGCGTGGTCGCTCCTCAACCCCCCAGGTATGAAAAAAAAAAATGTCCATCCATCCATCCATCCATCCATCCCGTGTCATCCGTGCTCGTGGGTCCAGGCTTATTGAATGTGTGTGTGGTTGTGTCCTCCCCTCACCTTCCTCACCCCCCCACCACCACCATCACCCCCCCCACACACACACACACCTCACCGGATCGTCCCACAGCCTCTTGTTAATAAGCTGCTTAATTATCTCTGATGAATTGCTTGGCGTGTGTGCGTGCTTTTTATGTGTGTGTGTGTGTGTGTGTGCGCGCGCCGTCGCGAACCCCCCCACCACCACCACCACCATCACCACCACCACCACTTTTGCACGTGTTGTTTGTTGTTGTTGTTGTTTACAGGTAAATTTTTGCTCCATCGTTGATCATTATGATCAAGAAAGTCGCGCGCCGCCGCCACTTCCTGCCTCACCTGTCAGGAGCATCGATTACACGCTTTTCTTTTAAATTATTTTTAGTCCCAAGTTTGTTTCCGTCCGAACTGATCTGGAGCGGGTGTGTGTGTGTGTGTGTGTGTGTGTGTGCGTGTGTGTGTTTTGAAGGTGAAGCACTAATTATCTTTATCAAAAGCAAGTGGGATGATTTGTTTACTTAAATATTGATGAGGAGCGCGGCGGCGTCGCATTGGCCGATTGTGGGCACATGATTAACATTTCATAGAGCTTTTGTGCAGGAATGCGAAAAGGGAGTCCTCTTCATAATTTAATACCCTAATGCATAATGAGCTATGTGATTAGTTCACATGCAGAATTGGCCCAAACTCCATTCTGAAGGCAGATCATTTACATTGTTCTCCAGAGTCTGGGAAATATAATAGCTTCTTTTAAAGCAATAAAATTAAATGCTACGCATTTTAAAATTTCAGCTTTTTTTTTTTTTTTTTTCAAAAAAATCCCCTTGGCAATTTTTATTGTCATTGTTTGTCTTCCATCCTCTTATATATCCATAAAATATTTTTATTTTTTTAAAAATGTGAATTTTCAAACCCCGTTGAGCTATATAGAACACATGTTTACCCACATGTTTTATTTAGAAATGCACCACCGGCCAATTAGCAGCAGCTCCGTGCGTTTATTTGTTTTTGAAAGTTTAACCAATCACTTTGTTATGCTAATTGTGATGTAATTTAATTTGAGTTCCCGTAATGATGATGCCGCTATTATCCACATAAATGATGCAGTTAAGCAGCGACGCCTCATTTGCATGTGCTTGAAGAAGAGGGGGGGGGGGGCGGAGAGAGAAGGGAGAGAGTAGAGGAGGGGAGGCTGGAAGGAAGCCGGCTTTCATTTGCCCACCTCTGGTTCCCCTCCTGCCCCCTTTGGGGGCTTTTTCGAACAAACGCCGACCAGCAGAACTTTCATCCCAGGTTTCCCCGACAGAGAGGCCGTTATTTATTCCCTAACAGCGGATTAGCGGAATCTGGAGATTATTAAAGGAAATAAAAAACAATAAATCCATGAGAAACACACACACACACACACACACACACACACACACACACTTATATGTCGTTATTAGATGCTTTTAACATGAGGAGGAAACGTGGCGAGGGGATGGAGGTGGAGGGGGGGTGGGGTGGTGGTGGACGTCTTGAATTTAATATCTGACATCAGTGTGTTTTAATGTGTTGATCCCGTCTCCAGCTGCAGATCGGATGCGGATCGACTTGTCGGATGTAGTTAAAAAAACAAAACAAAAAAAAAACCCAGATGAAGTCAAGCGGCGCAAAAAAAAACAAAAAAAACATCTATTCCTCTTTTTTTTTTTTTTTTTTTTTGTTTTCGGAGAGTTTTCAAGCGATGGAGAGACGTTCCGTTTATCTATAAGAAAATCCTCCTGTAGAAAGGTCCCCCCCCCCCCCATGCTTCTAATTGGTTACATAAATCTTGTCTGGTATGAATGAAGAATGTTTCGCTTGTTGTCAACTGCAATCTTGGCTCTTATTTACCAATTCATTAAGATCTATCGATGCAGGACGGCTGGAGGGGAATGACGACATCAATCAGAGCCCCAGACGTAATGGCCCCTAATCAACCAGGAATAACTGGAAACGTCACCATGAGCTATGTCTCCCCCCACACCCGCTGTCCCGCCGAGCTCCGAGCGAGGGCCGGAGCCGGGGCCAGGTCCGGGGCCGTAATTAGCCCCTCTGATCTCCGTCGGCGAAGGAGGTGCGGCAGGAGTGGAAATTATTCCTGTTTCTTTTTTTCTTTCTCTTCAATTCAGAAAAGGAATAAAAAAAATTAAAAAAAAAAAAAAAGAAGAAGCTCTTATTCCGAGAGGGTGAGGTCTATAAATACAGTGGAGTCAGAAAGCAACGCGCCTCCTCCGCTTCACGCTAAAGATGATTGGACGAGACGACGAGGCCTCCCCCTCTTTATAGGTCAATTAGCCTTGATTAGGTAGGCAGAGTTAATTAATGGAATTGGCGAATATGCAAATGAGAGACTGGCTCGATTGGCTTTCGTCAGCCTCCCGGATGGAGAGGGGGGGGGGCGTGTAAACGATATGGGACGAGTCTAAACGTGGGAGAAATCTGCCTCTCTCCTCCTCTTCCTCTTCATCTGAGAGGGTGGGGGTAGGGGGGGGTGACACCTTCAGCCCCCCTTTTTTAAATTTTTACCTTTTTTTATGGCCGTGCGTCGTAGTCGTCATCCGATGGCGTTGATGTGGAATTTTTAATATTTTATATTTATGTTATTCTAAGGAGACATTGTGCAGTTATACAGTCAAACACACCCTTATTCCTGTACACACACACACACACACACACACACACACACACACACACACACACTCGTGGTTTATCTTATTCTGTATCATCTCCTTATTGTAAATAGAAGAGAATTAAGTTCTGAACACTCTCGGCTTTGAATGTGTTCCATCACAGGAACTGAGCGTTTATTGTCCGCTCAAATGAAGGATTGAAACCCGAGTGAGATTTTCCACCAGTCGGGGGGCGCGTCGGACACCAGATAACCACATTTGATTCCTCCGCTTTGAATAATATTAATCCTGAAAAAGGCAAAGTCCATTATTCATCTTCTCCTCCTTTCATTTCTTTTTTTTTTCTGCTCCTCCTGATGTTGTAAATATGATTTCTTCAGCCCCCTTTCTTTCCGCCCAAAAGCAATCTTTATACACCGGTGAAACACTTTTGAAATTCCTCTATCTGAAAGCAGAAACCATTACCATACACAGGTTTATAAGAGGTAGTCATTAATGCTCTTTTATGGTAGCCCTTTAGTGCCAAAGAGGAAGCTTTTAATTCTAAGGCATGGCAGCCTGGCTCGCCTTCCTTAATCCGGGGGACTGGGTTTTGTCGAACGAGGCTTTCCAAGTCGTCTTTTTTTTTTTTTTTTTTTTTTTCCCCCCCATCTCCTACTCCAAACTCGCTCCTGAAGCCGAAAGCTGCAATAAACCGGAATAAAACAAAAAAAAACCACACACACACACACACACACACACACACACAAAACACGATTAGGACCAAATATGACGCCTTCAGGACGACCCGAAGAAGTTCCTTCAAACTTTTCTCCCTCGGATTTAATTCATCATTTTTAACCTTTTTTTCTTTTCTTTTTTTCAGTCAGCACATACGTGGCATTTTTGATTTATTAAGCAATTTGAAGTAGGGAATATGTGCCCCCCCCCTTCTTTTTTTTTCCCAGTTACTTCTTTATTTTGTATGCGGACTAACTTATGGCAATGATGAATTAATTTCACTCAAGCACAGAATCTATGATTATTTTAAATGGTAACCGTATCTCCACTTGATCGCGGCGCCGTGAGGAGTCAGCAGACTGTGAAATGTAATTTCTATTTTTTTTTTCTTTCTTCCTCCTTCTTTTATTATAATTATTATTTTGATCTCACACCAAACCAAAAGAATTTGAAGTAATAATGAATGAACGGACGCCACCGATGACGGATTGACCGGTCACTCCTTTTTTGTTTTTGTTTTTTTCCTAATGTAATGAAAAGATTTTTTGATTTTTTTTTTTTTTTTTTTTTTGCGACTCATGCATAAAAAAATGAAGGAGTTGATCGTCGGCGTATATCCCCCAAAAAACAAAACAAAAAAAATCACAAAAAAAAAAAAAAAAAAAACAAGGACAGGCCTGAGATTTTTTTAACATAAACCAGCTTCAGCGCTAATGGTGTGACGTGTGTTTCTGTGTGAGTGTGTGTGTGTGTGTGTGTGTGTGTGTGTGTGTGTGTGTGTCGACAGCTGTGTGCTGGCTCTAGATGGATGTCCCGTGTCATAGTGTGTGTTTACTGCGTATGATAGAGAGGCAGACAGGCCAGGTAATGAGGCTACATTAAGGGCTTTTAGAGCTCACAAACAAAGATGGAGGGCTGCTTCTTTCCCCTTTAATGATAGGTGTGTGTTTTCAGTGTGTGTGTGTGTGTGAAAACCTCAGCTCCTTTCCTCACACCTTTTTTGTGTCATTTCTAGGAAGAAAGTGGGGGTGATTTTCTCAATCTCGGGGGCCAAATACGTCTTGGGGACCGTTCCCGGTACTACAAGAGAGATTAGCCCCAGCGCCGGATTTTAGCGTAAATATTTGCCCCAGCTGAAGCCGGGGTGGGAGTGAGACAAAAAAAAAAGCCGAAATCGAAGCTTTTGTGAATACCGAGAGTGTCTGCGTCTGTCGATGCCGTGGAGACTCCGCCTTAACAACCCCAACGCTGAAGCATCAACCGCCCCCCCACCACCCCCGTCCGTTTCGGAGCAAATCAAATATCGGGTCGGGAGTCGGACGGCAGGGAGACGGCCGACCGATTCCCTGGGATGTCAAACACGAGTGCTCGGGCGATATTAAAAGACGCCAGATCACAGGGAAAGGGACCCCGTCGCCTGGGGCGATGCGGCTCCTTTCCGACCCAGTTGGTTCCGAAAACGGAGGGCTGAACCGGGGTCAGGGCTGGTATCCCTCAGGGAGAAAGGGGGCAGTCGATGCACGCACAGATGCAGACGTACGTTTAGTCACGCCCTGAGGTGCAGAGTATTGTCACTGTATCTCTGGAGTATTGTGTGTGTGTGTGTGTGTGTGTGTGTGTGTGTGTGTGTGTGTGTGTGTGTGTGTGTGTGTGTGTGTGTGTGTGTGACAGTTCCATCAACGCCGCAGTCGGATCCGCCGCGCGCTCGCTGCTCATCACCGGCAGACCCGGCTGTGTTTCTAATTGACATTCTAATTGGCAGATTTGAATGCGGCCCTTAGATGGCTAATTAATTTATCTCACCGCTGTCATTAAGGTTAAAGCACCATCTGATCTCTGCGAATACACTTTGCATATATCTGCATTATCATTAAGTTGCAGTCAGAACACACAGATTTTATTTTAACATTCAGAACATTCAGATTAAAAAAGATTTTATTGTTTGCACCTTTAATCCAAATCCTCTCAGATTTCTTTAATTCTTTCATTCAATTTCTCTTAATTTACTTTTTTTTTTTTTTTTTTTTTTTAACGACTTGACAAGATGAATGTTTTTCGCACCAGACGTTAACATCGAAATTTTTATTAAAAATTAAAAATCCCTTTTTTTTTTTTTTTTTTCCACCTAAGTTTTCCAAACATCTCCGGTCCGGGAAGGAAACTTAAAAAAAAAAAAAATAAAAAAAAAAAGAAATGCAGGCTCCATTAGAATGTTCATAAAATTGTAGTAAAGGCAATCAGACAGTCTTTCTCTGAATATTTTAAACATCGGACATGTAAAATTTATGCCTAATTTGAATACTTATTAGTCGGCTGATCTCGGCTGCATCCTTGAGTTTCTTCTGCTGAGATTCATCACCGGATTGGATGTCACATCGCGCCGGTCCTCCCCCCCCCCCTTCTCTCCCTCTCTCTCTCTTTTCATCTGTCACCCCCCCCACCCACCCCGTCCCTTCTCCTCCTACACACACCTTCCCCTCTCTTTTTCTCCTCTCCATCCGGGGCGAGCGCTCCTCTTCCCTGTTTGCTTGTGTCCTGGGCAGCTGTCGCCCTGTTTGTCCCCCCCCCTCCCTACCCCCACCACCAGCCCGGATCCTGTTTATCCTGGAGGTGGACATCCTTTAAGACCCGTCCTGCGTCTGCCCCATGCAAACACACACACACACACACACAAATACACACGGACAAACAGGCCGAGGAACGTGCACACACTTATTATTAAAACTGTATTTACCAGCCAGAGAATACACATTATACTCAGGCTGGTGGCTGTGCTCACAAATGCACAGGCACGCACACACACACATGCATGCACACACACACACACACACACACACACACACACATTTTTTTTTTTTTTAAGTTGCAAAAAATGCTTGAGAAACTTTTTCTTTCTCCTCCTTTTTAAATATTAATTGTGTGATTTTTCAAATTTTCTATCTCGCACATAAAAATAAATTAAAAAAAAAAACCTGCAATTTTTTTTTTCCCTCCCAAAATTGAGGCTTTTTAATTCCGGAGTGTATTTTAGAGTGAATAGTCAGCCGGTGACGGCGGCGATACTCTGAAGGTAGACGGCATTAAATGTGGGGGGAAATGATGAAACATTTATTACAGGAGAGAGAGAGAGGAGGTAATATGCATAATTCATGCTGTTTTTAGCACAATCATTAGTGATATTCCTGATAGATTTTCTTCCTTTTCTTCCTCACTCCTCTTTTCTTTCCTTCTTTTCTTTCTCAAGTCGAGAAAATGCATTAAAATCCCTTAAAAAATTGCGTCTCCTCACAAAATCCTGCACCTCTCCGGCTGCAAACTTCGATGCCTGGAGACAGGACCGCAGATTCTTTTATTTTATTTTTTTATTCAAAAACGTGACAAAAAAAATGAATCCGCCAGGTGTGATGAAGAATCCGACGGAACGGCCTGCGAGGCAGATTTGATTTCATGCACGGCGAAGACGATCGTAGCCTTCAATCGCCTCTCCTGCATCACATGACTTAGCTCCTCCTCCTCCATCCTCTTCTTCTTCTTCCTCCTCCTTCCGGCCACCAGATTTTTAAAAAATTTTTTGCATGATTATCTGCACGTCATTAGTCGACTTCATTCAGATGTGACACGCTAAAATAAATAAATAAATAAATAAAAATACAGAGCTGCAAATATTTTCTTTTTTTTTCCCTCTTCCTGTCAATAAAGCTTATTCTAACGAGTTTAAAAAAATAAAAAAACACTTGCATAAAAAACAATGCATCTTCAAAAGCCGTGTGCACAGATTTAAATTTTGAGTGGACAAAAAAAAAAAAAAAAAAAAGCCCCTCCCATCTGAAAAACAGCAGCGGGACGTGCATCTCTTTGTATTGCTTCATTTACACAATGAATGCATAATTGCTCCTCCTGCATCCCTCCTCCTCCTCCTCGTCCTCTTCTTCTTTTAAATGCTTTAATTTCTAGAGGTAACGATAATGGAAGCATGGATGGAAAAAAGTCAGGGGGGGTTGTTTTTGTTTTTGTTTTTTTGGTGGGGGGGGGGGTGTAACCAGAAGAGCCCTAACCGGTGCCTCTTAATCACTTCTAGGTTTTAAATGATGATGATGCAGGAGTCGGCCACAGAGACAATAAGCAACAGTTCAATGAGTCAGAATGGAATGAGCATCCTAAGCAGCAGCCAATTAGAGGCTGGCGCTAGAGACGGCAGATCAAGCGCCGGCGACACCAGCAGCGAAGTAAGCACAGTCGAGCTGCTGCATCTGCAACAACAGCAGGTAAGTTGTGTTTCTCACCCCCCCCCCACCCCCACCCCCCATCTCTCCTCTCTCCTCTTTCTCTCTGAGGCGCTTTTTGAGGCAGGATGCACCACACAAAATAATGTTTTTCTCTCTCTGTGTGTGTGTGTGAGTACGTGTGAGAGTGTGTGTGTGTTTTATTATTATTAGCACGTGGAAAAGATGTGTTGTTGTTGTTTTTTTTTTGTTGTTTTTTTTTGCAGTCAGCGTGTTTTTCTCTTTTTCTGACTGTTTTTGCGGCTGTTTTTATTTATTGGCGTAAACTTTTTTTGTGTGGATACTGTGAGGCCGTGTGTGTGTGTGTGTGTGTGTGTGTGTGTGTGTGTGTGTGTGTGTGTGTGAGCACTTGTACCGACCGGTTTGACTCGTGTGTGTGTCGTGTTGTGCTCTCACCACCAGAGGGCGCTGCTTGTGTGAAGCCACACATTTGCATGGATCGTGTCCTTTTTTTTTTTTTTCTAAGCACACATCTCATTTCCTCTCTCGTATTCTCCTCCATCAGAGCGATTTGTTGAGGGGGGTGTGTGTGGGAGTATGGCGGTGGCAGTGTGTGTGTGGAGTGGGGGGTTGTAGTCGGGGGCAGGAGTTGTGAAAGTCAGAGCGGAGGAGTCAAGTGTCTCTCGTGTCTTTTCACGGTGAATGATGGCTCTGACAGTTTGCCAAAAGAGCAGCGGGAGGCGAGGTCAGAGGGTGGCGCCTTAGGGGGGGTGTCACCTTTGCTGTGTGTGTGTGTGTGTAGCAGCAGAAGCAGCAGCTGAAAGCCTGTGGTCAGTTCGGTCAGGGGTGATATGTGTTAGACTCATGTCCCCCCACCCCCCACAAAGCCCCCCCCATTGCCATCTCATCCCGACACCCATCCTCCATCCGCAGCGAGCATCCTGGAGCTGTGGCCAAACCTACACACACACAAACACACACACACACACACACACCTGATTGGGGTCAATCCCTTCTCTCTCTCTGTCATCACTCTTTCACGTCTGCTGCTATCGGGTCGAGTTCTGCCAGGAGATAAAGGGTTAAACCCAGAAAGTTGTGTAAACGTGCACTTTTTTTTTTTTTTTTTTTTTTAAATGCATTTCACTGTAAAAATTATAGTTTTGTTTGGAGTTTTTTTGGTGCTTTTTAGCGCAAATTCATTTTAAAAGTTTTGAAATCCAAAAGTGTGTGTGTGTGTGTGTGTGTGTGTGTGTGTGTGTGTGTGTGTGTGTGTGTGTGTGTGTGTCCAGGCCACCCCATCAACCCAAAAGACCGACACATTGAGACGATCTGTCCACCTTAACAGGTCTCTGGAGGCTTTTTAAGGTGGGTGGGTGGCGGGGGGGTTGGTTGAGGTTTCCATGGGGAGGCGGGGCTATTTTCGGGGTGTGGGGGTGCTGTGAACGTCAAACACTTCCTGTGTGAGCGTCACACACTTCCTGTGTGACGCTCACACAGGATCACTACGGGTGGAGAACACAACTGGAGGTTCTCTTTCTACCTTTCTTCCTTTTTAAAGTCCACCTTCTTTTTTGGGGAAGGGGGGGGGGGGTGTTTTCATTTAAATATCTTATTTTTACAAACCGACTATTCTTTTCTCTCACCTGCATGCAAAAAAAATATATATATATATATATATATATATATATATATATAAATAAAAATATTACAATCCAGGTCCGTTTTGAAGGAAAGGCTGTTGGGCGTAATTTTCCATCCATATTTGGAATGACATTGAGTGGTCCGGTGGGTATAGGAGCCCCCGGTCTCTCATCACGCTGCTTGGGGTGGGGGGGGGGGATGATTAATAATAAGCACTGATGAATTCTCCACTGTCCCTGTGGGTTCTGCCATTACCTCGCAGCTCCAAAATACCACCTACAGGTATAATTAGACCAGTAGCTCCGCCTCCAAGACGCTTTATTCTCCTTCATTTTTGCATCTTTCTTTGCATCTAAAGCTGTTTCCTTACAATTCACACACACACACACATAAACACACAATTAGCAATCCATGCATTCCGATAATTCAATTGTAAAAAGTCGTTATTTTCAACCCTTCAGTTTCTTGTCGTGGGGTGGGGGGGGGTGGGGGGGTTTCGTTTCGTCGCCCTCGTTTTCCCAAGGTTGTCTAAATAGACCTAATTTGATTTGAGATCACAGATTAGATACCGACTGTATCTGATTGCAATTTGCCAGCTGCGAGATATGCATCATCAGAGCGGATGGGTGATGAATAATTGCGATGCTAAATAAATGCTAAAATAAAAAAAAAATAATAAAAAAATAAAAAAGCCTCGTGGCTTAAAGATGAAAAAAAAAAAAAAAAAAGCAGGAAGAGAAGCGACGCCAGCGATCAAATCGATCGTTTTAATATCAGCTGCCGGTCTGTATGTACACCCCGCTTCTATACACACACACACACACACACACACACACACACACACACACACACACACACACACACACACACACACACACACACACACACACACACACACACACATTGATCTGCAGATCCATACCATAATGTCCCATAATGAGGCTGTTAGTTGATTACAGCAGGATGCAGACTTAATCCTGCAAAGGGTTATCAGTGGGATTGATGAGCCAATCGTCCAGACTACAACCCCCCCCCCCGGTCTGTGTTAGAACATATTGATACCCGAGCAGGATGGAGGTCCCGGGGTTATCTGCTGTCGTTCTGGGGTGGGGGGTGGGGTCACACACCACCCAGAATGAAACACACGAAAAGCTTCGGATTCTGTTTTATTTCTCCTGTTTATTCTGTGTATAAATGTTGCCAGCTTGTTTACGAAATAATAATAATCTTGTTTACTTTTGCGCTAAATGTGTCGCCGTGCAAGTTTTGCATCAAATTGGGGGTGGGGTGGGGTGGGGGGGGTTAGGGTGTTGGTAAACCGGTTAGCGATGCATCCGAAGGTTCATGATGCAGCAAAAATGCAAAAAAACCATCACATTTAAATGACGGCGGCGTCTCGACATAAATTATAATAAGTTACACCCCCCCCCGCTACAGAGAGTTAGGCAGTGGTCCAACTTGAGAGTGACAGCAATTAACCTGCCCCCCCTCCCCCCACCACCCCTCCCTCGCTGTTTAGCTGGAGGAAACGTCAGCGATGAGGAGGGTGACAGGAAGATTCAGGGTTTAGGGGCGAATGGAATTCTCCCCCAAAATGAAAATCATTAGCGAGGAAGTTAACCTGAGGGAAAGAAAGGGACAAAATGACACCTGTGTGTGTGTGTGTGTGTGTGTGTGTGTGTGTGTGTGTGTGTGTGTGTGTGTTCATCTTTTTCCAGATTATTTCTTTTTTTCGTTTAAGGCGAGTAAATACTTAAAATACTGACAATCAGCGTTCAGCTCTCACCAGCGAGCCTCAAGCATCCCTCTGCCCTTCACCTGCCTCTCCATCCTCACACACACACACACACACACACACACACACACACACACACACACACACACACACACACACACACACACACACACACACACACGAACACACACCTAAGATGCAAATCTGGGCTTTGCCCTTGAGCATAATTTAAAGGCCTAATCACCCAGACTGTCCCTTTGGATGGGGATGAGGATGGGGGGGGGTGAGTAGGGGAGGTGGGGGGGTTGTCTCTCATTTGCACTCTTACACAAAGAAGCTCATTAGGTTTATCTTTCAGGCCTGAGATTGCCCCCACTCAACTGTGTAAATAAGACGCCAGCACCCCCCCCCCCCCACCCACCCTCACCACCATCACCCCCCCCGCACGTGCATCCGTCACCTCTCCGGACAGACGGACCTGGTCTGAAATATGAAGGGGTTTCATAAAGGAGCCTTTTGTGCGGCGCCGGCGGCGGAGATAAGCCTCAGCGACGTCTTTGTGAGAGACGGCTCCTTCCTGCTTGACTTATTTACAATGAAAGCCCCCCACCCTCAATGCACCCGCCCCCCCAGGATCGTACCTACAGCCCTGTGACATATAGGCCCCCGCGATGACACTAAAGATATAGGGTGTGAATGACAGCACGGCTGCTGTTTGCTCGCCCTTCCCCTGACGGAACACAGTATTATTCTATTATCTATCCAGATGCCCCCCCCCCCCCACTCCCTTCCTGCTCCCACAATCCCATTCTTCAGCCACCGGAAACCCGCGGCCGTCCATCTATGTTTAAGACACACTACACGCGGCCTCCTGGAATTTACAGTGGCGCTCTCCCCAGTAACTCCATTTCTAACCGGCGTCCCCCCCGAGACCGCGGAAATGTCAAGCAGCGAGGAAAAGGAGACGGGGATGGGGGAGAGAGGGGTAGACGGGGGTGAAATCTGCTGGAAATAAACACTTATGGGGTGGTGGGGTGGGGGGGGGGTTACGCCTGAGCGGTCGGAGGCGGCGTGGTCAAAGGGAAGTGCGTGCATCTTTCAAAATAAAATACAGCGGTACCTCTACTTATGAAATTAATTGGTTCTGGAAGAAATTTCGTAAGTAGAGACGCGTTTTCCATGCAAATGCCCTAATCCGTCCCGAGCCCCCCCAAAAAATTCAGACATAAATGTTTTATAAAGCATAAAAATGCATCAAAACATGTAACAAATACATGTTACAATTAGATTATTACACCATAAATGAGAGTTGTGCATAACATAAAAAACAAAGAATAAAGAATAAAAATGATGGTCATTAACCTTTTAACTGCTGTCCTCATTGTTTTTTACCCTCTTTGGTTCATGCGCTCCTGCCTCACCATGAACAACAGAGTGAATTCCAGTCCTCCTTCTGAACTTCTCCAACCACCCACGCCATGCCTTAAACTCCTTAAACTTCCTTTAGTTTTAATAACGTGGTGATTGTAGATGCATTACGGCCATATTCTTTGGCGAGATCAACCAAACGCATCCCTTTTTTATGCTTTTCTATCATCTCTTGCTTTGTTTGTACGGACAAAAAAACTCTTTTCTTCGTCTTTTCTTTTCCTCTTTTCTCCGTCACTTTCTTGGGGTCCATAGTGAATAGTCTAAAAGTTAATATATTTACGTAAAACTATCAGAACACCTCATGGGTCGAGGGCCGAATGACGAGGACGCTGCATAGACACCTATCTAGCTCCACACAGAGGTCCCTCTTAGCCAATGGGATGCCAGGATGCTAGGTAATAGCCAATGGCAGAGCAGCTATAAGAATGTTGCGTTCAGGAACCTGTGAGAGCTGCGAGTATCAGCCCATACTGTATTTTTACCTTTCGTAACTAGAGGTGATATTTTCCTGTTGAGGCGTTTCGTACGTAGAGACGTTGGTAAGTAGAGGTACCACTGTAGATATCATGATGGGTTTTTTGCGTCAAATCTGAGGTTTTTAGTTCCGCGTTCCCCAACGTTAGCTGGGCGATAAATGAGTCGCTCTGGTGTGATTACCACCTCGGCGGCCGTTGCCCCCCTACCCCCCCACACTGAGGCCAGCAGTCCTGTTGTTGTCTTCAGCCGGCCCAGATCAATGTCCACTTCACAACTCATTTCCTTTTACGCCTCCCTAACCGCCGCGCTCCAGCTCTGGGAAATAAATGGCACTGGATCTATAAGTCCACTCCAAACACACACACACACACACTGAGTGATGGCTCCGGCTTCAGCAGCCCCCCCAGCACAATCATTTATTTGCTAACCGCCGCCGCGTCTCATCTTTCTGGGCTCCACAATCGAGAGCAGGCGTTTCTGTCATTGTTTGTTGCCACTCCCCTGTCATTGGCTTAAACAGAGCGCTGGTTGTTAATACTGGAGCCGGGGGGGGGGGGAAGCGTTGCTGTCAGCCGCCGCCGCCACCGGGGGGGGGGGGCAAACACACACAAATACACACGGAAATGACTCCGTCTGCATCTAATGTGGAGTTAACTGGAAGAACTCGCATTCTGCTACCACTGCAAGCGCCCCCCCCACCATCCTCAAAAAAAAGTCAAGTGGCTTACAGTCACTTGATAGGCCGCGACACCGCTATCCATTTAACAGAGCTTAAAAATCCTACATATGCAGATGACGGCCCGTTCTAAGCTGACAACCAACAGACGGGATTTGCTAGAAGGCAGCTTTGGAGTGTTGTGAATTTAACAAGCGTGTCCCGCATTACAGTTCCGTGCCGCTTTAGCCGTGAATAGTAACAGATCACACACCCCCAAAAACGCTCGCCTGACGGGTTGTTGTGCGCGCCCTCACACTTCTTCTATTCCTTTCTGCTTCTCCCTACAGGGGTCTGCACAGCGAATCAATTGCCTCCATCTAACCCTGTCTTCTGCATCCTCTTCTCTCACACCAACTACCTTCATGTCCTCTTTCACTACATCCATAAACCTCCTCTTTGGTCTTCCTCTAGGCCTCCTGCCTGGCAGTTCAAAACTCAGCATCCTTCTACCAATATATTCACTATCTCTCCTCTGGACATGTCCAAACCATCTCAGTCTGGCCTCTCTGACTTTATCTCCAAAACCTCTAACATGTGCTGTCCCTCTGATGTACTCATTCCTGATCCTATCCTTCCTGGTCACTCCCAGAGAGAACCTCAGCATCTTCATCTCTGCTACCTCCAGCTCTGCCTCCTGTCTTTTCCTCAGTGACACTGTCTCTAGACCAAACAACATCGCTGGTCTCACCACAGTTTTGTACACCTTTCCTTTCATTTTAGCTGAAACTCTTCTATCACACATCACACCTGACACTTTTCTCCACCCGTTCCATCCTGCCTGGACACGCTTCTTCACCTCTTTCACACTCTCCATTGCTCTGGACTGTTGACCCTAAGTACTTCAAATCCTCCACCTTCTTGATCTCTTCTCCCTGTAACCTCACTCTTCCACTTGGGTCCCTCTCATTCACACGCTAACGTTCCAAAACCTGGTGAGGAAGACGATGGGAGAAACTCCACGATGGCGTTCTGCTTCTCCAGGTGTCTTGACGTTTGCGTCATCAGTAGTCGCAGATTTTCGTACAAACGCGGTGAATAATCTTGGGTCACGGGGAGTTGAAGATGTACCAACTGGGCTTTCGGCTTCGGTTCTGTTTGCTGTGGGACTTTTGGGGGTGCATCACTTCGAACTTCCTCCAAACGCTCCAAATCTTTTCTGTTTTTAAATAAATGCGTCCCACAGGAGCACAAAAACGTTTGTTTTGTGCAGATACAGAGATTAGGATTACCCCGGGCCCGAGGTTAATAACGGACGTCGCACCAGGATTCCTTTGCCGCCATCCAAACAAACCGCCAGTCCTCATCAAGAACTAACCGCTGCTTATTTACCCAACTTAACTCGCACAAATTGATCGGTGATAGCGGCCGGAAAGCTGCTTGTTCCGCCCTGATAAATATTTTTTTAAAAAGCGTTGCGCGCCGTGAGCGTGTGCAGAGCGTCGCATTGTGGGGGGAGCACTTCAAGCTCCACTAGACACTAAGCTGATATTGGTTTCACGCTTTGAGGCCGCGGCGCCAAAATCTGCCAATTGAAACCCGGCGAGGAGATTGTTTCTGCATACGCGTTTATCAGCGGTTTACATGATAAATATACATTAGCCTGCTAGCTTGGCCATGCGTGGTATTGTTTCACACGTTCCTCTCTCACCTGTTTGGCTGAAACTGATGATGAAAACTTTAATCTGTTTCACGTTTCCGTTTTCTTCCGTCTTTTGCGTAAGTAATTTGTCGAGCAGGAGTACGTAATTCTCTACTCGCAAATTCAAGGTTTTTTTTTTGTAATTTGCTCAATTGGGAATTTATTTTCATAACGTTGTCACACTCCTAAATGATGTGTCATTTATCTTAAAGTTTCAGCCAGAGGTTTTTGTGTTTTTTTTTTATTTTTTAATAACCCCAACCGTGTAATTGTCCCGTCCATGAAGGGAGTGATCATCACGCTTTTTTGGCACATTTATCAAAGCTCAAGAATTAAAAAAATAAATAAATAAAAAAAACGCACAGAAAGGACTCGCGTTTTTCACACAGTTGTGCAACAGAGTGATAAATTTTCTTGTTAGGAGAAATTACATCCACTAACTTTGGCCACTTCAGCATGAAATTGAAAAAGAAAGCATTTTTCTGGTGAATTTCCATTCTTGATTCAATGAAAGATGTAGATGAGGAGGAAGCTAAAGAAGTATGACTGTTCTCAGAAGCATGATATAGGAGAAAAAAAAGGTTTTTGTTTATGGAACAAAGGATCAGATGAAATTTAAAATAAAAATGTCATGCATTCACGCGCAAATATGCGTTTTCTACTTTTCTTTAATCACTTGGACTCTTTTGCAGTCGCCAAACCTCAGTATTCCAGCCTGTTCTGGAATGGGTGGTGGGGGTGTGTGGTAGTGGTGATGATGGGGGGGGGGTGGGATGCTGATTGATAGACGCCGGGTGTCGGAGTGAAAGGCAGATAACTATATCTTCTACAGGACATTTAAAGGTCAAACACACGCCGCTGTAATTGGAATATTCAGAAGACAACGACTGAGGTACAAGGAGGGGGGGGGAGGAAAGAGATAGGAGTTACATAAGAAAGGAGATGGGGGGGAGGGAGGCGATCTGTTGTCCCCCCCCCCCACACACAGATGGAGTGGTTGTTCACTGAGTGATGAAAACGCAGCGGAATCGCCTTGAAAGTGAAAGTAAAACTTTTTTTTTTTTTTTCCGTTGAACAATCGGATGATGTCACGGCGTCGTCATGACAACACCGTCACGTTATGACATCATCATGATTTGGTTTCGGATCCTCGTATGACTTGCGTGACCTCGTCTCGCCTGGAATCGCGAGTAGGACACACACACACCCACACACACACATACACAGTCACACACACTCCTCTCTCCTCATCTCCTCTTCATTCTTCCTCTCCGGCCTCTTTGTTGCAATGCATTGTGGTCCTCCTGTGAAGGACTTCCCTGAGTGTGTCGTAGATAAAGAGCACTGACGTCGCCCTTATCTTCAGGCGGCGGGGGGCAGTGACTGAGGGGGGGTGAAGTCAGGAAACGATGAAGATGATGGAGGAAGGCCTTTAAAACGCTTAAGAGATAATTAATCAGCGTTTTTTAAAACTATGACAAAGCGGTTTGGTCAGTCGGATGGCAGCTGAAACCAACATCATCTTTATTATCGCCCCCCCTCCCCACCCCCAAAAAAAGAACCCTCTTCTCACATGTCTAAACACACATTTTATCTCTGATGGGTAAAACAGACCCATGTTTTCTCTTTGTTGGTGGAAAAATAATAAGTGTGGGGTTACACAATGGCGCCCCCGACCCCCTCCATCTTGAGCCTCTTTCCTGGGGTAGCAGCGAGCAAATTCATCTTGTCAGTCCTCCGGGGAGGGTGTCGCTATGCAGCTCTGTTTACTGTGGCAGAAAGTTAATATAAATTTTCATCAGTGGGGGAAGTTTACACATACGATTCTATTTGTCCTTCATTATTAGCACCTGAGTCTGGGGCGGCGGCGCCGTAATTGTCTACAGACACAGGCCAAATAGATGCAAGGGAAAGGCAAATAAGCACACCCCAAAAATAATTTGATGCTTGTGTGTTACAATCCATCCACCCCAGGAATTCTTAATCTGGAGAATCAATAAACAATGGGTGAGAGACGGGGGGAAGACGAGGGGGAGGAAATGAATAATACGATATGAAACAGGAGAAGAGAGAGGGAGCGGGGTTGTTATCCACTTAAGAAAGAAGAAACGACAATAAATAAGTTTAAAAAAAAGTAGTTTTTCTTTTTGTTTTCTTATTTTTTTTGGGGGGGGGCGGTGGAGCTTCATCTGTTCAGGAAGCTGGAACCTCCTCAGATGGAGATAGAGGAGGAACCCATTGTTCACCTCCGTCCTGAGGCCCAGGCAGATTCTCCATGGAGTCCCCCCCCTCCTCCTCCCCCTTCATTGCTCCACCTCCCCCTTTGTGTTGATTTATTGAGTCATACATGAAAATCCTCATTACTACTTTCCATTCTTTTTTTCTTTCTGCGCTTCCGTGGCCTAAACGCTGACCCCCAGGACTCCAGGTGGCGCTGTGGCGTGGCGCCGACCGTGACGCTCGCTCCAACTCCTCAAAAAGACGTCACCGTTTCATACTCCCCACTCCACCTGTTCGTTTCTCTCTTTATGCGCTCGGCGATAACGGAACACAATCCGCCGCTATTGTGGAGGCACAGGCGCAGCTTCTGACCTTTCCGGGTAAAGATAGGAGTCTTTCTGCTCTCCAAAGCGAAGGAGATCGACGCCGGATTCAGGGACGCCTGATTCCAGAAACGAAAAAGCGCGCAAAGTCCAATCCGGGTGACGCGGTCGGATCTCGAAGGGGCCCCGCGCCATTTCTGAGACAACGCTCGCCGGTCACAGTCCCGTGCTTTGATATTCCGACTCCGTTCGGGACGTTTCATCCTCCCCTCCTTTCCAGTGACGATCTGATCCATATTCATCCGTCCATCAGCCCCGAAATCCACTTATATAAGAAGATAAGGTGTAAATATTGTGGCGTGGAGTGTCAGAGCGTACCCCCCGACGGCGGCCCGCCAGCCTCAGTCCAATCAACCATGTTTGTTTGCTCGGCTTAAACTGTTTGTGCCTTGTTTTCCATGGTGAGCGACTCTCTCCGGCTCGAGAAAGTGTCACTTTTTTCCCACTCTCTCACCCCCCCACCTCCTTTTCCTCCCCCCGTCCTCCTCTTGTCTGTTTCCTGGAAGCACAGACAGATAAGCCGGTGTTGTGTGTGTGTGTGTGTGTGTCTGCGTGTGTGCGTGGGAGTCGTCAAAGCTGTCAGCGCGACTGGAGTCGTTCTGGCCGACAGCCTGGTGTCGAACAGCAGCGCCTTTAGTCCCGACAACACACACACACACACACGCGTGCGCCAAACATCTGTTCCGCACGCCGGTGCCGAGATCCATCCGCCTCATTCCATCAGTTGCGTATCGATAGGCGCAACTACTTCCTGGATCTGTACCTGTTGAGTTTGTCGTCGTTCCTGTATCCGTAACGACCTGCATCACATGACCTGTGACCAGGAAGTGACTCCTTGCTGTCCCACCCCCTTCCAACCTTCAGATAAATCCCACTCCCGCGTCGCCGACCCGTCTCCAGGTGGTGACACCCCTCGGCGGATGGCTTCTGTAGTCGGCTACCCCTCAGATTGGTTCTGCCTTGCTTGTTTCAGGTCTTTGCATGCTCATAACAAAGGTGCGTCGCGATAGGTGTGGGCTTCTTCTTTGTGGCGTCTAAACAGGGATGGAATGGATATCTAGTGGTGTTTTTACATTCCTCTCCTCACCCTTTCCCTTCCCCTACCCCCTCCCTCCACATGCCTATTAATGCGTCCGAGGAATGCCTGTGTAAACATTCTTGTTTCCCCCCGTCCGTTTGGCGTCGCCTTCCTCCTGACCCGGCTATCTGAAACCAATTACACCAGATCCATTTGGGCTGAATCTTATTTTCATAAGGATCCCCGTGTCGCCGTCTCGCTCCGCTCCTCCGGTTATTCTCCTTCCCCCTTGTTTTCCTTTTTTTTTTTTTTTTTCTCTCTTTCCAACCTCGGTGATGGATATCAACATCAAATATGCCTCTGAGTGCCTTGTTATTTATACAGCCAGGTCTGGCTGTGTGTGTTTTTTCTTCTTCTCTATGTGTCAGTCGCTGGCTGCTTGTGAGGAATGTGTCACATTGTGCTGTTTATACAACGTGAGCATTAATAGAGCGCGGATGTCATCTTCTTTTCTCTAGCATAGCAACCCGGGTTAAATAGACGCCGTTCCTGCGCTCGTCCCCGCCAACGGCTCTTCAAGAAACTTTTTGATGACTTTTCTTGGCATTTTGTGATTTTTATTTTTTTTTATGTATGTGTGTGTGTGTGTGGTTTTTTACTATAATGGCGCCAGTGGAAAAAACGTTTGCCTGATCGGAGGTCAGGTTGATGCAGGCTTCCTTTCTAATAAGCCATCCATACATCTTTACCTTGCAAAGCGAATAAAAGTGCCTCAAACGTGTCATGTGACTCTTTTCGCCCCACCAACTTCAAATCAGAGTTAACTAGAGATAAACTTTGACTTGGCGAAATAAAACCCAACTGGAGCATCTTTTTCGATTACCCATCATCCACCTGGAGGAGGAGGAGGAGGAGGAGGGAGGGGCGGAGCTGCATTTCCGGGTGTTGATGCACCCCGAGTACTGGAGGCAACTTTTCATAGTGTGTGTGTGTGTGTGTGTGTGTGTGTGTGTGTGTGTGTGTGTGTGTGTGTGTGTGAAGCTATAGCTCAGTTTACAAATGTCACACACACACACACACACACACACTTATATAAACCAGTGGCGACGACGCTCCTCTTGAAGGAGACGGATCGATGCGTTTAGGGCCCGGTGTAATGTGTTTGTTTACTGGAGTTCAGAAAGCCTGGCTCCTCCTGAGCCCCCTAGCCAGACAGACCCCCCGCCTCAAAACCACCCCTACTTTTTCATAATTGATCAGGCAAGGGAGGGGGAAGGCTGCATTCCCCCGAGGGGTGAAGACATGGCAACTTTTCCTCCTCCTCCTCCTCCTCTCATTCTTCCCCGTCTCCCGTCTCCTCCTCTTGTTTGCTCAGGATCTCAATGTACTCGTTCAAACATTGTTCCCACCAGCTGGCGGAGCGGCGCCATATGCACGCCCTGTCAAGGCAGTCGTTGTCATGGATACCGGCAAGCACCAGAAAATCAAATGAGCACTCTTGATTCCTGAGGAAGTGTCACTCTCCTCCTCCTCCTCCTCCTCATCCTCTTGTTTTTGCATCAAAAAAAGAAAACACCTGTGAAGTTGTTGCGTGTGTGTGTGTGTGTGTGTGTGTGTGTGTGTGTGTACTCCACCACTTGATGCTCGTGGGCCTGGAGAACACGATGTGGAACAGACGCGGTAGTAGCAGCTGTGCACAATGTTCTTTTTCTTTCATCCCGTCTGCTCTTGAAGAAGTGGAGTGAAGCTGCTCGCCCAGCTGCCGCCGTACCTGTGAAGCCGAAGCGCGGTGCCGGGTGGGCGGGGCCGGGGTGGGCGGGGCAGGAGGGGATCCATAATCCCATCCAACCCCGAGAGGAATGAATTCCACCGCAATCCCAACCATCTCCCGATTCTTATCGCCCGTGGCCGAGCAATTTCCCCGCGTTTCGCAAACCCCTGATTTGTTTTCTCGTTTACCTAATTTTTTTGTCCGTCTGTCCGTCCGCCCTTCTATCTGGTAATCCGCTGTGTAAAAACCTGCGTCGCCCGCAAGTTAATTCACTCTAAATGTAATCTGATGTTGATTTTGTCAACTTTAATTACAGCTCCTGGGGACACTTCACGTGGTGCCGCCTCGACATCAAATTGATATTATGAATATGCAAATGCAGGCTTGTAATTTGCCAGGAGAAGTGGGTATTTCAGTGGAGCACGCACTAGACAGGTCAATCCTGCCGATGCTCTGCATCAACCCCCTCCTCCCCTTGGGTACTCCAGTTGTCTTTGCCCTTGATCACTGCCAGTTGTTCCCTAAAGTGTATCCCGTGTTGCAGAAAACACCAAATATCCTCAGGAATTTGTATCCTATCGTCTTCCTTTCTCATTTTTCTCACCTTTTTTTTCCTGTCTTGTGTTCCTTTCTTCTTCAGGCCCTACAAGCAGCGAGGCAATTACTCTTGCAGCAGCCAGGCAGCGGCCTGAAATCTCCAAAGAGCCAGGACAAGCAGCGTCCACTGCAGGTAAAGCAGCTCCCTCGTTCTAATCTCTTAAGTCCATCCATAATGCATGCTCTCCCGAAAAGAAGATTTCCTCTGTTCCACAAGTGTGTTTGATTTACCGACGCAATCCTCCGACCTGCCAAGCGGAATCCTAAAGCCGGCGACGAGCCGGACTCCCAGGGGTCCGATCGTCACACGGACAGGGAAGGAAGACACAACAGAGGGCAGGAAGTTTCATCCGTCTGCCCCCCGAAGCCGGGTTTTTTTTTAGGCAAACGAGACGTTAATTAGCACTGAGATGCTAACTAGTGGCGCTACCTAGGACGGCTGCGCGCTACATTTGCGGCGCTGTTGACACAGGAAGTTCCAGAGGTTAGATATTATTTGAAAGAAGCGTCAGTCTGAGCACTAGGCTACCAAGACAGCTAATTTTACCTGCCTGTCATTTCTCCTCTCCAACGCTAATTTGCCTTATTGATTCGCGGAGCTGTCTATTTCTGTTGTCAGTGATTCGACAAAGGTCACACACACACACACACACACACACACACATATTAACACATCTCCTTGCAAGCCTCTTCCTTGCTGAAGATTTTTTCCTCCTCTTCTCTTTACATTCCGCTCGTTTAAACCAACAAGACACTCGGTTAGCTTCCTCCTCGACATCTGCTCCGTGTTTTTTATTATTAGCGCCTTTTTTTATTTAATTTATTTTTAGCCGTTTGAAATTGGAGTGCAGGAGTCGCCGCCCTCCGCTCGGCTAATAAGCGCCATCAAGGAGCAGTGGTTTAGCTCATTAGGGGGCTCTGTGCATTTCATTAATGTCAGGGAAATTGGCGTTAACCTCACCCATTGATATTTTCACAGAGTCTAACAATGGCGACACCTCCGATTGGAGTCGCACCCCCCCCACCCTCGTGTTCCTCATTACGCACCCTCCCCGAGATAAGGCGAACTCTTGCTGGCGCTTTTTCAGGGGTGTCGACATTATCTTCATCGAGAGTTACGGGTGTGGCTTTAAAGGATGTTTTTGTTTGTTGAGCCGTGGAGCTAAAGATGATAGCGCCCCCTGGTGTTGGGGGGGGGTGTTCTATGTGCACAAGTGATTGGATTACTCCTTCCTTACCCCTTACCTGTTGATCCGGCTTTTATTAAGGTCGTCACCTCTTTGTTGTCGCCGGGTTGCCATGGATGCAACAGTGGCGGCAAATCAAGCTGCAGGAAATCATGTCGATTGATCCCCGTGTGTGATTAGCACAGCAGAAAGTGTGTGTATGTGTGTGTTTATGGGGAAGGGGGGCGGATTAATACCACCATGACATCCTGCTTGTGGCAGAGATACTAATAAATCCTCTGCCAGCCTCACCCCCCCCCTTCTTGTTCCCTATTCTTTTGGTATTTAAGAGCGGGAAATGATCCATAGATCGCGGCATGTAAATTATTTAGTACACAAGCATCTAAGTGCCGCTGCTTGCAGTTTTAATTACGCGTATTAGCGGCTAAAGGCTCTCGCCTGACTAATTCTATCTGCTCGCTCATCACCGCTTCTCAGTAGTTGATGATGCGGAGGCAGGCGGCGGCGTTCGCGAATAAAAAAAAAACAACACATACACACATCCACACAAACACACAAGCTGCTTCTCCACATTTGCGTAATGTGACAGGTCTATTATTACACAGTAAGCCCACGGGAGCACTCAATAAACACCTATTTCTGCCTGTAAATCCCCCCCCCCCCTCCGCCGCCATGCTGCTTACACGGCTCTCCCAAGGCACACAAACACCCTCTCGTCTCCGTTCATCCACTGCCCCCCCCCAGCCCCCAACGCCGCCAAAGCCACCCCTCCGAAAGCCATTTATACACTGACATTTGGAATACAAATAAAGAAACGCGGACAAGGAGAGGCGGAGAGGATTACAGTGGCCTACGGATCTGACAGTTGTTTCAGTTGCACACACACGTACGGGATGCGTCGACACACACACCGCCTGCACACGAACGGCGAAGTTTCACCCTCGCCAGGAAAGACTTTGTTCAAGTGGAGTTTGTTGGGGCTCCTGTTTGTTGGGACTCATCAAGTGGAGTTTGTTTGGAGGAACAGTTGGTCGCTGATGGTTGAAGGAACGCCGGGGTGAGATGACCACACCCCCTTCATGTCCTAAAGTAATGGGACACGATACCATACATGGAACGTAAAAACGGATGGGAGATTCCTTTCGCGTTGGGTTGGTTTTTGGTGTTGGGTCGATCTTCTTCGGTGGACTTTCTCCGATGCTCCAGACATTTATCGAGTTCTTTTCTTTCTGTTCTTGACCGATCCCATGATGCTTTGCTCAGAGCAACACTGTGTTTGCTCGTGGCCGATCTCTGACATAATAAGCTTCCGCAACTTCTCCGTATTCAACCTTCAACCGAAGTTTTAACCTCAACTGGAACGACTTTGTTCAAGTGGAGTTTTTTGGGGGCTTCCTCCGGTTGAATTTCGAGGAACAATTGGTCGCCGACGGTTGGAGGAGCGCCAGGGTGAGATGACCACACCCCCTTCATCGCCTAAAGTAACGGGACACGCTACCATATATGGAAGGTAAAAACAGGGGATGGTCCTTTTTGGCCAGTGTTGCTCAGAGCAACACTGTTTGCTCGTGGGCGATCTCCGACATACTCCAACTTTGTTCCATCGTAAGCTTCCGCAACTTCTCCGTCTTCCTCTGGATTTGTCATCATGACGCGGAATCCCATGACTGGAAGCCTGATTTTTGCACCCCCAGTCCCACGCCCCCCAGTCCCTGTAGCGCTACCTCTACCTCCACGAATGCGAGGGAAATGGACCGGAATGCCAGGAAGTAGTGCAGGTTAGACTCCGGCACAGGAGGCTAAAAGATGGCAGCTCGCATTTACATTTCTGAATATCTTCCCGCCGCATCCCCTCTGGTTGCATCTGAAAATAGAGAAAAAGAAATTATCACTGGGACGATTATGTTATTCATGAGGAAAACTTCTGTTGACTCTAAGAGAGAGGGAAAAAAAAAATCGTCAGCACATTTTAAGTCAAACAGCCTTGGTTACTGCTTTTGTAACCAGAAAACAAGATTTCTCCCCGGCCTTCCCAACCCCCCCACCATCGCTGCTTTTACAACACCTACAGGACAAGATTGCTAAATTGCGAGGACGGAGCAGGTTCATCATTGTGATGCAAAAGAAGTTGAAATGCAACCCCGAGGCGAAGTAGCTGAGTTCGGCGTGGGGAGGGGGGGGAAGCGAAGCGAAGTGGGGGGGGGGGGGATCAAGAGAAATAGAGAGGGAGGGGAAGGATGGCTAAAAAAAAAAAAAAAAAAGACGAGTAGCTCAGACCTTTGATGTAGCAGCAACAAATTTACCTGGTGACAGAAGATACATGGGCGCAATAAACGAGTTATACCAGCCCTTACACTCGCAATCTGATGATTCCGGCCGGGGTGTTAATTGGATCCTAACCGACAGATCTGATATTCGGGGGGGGGGGCCTGAGTGGGGAAGCCTTTCCAAGTGATGAACTATAATTCACCCAGCGGCTTGAAGCACTTGTAATTTACTGTGTGTCACTGATGAAGAGGCTGATCCAGCGGAGGCCATATTACCTGCAACATCAGAGGGAAGTGTCCAACCCCCCCACCACCACTACCACCACCACCCCTACAATGCAGCGCTCCCTCCCTCTACCCGGCTGTCACTCCCATTTACTCCTGAAATATGTACACCTGCAGGGGGGCATCAGTTGGCAGCCAATCGGGCGGGGTTTAATGATAAAGGTGTGACCATTTGTAACCATGATGACACAAACAACCCGCGCCGAGGTGGCGGCGACGGCCGATTACTCCAGTTGTAGGGCTCAATCAATGACTATCTGCATGTCGAGATGAATCAATATGGAAACGGTGCTTTAAACCCCCCCCAGGCTTTTTATTTTTCATCCCATGATGGGTCTTCATGTTTTGATAAATGGCGTTCCACGAATGCGGTGGCGGAAAACATTCTGTAATCCACTTAGCTTCACTCCCGACAATCCGGAGTATCGATCTCTCCGAGTCGGGGGAAAAAAAAACAAAATGCGACTTCCTGCGATCTTGAACTTCAGAGCCGGGGATGCCCCGCCCCTTCCGTCCTGGTCATCCTCCGCTAAAGGCGTCGATAATTGCGCGGTTGCATTTGGCGGTAATTGGTTAGCAAACGAGCGCTGTCAGCTGAAAGGAAGTTGAGAGGTCAGAAGTTGAATTGGGGGGGGGGGGGCTGACTTTGCTCCCTCTCCAGGGATGCTCAGGGGATGAAAATAGGGCACAGGGGTTGCAACTTCTATTTTTTTTTCTGTCTCACTTTCCGCGTGTAAAACAAAACGTGTGGTTTAATTAGCGGCGGCGCTCGCTGCCAAGGATCCGCGGTAATTACTGGCTAGCGTTTATCTCCAGCCGCCGCCGCCCGGTTCTGTCCAGTAACGCCAGCGAAACAGGAAACGACCTCTGCGGTTGATAACCGCCCTACGCCCGTTGCCCTCACTGACATCTAACCGCCACTTCCTCCCGACGCTAGTTTATTAGCGCTAAGTGAATAACGCGGCGGGAAAATTGAATAAAACAAATTCCTCTTTAATTATTTGAAGTCGGACGCGGCGTTCATCTCCAGCTGACGTAATTACCGGATGCGTATTGTCGTCGTCCATCGGTCCAGATCGTCGCGTTTTGTTTTTTTTTTTAGCGCCGAGCTAATTCAAACGAAGCGCGCTCAGAGATACCGAAACGCTCGCGCCGTCGGAAGGACTTGACCTTTTCGGGAAAAAGGCATTGAAGAGGCTTGGTTACAAGCTGCAAAGTGTGACAGGAGTGGGGTAATGATCTGCCGGCTCCGAGCGATGGGGGCCCCCGCCAGTGTTTTCACATCAGGAGCCAATTTAAAGGTCCTTTGTTTTGCTCTCCAACCTCAATGGCGAAACACATGGCTTCAAAGTTCATGTCAATACCGCTCATCGCTCTCCTCCAGACGCGGGATGGTAAACAAAAACGGGTTCAAACGGCGGTGAGGGGAATTAAAAACAGGCTTGATCGCGTTTTTAAGATTCCAGGGAATCCTCCTCCACCTCTTCTTCCCTCCATCCCGCGGATGTTTACGGCGCCGTGGCGTAAATGCTCATTAATTTCATCCCTTCGCGGCGGAATCATTTGGAAAAGGGGGGAGGGAGGGGAGGCAATTCAGCCTCCCTGTTCCTTTCAATTCACCGCTCCCGTCAATCAAGCCCCTGCAGCGGCATCCCACAAAAATGGAGGTGTTATATTCCTGCAATTATCATGTCATATACTTGAAAATGTAAATGAACGTGTGTGTAAAATTAAATTTATGGGTTGTCAGTGAAGAATAAGAACCAGGAGAGCAATTACTTATCTGCTTTCATCTCGGAGACTCCAGTACGTCAAGCAGAAAAGGATGCAGTTAAATGCTGGAATTAGAATTGTGCCGCTCTTCACAATGGACGCTCTCTCATTTCTCTTTCTCTTTCTTTCCTCCTCCTCTTCTTTTTTTGTTGTTGTTTGGAACAAAGGTGAAATGAAAATGGTTATCTCGCGTTAGGCTAATGAAAACCTAAAGGAAGCTCTCAATTTCATAATCCGGTTATTTGACTTTTTTTTTTTTTTTTTGGCGTCGTTGCTTCTTCTTTTTCTTTCTTGATTACGACACTTCTAGAAGTCGTAAATCGTTTTTCAAAGTGCAATGCAGGCGTTATTCTATAAGCACACACACACACACACACACACACACACACACACACATTTGTGCCAAATCTCTTTTGTTAAACCAAACGTCTTTGTGCCAGCATCCAATTAATAGTCTTAATGAGTGCATCACTCATGTTTTTTCTCCAGCTGAACTCGTCCCATTGTCGCCGCATCCAAAACAAAAACCAGGAGTGACTGCAGGGGTAATTACTTACTCGCAAATGCACCTTTAAGGGTTAATAACGTTGAAGGTGTAAGCAGAGCATTTGCATAATTACACACGGACTGTTTAATTTGCAACTTTTGATGGCTTTTGTTCGCCACCTCGCTTTATTGTGAGCGCGTTTTTTTTTTTTTTTGCACCGTTGCATCGAGGAGTTCAGAGAAGAAAAGAGATGTACCACAACATCCTTCCTCCTCCTCCTCCTCCACCTTAGATGGAGTCCCTTCTCTCTGAGACCCCCCTAATGAACAATGGAGGCAGGATTTGTTTGAATATGAATATGAATGTGCGAGCGGGGGCCGGCTGGAAGTTGACCTTCAGCTGTGATTTTCAGTTCATCAGGATTAGTCAAGGCGGGCGATCAGGAGCCACTAATGCATAATGACTTCTAAAATGAAAAATGTGTAGTGACCATGCAAATGTCTCGGCTAATCAAAGAGGGGGGAAAACCTGTGGTGGTGGTGGTGATGGGGGGGGGGTAGTCGCGGAGAGGAGAGCTAAACAAGGACGTGTCAAGGCCT
This sequence comes from Antennarius maculatus, assembly GCA_013358685.1. Classification (NCBI taxonomy): domain Eukaryota; kingdom Metazoa; phylum Chordata; class Actinopteri; order Lophiiformes; family Antennariidae; genus Antennarius; species Antennarius maculatus. The sequence continues at coordinate 2,085,658 of CM023627.1, read as the reverse complement.
GACAGAGAGAGAGGGAGGAGAGACAAGCATGGAAAGTAATCAAGGCAGCTTGATTAGCCGGCGATGAGGACGGGGATGTCTTACTGGCCCCTTGACACGCCAGTAGAGGCGAGCTACTGTCACGGAAGCCGCACGCCAGACAGTGTCGCAATTAGTGTCTGTAAAAAAAAAAAAGAAAAAGTAAGTAAAGGTGGCGACGTTTCATTGTAAGGCTTTAAAAAAGTAGGGGGGGGGGGAGTGGATCAGATCGGAACGTCAAGCCAGGAGGATGGCGTTGGGTTTCCAAAGGTCAAACGGGAAAAAAAAGGGGAAAAACTGGTCTTATTTAATCAATGCCAATGTTGGATTTAGAAAAAAACGCAAACGTAACGAGTCTAATAGCCTCGGAGTGAGCTGACAAGTATTGATTTGCTTCTGAACCCCCCCCCCGCCCTTGCCACCTTGATTTCTTTTGCTAACGCATCATCAACAGCTTGTACATTATTGATTAGCATCTAAACGCGACAGAATGTTTCCGAAACGCCGACAGGAAGTGTTACGATCGAGCGCCGGCGTCGTTTCGAATGTAGATTAGAAGCAGAAATCAGTTTGGCGAGAACTAGAAATGGGCGATCTCAGACGCAATCCGTTTTAATGACACTGGCACCAAAATAAAACATTTACTCTCTAAAATGTAAGAAGTTCCGTTTACTTAAAAGAATCCAGGGAACAGATTGTACTTAAAAAGGGAAGTACGTAGAACTAAAAGTGTTAAGTTAAGTTTACTAAATTCTTTCATTTATTGAAACTAAAGAATAGTGAGTATAATAGCAATAAACTCGATCTTTCTGAGTATACTCCACAAACAAGAGCGTTCATGTGCTCAATTCTTTCCTCTTTTCTCGGGGTGGGGCCACCGGTTCCCCCCCACACACACACACACACGTCCCACTGACTCGACGTCCTCATCAGCGTACTTTTAATCAACTTTCTAGCGTTCTCGAGCTGTTTCGGCGCTGATCGGCGGCGCTGAAGTGGGGGGAGTTCAAGGGTCCTGCTAATTAAGGTCTACGTCTATTTAAATCCCTCACTTTTCCCAGCAGGGGGAAGGCGGAGCTTAATAATTCACGCAACATAGCACCTCCTGTAGGCCATGGGGGGGGCCTGCGCTCCCAGCAGGCCCGTCACGGATCTATAACGGACTACTTTTCCAACGCCCTCCTTTATCCCATCCTGACCCGATTCTCCTGGTGGCGCCATCTTTGACTTCCTGTCCTTGCGCCCCCACCTTTTCTTCCAGGTTCCCGTGTCGGTGGCCATGATGAGTCCCCAGGTGATAACGCCACAGCAGATGCAGCAGATCCTCCAGCAGCAGGTCCTCTCCCCCCAGCAGCTCCAGGCGCTGCTCCAGCAGCAGCAAGCCGTCATGCTGCAGCAGGTACGTAGCGCGTTTAGCACATGCATGCTAACGTAGCATGATCTGAACGCACTGACCTGGATGCATGCATGCAACATGACCCCCCACCCCCACCCCCTTTTCCCATCCACGCTCCGGTTGTATCCAAACCCGCCAACGGAATCCGCGTCCTTGACACGCTTTCCAATCTGAAACCGTCGCCTCTAATTAATCGTCCCCTGCGTGTCGCGGGTTCAATTCCCTGACAGGCGTCCATCAGGGACCCGACGGAGTGGATGATGTAACGCTCGGCTCGCAGTCACCTGTCGGAGTTGAGATTCATTTCTCATTCGTAGATTTGATTAAGGGGAAGGGAATGGTTTAATTAAGAGCGTCAGTCAGTCTGATTATCCCTCGTCATTAATAGCGATCAGGCTGATTGGGAGTCAGCGCGGTGCCTTTTTAGCGCACCCCTAGCAAACAGTCACATGGTTGGCATTAAAGATCTGCAGAACACTTCACAAAACGGCGAAGAAGCGAACGTCAGAAGCGATAGAAAAGTTGGGACCAAATTTGCCTTAACCTGTTTTGTGTGTGTGTGTTGTTTTTTTTTCAGCAACACTTGCAGGAGTTTTATAAGAAACAGCAGGAGCAGCTCCATCTGCAGCTTCTCCAACAGCAACATCCTGGCAAACAAGTGAAGGAGGTGAGCTCACACACACACACACACACACACACACACATATCTGAAAGGAAGTCCGCGGATCTTCGCTCTCATTTTGTCATCCGAGTGCATTTCGAGTGTCGTTTGGCGCTCAAACGCGACACAAACGCTGATTTATCGCGAAAATCCCGACGACTAAAGGGTCGTCGGGCCGGCGCGCTAATGAACGCTTTTCCTTGGGCGTGCAAACACACACACACACACACACACACACAAACAGCTTGAAGTTACGGCGCGCGGTGATCATAAATCACGCTGACAGGCAGCTGGTGGACAGACGTCTCGTTCTCCGCGGCGGCGGAGATGAGCATGACAGCCGCGTTCGCGTAACCGTGTTTGAGTTTCACACGGCGCTGAACTCTGAGAGGCAGTCGGGAAGGGGGGGGCACATCCAGGCGACGCTACACGCATGGAGGCGGTTAAATTGATCAGAAACACACACACCTCTCGATGTCTCCTTCAGCTACCCATTACGCCGCCTCCTCAGGAAGCTGCCGCTGACCTCCCGGCGGCTTTGTTTCTGTTTGGATTTGCCAATGGAGTTTTTCAAGAGCCCCCCCCCCCCATCAAATATGGAATAGAAATTGCCGCCTTATTTCTCTGGAGGCGGGATGGTGGGGTGTGGGTGAGTAGCTGGGGGGTGGTGGTCTACCTTCCTCCATTATTCCATTATGCAGCCTGTTCTCCAGTGAGCACATCAGAAGTTTTTGCCCCCCTCCCCTCCCCAAAACTGCACTTTCCGGGTCGGCCATGACCCCAAATGGACTGGAGAATGAAAATAAATAAGTAAACAAACAAACTTGACTGAATACATTCCAACCAAGCTCGTCGACCCCCTCCCCGACTCGTTTTCCTTTTTCTTGTTGTTGTTGTTTTGCGCGCGGTTACGCAATCGCCTGACCAGACGGGCGGTAAACAACTCAGCCAGGCAGCAGAGACTGGGGGTGGACAGGAGGGGAGCCTGGGGGGTGGTTGGTTGGGTGGGTGGACAAGTGGGGATGGGGGGCGGGGGGCGTTCACACGCTTGTGATGCTGTGAATCTGCCACCTCCCTCAGGCCACATCAGCTGTAACAGACCATCAGTGGTGGAGAGACAATTAACTACCAGGGTGGGTGGGGTGGAGAGAAGCCCCTCCATCCCGAAAAAAGCCAAAAAAAAATAGGGGGGAAGATGAAGTGAGCAAATAGAGGAGGAGGCAGACGAGGGGGCAGGAGACGAGGTGTAGCTAAGGTCACCGCCGAGGCAAACGAGTGCACGTCCCGAGTACAAACAGCGCCTCCTTCCTCTCTCCCTCTTTCTCTCTCAGTTGTTAATTCAAATGTAATTTTCCCTCCCTCCTCTCCTCTCCGCTCACTTCCTTGCTCCCCTCTTCCTCCTCCTTCCCTCGCTATAGCAACAGCAGCAGCAGCAGCAGCAGCAGCAGCTGGCCGCCCAGCAGCTCGTCTTCCAGCAGCAGCTCCTGCAGATGCAGCAGCTCCAGCAGCAGCAGCACCTCCTCAACATGCAGCGGCAGGGCCTGCTGTCGCTGCCAGGCCCCGCCCCCGGACAGGCCGCCCTGCCCGGACAAACCCTGCCGCCGCAAGGTAAGCAGAAAAAAAGGGGGGCAGGCGAATGGTGGGGTGGATGGGAGGAAGAGGGAGAAGGAGTGTGAGATCACATGACTGGTCACGTGTCTCCTGTGTCGTCAGGTTTGTCCCCTCCATCCTCCATCCAACTCACCTGTCATTCTCCTTGTTTGTCTGCCCCCCCAGCTCATGTGTATGTTTGTTTAGAGCGCCATCCTTCCTGTCTTCTTCTTCTTGTCTGATTTTGCCGTCCTTTTGTCTGCCTCTTGTTTGTCTTTGTTGTTTTTCCATCTTCTGCTTCTACCCGCCCCCCCACCACCACCACCACCTCCATTCGGATTCCCCCTCCCTGTTGTTTTTGTTGTTGTTGTTGTTGTTGTTGTTTACTGCCTTCTCTGCTAGCCTGAGAGGAGAGGAATTGAAGAGTAAAAAAAAGGACAGCGGAGCGAGGGAGAGCTGGCTCCATTTTCTCCCCCGCCAGCCGAGTAAACATCTTTTTTTTGTTGTTTACCTCCAAAATGGCGACGCCCAAAACCACAGAGAGGAATGGAAGGAGGGCTTTTTACCCGATTAGTCTACCTAGTTGATCTTAGAGACAACTTAGGAAGTGACGAGTTAACAGGTTGGATCTGTGTCCAATAAGAGAGAAGAAGAAGGTTTAGCATTGACATGTCTCTTATCTACCCCACCCACCCTGAATCTTTGCCCCCCCCAGCCGGCCTGAGCCCCGCCGAACTCCAGCAGTTGTGGAAAGACGTGACCGGCGGCGGCGGCGGCGGACACGGCATGGAGGACAACGGCATCAAACACAACAACCACAACAACAACAACGGCGGCACCGGCGGCGGTCTCGACCTCTCCACCAACAACTCTTCTTCAACTACCTCCTCCTCCAATCCCGCCAAAGCCTCGCCGCCCATCTCCCACCATTCCATCGCCAACGGACAGTCCCCGGTCCTCAACCACAGAAGAGAGCGGGAAAGGGAACGGGAACGAGAGCGGGAGAGGTAAAAGAAAAATAATCGAGACGTCACCGCTCCCGTATCACACGGCGGAGATGCGAGACTTCCCGTTTGTTTGTTTGCTTACCCCCACCAGAAGCTCGTTTGCCTTTGTTGCCGGGGATGTCAGAAGACATCACAACTCCAGAGTGTTTGTCCTCGTTGGGCGATGAAGTTTTTGTTTATTCGTTTGTTTACCACTATCTTGGTGATGCGTTTAAAAAAAGGGCCTTGTTCTCTCGGGGGAACACGCGATTCCGTTGCACACAGATATCAAACACGCTAACCTCCTTGTACATTAAGTATTTAGTGTTCCTTCCCTCTTTTCTCCTCCTTTTGAAAATTACCTCCCTTGCTTGCTTGTCATGTAAACACACTCCGTGATGCGTTGAGTGGCGTTTCCAGGATGTTTATCCTTGTGATGCTGTCTTTTATAAATGCACCCCGGCGTAAAAAACACTGACTGTTCACATATCCGGCAATCTGGCCCATGCATTATTCAAAGGCTTTTCTTTGGCGATATTATAATAAGGACTTAGGCTAACGCTACGTGTGTGTGTGTTTGTGTGTGTGTGTGTGTGTGTGTGTGTGTGTGTGTGTGTGTTGATGTCGGGTGGGGACTCGCACTGGAGGTGGAAGTGCTGCGTAATTGGTTTAAAGTAGATGCTATCTCGCCAGCGCCGCTGAAAAAAGAAGAGGCTTGAGAAAGGATATCGGTTTTTTTTTTTAGACGTAAGATGGAAAGAAGGGAGGAAGAAGAGGAGAAAAAGACTTTTTATCCGCCGTCCCAAGAGGGCGGCGTCGGGGTCTAATAATGATCGAACACGGGGAATTGTCAGGGAGCGCTGCTTACTAACACGCCGCGGATCAATGTGGGGAAAGCCTCCGTGAAACGCGGCAAGCAGGCAGACAAATGGGCAGACAAACACCGACACACACGCCAAAAGGTTAAACTGTCAGCTTCAATAGGATGTGCTGTGGAGGCGGGGTCATAACTTATTTGGGCATCATTTGAGAGAAAACCTGGTGCTTCTTAGCTCCGCCCACCCACCCCCCACCAAACATGTCCTCAAATGAACAAGTAAGACGGAGGATTAGTCCGCTGATGAGAATTATGTGTCTGTCTGGGTCTTTAATGTTCACATGGAAAGGCCCGCCCCTTCCTGTTTCTTTTTTCTGAGACAGGATTGGAGGAGGCGGAGACTGAGCTACGGCGGATTTCCCATTGGCTCGGGGACACCACATGTCAGGCCATCAGTAGATCGCGTTACGTTGCGTTTAAGATGATTATTGCACGTCTGCGAACAATTCCGACCGCCACCATTGGGTCTCGGTGTCGCATGTTGCTCCAGCATTTTTGGGTTTTTTTGGCATATTCTGCACTGACCCCGCCCCCCCCACACACACACCTGACCTCCTTCCTTCTTCTTCTTCTTCTCTGCTGTTTCAGTTCATTACATGAAGAAAGCGGTGGCACCCACCCCCTGTACGGCCACGGCGTGTGCAAGTGGCCCGGCTGCGAGAACATCTGCGAGGACTTCGGACAGTTTTTGAAGTAAGAGCACGCCATCGGTTGCTTCCTCGTCTAATATTTTTATTCTAGTGCGCTTGATTCCCGCAGCACTTCCTGTCCTGACAAGAAAAGAATCACCGCCTCTGAAGTAAAAATAAAAAAAACGCCGTCTTGACCTTCCGTTGACAAGGTGGCGCCCAACCGACACCCGAGTCGTAACAAACCGGCGCCGCGTGGGAAGGGCCTGATAGATTTGTGAAAACGCGTCAAATAGCTAATGGCAACTCGCACGGCCGAACACTTTTACCTCCACAACAAAAGGCTCCGCCATTCGCTGTTGTCACGGCGCGGGCGCCGGAGCGAATGAACTCTTCATGCTCCATCAACAATTTAGTTAATTAGCTCATTTGTAATTGGCCGGCTTTGTTGCCTGGATGTTAGCGGGTGTGGGGGGGGGGGACATCAAAAGAAGAAGGTGTTTGCAGCAGCGCCGATTACAGGTTATCACATTGCCACTCAGTGACTCTCTCTCTCTAAGTTGCCCCCCCACCACCACCACCACCACAACCACCATCATCGCTATCACTCCCTCCCCGGCTCCCTGCTCTCACACAGAGAAGAAAAGGGAAGCTTAAATTTGAATATTCTAATTAGATTTTGTAATTAACTGTGAAATAACGATCTGGCGAGTGTTTTTCAGCGAATGTCCGCGCAAATTCGCATAAACTCTCGCAATCAGGACATTCTATTTCCCACCCCCCACCCAAATTATGCATTTCTCTACAGAAGTGACTATAATATGCAGCAGGGATAAAAATAAATAAATAAAGTAGTCCACCCATGGGAGCCGCTGCAGGATTTAGGTCAGGCTTTTACTAATTCTACAGCAGCTTGGGAATTAAAAGTAAAAAAGGTGTGACTGTGAAGGGAGACGACGCTAATAAACATGTTTATCAGTCTTTGAAAGACGTCGCACATGATGCCATATTTAAGCTGGGATTTTCACGCCCCGTCAATGCGTTGCCAGACCCACAAAAGTAACGGTAATTGACGGCGACGGATGCAAAAACAAAATCAAGAGGTGGATATATATATATATATATATTACTACTCTAGTCTGACAGGGTGTGTGTTTTTGCCCATCGGCGGCATGTGTGTGTGTGTGTGTGTGTGTCAATGTCAGTGGCGGTTTTCATGTTCACGTTTCACGCTTATGGAAATGCGGACCGGGACTTCTCGTTTGCCTTGCGGATCGGGGCAAGCAAACATGGTCGTGCGGATGCAGCGACGCGTCGGATTAGAAGGTTTTTACTTCCTTAAAGGTGACGCGGGCCGAAACCCGAGGGCAATTCCAGGGTGGGCGGGGGCGGGGGGGGGGGGGGGGGCTGTGGTGGCTTAGCCCGGTTAGCTAGTTGAAGGGTTAGAGGTGCGAATCCACGGAAAAGAAACGTCAAATCGCGAAAGCGAGGAAGACAAGACAGCGGGAAAACAGGTAGATTTCAGAGAACAGATCTCGGCAGATGTTTTTTTTTTTTTTTTGCTGCTACAAAATATAACCCCCCCCCCCCCCCCCCAAAAAAAGAAACCCTTCACCGCGGCTCCGTAACCCAACCGCCACATGAAAACAAGCAGCGACAAAGAAGGCAGACTCGTCATCAAGAACAAAGATGGCTGCTCGGCGGCGTGCCTCGAAGCGGGTGATTGTCTGTGTCATAGGGAGGGCCTTTCATGTCTCTGGAAATGCCATTCACACACACACACACACACACACACACACACACACACACACACACACACACACACACAGAGCTTAAACAGGGGTTACACGGAAGCAGGTGTCAGATTCCGATGACAGTTTAGATGTTAGGTAGTCGGGCGCTGGGTTACACGTGTCGGTGGGAGGGGGGCGGCGGCGGCGGCGTCTCGTAGCTCGCTGCAGGAGCTCGGCAAGGCGGCGGCGGCGGCGACACGTTTAGTCATCTATTGTTTTGTTGCATGAAGAAACTTGTCAAGATCAGCATTTAATCGCTGCTCCGCGCCGCTTTTTAAGTGTTCCGTGCTGGCGGAGGTAGCCGCGAGGTGGCTGCCCCCCCCCCCCCCCAGAATTAGCTCTGTGAAGTTCAAAAAATGGAAGGAAATTGCTGGGAAATGTTTCTTGAGAGGTGGGTGTTTGGAGGGAGATGGGGGGGTGGGGGGGTGTTTGTCAGCTGGAGAAAAATAAATGCTGTTAGTCGGCGGATCGAAAACGTAAAAGCTGAGTTTAAACGTCGATCGTTTGAGGGTTTGTTTGACTCTTTCAATCCACGACCTTTCACCTTTTAGACCAAACCTGCATCCGAACCCCCCCCCCCCGCCTTCAATTTCCATCACCACACACTTAACCCCTTCCTCTCCCTGTCACCGCTCCACTCTCGTTATTACTGGCAGGAAGGGGAAGCTCCATGCTAACGCTAACGCCGGCGTCTGTAACCCACTTCTAATTAAACCCACAAGGCAGCGGCGGCGTCACACACACACACACACACACACACACACACACACACATACACATACACTGAAGGCAGGCACGTATCTACTGCACTGACAAGACCTTTAAAACGGAGGGCATTACTTATGCACCGCCACCACTGCTGGGGAGTGTGTGTGTGTGTGTGTGTGTGTGTGTGTGTGTGTGTATGTGTGTGTGTGTGTGTGTGCAGAACATGTGTATTCACATATGGCCTCCCCCTTCATCTCTTTTATATATAAAAACTGAATGTGTGTATTAGTTTGACTGAAGCTGTGTGTGTGTGTCACATGCAGACAGTTGGTGGTGGTGGTAATATGGGGGAGGGGGGGGGTAACTATCAGTTCTCTGCTGGGCCTTTTGTTGCCCCTGATAATACACACAGACAATTAGCAGAAGTGTATCATCCACACTGGCTGGCTTGAGTAGATTTATTATTGGGCCCTTGGTGGACGTTGATGCTCCATACATATTCATACACACAACCTCTGGGAAAAAGCTTCGCTATTTAAGAGAAACTGCTGCATCCGGTGAAAACAGAATGGAACCCTCCCCCTTCGCCCCGCTATTTATCACGCTTTTAGTCGCTATTATTTGCTCTGATTTCTCTTACTTTTGCTGCAAAAACTTCCCACATTCCACATTCGAGGTGAAGTTATTCTTCTTTAATTAGATGGTTTCTAAACCTGGTAAATAAGGTGTTCTTCATTTCATTATTGTTGTCTGTCTCTTCTCCCCCCTCCTCCTCCTCCTCCTTTTTTTTTTTTTTGTATTATTAATCCACAACAGGACATGCCTTCATTTGAATATTTCATAAACGCACGCGGTAATCTGCCTGTAATCACGCCGCTAACCGTCCGGCGGTGGAAGAAGAAGAAGAAGAAGCCAGAAAACAAGCCGGTTGTCAGCGAGAGACAAACTTAATAAAGATTTTTCCATCTTTATTCCTTTTTCTTTTTTCTTTTTTTTTTTTTTTTTGTAATGAGGTATCTTCAGGGACGGCGAGCGCTTTTTGAAGCAGCTGTAATTCGTGACACGCGCCATACATCAAATGCATAAGATAGCATTATGGGCAGTGGGATGAAAAGGGTATTTGCAACATTAGTTCCCTCATCCTGCAAAGGGACGTGATTAAATGATTAATGGAATGCACCCCCCCTCCTTTTTTTTTTTTTTTGCATGCACATTGTGAAACAGCAATTATACTGACCACCCCCCCATACACACACACACACACACTCCACTACATCCATCCCACTCCTTCTGCAGCGCCTCCTTCTTTAATGCCACCTCATTCCGCACCCGAAAGCAGAAGTGGAGACGGTGTGTGTGTGTGTGTGTGTGTGTGTGTGTGTGTGTGTGTGTGTGTGTGTGTGTGTGTGTGTGTGTGTGTGCTGTTTTCAAATTGAAAGGTACGCCGCTATTGTGATTACAAAATGTTCCATTCAGCTTTTTGATTGACGGGCGATGAGAAGCCGGTCTTGTTTTTTTTTTTTTTGGTTTTTTTTTTTTTGCGCGTCGCAGATAAACAAAAAAGAAAAAAAAAAAAAAGAGAAATTTTGTGTGCAAAGAATAGAAGAAATGCGCGACAGGGAGTGTGTGTTTCAGTCGTGTTTCAGCTCAGTGTGTGTTCTCTGATGAAGTGAAAGCCAAGGAAAGCGAGAGAGATTTTGTCCTCCCTCTAATGCGCTGGAGGCAGCGCTGTAAATGATCATTGAAGGGTCTGCAAGCTAACCTGTAATTACTGGAGATAAAGTGGCAGCTCTGGCATTTCATAAGCAGGCCTCCTCAAAGCTCGCTTTGTGAGTTTGTCACCAATGATCATTTGGATAGAGGCTCATTACCCAGCATCACAACACTTTAAAACCCCTTTTTAAAAAAAAAAAAAACTCCACGTATGTGTACGTATGCTTTGCTAGGAATAAAGGTCTGGTCTTGATGGCGGCGGCGGCGAGCTCTTTTGTGTCCCGCAGACGAAATCCAATCAAGACCCAAGCCCTCATTGACTGTTACGGTTGCGCGACGGCCCCCTTTTTCCCCTCCTAATGAAGCGAACGTCTGATAATGCCACCTTTCGGCGGCTGTGGGGGGGGGAGAAGAGCCGCCTTTGTGTGTCAAATGTTGCCGGTGTTAAATGGTGTGTATTGTTTTGGGGCTAAACGAGGGAGACAAAGCCGTTCTGCTGGGCTAGCGTCTTTTATTCTAGGCGGCGCGCTACGGGTGGCGCTGAAGTTAGCCATCTCGACTGACGGCGGGGGTATTGTCATGTTAAACATGGCGGCGCGCACGCCGTCTAATTACCTGGTTTCAAACGGGAACAATGGCGCCTACCTGTATCCTATAGATAATTACCCCCCGTATAGAAATATTATCATTAAAACAAAACCCAAGGGGAAGTTGATACCGTAATTATCCCGAAAATTAGCCTAATTCTCCTTATTTTTCTCCACCCCCCCCAACCCCCTCCCTCGTCTAGACACCTAACCAGCGAACACGCCCTGGACGACCGGAGCACCGCCCAGTGTCGAGTCCAAATGCAGGTCGTACAGCAACTGGAAATACAAGTAAGTTCTCACTTCCTGTCCCCAAACCGCGTCGTACGCGACTTCACCTCATCGCGGATTTTTGGCAGGTAGTCAGGTGATACCGTACGCACATTCTATTGGCTGATAGCATCCGGAAGTGCGCTCCATTCCGTCAGTCTCGGACTTAAAACGACGTAAAAGTGTTTTAAACGGTCTGTCAGAGTGTGAGAAAAAGTAATAGAGTAGAGAGTATGTCTAAAAATGTCAATAATGTCAAAATGTCAATAATTACGTTCGGGTCGGGTCGATTTTAAGACCAAATAGAGGTAAGATTTTAAGCCTGAACCTGAGTCCAAGCCCGACCCAGCCCGAAATTGGGACCCCCAATTTGTGTTTTTACATTCAAAAACACAAAAACACAGAAAAAGCACACAGAAAGTAGCACCAACACCAAATAGAAAGAGTAATAAATGACCCACCAAGATAAAAAAATAGGCATAGGAACAAAAAGATTATAATAATAGTAATAATACAGATATGAGGGGGTTTAATAAAAGGAAGGAGAGGGTTTATAAACATTTGAATTACTGTAAATAATAAAGTGAATAGTTTGTCGTGGAGTTCTTTAACCGCGAGGAACGAGGGCGACTCTGTAATCGTCCAGTCCGAACTTTTTTTTTTAATTTCTCATAAAGTTGTGCGAGGCGAAGACGAGAAGCGTCAGCGTTACGTCTGGTCGGCTTTAACCGACAAGCAGGACCGTCGGAATCCAACAAAGCCGCTAAACAAAAGAATCCCGGGGCCGCAGCACGAAAGCAATTATGGCCGTTTTAATTGAATTAAGTGTGTGCTTTATTTTCCATCCTGGTTTTTTTTTTCTTCTTCTTCTTCTTCTTTCCAATTAATGACTGGTGCATCTCTCCCAGTCTGCCGTGTTAATTAACTGCACTTTACACCTGAAGAAAGCTCAAAAGGAGGGAACTATTTTCAGTAGGTGGAGCGCGACCTTATTAAGGAGTCACGCCGGCGAGATAATAAGAGCGCTGATGACTCAGCAGCGCCGCCGACAGACGGAAACAAATAGATATGTAAAAACGGGGCCCCCGGGGTTCCTCCTTTAGCTTTAGCGCCGTTAGCATCCGTGGTTTCCTTCCTCCTCGCCGTCGTCGCGTCGAACTGAAGCCGCGCTGGTGTTATTTATGTCATTCCCCTTCATTTTATTCCTGTTGTGTTCCTCGTCGGGACGCGAACCCATTGAAGCCTGGGTGACCAATTACAGCGCGTCCCGGCTCCTCCTCTTCCTCCCTTCTTCCTCTTCTTCCTCCCCATCCTTCCCTTTCTTTTTCCACCACGAGAGCCGTCACTAGTAATGAGACCAGGCTCTTTCTGTGTGTGTGTGTGTGTGTGTGTGTGTTGTCTGTTTCTGTGTGTCTACACACACACACACACATATCTCTATATTTATAACGCGGTGTTGGGGGCGTTCTTACGGTCTAGTCCCTGTCAGTCCCGGTGAATTAGATTGATGATAGGTGATGTCCGGGGGCCACTAACTGGACCGGGTGGGCGGGGCCACCTGGCCCCCTGTTTGGAGGACCCCTTCACCTCCCGGCAGCTGCTGGCTGCGCTCCAGCCCCCTAACAGAGTCCACAGGACTTTGAGCCGACGCTCAGGACCCCCCTAATTTACAACCGACCGTCTCGTTACTGTCAGAGCCGCTGACCTGAATTCTCCTATTGACAAAAAGATGAAACGCTATTTGTTTTTTTGCCTGACCCCGCCTGCACCCTCCTCTTCCTCATCCTCATCTTCCTCACATCGTCAGCAGATCCGTTTGCTTCACATCAAACCTTTTTCTCTTTCCTTCTCTTTTTCCTCTCTGCTCTTCAAACCCCCCCCCCCCTCCCCCCAAGTTATCTTACCTCCTGCTCTTCATCCCCATCCTCTTCATCTTCATCTCCTCCTCCTCTTCCTCCCCCATCCACTCCTAACGCGCTCTCCTCTTCTGTCCTAACAGCTTTCTAAAGAACGTGAGCGTCTTCAGGCGATGATGGCCCACTTGCACATGAGGCCCTCAGAACCCAAGTCATCTCCTAAACCAGTGAGTGCATATTGCTCCGGCGACTGTAAACAAGCTACCCAAGAAAATGAACAGTTTAACCCCCCCCCACCACCACCCCCATCACCACTTGTGCGAGTGAGTGAGACAATGTGGAAGAAAAAAAAAAAAAAAAAAAAAAATTAGGTTTGTAATCCAGAGTTACATCTTATCGACGATAGTTTCTGAAGGTGTATTATGTGGCGACGGCGGCGGAGTCCTCGTCCAAACCGCTTCATGATGGAGATAATAGCCAAAACAAGCCGCCGGCGACGGATGAGAGGCGAGAAGACGTGTCATTTGAACAACAAACACCTGAAAATTACCCCCCCCCCCCATGAGTGGCGGAGATGGTGTGATGTTGACATAAACGCAGCCGGCGGCGGCGCGGCTGAAAATTGGTCTCCAAAAAGGGGCGGGGCAAACGTTTTTCCCCAAAAATTGTGAAAGAGGTCGTGGAAGATGGAAAATGATGTCATTCGAGACGTTTGAATTTAACGTTAAGACCGATGCATTTTGCGACCATTATCGCCCCCCCCCCCACCCCTCCTATCTCCTTACCCACACACACACACACACACACACACATCCACCCCAGTTTTTGACGCTTTGAAATATTTGAGAGCAAAACATGGTTAGCGTGTTTCTGCTGCCTACTTTCAATAGAATAATTCCTCTCATCACCTCTCATCATGGAATGTAGATAATCACATGATAGGATAATTATCCCATAATTCCATCAGGAATCAAACTCCCCCTTTTTACCATTTTCTGTCTCTGTAGCTTTTTTAAAAAAAAATGTTATTTAAATCATCACAACTCCAGCAGCTTGGTTCCATCTTGTCCAATAAAGAATTTGCAGCCTATAATCCGTCCCTGAATATGAATGAATGATGCTAATGAAGTATTGCGTTACATAAAGCGCACATGAAAGAGCGGCTAATTGCATTTGATGGGTGGGGGTGTGTGTGTGTGGTGGGGGGTAATTCAGACAGAATTCCTAAACGAACAGTGAAGTCTTCAGTTTTAAGGCTCCCGTGGTTATTTTTTATTTATTTATTTATTTATTTTATAAAGCTTGAACAGATTTGCGCCAAAAAGTTAGCTTAGCGTAGCTGGAAATAAGTCCTGTTTTTTATTGATGAACGAAACCCGGGAACAAACCAATGCCAAACTCTAATGTGACCCCATTTATTCACACTTCAAAAAGAAAGGGCAGGAAAATAAGGTTTTAACGTTTTATTTTATGTATCTACTCCCAGGTAGAGGCTTTTATTTTGAAAATCCTTTTCCTGTTCCGTGCAGCAGATGAATCCTCATCCGGGTTTCTTTTTGAGGAGGTAGCGGCCGTGATATGAAGCAGATTGCAGATGACATCACAACCTCAATTGGCCACCCAGTCCCCCCCCGCCCCCCAGTCTTGACCAATCGCTGCAGCTCATTACAGCTCATTGGGCCTCTATCATCACCCCCAAACCCCCGATTTCAACCGCCGTCGCTCCAACTTGACATTTCCTTGTATTTATCAACATATGGCACACAAATGATACCCCCCCTCAGCCCCCCCCCCCCATTTGAATTCAAACTCTCAATCAGTTGCCTTCAACTTGTAGAGTCACAATTAAGGCGATTGGGTTTTGAATACGTAACGATGTCATTCCGGCTAAATTAGCGCCCAGACTAAAAGGTCAGTTGGAGATTTTCCTGTCAGTTGGCGTCAGTTACTGTCAGTTGGAGTCAGTTACTGTCAGTTGGAGTCAGTTACTGTCAGTTGGAGTCAGTTACTGTCAGTTGGAGTCAGTTACTGTCAGTTAGAGTCAGTTACTGTCAGTTGGAGTCAGTTACTGTCAGTTGGAGTCAGTTACTGTCAGTTGGAGTCAGTTACTGTCAGTTAGAGTCAGTTACTGTCAGTTGGAGTCAGTTACTGTCAGTTGGAGTCAGTTACTTTCAGCTGGAGTCAGTTACTGTCAGTTAGAGCCTCTCACAGGGGGTTCGGCCGGCGAACGCGGAACAGGTGGAAAAGCCAGTTGTGGAGGAAGTAGCGGAAACTTCAAGCGAGGTTTTCTGCATCCGGCGAAGGAGCAAGGGCTTATGGGTGACTGGAGAACAGAGGGGGAGGGAGGGGCGGCGCAATAAATAGAGAGATAAAGCGAGATAACAGGGAGGCTGATGGTTGGATAATCTGGAACAGCGTGCTCTAATTAGAGTTCTTATGATATAATTTGGTGGTTGTGTAATTGGGCCGGCTGCTTGTTAGAGGAAGCAGCTGTGTTACCGCGGCGACGCAGAATAACTCCTCCCTCCCTCCCTCCCTCACAGCTCAACCTGGTGTCCAGCGTCACCATGTCCAAGAACCTGCCCTCGGCGTCGCCCCCCAACTTACCTCAGACCCCCACCACGCCCACGGCGCCCATCACGCCCATGGCCGCCATGCCCCAGGTGCCGTCGGTGCTGGGCGGGGCCAACGTCCCCAGCATGGGGGCCATGCGCCGGCGCCACTCGGACAAGTACTCCATGCCCCTGTCGTCGGGTAGGACCAACTACTCAGCACTGCATGTCACACACACACACACACACACACACACACACACACACACACACACACACACGCACACCGGATTAAAATTCAATTCAGAATTTGTTGACTTGATTGTTTTCTCACTTTAAACTTGAATCTCGATTTAAATTTAATGACGAGATAATGTTGAAACAGCAATTTACACGCAAAACCTCCACCTTATTAATTTTAATCGCGTCCCGGTACTTTTTTTTGAACACACACACACTCACACTCACACACACACACACACACACATTCAGAAGCTTTTAGGTCCTACAGTGTGATATCTGGTCGTTTTTATATTTAAAAAAAAAAAAAAAGCCTGTTTAATCAATCTATATGTAAATAGACAAGAAGTTCCTCGGCGCATAAATATTACATGAATGTTAATTAAGTTCAAATAATGGCGATAGAATACAATATTTATTACATGTATGAAGCTTTGCATTTAAAAACGCGCTTCTCTTTGATGTTTGTGTTTACTTACTGCGCGTGTTTAGCGCGTGATCGCATAAATTATTCAACCAACTTACACCGATCTCATTTTATGGGATGTATTAGTGTTTAAGATCTCTCATGAGGCAGATTAATTAAAAATGCATTTTGTTATACATGGGAAAATGCTGATTTGATGTGCCCCTCCCACTTTTCTCTCCCTATCTCCCCTCCTTTCCCCCTCTTCCCCCCCCCCCTTTTTTTTTTTTTTAATTTGATGAAACCTTGAGCAAATTCAACACCTAAAGGAATGAAATTTACCAATTATTTCAGGTGGTGACACAGTATTTATTTTTCCAGAGATCGCCCCAAACTACGAGTTTTATAAGAACGCAGATGTCAGACCGCCGTTTACTTATGCAACCCTCATAAGACAGGTGAGTGGGAAATAAATTAACTTTGCCTGATTAGATTAAAATTAATTGCTGCATGAATCATGGCAGCTCACTCTGCATGTGTGTCTGTGTGTGTGTGTGTGTGTGTGTGTGTGTGTGTCTGTGTGTGTGTGTGTGTCGTTAGTAAACCATTATTTGATGTCATCTCTTCTCAGGCTATCATGGACTCTGCCGACATGCAGTTAACGCTTAATGAAATCTACAGCTGGTTCACGCGCACGTTCGCCTACTTCAGACGCAACGCCGCCACCTGGAAGGTAACCTTGATCAAGCCCCGCCTCCTCCCCGCCCCCCCTTCCCCCTCCCCCCTTCAACATCGAACATAAACCTCCGGCGGATCACATATTTACTCGATCTCTGCCCGTTTCTTTTATTTATTTTTTCCCGCCGCCCTGCCTTTTTCTTGTTTGCCGATGATAGCCCCCAAGAATTATTTCTGCCTCAGATATCGTTTTCCTAATTCGCCGCAATTAATAGCGGGGAGGCTCGGCGTGGAGAGGAGAGGTGCTCTGACGCGCTAATTATACAGCAGCCACTCCATCATCAGCACCTTTTGTTCCCGGAGACACCCCCGCCTCCGTCTCCTGAAGCCACCTTCCCTCGCATATCATTGGTTAATTAGTAAGAAAGATGGCTTGTTTGCCTGTTAACCAGCCCCCCCGGCTGAGCGGGAAAAAGGGGGAAGGCCGGAGACGCAAGCGGAAACCGATGAATCGCTGGTCGTCCTTTAGCCGCCTTTTAGCTTTTGTGGCTGCGCCCAGGACTGGAGGGGTTGGAGGGGCGGGGGGGGGGGGGCACCAAACTAGGCGCTCATCAGCATGCGAGACGCGGCGGCAGCGGCGCTAGATTTAGCAAAGTGAATTAATTTGGATTTGGAATGCAAATGTGCGTGCGGGGCGTGTGATCACCCCCAAAAAAACAAAAAAAAGATGGGTGCCCCTTTTTCTAGTTTTTTAGGTGCAGCACGGGCGAGGGAGGGGGGAGATTTGCTGCGTAATAATGTTATGAGAAGGCGTGTTCTCACATTCCACAAAAATAAAACAACTTCCTTTGTTCATCATGATAAAATAAAGCCACAATCACTCCCCCCCCCCACCCACCCCCACCCCCTTACCCACCCGCCGCGTGATCTATTTACATCTTCACAATAATTCCCTTTGTAAGTATTAGCGGGACGATCAGCGATGGGCTTGTCGTTTGATTAACAGCGAGAATTTTAAAAAAAAAAAAAATTGGGGTGAGATGGAAAGAAAGAAAGAAAGAAATGAAAGGTAGTTTAATATCTCAGCTCGGTCTCATCAGCTCAAAAGAGAGGGATCTACCCCCCCAGACACACACACACACACACACACACACACACACCTCTCTCTCTCCCTCACCCAGAAGCTTATTAGTTCTAACTATATAGCATGCATAATAAAACTGCTCATTTGCTCATTAATATTAAAATTATCATATTCAGAGCCATGGGCATTAAGATCAATCAAATCCTGGGATTTTCAGGTCAGATGCGAGATCTGCTTATGAGCTTTTTTTTTTTTTTTTTTTTTTCTTCTTTTTTTTTTTTTTTTTTTTTTTTTTTTTTGGTGGAGAAACCGCAGGAACACACCAAAAGCTAAGGGGAAATGATAAATACGAGCAGCCGCGATATTAAAGCCAAGGTTATTATTTGTAGAGTCTGATGCATGCTTTAATTACGCTCGTATTAATATAAGACGACGTCCTTTTCCATAGGTGCCCCCTTATCCTGTCTGCATCCACGCTTTTTTAAAAAATTTTCTTTATAATTAATGAAAACACCTCACCTTATTGGCCGTATGAGTGACGCATCCTGTTTTAATTTAGCATCTCCGATACGTCTGAGGGCTAATTTTATCGCGTTTGTGCGCCAGATGTGACGAATTCAAAAACCCGGGTTTCACCTTAAGTCGTGCGACACGCCCATCGAACACGGCGCCGTCATCTCCGTCCATTAAAGGAGAGACGCTCCTCCGGAGCAGAAGGGGTTACTGACATCGCCATTATCAAGGCCGCCATTACCACTTCTGTCACCAGCATAAGCCATTCGCTATGCTGATTACCTCCTTTTAGCCTACTTACTCTGATTGATATGTACTATGTGCAGGACTTGTAAGAGCATCGGCTCTCACTCAGTTTTTACTAATTAAATCAATGACGCGTGAATGTTAAGAATTTCTTCAAAAATGCACGTGGAAAAAAAAAAAAAAAAAAAAAAAAAATCAATTTTCTTTTTTTTTTTTTTTTTTTTTTTTTTTTTTTTGAACGAAAACGACCGTTTTCACCTTTTTCTGTCTGACCTGTGCTTGTGTGCTGCCCCCACCCATGCAGAACGCCGTTCGCCACAACCTCAGCCTGCACAAGTGTTTTGTCCGCGTGGAGAACGTGAAGGGCGCCGTGTGGACGGTGGATGAGATGGAGTACCAGAAGCGGAGGTCACAGAAGATCACGGGGTGAGGCCATCGTCGGGAGTTGTTATCGTTTGTTTAAATTTTCATTTCCTCACTTATTTTTTGTTTTTTTTCTCACTTTTGTTTAAATTTACCCAGAAGCCCATCGCTGGTCAAGAACCTGCCCTCCAGTCTGGGTTATGGAACTGCACTAAATGCCAGTTTACAGGTGCGTCCTTCCTCCTTCTTCTTCCTCTTCCTCCTCCCTCCAAATGGTCGAATCAGGACACGGCTCTCTGTCCTTCCTTCCTACCCCCTCCCTTTCCCTTTCCCTTTCAGATTGATAGCAACGTGTGCAAATGCAAGGACATGCGCATTAATATTTATCCAGGCTGTCATGAATGATTTGGCGCCGTCGAGGTGCTCATGGCGAAAACTTTAAAAATTTAATCGGCGTAGAACTTTAATGCTCAGCAGACGAAAGTGTCAGGAGGGTTTTTTTTTTTTTTTTTTTTTTTTTTTAGGTGAAGTTTTCTTGGGGGACTTTTTTTTTTTTTTAATAGGCAGACAAGGGCAGACGAATGGCAGCTCAGCGGTTTGCCACAGGGGCAGTCAAACAGTTAACCAGCTGATTTGATTGTTCTGTTGGGTCTGAAACTTTTATATTTACCCTTCCAACTCTCACCCCCACCATGTTGCCCCCCCACCCCTTTCCAGGCTGCCCTAGCAGAGACCTCCCTACCTTTACTGGGGACCCCCGGCCTCATGAACAGCGGCTCCACGGGGCTGATGGGGGGCAACTGCCACGGCCTCCTGGGAGGAGACGCGTCCGGCCTGATGGGCGGGAGTCCGCCGGGGCTGCTGGGGGGGAGTCCGCCGGGGTTGCTGGGCGGCAGCCCCCCAGGTATGATGAGCGGCAGCCCGCCCACCCTGATGCACTCCGGCCACGAGGAGCTGAACGGCACCCTGGACCACCTAGACACCAACGGACACAGCAGCCCCGGATACTCCCCACCAGCACACATGTGAGTCACATGACCCCCCCACCACTACACAGACACACACACACCTCGACACTCGCTGTCCTGATGCCATATGTAACTTTAATTGCCTGATATTTAACCCCGGAGCGCCGTCCTGATGGAAGGGAGGGGGGGGGCAAGGTTCCATTTCTATCTGGTATTGTATCCTAAGCAGTCAGTTCTAATTCTATAAATAGGCTTTATTACACATTTGTCTTTAATTACAGCCGCGTCTGCGTTGCGTGGGGGGGGGGGGGGGCTGAGCTACGACGTTTTATGAACGAGTGTTCCTATTAATATCCAGCAAGCGTCGCATTAATTACGTTAAAATCTCCCCCCTTCCCATCTCTGCTTTAATGAAGAGAGAAGAAGAGAGAGAAAGGGGGGGGGGGGGGTCCTAAATCGATGCAGAAGTTTCAAGAATGCAAAGTTAGCATACACACACACACACACACACACACACATGAACCGCTAGCGCTAATGGCTAAAGGTTGCACAGAGGAGTTTAGTGTTTCCTTTCCTCTCTGGCCAACGCCTACAGAGGATGAGACGCACTCATCCGCCCCCCCATCCCTCCATCCATCCCTCCATCCATCCACCCCCCCCCCCTTCCCTTTACACGCCCCACGACAACCTCAAAATGGAAGAAATGTGTTTTTCTCCACCGTCTTTTCAGGATGTTGTTTAAATAATGGAGAGGCTGAACTGAAGCGTGCGTCACCTTCAAGGACCGTCCTCCGGAGAGGAATCCTCAGCGCCGCCGAGCCCGTCCCGCAATTAGACAAACCCCCCCCCCCCTTCCAAACATCTAAAGGTTAATGCTACCTGCTTAACCGCTAACCGCATCGCCCCAGGCCACGCTACACGTGTGTGTGTGTGTGTGTGTGTGTCCAACACACTCGTGTACACCCTCAGGCCTAAGCCAATAAAGAAACGATAAACAAGCTGCAACTTCATGTGATTGGTCGACCGCCGCCCTTCTTTGGCGTCACTTGATGCATCCTAGTGAGATATTACGACTATCTTTGAACCCCCCCCCCCCACCTCTCCATCTTCAACCTGAACCCCCACCCCCCCAAGCCTTCCATCCATCCACCTGGACTAATGACCTTATTTGCATCCTTGACATAACTCTGCATGATCGCCGGCGCTAATCTCCAATTGATGCGAGAGCGGCTAGGTGGAAAAGCACGTGCGCACGCTAACGCTAACAAAGCGCTGCATATTTATTGCGCCACAAATTCCGGCGTTCCCTCCTGAGTGAGGGAACGCCGAGATGGCGGACGGTCATTAAACGTCTCACCGGCTCCTCCAAGTGTTTTAGTAAAGCTGCAGAGTCGAAGCCACACAAATAGGAATGCAGTGAAATCACACGTGATGCATTCAGGGGAACGCGGTTTTCCCAGCGCCGTTTCACAATTTATAAAATAAAGGGGTTTTTTTTATGTGTTTTTTTTTTTGTTGATTGAAATAAGGAGTGAGAATATAGGAAAACACAGCTTGTAGGGTCATCAATGATTAAATTTAAAGTAATTACAATGTGTTATAAACATTTTTGTGGCATTTTCAGTGTAATTTTATAAAAAACAACGATAAAAGGTTTTTATTAGTTGAAAGGCCATAAAATGTAGAGAAAAACTTCCATCTTCACCCAAATTGAAGCGTTTTGGGTTTTTTTATTCAAAATACAAATATTTTCAATTTATAGTGAATTTGAATCTGTGGTTTCATCTTTTTCGGCTGACATTACTGAACATTTAAAGAGTTAAAGTGACGTTCCTTTCGGTTGCATCTCGTCGGTTTCGTTCCGTCCCTCCAACTTCCGTCCGTCCCGCCGTTTTCCCGACCAATCAGGAGATGCAGAAACAGAAACATTCATCCCAGTTTGGCTCTCCTCTCTTCATCCACGCCACATCAGAATGTTAATTTACAGTATTAGCCTCTGAATATTAAAGCCATCTGTACCTTTTAAAATTCTTTTCAAATTCAAAACCTCCCGGCGTTCCCTTTCCCGCTGACGGGAGGCGTCCAAACGCGAGTCTCTCCTCTCTTTTTCAAAGTCTGGTGGGACTTCCTGATGCATCCGACGTGTCAGAAATAATTAGGTTTTGTCAGATTTATCATCGCGGCACAAACCCCTACTCCTCGACTCGGGGCCCCCAGATCATGTTATGCCTTGTTTGTGTGACAGCATTATTATTCTTGTTAGTCGTCCAACACTTCTTTTTTTTTTTTTTTTTATATCCGCCCACTCCTCTTGTTGTTCTGAAGGGAACGCCGTCCGGCTTCGCCGCTTCCTGCCCCGGCGCTTTTTATTGACAGTGGCTGAAGATATTCATCCATTTAGAGTTAAAAACATGTATCATGGTGTCCGAGCCAACTGCCGGGGCTGAAGTTGATTAATGGCAGAACCTAGCTGCCGGTTTTTCCTCTTGAGGAGCGACACGCACCCCCCCTGCATATTAACGAGTCGCTGCGCTTTCTATTAACTAGATAAAAAAGCCTCTCCTCTGCCTTTGCTCCAGGGGGCTCAGGGATGAGAAATTCTCCATTATTTATCATGTGGCCTGTTTTTTTCTACGCCCCCTCCATCCCCTTTCCTTCCCCCCCCCTCCTCTCTTTTTTTTTTTTTTTTTTTTTTTTTCATGTATTTCAACCTGGTGTCATCAGTAAACTTTTAAATGCCAAACATGTCTGGAACATCACAGCTTATCTGCCTTACAGGAGCCGTGTTTTTTCATGCAATTTTCATGCGCTTACTTACAGTAGACGTGAGGCATCATGTCGAATTAGCGTCTGGCAAACAACGCGTTTTTTTGCTTGATAATGCATGTAATGGCTGTTACCCGCCTGTTTTTATGTTTTTGACGCGGGGAAAATATTTATCTGTTACCTAAAAAGCATGTAATAAATTCCCCCGTGCGCTATCTGTGATGTATAATAATCCCTCGTTACTCGCGGTCGATGCGTTCTAGGACCACCCGCAAAAAACGAAATTGCGCGATTACGCCACAAACTACTTATTTCGTTATATACGGTAATTTAAAAGTTCATCCGGGAGTGCGTTTACGTTTCGTGACTCTCGCACGTCCGTGAGACGCAAAAGTGTTTTAAACAGTCAATAAGAATGTTTAAAAAAAAAGGGTGGTTTAATATCAGTGTAGCGAGGGTTCATAAACGTTTAAATTACCGTAAATAACAAGATAAATAGTTTGTCGTTTTATCGCGGAATTCTTTATTCCAGTTATTTGATATTTGTCTGTATATACCGCATTAAAAATGATTTAACATACACGTGCTTGGTATGTTTATCTTCAGCACAACAACTTCAGTTATATGAACAAATAGTTTTTATTTCCCTATAACTTACTATATTGACATATTGGGACAAAATAGACACACGCAGTCATGTGGAGTCAGTCAGTTAGCGCGGCTGCGTTCTCCGTTTACTCTGAATTTAGCGCGTTAGCTCGACGCTAACTCAACCCAGGAAGTCTTAACGTTTTGCCGCCGCTTGTGATCTCGCCACATACAGGCCGCCCATTCACGTGAAGGAGGAGCCGCTGAACATGGACGACGACGACTGTCCGATGTCGCTGGTGACGACAGCCAATCACAGTCCCGAGCTGGACGACGACCGGGAGCTGGAGGAAGGGAACTTGTCGGAAGACTTGGAGTGACTAGGACGGAGTTTTTTTACCCAGGCACCCCTACTTCGCCCCGCCGCACTGTTTCTCTCACTCAGACCTCCTGCAAGACTAGAAACCACTTCACCGCCGACCCCCTTTTTGTCTCTCGCACCACTGGGACTATTTATTTGAGCATGGCCCCCCCCCCGTCCAGAGGAACTCTTTGTTGCAGCCCTTTGGTTCCCTAAACATGACAGGCATGAGATGTCTAATTATAACAAAAAACACACACACACACACACACACACACATGAAAAACTCTATTTCATTGGAGATGGACTCATGGATGGATGGATGGATGGATGGATTATGGAGGGGTTTGGGGAAGGAAGGAGGGGGGGTCATGAAGCAAACAAGCAAATCACGTTCCGTTGAAAGCAAGCGGCCTCATTTACTGCCAAAAAAAAACAAAAACAAAACAGGAAGACATTTTTATGTTTGTGAATAAACCCAAAACTAGTTGTTGTTGCTCCGTTCTCATTTTGCACAGGAATAGTCTCAGAAATCTGTCGCTGCCTGTTTGTCGCTACGATTACAAAAACCAGTATTTTATTTTATTTTTATTTTTTTTTACCATCGTTTATTTCAAGGTATGACTTTTTAGACACCACCGACTGTAAATGCCATCCCCCCCCCAGAATCTCACCAGTAAACGGGAAAAAAAAACAAACACCAAAACTGCAACTGCATCGCAAGCCGTCCAGGAAGGAAGGAAAAATACGTAGAAAGTTTTTAGAAAAATTCTTAAAAACAACCTAAAAACAGTTGGCTTCCAGGTTAAATGTCCATTTGTAATTAAAAGTGGGGGAAAAAAAAAAAAGAATCGGAAGGGGGGTGGGGGAAACAGAAAGGATAGTGGTGTAAAAGCAACATTTAGAATAAAAAAAACCAACGCATCTCCGCATGATTTCCTTCCCGCTGTTCTCCTTTTACCTCCTCGTTCTTGAGCTTTTGTCTACCTGCAAACCGTCACAGGCAACAGCTAGAAACCAAAGCCAACACTAGCAATGGCCAATAGCTTAAAGACGGACGCCGCCAAACTCCTCTTGGTCCGGCCTCCGCCACTTTAAACTCGTACAAAGAGAAGCTTTTTTTTGTTTGTTTGTTTGTTTGTTTATTTATTTGTTTTTTCCCTCAAACTACCTTCGACTAACCTCTGGGATTGTTTCGTTCAGCCCGATAACCAAGACGATGGCGAGTAAAAGAGAGATTTCTTGACGTGTCACGTGACTCCTAGGACGTCCACTTTGGAGGTTTTCTGCTGGTGCTGTAGCTAAAAAAATTAATAAAAAATAAATAAATAAGTTGATGTGATATTTTAACTGCAGGCTAGTGATTTGATTGGTATAGAGCAGCTAACTGTTAAAGTGGATTATGACCAAAACAAAAAAAATGTGTGTGTACTCGATGGAAGTGCAGAAACAGTGTGTTGTTGTGAAGTTTTTTTATAATTTTTTTTTTTTTTTTTTTTTTTTTACGCATTTAACTCATCAAAAGTTTTCTTTTTTTAAAAAAACAAAAAAACAAAAACCTGGTGAATATGTAACGTTGTAAGTGGGACCGTCCCAAAAAAATGATTTTGTCTTATTTCTGTGGCGTTTTTTTTTTTAATTTTTAAAAATTTTATTTTATTATTTTTTTTGTTTTGTTTCCGAGCCTCGTCAAAACTGAAACTGAAAACATCGCTAACCAAACGTGAAAAAAATATCTAGTGAAGCCAAATACCGGTAAGTCATGAGTTCAAGTCCAAAAATGAAATGATGTGGCTTGGTTACCATGGAGACGCAAATAAATAATAGCCATTGCCGAAGGTGGAAGTCGACCTTTTCTAGGTGATATTTGCTTTAACTTTGTGATCAAATACTCATCATGTGGTTTCATAGCTTATAAACTATATGGATACAGCCGGTTCCTTACAGGTATCCAGCTTTTTATAACACACTTGGTATTTATAGACGCCTGAAGAGAAGCCGTTACCTTGGCGACCACGTTCCATCATTTCCCCCACCCTTCTCTCCATCGCAGCCAATGTCATCTAGAAAAGTGTGGTTGCTTTAATGGTCATTTCTGTTTTCAGTAAACCAAAGTTACACAAAATTCTGCCTCCTCTCGTACGGGATAAAGACGCGACAGAACACACACACACACACACACCCAGTCAGAGGCTAACATGCTAACACACACACACACACATACAGGCCCTGAACTTTTGTCGACCTTCTTTGTTTGTTTGAGGGTTTTTTTTGCGACGAGCGACGCTTCTGCCCAATTTGACCAAAGTGCAAACACTGTGCGTTCGTTGTTTTTCAAAGTGTTATGACACACACACACACACACACATATATATGCAGACACACACACACACACACCGGGTACTGGGGCCCAAGAACAAAGCTTATCCCTTCAACACTTAGCTGGAGTCAGCAAAAAAAAAAAACGACTTGAAGACGACGCTCTTAATAATCTTATCACACCAAATAAAAAAAGGGGGCGCCGCGTCTTTTAAAAGAAAAAAAAAAGGGTTCTCCCACTTACCCCCCCCCCCCAAAAAAAGGCTTTCTAAAAGCTTCTACCTCTGCACAGCGAATTCAGAACAATTACGACAGATTGCACGAGTTATTAGAATAAACGCCACAAGAGCCGTTTAACACTTTACTGCGCTTGTCTCAAAAAAAAGAAACCCGACGTTTACATCCCCCCCCCCGCGTCAAGATATGGAAAGATTTGCATTGTAATAGGTTGTCCTCAAACATTTGTAGAATGATAATGTATAGATTTACCTGTAAGGGAATATTGTGTTTTAAAACATGCATGTCTAAAAATCATTTGGTGGACTGGAAACAAGAACCAATAAAAAGAATATAATAAAAATCATCGAGACGATGGCCTAAATGTACGTACAATGCATACGAGTGCATTACCTCAGATATACTGGTTTTTTTTGGGGTGGGTTTAAGGGGGGGCGGATAAAAACCTGTCAGCCACAGAATGCATATTACCTGTAGATTTGCATGGGTTTTGTATAAATTAAGTAAAAAAAAAATGTCTAAAATAGTTGCTTGCACATAAATACCAGAAAGACCTCCAGAACTGCGATCTGCTCCTCCACTAGATTTTAGGATTTGTCTGGATTTTTCTGGGTTGATTTTATGTCTGTATTTTGATAACTGTGCATACTTATGTAAAGAAAAAAAACACACAAAAAAAACAAAAAAAAAAAAAAATGTTGGTGGACCCATAAATTTACCAGACTTTTTTTCTAAGAGGGAAAGAAAAAAAAAAAATCTCAGTGTTTTCTTTTTCTGACTTAACCTGAATTTTTACTGTTTCTCTCATTGCTCGCTAAGAATAGCAAAAAAACCTGCTTTTTTCTGCATCTGCTTTGCATAGCTGTAAGGCTTAACCTAATGTGTGTATTTATTGCTTGTACCTCTGTGCATACTTTATGAAGCATTATGTCTGGCAGTTGAGTCATGTATCCTTTCTACTGCTATCCTTCTCTAATAATTGGGAATATGATCCCCCTATGTAAACAGTAAAATTGGGACCTGTAGCAAACATATGTTTATGTAATTGGTGAAAACTTCTTTTTTTTTTTTTGTTTTTTTTTTTCGTTTTATTTTCGTTTTTTCCTTTTTTTTTTTTTTGTTTTTTTCGAGATTCAAACGACTTTTTTGATACTCTTCATTACTGTGTGCTGTGTCCATACGTTCCAGGTTCTCTGACATTAGAAGGTCATGGTTGAGAAGTTGTAAAAGACATTATTTTCTGTATTCATGGCATTTCACTGCTGAATAAAATAAAGGACCAAAACTTGGAATTTGAAAAGCAACCGTCTACCTCCAGCATCAGAGACTATTTCCCTCCTCCTTCCTCTGCTAGTACACATATATCTTTTATTCTACAAAGGCACAGCCATGAAAATCTAGCTGGCATTACACTTTAAACATTTCAGGAGCTGCTACTTCAGAGATGTGAAGGGAGGGGGGAAAAAAAAAAAAACAATTAAACTTTAATGCATATGTTACAAGGCTTTGTTCCGACTTGCAGCACCTAGAGTCTTGTTTAGAAGAGTGGGACAAGGTACCGAATTGCCCACCCCTCTGGACCTGTAATGTTTGGTTTTTTTTTTTTTAGCCTTTGTATGATTCAAGCCCATTGCTTTCATGTAACTGTCGGCGCGTCCCAGTTTTTGCACGTTGCGTAACCCCCTTTTTTTTTTCTTTTTTTTTTTAACTCTTTTGTAAAAAGCGACGCAACCCCAGCTAGGATTTGGTTTCTCGAGCGCTAAAAAAAACTACATTATTAAATCTGTTGTCGTACTCGTAAAAAAATAAAATAAAACAAAAAGAAATCTCCATTTATTACCGATAAGGTTGAAAACAATGATTTCATTGCGCTGTTTTTTAAAAAAAACAAAACAAAAAAAGACCCTCCAGCCTTGGATTGATGGATGTTGACTGGTAAAAACGCCACGACAGGCGGGGCGGCCGCGTGGCTAAATCAACTCCAGCAGGCCCCACCACACCTTGTCGGTCATGGAGCAAGCCACACACACACACACACACACACACACACACACACACACACACACACACACACACTCTTGACACCCTCATTGAGATTCAAACTGAATCTACCATGACCAATAGGTTGCCCATTAGCTCGTCTGTATTCCGAGAGCGCTTCCTGGCGTTCCACAGGGTGCTCCGGGAACGTGGCGGCGACCCTTTGAATCATGTCCGCTGGTCATTTAGTCGTAACACTCTTTTCTTTTTTTTTTTTCCCACTTTACCATATCATGTCCCATGAGGGGTCAGAAAACAACAGCATTTTTCATAAAGGCAGACACTTCTACTTCCACTTCCTTCCCTCGATGACTGCGTCAACCTCCTGTTATCTCGTCAGCAATGGCGTTCCGCGGCATTAACTAGCTCGCGAGGCGCTCTTCTTCTTCTTCCGCGCTATTTATGCACTTGGAAGTGTTTGTGAATTCAAGTGAGGGATCGCATACGGAGCGCAACAAGGGCCGCTGTGTACTACACAACATCAGAGGGAGCGCCGACATTAAAGTGCGAGAGCTCCTGCTATAGACCCTTCTTTCAAAAGCCATGAAATAATAATGGCTTGTGGTTAGAGAGGTATCCGTGAGTCACACTGGCTGCTTTTCATAAAGTGGAGTTATTTACAGTACAATGAATAAAAGAAAGGGTAGCTGGTGGAGCAAGCCGTTTCCACATGAATGGTGGTGGTGTTGGGGGGGGGGGGTAGAAGTCCCTCTAATATACAGCGGCGGCGCAGAACTCCACTTCCAGTACGACACAACCGGATGAGAAGCTGGGAAACTGAATGTGACCGAAATTGCGATAATTTCTTCTGAGTGTTTTAAAAGCTTTAATGGAAGGGGAAAAGCTATAATCCTCAGTGCTCTCCTATTTTGCAGTCTTTATGCTAAGCTAAGCTAACTGATTACTAGTTGAAGTTACATCCTCAAGACTGTAAAGGGCAAAATAGCCGGTGTGATTTTGTACAAGTGTTTACAAAAAGGCCCTAAAGCTTAGTTTTCTCCATATGCAGTCTTTGTGCTAAGCTAAATTAGCTGGTTGCAAGTTAAAGCTACATCTTGAACACTTAGCATAGCTTTGCATTTAAAAAAAACTGGAAAAGGGGAGAACAGCTGGATTTTTTTAGTTTCAGGTGTCTTTATGCTAAGCTAAGCTAACTGGTCGCTAGTTAAAGATACACCCTGATGGCTTTATTTAGTTTTGCATAAAAGGAGGAAATAAAGAAAGTGGAAAATTAGATGACTTGGCTTTTTTGACTTTTTTTCTTTAAAAAATCCCTAAACCTCAATTTTCCTGCTCTTTATGCTAAGCTAAGCTAATTGATTACTAGTTGGAAGTTACATCCTGAACACTTAGCATAGCTTTGCATTTAAAAAAAAAAAAAAAAAAGGAAAACAGGAGAACAGCTGGATTGTTTTTGTGTCAGGGTTTAAAAAAAACATGTTCTACATGCTAAGCTAAGCTAACTGGTCGCTAGTTAAAGATACACCCTGAAGGCTTCGCTTAGCTTTGCATAAAAAGAGGGAATAAAGAAAGTGGAAACTAGCTGGCTTGACTTGGTAACAAGTTTTTTAAAACTCTCGGTTTCCCTCCTTGTCATGCTAAGCTAAGCTAACTGGTTGCTCCAGAAACAGTTTACGCGAATCCCAAAGTATTTCTTGAGCCTCTTTGGACTGAAATAGGTCTCAAACTATTGTATCAGAAGGAGGTCAAATTACATCGGCGTTGATTGAATTACACTCGGCGTCCGGGCATCATTTCCATCTCCAGCGCTGACCAATTGCGTCGATTTAAAAGCGGCCCCGTCTTGGGATTGGGTGGCACACATCTCCCAGTCTTCCATTTTATTGATTAACAACGCTGTCCCTCTCTGTCTCTTCCTTTTCCTCCCTCCACCCCTCCTGACCTGATGATGCATGTCGACTCCTGAGAAGACCCTCGCCTCCAGGCTGCAAAATTGCCTGCTAAATAGTCCGAGGCGATGGCAACGCTAATTGAGATCATCATTATTATAATTGCAAGCCCTGAAAAGCGCGTCTTAAATAATTTGCATTGCTCTCAAGTTGATATTGGACGAGGTGCAAAAATAATTGCATAGCTCCGAGGCATGATGCTCGGGTTCGGTGGTGGGCGAGGGGACGCGCTCCCCGCTCCACCCAGCTCCTGTAACCACCCAGCCGGTGCCAATTTGGGTGCCACAAGGCGTTGGCGCTCCGCATCAGATGCCATCAGAGGAGTTTTTCGTTTTCGTCTCATCAGCAGCGACGTGGGCTTCGGTCCAGACCCCTGGGAGTCAGCGAATCTGATCTCAAATGGGAATAAAACTTCCCATGAGGTCAGACTCCTTCACCTCCGCTCCTAGTGTTGTTTTTTCCGCCGATCAATCGGGTTCTAACGTACCCCAACTCACCTACTCCGTGTCTGATTTTCCACTTTGTCGTAGGACTTGCTGAGATAGACAAAAAAAAACAGGAAAAACCGGTGACGTCAGTGCTCAAGACTTCACTCGTCATTACATCAGGAGGTCTTGATGTAAAGGTACGTTTCATTTTGTGCGGATGCGATGTGCTGGCGCCAGCCTGAGTAATATATGCGAGAGAAATGCCTCCTTCTCCGAGTGAAACAAGGGATTAGCTCAACAAAATGGTGAGAAACTGCTGATATTCATGAATTCTCGCCCGTGGCGTTATCTACCACTACTACACACTTTCTAGGCCTGCCCCCACTTCACTTCCTGTCTCACACGCAGACACTCACACTAATGAATGCCGTAGGTTTACATGATGCAGCTCATTATTTGTTTGTCGGATTTACCAACAAGAACATTGACCCTTCAAAAAAAAGAAAAAAAAAAAAAAGTAGCGCATCAAACGGCGAGATTGAGATTAGCTAAATCCTCTTAGAAAACAACACACCCCACTTCTTTTTCCTCACGTCGTACGTACGTCTCTGTCGCTTCACGTATGTCGACGATAAACGGGTTTCAGGTGGACGTCATGCAGGTGGAACAAAAAATAAAAAAACTACAGTATCATCTTTAATCCACGGTTTTCACCTCTGGCCTTAATCGCCAATTCATAATGGAATTTATAATGGAATGATTTCAATTACCCAGCACCATCGGCGCCGCTGACTTCCGCAATTAATTTAGGACAATGCAATTGTACGTCTTTGTCTCAACTTTTAAATATTTTTTAAAGTGTGGCGCCATTTTTCTTTTTTTTGTTTTTTTGTTTGTGAAAACTTCTGAAGGAGAAGTTTGATCTTGGCCTCGTGGAAAAGAAAAGTAAGATGTCTTTTTAAAAAAAAAAAAAAAAAAAAGACGAGGAAAACCTTGGGAGTTGATAATGCGGGAGTTTGGGTGGAGGGGGGTCGGGGGGTAGAAGAAAAAAGAAATATCTAGCATTAGTGAGGAATGGTGGGTTAAATCACTTACTGAAGATTTTTAATGACATTTCAGTGTTCCTCGTATAATTACTCTTCATCCGAGATGGGCCGTAATGCTGTTGGACAGTCGCGGTTCAGGCTCGCTAGCTCGCTTCATTAGCGTGTCATTCCTATTTCACATCAGAGGCTTTAATTGTAATGCTGAATATGCACAGCTCTCCACAGAAGCCTAATCAAAGTGGATCCACTTGTATTATTAATATCAGAAATCAGCCCGCTTGCTATTTTTTTATAAATAAAAGAATACAGACGCATAAATCAGCTGTCATTTATTAGCATGGCCCTGGCATATCCGCCAGACATGCAAGAGGAAGCGACCCCACCCCACATCCCCGGTTCCATCCCCGGCATCACTCATCAAGATTTAAAAAGAATAAAAGACAGAGAGAGGAGAGAAGAAGAAGAAAAAAAAAAACTGCATTAAATATACATAGTAATTCAAACATGAAGTAATCCGATTACAATGTAGGTGACACTGGGTGCAAAAAAAAAAAAATAGAAAAGAATAAAAGAAATCAAAAATTGGACAGCTGGTAATAATGAGGGGCTGGAGAGGTTCACGTGGGGGAAAGGAGAACAGACAAGGAAGGATGGAGGGAAAAGAAAAGAGGAAAAGGTGAGGATTAAGGATTTACATTCAAAAGCAAAGACAGAGAAAGAGGCAACGGCGCAGAGAGAATGTCTTTGGGAGGAAGAAGACGAGGAAAAGTGTCGATGTCCAGGAAGTGCTGACTAGCCAAAAAGAAAAAAAAAAACCCAGCTGTGTTTTGAATCCCGTGGCGGCGAGAGTCAAAGTGGTGCGAACCGCTAATCCAGTGGAGGGCTTTGGTGCTGATGGAGGAGGCACAGGCGCAGAATACCTGTCTCTGGAAGGAGATATGGAAGCTTTGGGAACTTAACCTTCACTTGGTGGGTTTTCCTTCCAATGAGTCCGGATTTTTTTAAATTTTATTCAAGAATAAAAAGAGTCACGTGGAATAATCGGGCGTGTTTGTTTTCAGCAGACGAGAGTTAATTTAAAGAAGTTCTTTTACTCAGAAGAAGAAGAACTTGTCGTTTTTTATGCCGTCGTTACTTTGGTCCAGGTCAAACTGAAGGTTCAGGTCTATTTCAGATTTTAAAAAAAGATAAAACCTCCCTCAAACAAATGCTTTTGGACTCGTCTCTGATCTTCCTTTTTTGCGCGTAATCAATCAGATCATGTTACCTGTTCTAGTCTCAAACAGTTCCTCGATTGAAATCGCCTCTGAAGTTTTAGGAAGGCAAATCTGTCTCCTCCAGAACCGCCAACAAGCGGCGGATGTCTGAAACGTGACAAGAGGACCTGATTAAACACTGATTAAAAAACGCCCAAAAAGATCTGAGGCGGTTGGTTTCATCTGTAACGATAAGCTCCAAACGAAAAGTCGCTGCCAAAAAAAAAATAAAATATATATATATATGTATTATGTATGTATGAGCTTGAAATTTTTAAATCTTTCTCCAAGGAACACGTAATCGTCGGATTAAAAAAAAACAAACAAAAAAAAAACTTTTCTTGTGACGTACAGATTCTTAAAATACAATCAGGAAATAAATATCATGCTTAAAATTATTCGTTTCCGTGACGATATGATTCAGCAAAACATCACACCTAATGTCGGGATAGGAGAGATGTTTCTAACGGCTTCAGGTGGACGAAATGGACATGAATAATTAAATATACATTAATTACACATTAATTAGTTGTTAATTAAACGTTAATTAGACGTTAATTAGGCGTTAAATAGAAGTTAATTAGACATTACAGTGGAGTCGAGCCTCACCTTCTCCTCTTACATCCACCCATGGAACCGAATGCAACCCGGATGTTCTCACCTTACTTAAACAGTCGATACGTCGCCCCCTATGGATTTTGGTGGTATTACACCATTCCCGCCATCTCTTCCGTATCCTTAAAATCTTGGAAAACGGGCCCGATAATTTACAGAATGAAGGCAGAAGATGGAAAGACTTCATCCGTATCTCTACCTGGAGGAGAAGTTAGCCTGAAGAGGGAAAGAAAAGCTTTTCTAGATGGCTGGAGAGAAACAGAAAGGGAAGGGAGGCCCCCGCCAGGATTGCTTTTCAGTATACTGTACATGCAATAATCCGGGGAACTGATAGCAGCAGTGGGGGAAGGGGGGGGTGCAATGATCAAGTACAGGTCAGCTCATTTACCCGGGTCCGGCATGTCTGCCTCGCATCCAGAACATACGTATATAACCCCGACATGATGATATTCTCGCCCAATCTGTCTCGTTTCCATTCCAAACCTCTTTGATCTGTGATTTGCATTTTATCGCCCACAGGGTGAAAATTATTTGGATGAGATTTTTTTTTTTTTGCTGCTTCCCCCCCCCCCCCCCCCCTCGCTGCCTTCTTTTCTGCATCTTCCCCACTCGCCCATTCATCGTACCTGGGGCGCGTAAACTCATCTCACCCCCTTTCCCTTCCCATCATCCTCCTCTCATCCTCACCGCTAAGGATCTGCTTTTAATATGCCTCAGAATGAAACAAACATTTGTCCGGTTCCTCACCCGAGTTGGGCAGTCTTTAAGGGGGGAAGAGATCAGGGATGCATCATGGGAAGGTGACAATGATGCTACCCCAAATAGAAAAAGAAGGGTGGGGTGGGGCAGACGAACTTTAACGCAGACGAACGCTGACCTCAGCATCCCGCCTTCTTAACGACAAACCTGCCTCCGCCTCGGAAGCGGCAGCCCCTTTGCCCCCTAGTCTCGACGAGTCTTCCTCTCGCTTGGGGCTCATTTTTAGATGATTTAAACAATTTATTTTTGTTATCATATCAAAGAGGGGCGTGCAACTATCAAACGCGTGAGGTACACTCTCACCCCCCGCCTTCCTTATTCTATTTTATCTCTCTTGGTTTTTGACTAATGTCAATAACAGCTAGCAGTAATAAAATGCTTGTTAGACTTTGCGCCTGTGCCTCAGAGCGCCGGCTTTGAATCTTTGTCGGGCCATTTTTCCCCGTGTTTCCTGATTACCTCGCCACCGACTGCATGTTTATTGATTGGGAGTTAACAAAGCAGCACACACACACACACACACACACACACACACACACACACACACACACACACACACACACACTACTTTTTTTTCGCTAAAGGTGAGGCTTCCTTTGATGTGGAGGAGATACTTTGTCAGGTAAAACGCATTTTGTTGTAGCGTCAGCGTTGCTCCTAGCGCCCTTTTTTCCGTCTTGTGCGTGCGACGGCGTGTTGTGATTTTTCACTTTGAGTGTTTTTGTGTCATTGTCGGAGATAAATTGAAGGTGTAAGGAAAAACAAACGGTGCCAATTGCTTACATTTTCCTGGGTGACTGTATTTTCCTGCCTGTAATGCTGACATGTGATTCCGCCAGGCTGTCTTTACGTGCCTTCATGTTGGGATTGTCACCGCCAGCCTGTCATCTCTTGACTCAATTACCCGCCGGCTTCCGTACCTCCGCCCAACCCTCCTCCTGTACCGTTACATCCTGTCTCCACCATACTCCGTCCTTTCCTTGTTTCCTTTTGTCCCCATCCTTCCTACCCCGCCGCCGTTTATCCTGCCCCTTCCCTAGACGCCAAACCGCCTCGTACGATCTCCCGTCCAAACGCCGCCTGAGCCGCCAGTCGTGTCAAATCAAAATAACATCTTTAAAAATTCAGTCAACATTACCCCTACAAACAGCGAGGGGCCTCCCTGTTTGGCTATTCATGTATTCAGGTGTACATCGTATCGCGGTTGCAGGTTGCATTCGACGCGATCCCATCAAAATTTCATGTATTCATCCGCCGTCGCTCGTAAACTCCGTTTGTTTGCAGACGACTGCGATGTTTACCTGAGTCTGGGGTACGGACACGTGCAGATCGGTTTCTTATCAGGCAAAAGGCGGCCTTGCACCTGCTGGTCATGTCCACCCCGATAGGTCCCCGATGTAGGAGTCGGAGGGATCGGCCTCCTCTCCTGGTCGGTCTATCTTGATGAGTTCTTGCATTTTTTTCATGGGCTTCACCTTCTCGGGGTCAAACCAAAGCGGCGCCGCCTCAGCCATGTTTGTTGATCACTTTCGCCGCCTATCCACTACGAGAAGATACCCAACAGCTTTATCTGTAATAATATGTCAATAGACGGGGGTATAGACGCCGCTTTAGACTCCAATCTGGTCTCCGCCGCTGTTTTTCCCTGGAACGCTCCCAAAATCTCAACGTGTCAAAATGGGTTACGAGCATCACAACATTTCTGTTTACAACATCGCGGTCGTGTCAATTAAATCAGATAAATTATTCAAACATTTATCTCGCCCCCCCACCGTGCCTGGGGAATTTTTAATCAAGCCTCTTATTTGCTTTAAATTAGCAGCGCCGAGTGTGCATGTGTGTAAAATCCCTGGTATCATTAAAGATTTATCAATCAGGAATCTGTTTGGGTTGATTTGACTGTTAATTGGCGAGGAGGCGCTTCAACTTCATTCAACAAGTGTTCTCCGGGTTGGCGCTACGAAAAGTTTCCGTCATTTCGAAATAAAATGTTTCGTGGCGCTCGAAATGGCGTCGCATCGAAACGTCGCTAAACTTCCTGTTAGACTCGTCAGTTTGTAAAGACATAAAGTCGTCTGTTTGATTTACTAACGTGTGTTTTACTTTGAAAAAAACTCCAGCTGGCCCCGCCCCCTTCACACGGGGTGGCGACCACATGTCTGCTTAGAGGTCAGCCGGGGGTCAAGCAGCAGAACCGTGACACGCAAACCTCACGCGAGTGTATTTTGCCCTCCTTTCCTGCCCCATTCATCCCTCCTTTTCTTCTCTTCTTACTACTTTTAATATATTTCCAGGCGGCTGCCGCGGTCCGGTGGCGGCGGCGGCGGTGGTTCCAGGCCCTGCCCTCGTCTTTGCGTTTTGAGTTTTTCCTCGCAGGTTTTTTTTTTTTTTTTTTACCGGCCTCTTTGAAGCAGTTTTTGAAGCCCTATCAGAGTTGACATGTTTTGTGCATATTTTCAGGCGGTTTCCTTCTCCGGCGTAAACGACTGTGACTCCGTCAATAAGCCGGACGGCGGCGCGGCGCTGAAGGGTCCGCGCAGTTCTGACTGCTGTGACGGATGGTAATATTAACCGCCAGCGATGGAGGTTGTTTTAGGGCTTCGGTGACTCACTTCACCTACACCTACACACACACACACACACACACACACACACATCTTCCTCCTCCTCCTGCCAGGTGTTCGCCCGCAGCTCCTCTTCACCTCCAGGCCGCCCGACCGACACTGATGTAATTGCGTTGGAGGAAAAAGTAGCCTAAGAGAGTGTGTGTGTGTGTGTTTCTTTTGTGAGTCAGAAGGAGGTTGGGGTTGTGCGACAGGGAGGTCTGAATGTGTGTGTGTGTGTGTGTGTGTGTGTGTGTGTGTGTGAGAGAGACTGCTTTATAGTGGGTGGAGTGTGTGTTTATGAGAAGGTCAGGGATAAGGTGGGTGAAATGTGCGGGAAAGTTGTCATATTTTGCATGTGTGTGCATGCATGACCCCCCCCTCCCCCCCAGAGACATGAAGCAGTTCTGTAGCGCCGCCGCTGCGTGCTTTTAGTGGAGGTGTTGTGAGGGCAATCTCAATTAATGTATTCATGATATTTATATATTTAAATATATTTATAAGGGGTTAAACCCACAGGGGGGGTGACTTTTCATTTTCCTAATGAAATGCAAATGGGGTGTAATGTTTTGTTCTACCTTTTCGGCGGTTTGAGGAATGTCCGCGATGCGTTCGAACCCTCGCCAACGTTTGAGCTTGTTAGGATTTAAATAAAGTTTTCATTTATTGGACAATCCAAAAACGTACGTCAGGTGAGCTTTAAAGAATTAAAAATCCGCTTTTGATCAATCAATAAATCTAAAAACGATTCTATATCATGATATCATTATATTTATCGCCCATAGGTATGTAAATGCTGTAACCGCTGCAGCGCGTCACTCAAATCGTCTTAATTTCCCGCGCAGCGAAGGAGCTGATTGGTCGAGT
The DNA here is from genome assembly GCA_013358685.1 of Antennarius maculatus. Lineage (NCBI taxonomy): Eukaryota > Metazoa > Chordata > Actinopteri > Lophiiformes > Antennariidae > Antennarius > Antennarius maculatus. The sequence continues at coordinate 2,047,729 of CM023627.1, read as the reverse complement.
ATTTCCTATTTGTTCTGTCATGAAGCAAACAACAAACATTAATTTAATAGTCGGAGATTGCGGCGCATCGATTCCCCGGAGTTTTGATTAAAGTGTTAGATTAAATTAATTTCCCCTCCCGATGTGACTAACCTGCGGCGCCGTGATGAGACGATAGCGTATCAAATTATTGAATCAGAGGGAAAAAAGCCTCCCGCTGTTAAAGATCTAATTATTGCAAACATGATAAACAGCTTGATTGTTTTTAACGTTTGCCGCCGCTGCCGCCGTGGCAATTCTGCAACACGACACTGGTGCTGCGCTCGAGTCTGAAAACATGTTTTATTTTGCATTCTGCATGATTTTTAAAAAAATTTTGCAGCATAAACTGCACGTTTTAATGTGCATTTATAAAGATATTTATTTAAAAATACTGAAAAATAGAACGTATTTTCAGGACAATTGTTTAAATCTTGAAAAATTTGGTGCAAAATCAACTTATTTTTGGTGTTTTTTGCAAAAAACTAATGAGAACTAAAGTTTTTGAATTTAAATGAATTGAATTGAATTGAATTGAATTGAATTGAATTGAATTGAATTGAATTGAATTGAGCTCAATTGAATGGAATTGAGACAAACTTTCACTTTTGTGTATAAAAACTCCTGTTTGAAGGATTTGAGGATGACATCAGGCCCTAAAAAAAAGGTCACGACCTTTCAGTCAAAGCCTTTGCCGTTGCCGTGACAACATCGGACGAGTCATATCTTACTTTAAATGAACGTTCAGACATATTTGAGACAAACGTTTCACCGACTCGCGTCTATTAATTCCGTTCTTCTCCTTTTCGGACGTCGGGAAGAAACATTCCTGATTCCCACAAACGAGCGACGGAATCTTTGCCGACTCAGCGAAACACAGCATTAATCTGGCCACGAAATTGATTCTTGATATTAATTCATGTGTTCACTCTTGAAGTGTTCCCGTGATTTAAGCCGTGCCTCTTTTGTACGCCTAACTTAAATTAATTAATGTCATCTCCATCGCTGCGGTCCGACTGATTGGTCGGCTCATCGCTTACCGTCCTCCCCCTCTCTCCAAATCTCTCTGACATTTGGAGAATTCTTGATTAACATAATTAGACAACATTGATGGGAGATTTACCCCCCACCCCCCTTCTTTATTCCCATCCTGACTTGTTTCCATGCATGTCTCCAGATCTTGGTGTTAATGCTACGCGTCTGCGGATTAGACGTGAGACATAGAAATTACCCAACATCACTTTGTGTGTGCGGATTTCTGATTTTTGTGCAAAAACAGACGTAAAAAAAACCAAAAACAGACAAGCCGACTCTGGCAGGCTGTTGTTTCTCTATCAGAAAAGGCTTCAACTGTTTATTGATTTTCACAAACCGCTCTCATCGCTATCCCAGGATGCTCAGCGGCGTTCTTTGGACACGCAGCACCTCAGGCTGTGATCCCCCCCCCCCATTCTAACCCATTCATACCCATTTATACCTCCATACAGGAAGTACCAAATAGTCTTTGAAGACTATTTTGCGTTTCTCCAATGCTTTAAAGTTAAAGTAGTTGGAGTTGGATGTTTAGCCGGTTCATGCTAACAGGAAATAGCAATCGTTTTATCACATGACTCACAAATGGGAAAAAAAAAAAGCATCTCTAAGTCCACCATCGTGAAGTGATGTCACGGCCGCCGCTCACCTTTAGCTCGGGTTTGTCTTTAATTATTGTCGGGGAAGGGAAAACGCGGCAGCGGCTCATCAACTGGATAAATATTTGACCGCTGCTCCATAAATTGGCATCGTGGGTTTATTCAAACGACGCCTTCCTGTCCGAGCCAGACAGCATGCGTCGAGCGTCGAGCGTCGAATTGGCTCGCCGTAGGTGACCGCCGCTCATCTCGGCGTGAGGTAAATTAAAACTGCCCGTTTCTGCCGGGGAAAAAGGAGCGATTTTGTACACTTCCTGAATTGGTCTAATCTAATTATAACCTGCGTGGACGCTAATCTAGAAAGCGTATTCAAGGCGTCCAATTAATCAAGAAATAGGTGTGTTGGTGAATTGTGCAGGAGCGTGCACAGAATGCGTGAATATGCAAGCATGGCGGTGCTTTGTTTGCGTGCATATTTGTGTGTCTTCCGTACGAATGTGGGTGGCTATGATGAAATGTGATCTTGCAACCCAGGGGGGGGTGTCGCTAACAGGACTCGGGGGTACGTGCCGGCGCCACGTGAGGAAGCTCAAAGCAGGACGGGTGGCCTCACGAGGCGCCAACGCCTTAACAAATAAGCATCCCACTGTGATTTTTTTAGCCCGTGTTGGTTTAGCTTGGCTTATGGTTTATGCTAATCGCTAATCTGCGACGGATCATAGAAATCCAAACAGTCGGACGGCTTTTTTTTTCTTTTTTATCATCCACCACGCTGGACAACAAAGACGGCAAAGGACACGGAAGACGCCCAACTTCTGAGGAGAAAAACTTTTTGGACGCTTGTTCGTGAACTAATGATTGGTTCAAACGTTGAGCTCCTGATTGGTCGATGTCACAAACTGACACAACTACTTTCTACATCCAAGTTTCAAACAGATTCTAAATCCTCCACATATCTTCAACATATGTAGAGGAGGAGCCTGAATAATGAGTCAAATGCTAAGTCTGTCTCTGTCCCTTTGGGATGTTGTCGATAAAGTTTAACTCATTGCAGATGGACATCAAGTTGACTCTTCTCCAACTTTGTGTGACCCAGGTTATTGTGACAACTACTGAATGTCCGAATGTGGCAGTTTGTTTTCACCAACGGTCTAAACCAATCATCAATCACCTCTAGTTCCCTTTCTTTATCTGAAAGATGCATATTTATGAGTTTTTTCTTTGAACATTTGCAGCTGATTATGAGCACCTTCTTTCAAAACTTCCAGATGTGCAGCTGTACAAACATGGATTGCCGTTATTCCTCTCCCGGAGTCATCATTCCTCTGAGAATCGATTGCAACGACAGGCTTGGTTCTGATGGTCGGGCGGTATATCTTTAATGAGTTCATCAGTTTAGAGCCCATTTCTTATCCATTCCTGGCCAGACAGGCTGATTGAACCTGAAAACACACAAAATCTGGACCAATGAAAGGTTGAATGTTTTGATCAGACAGCCTCAAACAATCCTTTACTTGGAGAAAAAGAAAGACTCACCGTGACGCTATTAATCTTTTGAGGGCATCGGGGTCCAGATGGAGTCAAAGTCAACTTCAAACAGTCTTGCTTGTGAAGTCCTGCTCCGTCTGCGATGGACTTGTGGGTAAAATCTTTGAAGACTCCGTCGGCCACAGGTGCCGGTTCTCTCGGTTTAAAGCGACACCTCGACTCTTTCGTCTGTGCATTGAAGTCGATTGGCCGACGCTGGCCGACTTTCGCGGCCCGCGGACGAATCGACTCGTTAGGGATAATTATGGGTGTTGTCTCGTTTCCAACTCTTGGTTCTAGAGACATTTTTTGAAGGTGCTAAAAGGTAACCGCCCACGATCCGGATCACAAAGACTGTCTTCAGTCCTCCAAAATTAAGAATCCAGGAAGCCCCTTATGGATGGTTCGTACTTTTGGACTGCTTACAGGAAGTGACAGCAGGCTGTTGACATTGACAACCAAACAATAAAATAGACTACCATGCCTTAGACTTTGTTACCTGTGGACAAAGTCATAGCTTTTCCCTTCTCGTCCGGCCTTTATTGCTAAGCTAGGCTAACAGGAAGCCAGTTTCAGCTACATACATACTTGTTTGACTCTGCAAGGAAACGGAAATCTCCAACTTTTCGCCTCAAACCATTTTCGAATTTGTCAGATTTACTCGAGAAAAGTCAACCAAGACTTCCAGCTCTTGGATTCCAGCTTGGGAGCGAGTGGCGGGACTATTTCGTTGGGAAATACGTGTTTGTTTGGGGGTGGGTGGGTTGGGGGAGGCGATTCCTAAGACGGATTACGCCTGACAGCGGTGCGTTTGCCGTGCCGCCTGAGCCGGCTGCATCCCATCGCGGCGTGCGCTCCGGCAATCAGGCAGGCTGCCAAACAAACAGATGAAGTCAACAGAGAGACGCTTCCTGGAATCTTGCGAGACGCGACTGCAACAGACGCAACGCCGACACCGACGCTTGACACGCCGTGACAGCCTACTGTGTCTACACAGCCGGCGCCACTTTGACTTATTTTGAAGGAGGGTGGTGGCGGTGGCGGAGGAAGACAAGGAAAGTGTGGGGGGGGGGGTGACACTAAGCACATGATCACACACAAGATAATGTTTGTCAGCAGCGACGGCCATGTTGCCATGTAAGCGAGACAAACGGGGGTTGATTTCACGGTGCGTGTGTCGTCCCTCAAAAGATTACCATATGTTAAGAGTGTGTGTGTGTGTGTGTGTGTGTGTGTGTGTGTGTGTGTGTGTGTGTGTGTGTGTGTGTGTGTGTGTGTGTGTGCAAGGTAGAGGGGGGGGGGTCACAGTCAGCTTTTTTGAGGTGCTGGCTTTGATTTGCTCTGTGCATGATTCAATCTCCGAGGTGAACTGTGCGCTATTACGCACCGCAAGGTCAAAATCCCATTACTTAAACGCAATTTTATCCCTGATTTTTTTCTCGCAGGCCTCATCTCTCAAATCTATCTCCCCCGTTGCCACCCATATAGGCCGGCTGTAAGCGCTGCATGCTGGTTAACAGAGTTCTTGGCTTGGAGCAGCTCTAGGGGATGGAGTGAGGGAGTGTCTGTATCCAGGTAATTACAGTCTGAGGGGGCACAGAGGTCCTCTGTGATTACACATCAGCGCTGTAATGGATTCAACACTTATATATGGAGAGAGAGAGAGAGAGAGAGAGAGAGAGAGACGCCTTCCTTACCTTCCCCAGCCGTGAAGGCAGGAGGACAGGCGGGTGAGAACAGGCGATGGCGGGGTTGGGGTAGGTAGGTATATCTGCAAGATGGATTACGTGGGGTTTGCCGAGTTCAACATTGACACAGATTCATCGTAAATCATTATGCCGGGGACCCGGAGTGATTTCTGCATTAGGAGCAGAAAATGGAGTTCAGCCAGTCAATGAGGGAGGGCATATTTCACATCAATCACCCCCACACTCGTGTTACCCAGGCTTAAATCTCACTTACGCCGTTAGCAACAGGGTTCAATGGCTGCGATGGCAATCAGCGAGACACCGGACTAAACAACGCTCCGCATGGGGGGACGCGGCGCCGGGCCGCTATTTATTCAAAGTGAATTATGGGTGAATTCTGTAAGAAGAGATTCAGATGATAATTCTCGTAGTCGGTCTAACTTTTTACTCACATCGGCTAAATTTTAAAGAAGTTTTTGAAGGTGTTTCACTTCTACCGGATCATGTTGTTCCACCTTTTAATGTAGGATATGAAGCAAAAAGGGAAAGGGGTGGGGTGTATTCTCTGGAGCATAACTCAAAAACTATTTCACATTTCCTCACCAGACTTTCTACACACGAGAATCAAACATTGACGCAGTAGATTTTGCAATTTGGGAACTTTTGGTGTAATTTTTCAGCTTCTGTGTTAATTTTGATATCGGTTCATTCTGGTTGTGGATTTTGTGTCTTTATTTTACATTTTTCTTTTCTTTTTTTTCTTTTTTTTTTGTTGCTACTGAACAACTTATTATTAAATAAATAAAATGGTTTCATCCTATTCTTTCAGTGAGACTTGAGATGTGATAAAAAAAAAAAAAAAAAAATGCAGTGAAGAATAACAAGGAAGGAAGGAGTTGAACTTCTTTCTAGCTCCCTTTTCTGGGTGAAACGCGCCATGACGCGCGATCCCGAGAGTTTCACGCTCGTTAAATATAATCGTTAAGTTTCCCCTAACTTTATTTTTTTGCGGACACAAGTTCAGGGAGGTCTTTGTTCGCGTCTCCGAGGCGCGGGGAGCTCGGAGCGCCTTGACTGGCTGCGCTGCAGGAATCCGGATATGATGAAAATGTTTGGGACGCCACCATAAGCGCAAACACCGCCGCGGAACTCCCGGAGAAGTCGCTCGGATCGTTGTTGATGTTTATTTCTACATAAAACAACATCTGGATTCACTTTAAAACGGACCAAAAAGTTACTGAAAAACTTTCTGTGGGGGGGGGGTTTCCCCGGAGCGTCTCCCCCCACTTCATTCCTTTTCGGAATCGGTGGAAAGAAGAAGGAAGGATGGGAATAAATCACTTTTGAAGCGGAGGGAGTTGTCATGTTTGGACGGTAGGTTGAGCCGCGTAAACATCTTATCCGCTTCGGTATAAATGTCCCAAACGCGCCGCGTTTTGATAGAGAAGCGGCGGGTGTGCGCACGGCTGGGGCGCACATGGAGGGTTTTGCGTAAAAAAGCCAGAGAAGGGAAATTTCCACAAAGTTTTACTGCGGCTCGACGTCACCTTCCTTCTCCTCGGTGTGTGAAAGCTGTGGACTTTCTCAAGTTGCTTCATCCACACGGTGTGGGTTTTTTTTTTTTGATGGTCACACTTTGGTTCTTCCACAGAGCTGAGGGCTGAGGAAAGGGAGGATCTTCTTGCTGTGTCCCCCAAAAGAGACGATCCTCTCATGTCCAAGGAGACCGTCTGTCCTCCGGAGGGCCCGGGGGGTCCAGAGAGGGGCCCTCCACAAGAGAGGAGCCTCCTCCTGCTGCCGGCATCTCAAGGTGAGGAATAAAGCAGGTATTTCTTCACTGCAGAGGAAAAGTTCAATCTAACATTGAAACTGTTTTATTTGGAAATTGTTAAATGTGTTCAAGTTCACTTCATCTGGAAAAAAAATTGATTTCATACAATTTAAAATTAAAAAAAAAAAAGTTCTGACCCGTAAACAATCATCAAAGACGAATCTGCGTCGAAAATGAGTTTAAAATTCAAATTCCAGCCCCTCCAGGAAGAAGGGGGCAAAATATCACCAATGCATATCAGCGTTAATCGTCCATTTTAAAACTGGTCATGTGACCACTCTTCCGGCCACTCACTGCACTCTTGATAAAAATTGTGGGGTTTTTTTGCATTTTTTGTCCTTAATAAAGTCTGAAGTTACGGCCTGGTGACTATTAACAGCAACGACAGCCAATTATAGTTTTTAATTAACTTTCTAGTTGCCCCCAAGATTATCACATGTAAAGTAAGCTTAACCCCCCAACACCCCCCCCCACACACACATCCTCTTTTCATTTTTCTTCAAACAAACCAATGAACCGTTAACCATCCTATTTATACGGAGCATCATTATGGGCACTGTCAAAAAATAGCAAAGTAGGACAAAGTAAGCAATCACTGGGGCTTCTGGATCGCCGATGGATTTTCACTGGACCTTCAAAAGGCGCTGGCGGTTAAGACTGGATTTGCCCTCTCGTGGGACTGTGGATGTACTGAGAACAGGCCAATTTATTTCTAACTGCGATCACTAAATAGTGCGATGCATCACGCGGCAGCGGCGCCGCCGTTCAGCCGCCATACATCAGCTCCCAGTTGAGGCAATCTATCTTGGGGCAAAACCGCCGGCTAAAGGGAGAGTCTAGCATCGCAACTAACGCAACGAGGTTTGCTAAACACAGTTGGGAGATGTTTTTTTTTTTTTTTTTTTCTCGCTGAATCACCTCTTGCTGAGTTGCAAAGAAAGTGTTGAGGAGAACTCGAGGAGAATTCTGGCGCCGAAATGGGCAGATGTCGTCATGGCAGAAGGTTTTATTCCTTGAACAAAGCGGAGACTGTACGACCAGCGAAACGTCAGCGAGTCTTAGAGTCGAGAAGCCAGAGGACACGGATTAGAGGGAGATGAGTGAAGCTGTCTCTCGTTTTTCTTTTTTTTTTTGTGCAGCTATCAGCCCTGGAGTTTTCTGCCCAAAGGACTCTGTCCAATTTAGATGAATGCAGCCTTTATGGCGGAGAAAAGGAGCTTGGCAGGTAGAGCGCACCCGGGATCACAAGGAGAGAAAATGAGATCCAGAGCTCTGGCAAGGCCTTCACCTGAACCCCCCTCCCAACCCCAACTCCATACACTCCCCCCTCCCTCTCTGAACTGTGTTGTTGGACCGTTTGCCAGCGGTCTCTGCTTATTCTGGCACCCCCGTCTCCTCCAGCAGTCTCCATTTTGGCGGTAGAAGTTGTCGTGTTCCTGTAACAGGCGTTCATTTAGCTGGTGGTAGCTTAGCATTAAAATAAACAAGCCAAGTCGTCCCCGGTTACTGCTTAAAATTAGCATCCGACAGGTTTAACGTTTAACTTTTAATGCTTTAACACTAGACTCCTGCAATGGGGAACCAACGGAACCAACGCCGTCACCCAGGAAGTCGGCCAACGAGGGACGGAATTGCACAACGGAGGAGCAGCTGAATTGTCGGCAGCCCGTAAGAAGTAAGTTTTAACCACCCGGGATAGTCGGACTGGGGGGTATGTTGGTGTAGTTTTGAACAATAACAACCACAATGTGCCGTTTCATTGGTGAGACTGCACTCCGTTGGGCGGTTGCGCTTTTAAAGTGTTTTATTCAACACCCAGAAACATCCTCTTTTTTTTTTATTTTTATGAGCACTCCAGACTGTCAGGACCCGTTGTTATTGTGACAGTTGCACGGCGTACGTGCGAGAGGCGGGGTCAGCTGGCCAACTAAAATATTAGCTGTAGTGTTTCCAATTAAAATAAGATAGCAGCGAGGTCTCTTGGCAAGTCGGCGGCAGCATGCCTGCTCCCTCATTCCGCTATAATGACTGGAACTTGGCTCATTTCTCCAATTTGCTTCTGGTTCCAAGCCTCAAGTAGGGAAATCCTGTGTGTGGGTTTGGACGCACTGATTGCGTCTTTGCTGCAATGTTGTTTTCCAAACATTTACCTATTAGAAAGGACGTGTGTGCTGCAGCTAAAGGCATGTTTTGGTTGTACTCGCTGTCATTCAACTTTCAGAGTAAGACCCTGTTTACGCGGCCCAGTTTACTGCAAATGGAAAGGTTTTTTCTTTGCATTTTCAAAATAAAAGTTCACACGGTAGTGTTTTAGAAGGGATCCACACTGCAAAAAAATGGTTGTAAAAGTTGTAGTGTGCATGCCAGGGCAGTAGGTGGCGGTGTGATTGTTCAAAATCAAGAGCCCAGAAAAAGATTATAGCAGTTCAGGAAATGTACGTGAATAAAACCCAAAAAAATCTGCAGCACGAACCAAACAGAACCTCAATTAGTCAAAGTCAGCTTTATTGTCAAGTGTACCATATATGCACGACATACAGCACAGGTGAAATTGCAGTCCTGTCAGACCCATGGTTAGCAGGCAGTACAACACAGGCAGTACAACAGGTAGTACAACACAGGCAGCGCAACATAGGCAGAACAACAGGCAGTACAACACAGGCAGTACAACAGGTAGTACAGCACAGGCAGCGCAACATAGGCAGAACAACAGGCAGTACAACACAGGCAGCACCACATAGGCAGTACAACAAGCAGTACAACACAGGCAGTAAGTAGCGTCCGTGACGTGGTGCAGTGTCGTAGTTGTGTTTTGCCTGTTTCGGGCATCAACATGGAAATATTTGCTGTTTGTCACAAATGTCTTCAAATAGGGTGGATTTACTCGATGGATAAATGTATTAGCTAAGGCTAGTAGCTGCTGATTGGTTCCATCCATTGCTGTAATAGCGATGATGTTCAACACAACAGGTCTTTTGTTTCAGGGTTTTCCAGAGTGAATTATTATTTTTCTTTTGGTATTAAGTTTAATGACTTGCCGCTGGGTTGTTTACTGAATCAGTGACAAGTCGCTATCTAACACACACATACACACACACACACACACACACACACACACACACAACACAACGGGAATTTTAGTCTTTTACGAAAGCATAAAACAGTCATTTTCAAGACAACGCCTTAAATTTCAAATCGTTTTGTCCTTTCCTGTTAGATGGGGGACATTCCAATGCTTCACCAGGAAATAGGAATTTGTTGTAACTCAAACAGATAATGTCCAATCTGCCCCAAATTTTCTTCTTCACGCTCCACGTCCCTGTCTTCCAACTCAATCCAGCATTATAGTCATTGCGCCACCTGCTGGCAACAGGAAGTAAGCGCTTTATGACAGTATTAGTTGCACGAGTACATATCACCAATGTGCAGATTCAGTGCTCCCTGCTGCTGCAATTCTAAATCCTATTTGTACATTAAACACAGAATAAACCACATAATTCGTCATTTTCGACCTATGAAGTTATGAACTTTCATAAAGTCACACGATGGGGAAAAACATTCCGGCGGTTTTCCCGGTGGCCAAGAGTCGCGGTTTCTAATAAAGTACATTCCTGCCCTTCCTCTAAGGCTGCCTTCAGTGAACGGATCCTCTGTGGTGCCGCCGTCCTCCGGGGGGGTGGAGGGTGAGTCTTATGTGGGAGGTAGACATTCCTCAAGAGACCGTTCTGGGTTTTCAAGCAGCTGATATCTCCTGCAAACAGGGCCTCGGCTCTCCAGAATAAATTGCTACCACCCAGCGCCACTTTTAGGACTTAAGTCTTTACATTATTCACCGGATTGTCAAATACATCCTTTTTTTTTTTTAAATGCTCCTCTTGTTGATAAAGATGACCTCACTACCTCCCCGGGAACAGGTCTGTTTTTTCTTTTTTTTTTTTTTTTATCTTGGTGAAATTCTGTAGTGAGAAAGGAAGGTCAAATAACACGACTCCCTCTTTTTTTAAAGAAAGACATTCTTCCGGCCGTTTTGTGAATCTCTGATTGGGCTCTTTAGCGGCACTCCTTCAAAGTTATTACCCGTTGGTGGGATTGACCTTTCGGAAGTGAATTTTTGAACCCTGGTAAAAGCAGTAAAAGGGATTGTTTGAATGGAGATTGTCTCGCATGTGCAAGAAAAAAAAAATCCTTGACGGTGCAACAATTAAGACGATCAGCGCTGAAATATTTTTAAACACCTAGTATTTCATACATACTGTATTTAAGACTTTAAAACCTCTTCTTCTAGGTACTAAGTTTCTAAGTCCTTCCTGGCGATTGTTGTTCTGCAAGATCCATATCTTTTTTGTAATCTTAGAGCTCTGTAGAAATAATGCATCTAAAGCACAGACCTATTATAAACTGAACTGTAATTTTCAAGTGATTACTTACCAGTGGGTCATGGAATCAAAAACTGTATAAATAGGGTGAAATGCTAGTGTAGGGGTTGATTAAAATGGCCATTGTAATTCTACCTCTGTTGTAATTATTTTCTCATTGTCTTGCTGCAGATAGATTTCATATGGGAAATTTCAAGTGTTAATTTGCATATTTTACCCAATTTGCCTGAGCCAATTCACTGTTAATTTTTTTTTTTTTTCATGGAGATATTCAAAATAGTCCACGCAGATGATTAGATAGACCTCAATCCACGGATTGCAGGCCTCTATGGGGGTTTGTGTTGCATGTATGGATCATGATTGTGGAGGAAGAATGAATTTTTGACTCTGGTTATAAAGGGAAAGTTGGATTTTATTACATAATCGCCTCATCTCTGTTACCATCATTAGAAACGGCTGGATGAAGGAAAACTCTCGCACAATTGGCCGCCAACGAGTTGCGATTATTTTGCCACAAGTGCTAAATGGCATTAGCTTTTAGCTCCAAAGACTGGGCTCTTACACTCAATCAATTAGCATCTATTGATTAGTAGCAGATCCAAATGTAGCCAAATAAACGATAACCTGTAGGAATCAATTTCGTGAATTTGCATTAAAAAACGATTTAAAACCACCAGCGGATCCAGCGGCGTATCCGATTGGCCACGACTGCGACTGTTGACCGCCGCCGCTGCCGTGTGCGATGGGGTCGATGGTTTTTCGAGAGACTAAAAAAAAAAAAATCATCCAGTTCAAATGAGAGCGGTGGAGGGGGATTACTTCACCTCTAACAGGGTTTTGACTCCAACATTAAGGTTAAAACCCTTTTCTATTACCCAGACCTCTACTGCTGTTGCACCCCGCACCTGCCTTGAACCCCTTGAGCTCCTTGCCCCCTTTCGTGTTTGCAGGTTCAGTGCCTCTCCGGTAGGTCATTCTGTCCGACCCCCCCTGATCACTAGAGAGGGACCAGGGGGGCTATGGCTCCCTTCCAGACTCCCCCCTCCTCCCCCATCCTCCCCTCCATCGTTCAGGCGAGAGCTAAAATCGATCGGGGCGTCTCCGTGTTTAAAAAGCCACTCGCAGGCAAACGAGCGCTTCTGTCCCGGTGGCTGATCTCTCAGCTTAAGGCCCTGATTGGCATCCCGACGGCGGGGGCGCTGACCCACAGCTGTCCCATTAGCGGGGGGTTAATGCTGAGATTGATGCCGAGCAAATAAAGGAACTCGGTGTAGGGGTATTTTGATAGACTTGCCTGCCCCCTCTGACCCAGAGAAGGGCCTCAGCTGTAGTTGGACTTTTTAGGGAGCGGCGGCGTATTTGCCAGATCCTCTCGCGTGGGCGAGACTCCGCCCGCCGTAGTGTGTGTGTGTGTGTATGTGTGTGTGTGACGTCGCATTTCAAACAAGTGAGTTTCCTGTGGAACTTCTACTTCAGTGAGGAGATTTTTTTGAAGCCGGTGGAATATTTGAGTCATTGATTTAACCGAAACTGAAAATACCCCCCACCCCCACCACTCCTGTTAACTCTTACTCTGTTGCTCTGGTTTTGTTTTGAGTCATCAGCGAGGGTGGAACACTTTTTTTTTTTGGGGGGGGGGGGGGGGGGACACTGGCAGCTCTCTCATGCCTGCTCTGAGTCACCTCATAATTGATCTTCCTAGAAGTTGCGGTTGCTCGCCGTGTAACGTCTAAATCCGTGCAAGATGTGCAGCTTTCTAAAGATACTCGTTTGCCTATTTTTTTTTCACAACGCTCTTCGTCCCTTTTCGGATTGGCGGGGAGCAGATGAGGGAGAATAAAAAAGGCACTTAATGCCGAAACAAGCTCGTGCAAATTTGGCTTCTAACACTGAAGCTAGTTTGCCTAACTTTGAGCGCTCTTCCTCGTTCTTACGTTCTGCTACATTAGCGGCGCTCAAATTAGCACCATGCCAAATTCCACACAACAGTGGGGAGACCAGAGTCTTCTGTGGTCAGATCTCAGCGTTGGGTTGGGTTGGGTTGGGTTGGGGGGGGGGCATTGGTGTAATGAGTGTGAATGACTTTCCCTCGACATGATTCATGCAGGAGAAAAACGGCATCTCATTGGGAGTTTCGGTGATTTAGATCGCAGTCAGACATATTAATCTGAGAAAATGTTCCATTTTGAAATCAAAGGATAATTGATGACCCCCTCTCTCCGGCGTTTGCGCGCACCTTGGCCGGCCTCGGCGCGGCGCTGAGAGGTTTGTCGTCAAATCAAACTCTTGTCTTTCAAGTTGCCTTCGCGACTGTAAAATATAATTAAGCAGAACAAGGTCCAAGGGGGTTATTTTTCCACTCAATCAGCAGCGAAATTTGAAATTAGTAAATCCCTGACGCCTTGTTGGGTGGAGGCGGCGCCGGTAAGGAGTAGAGGAGGGGGGGTAGTTTCGAAGTAATATTAAGCTCCGTCTTGACGTCTCCCCTCCCCCCACCCAAGAGCAGGTTGGAGGAGCCAAATGTGAATGATTGTCACAGACGATTAAAACGAGCTGAATATAAGTCTGTCGCCGCGGGAAACCGAACCGAACGGTACCGAAGAAGACGGACCGGTCCTGGAAGGGGACGGAAAAACCGACCAAAAAAATGTGATGTTTCCCCGCTTAAATGAGATGCTACACCATATTATCAGACCTGACAGGTGAAGACCGCTAATAGAGTTCTGTTGTGGGTTCACACACACACACACACACACACACACACACACACACACACACACACACACACACACATGTCACTTCTGCTGATGAGGATCCAATATCAGAGCAGGTAATTTAGCTATCCTCAGCGGTCATCAGCATCCACCACCGCCGCCGCCTTCGCTGTCGTCATTGCTTTATCTCGGGTAAATACACAACGTTGTGGTGTGTGTGTGTGTGTGTGTGTGTGTGTGTGTTTGTGTATGCAGACTGACAGGACCAGGATTGCCATGTGATGTCACATTTAAAAAAAAAAAACCAAAAACAAACTCAACTGTTGGAACAAGTGACATTTCTGTTAACTTGCCCCTTCTGTGCAAAGTTTGCTCAGCGCCAACGTCGCCCAATCTCACGCTCAAACGTTCACCCGATTGGCTCTTATTTCTCGCTATATCCATCTGCGTTAAATCGACGTTAATGAGTTGTGGTGTGTTTTGTTGTGGAATGATGATCCCAGACGTTTTTTTTTTTCCTCCCTTCATCTATTCCCTCCTTGAAAATGAAGAAAGTCCTTGTCCCGTAGTTTGGAAGGTCAAACGGTAAACGAAGCTTTGATACGCCCAAGGAAATTTTCAATCAGAGCCCTTTTGTAATAACATTCATTCCGCCATCTTCCCTCCCTTTCTCGCTCTCTCTCTTTCCAGGATAATTCCCCTGGTTTTGCGTCTATAAATATGGACAGGGAAGATGTATAATTTCTAATGAGAAAATATATCCCTTTGGATTGAAAGGCAGAGGCTGTTCCACATGTTTGTTGGGAGGAGAGATGATACCTCAGGCTGTTTTGGCGGGGGGGGGGGAGGAGGAGGGGGGGAGGAGGACATCGGTGGTAAGAGGAGTCTGGCTAGGGCATTGCACATTTACAAATTAGCATTTCAATCATGCAGGTAACACGGGCAGTCGAGCAGAAAATATACATGTTATTTATTTATTTTTTTTATAATGCGAAGTGGAGAAGATAAACAAGCCAAAGCATTTTTCAGTTTCCTCTTCGCTTCTTCTTCTTCTTCTTCTACTTCTTCTTCTACTTCTTCCAAACCACGCGGTGTTAAATCCCAAGCCCGCGGCACTGTGTAATAACGGCTATTAGGAGATAAATACAAGATGTGGATTGTGGTGTTTATTTGGGTGACATGACGTGATGTTGGAATAACTGTTGGCTGCCTGTGATGGGCGTTCTAATAAGACTATGCAAACACCTTTCCTCTGTCTTCTCCATCTTTCTCCTCTGTCTCGGGGGCATTAATATTAAAAAGAGCTTGTGTTTTTCTTCTTCCTCTTCTTCTTCGTCTTCTCCCACCCCCACCCCCCCCGCCCCCCGTTTTATCTGCAAAGCGGCAAACGAGAATCTCCGCTCTGACCCGTTTGACCTCTGCGATATATTTTCACGTTCTTTACTATTTTAAAATCCTTGTTTATACGGATCCGTTTCACGCGTGCATATCCCATCATCCTCATATCCTGGTGACGTGTCGGTGTGTGTATGTGTGTGTGTGTGTATATTTATATATATAGACATATATAAATGCTGCTCCTCTTATTTCTTTTGTCTTTTGGGTGCAACTTCCCGCTCCCTCCTGTAGGACCAATTTTCCGGAGATGTTTATACGCTCTCGGTTTTACATACCGAGCGATCTCCTGCACGGCCCCGGCGCTCTCCAGGCGCTCCCGGTGCTCGGTTCCCCCCGTGTGGCGCATCCACTGAAGACTCTGTGACAAATGGCAATTATATTTGTGTGTTCTTCATGAATCCATCAAACACTGGCCTTTTAAAAATGCTCCCCAGATATTTGAGGCTGTCAGCTACTAGTAGCTAGGACCAAATTGGGATGCTGCTTAGACAGTCAAGAACCACTCACCCCCTAGTTTCCCTTGTGATGTGTGTGACAGCGTGTGCAGGGGAGTACCATGTTTTATTCAACTATAAATGTACACTCTCAACAGTTGTTGATGTGCTCCAAATAGGGAGGTTACAAGTCTAATTTGAAGTGTGTGTGTGCGCGCTAGTGTGCGACTCTTCCTCCTTAACGCGGCGTTTTAATGCAACCTGTCCAGAACACCTGTCCCGCTTGTCTCCTCAATCTCACAGCGCGATGTACGTACGAAACTTTTGCCCGGGAGGGTTTTGCTATCAAAATTTTGAAGCTCGGTGTTGTTAAAACCGTGTTCCCTGCATCTTGTTTTTTTTTTTTTCATTTACTTGCACGTGTCGCGTTTGGTTCTACAATCGGATCGTCTTATCTCGTGAAAATTGGCTCAAGGAAAGTTTTTTCGATCGTGCAAGAAGGTTGAAATAAGATGCCCCGATGGGATCTTTGTCACGATGGAAGGAGCTATATTGTATGTAATGAGAAATCGTTGTGTTCACTGGTCAAAAATGTTATTTTAGATTTTAAGGCTGAATCTGCCTTTTTGTAAAAGAGTATAGCACCCAATTTAGAAAAGGTACTGCTAAAAGTTCACACATGGTTGTAGTAACATAAAAGTGTGGTAAACAGAATTAAACCCACAATGGGTAAATGAAATAACCAAATAATCAATCTTAAGTGATTAGTGATGACAAGAAAAGAAGGCGGAGCTTCAGCTCCCCGTGCAGTGAAAGTTCCCGTCTTCATGCTTCCTCTCTTTATGTCTTCATTCGTCTCCCGCCGATGTCTGTCACGGCCGTCTTTGACAGGACGGTCATTACCGTGATCAATGATTATGAATATTACTCCTCTGCGTCCATCAGTCTCCGTCGTCCTGTTCATCAGGGTAAAAATAAAGACCGTCCAAAAAAAACCCAGAATCTCGCCTCTCTGCCGACTCGCAACGCCAGCCTGGCGGCGTGTCGGTCGCCGTTCATGTGACCCTTGTTCTCCACGGTGGTTTCTTAATAACTATATATACTTCACTGAATTGAAAGGTCTACTTCCTCAAAAGGAAACGTAATTATGGGTTGACTTTGGCCTTCTTGTCCATGAATACTCTATATGTGTGTGAGTTTGTTTGTGTGTGGACACGACGGTGTGGCTAGCTGGGTTTTTTTTACTGTTTTTTTATACGTGAGCTGCTATGAATGATTAATTTGTGATGTAGCTGTCATCCCTGAACAGGAGCCTGCTGTGTTTTATTGACCCGACAAGTCCAGAGGCGGTAGCGTGGGGCCGCTAGTCGTGTGTTTTTTTTTGCGTTTGTGTGTAAAACCAGTTCGGACAAGCTAATCATTGGCTAGGGAAAGTGACTTCCTCCTGAACCAGATGAGTGTCAATCAAAGCGTTGGGTACCAACACGCTGTACTGAACACGATCCAGGTTTAACGCAGCCGACGAGCACTGCCGTTGGCAACCTAGTCGACAAGACTGATCAACCGGAGAGACGATGCGGAATTTGTCATAGAAAAAGTCCCGTTAGGTACTGAATCCCTTAAAAAATAAAAGATATTGCACCGTCAGTTTTCTACTTTAATTGAAAAGAACTTTATGGACGCGCCCGTCTCCCTGCGTTTCCCACGTTGAGCACAACTCTCTCTCGGCTTTAGTAATTCTCAGCAAATCTCGCCGCCGTTTCCTAACATAATAATATCGATCACATGGCAAACATTTCAAACCGCGGCGACGTTGGCTGCGGCGGCGGTGGGGAAAAGCTCAGAGAGAGATACCGGGAACCTCGTATGTGACAGGTTCACAAGAAGCCATCGTCGTCAGGCAGACGAGTCGTTTGCCGTTTGCCTACCTCAGGTGAGTTGAGACGGTTGGCGGGAAAAGACAGATTAATGCAGTCAAAAGGGAACGGCAGCCTGTGATACTGTGCATATACAAAATAGCTGCTGTCTGCAACAGTAATGATCTCCTTTCCTCTGAAAGCTCACAGATGGCCTCAACTAGTCTTTCTAAGTGCGTATGTGACAGCCACAGAAAAGTCAGGAGACAGCGACCTGTCTGATAAGAAAGGAGGCGACGGATGTGAGTGAGCAAAGGAGGTGGCAAGAACACCTGCACATTCAGCTCTACTGGGAGTTACTCCAACATTACCTTCCCTCCACTTCAGAGCCACCGTGCATGTGCACGAAGCGCCGGTGCATGGTTAACTTGAGAGTTGGTGAATTATTCATCTCTTTTTAAGTCTGTCTGAGTGAACTGTACTTATTCATTTCCTCCCATCCTACACTTTCTTTATATACTTCGAACAGGAGATGGCATAGTCGCGGAATTCCTGTCGACCCGTGTTGACGTGGGTTCCTTTTTTTTTTTTTTTTTTGTGGACGCACAAATAAACTCATTTACCAAATTGGATGCAAACGTAATATAGAAGTTGGTAATTTCTCTCCATCCCTGTTTTGCTGTCAACTCACCAACAAGTGCAATTACAGTTAACAAGAGAGTGCTGGAATAAGAGGCCTGGCGTTTTTTTTAAACATCATATCACCCTGGGAGAGGTCGGACGTGAATGTGGATGTGAAACAAAGCAATTAAATACAAACGCCGGGTTCTGTCTTCTCCTCATTCGGGCTCCTTTTCATGCTGCTCCGATAAACAAATATAGACTACAGGGATCAGGATTCCATGCAATTTGAATTAGACAACTGGGTAGCACACGATAGAATTCATTATGCAGTGATTTAAGACCAGGTTGATGGATTTTCCTCTCCAAAAGACAAAAGCCTCGCAGACTGCCCATGACAACCAACGTTTGGGGGGGAAGAGGCAAAGACTTGCTAACAAGGAGGCTCGGCAGAGGCTACATCTGTTGTTTCTTCGCTTTTACCCCTGACAGCAGCAACTCTCCAAATTTTTCACTCCTTTTTTTAATAAATGCGATCTGCATTTGTATTCTCCATAACACTTACCAGATCCTTATAATAAAGGAAGCTGAGAACGACGCAACCGCAGTAGGGTTGGCCAATGTTGGCACAACGGGCCTTGCTTTTTTCATTTTGGCGGTCAAGGTTGTAGTTATTTTAATGACTTTTTTAAAAAATTTAAAGTCTTTGAATTTACCTCCCAAAAAGCAATCAGGCTAACATTTAATATTTATACCATTGGGAGAAGTTGCCAATGTTTTAAAAAAGTTGGGTTGTCCACCAAACGCCACCACATCCGTCTGTTTCCACTTTTATGTGATTTTTGTGTATTAGCAGGCTAAGCCTTACCTTCCTCCAACTCCCATTAAAAACCAGTTCAAATTGCGCTAAACTCGCTCATAACTCCTTACAAATTAAATCCCCTCCCTTCGTTTTTTCCCTCCAGCTCAACCTCAACCGGAGTCTCAGCCATCATCTTCGGACGCCGCCAACGGTGACGCCGCCAAAGACCAGAACGGCTTCCGCCACAACAACGCCGGCGTGCCCGTGCTGAGTAACGGCAACGGAATCCAACCTGGCGCTGACGGGTCGACACGCACGTGCTCCTGCGGCGCCCTGATCGGCATGGGCGAGACGGGCGGGAGGAAGTCATCGGCGCCGACGGCGATGGAGCAGCCCGGGAAGCAGCCACCGATGCCCGTGTCCCAAAGAGTGCAGCGGAAACTGAAGTCCAGCTTGTCGGTCAACAGCGACAGCAGCCGACGCAGCAAATGCAGTTCCAACGGGTCACAGAAGCCGCCGTTACCAGAGGGTGAGTGTCGACACGTGAGGCGGTAATCCAGACGACCATAACTGTCTAACACGCTTGCTTGCATATTTGTTTTCGTCTTGTGTTGCTTATGCACCCATTACTTTTGCAATCTCTGCAAGGCATGCTATTTGTTCTGTAAAACCTCACATTTTATGTAAAAAATGAGAAATTATCAAGCTAAAGCAGTTTAAAAAGTATAAAAATGTCAGCATTTAATCCAAAATTCAAACAAAAAAATGTACATTCTATACCCTTTAGCTATATCTTGGAGGAAAATGCAAACATAACACCTAACTCGATCAAAACGAGGACAAAGACACCGTCAAAAGTCATTTTCCCTGGTATTCAGAGGCGCCGCTGAACTGTCTTCTCGATATCGATAATAAATTCTTACCTTCTCTCACCTTTTAATGATCAGGGTGCATGACCTCTCATATTTATCACCCCCGTCAAGCAAATGACATCCTGACTCACCCCCGTGGACTTTATTTTCTTTAACAACAAGTCAAAGAGTCCGTTCGCCATGCAGGGTAGCCGTCATTTTGTCAGGTGCAATGCCGAGGTGAGTCCATTAATGAAGGTGGTCGACTGGTCCTTTTCCATTGGGGGAGATAGGTGTGACCGTCTAACGAGGACTGAGAGCACGGGGTGCCTATTAAAAGACGTGACCAGCCATCTTCGGGCCCGGCACGGCCCCTCACACCTCTACGGGCCCCTTTCTGGCTCTCTCTGCATCCCGTCAGCACCACCCTGGCCTTCATTAACAGGACTCTGTCGTGTCCCATCACTCCGCCCATGCCTGAGGTCGTGAACATAGTTGTATTCCCTCCGTGTTTCGTAGCCATACATAGAAAGTACCTGGGTTCAGGCATGTCTCGTTCAAGTCGAAGGCCTGAGATATGATCACAAAGTACAGGTTTGATTGGATTCTAGTTGCTTAAGGGTTCTTTCACTCCTTCATTGTCTGGTCTGGAATTTTAGACTGTTTCAGTTTGATCTGGATTTAAAATCTTGCAAAACTTCCTCCCAACTCCAACACCTCATCTTTAGTCTTGACAAAAAGAGGCAGTGTCGGTCTCGATCAAAATGAACAGTAGTCCAGTTTGTTCACCGTGTTGAGCGCTTAATCGGATGGAGCTATGACATCTGAATGTGAAGGTGTGGGAGACGCAGACCACGTAGATGATAACAACAGGAAGTAGGAATGCCATGAAAAGTAGGAAAACGTAGGAAAAAACCTGATCCTGTTGCACATAAAGTCATTTTATTGTGTTAAAAAAATTCCGTCCTTTAGATCTGAGAGGTTGTCAGTCAAGATACATTTCCAGGACTGTTTTGAAGAGGTGAAAACTCTGAAATATGTTAAGCTTAAGCATTCACAACTGTCAGGTTGAGACATGAGTATAAATAAAGGAAAAACAGGGGGCAGACGAGTGTCTGTTTGATGATGCCTCGGAATATTCAGCGCTTCCACAAAGCGCCTCTCGGGTGAGAGGTTAGACATCCCAGCCTCCTGGACGTGTTTCTAACATCGTAATTGCTAAAGAACAGAAGAAGAGAGGCGGCGCTGCTCCAGTGAAACAACAGCAGCTCAACAAGTCTGTGCCCCGACTCGCGTGTTGCTTATTTGCGGATGCGAGCGCTCTCAGAATAAATATGTTCGCTCTCGACTGTTTATTTCCCTCCGGAAAAAGGGAGCCAAGATGTGAGTGTTTACATGGATTAACATAATCTGTTTGCTTGTGAAATTAGCCCCCTAAACAGCCCCCTGAACACGGGAAATAAAAGGCATAAGCTAGAGTTAGCTGTAGCTCTGGGGGGGACCCGGCCCTCTCCGGGTTTCTTGGCACGTGTTGTTGGCGCCGGAGCCAATCCGCGATAACACCGCAGCTTCTGGGGAGTCATTTGCCACGCTGCCTTTGTTTAGCGCAGTGGATTGTCTCATCTCTTGTCATCCCGGTTGTGTTTATTTTGTTGTTTCCTTAGTTGAGTGTAATCAGTTTAACCCTTCGAAGGTGATCAACAAGACCGCCCTAAGCTGGAAACCTCTAATGTTTGTCTGTTTGTGTGTTTGCGTAACTGCTTCCCCTCCAGCTTTCGCTTTGCTCATCAGTCATGGATTAAGTGTGTGTGGTCGATCTCCCGTATCCCGCCCACATCCGCCGCCGTCTTTACCCGTGTTGCTCCTTCTGTGCATTCCCATAGTCGCCCAGGGTTTTCCTGATCAATCTGTCTCTTTCTTTATCTTTGCGAGTTTGAATGTTTTGCTTCGAGGCCCATCCGGCTTGTTTTTTGTGTCACGCCGCTCCCCCCTTTTTCATTTCTATCCTTGATGTTAGCTTTCCAGATGTCTCAGACTATTTCCTCGGAGGCGCCGCTCGCTGACATTAAACAGGATCGGTGTCCAGCATCCGCCATAAACTCTGTCCGTTGTTTGGTTTCTCTCGGAGACTCTGTCCACCCGTCCGTCTGCCTGCTTTCTGTTTTCATGGAGATGCGCCTCGAGTCCGCCTCTCATGTGTACACTGTACGACCCCCACCACCACCTCCCTTCCCTCCTTCGTTCCGGCTTCTCTAAGATCCAGGCTAATCGCTGGTGTTGAATTATACATCCAAGTGAATAGCTGAGATGGCTAGCCGCTGCTCGATGTTTGTATCCCATTCACAGCCGGCTGGTACATTCTGAACGTTTTCACGCCTATAAAACCCAACGGGTCCCTTAAAGTCGGGATATTTGTGCGCAAAAAACTGTGTCCGGGGCAACGGGCATTGTTCTCCTTGGAATTTTTCAATGCTGAGAAGACTGTACAAAATGCCACCAAGGGTAATTTACAGCATCTGCATGTCAGATATTTGGTAACGAAGGGTTTATTCTCATGCATCTTCCACCCCTGACCCCCCAGATAAGGATAATAAGATGCATTCAAACTTCAGGCACCTTTTTCTCACACTCGTTTCATGTCTTGGCTATCTTGTTTGTATCACAGTCGGCTAACTGCTTCTGGTCAGCGCTGCAGCCCCCCCGAGTGCTTCAGCTAAAAGAAAAATACAGAATAAAAAAAAAACTTTGATTAATCAAACATGAGCATCCAGAGCTCCACAGCTTGCTTTCCCCATGCCGTCCTCCACTCTCCTCCTTTTTTTTTTTTCTCACTTTTTTCCTCTAACCCAATCAGTAACACACTCTTCTGACAGCTCAAGATGGGCTGATGAAAGTTATGCAAATACGTCCTGTTTGTAATGCTATTTTTCTGCATACATCCACATCATGTCTGCTTTAACACACCAAAGCAGCGGCGCCGGGCCTCAGTTCAGAAACCAGACAGCTGCAGACAGTGTGTGTGTGTGTGTGTGTGTGTGTGTGTGTGTGTGTGCCAGGTGCACTTACTGCACGATAGTTAGCGTGATTTAGTGACTCGGATACAACTACACAAGCTTTCCGCGTGCAGCCGGCTTCGTTTACGACAAGATAAATTGCATACATTTATCCTTTATTAGTAGAGGCATCTCTTCTTGTGTTCTTCCCACTTTTAACCCGCTCATTCTAAATTTAAATACGGCCAGCTTCAGCTTTTATTACATGACAGATAGGTTCAGATTAATGAAGTAATTGTGTGTATTTTTTTTTTTTTTATATAAAAAGCTTGGGTGTCACTTTGGAGTATGACAACATTTAAATATAAGTTCGTTAGGAGAAATGTAATTCCTTTCTCTTAATGTATTCGACACTGAAGCGACTAATTTATTGATTTGTGACAGGTTGGTAATGTTGGTTATTTCAAGCGGATTTCTTTATTGCTGCAAAACAACAATCCGGTGTTTTTCTTCCCCAAAGAGGGTCTGTGAGGAGGTTAGATGTTAATCAGAGGTGTGAGCGTCGCCGGCATTAATCCACCTATTTACCGGGGAGAGATTCTTGGACCTCACTAATCATCTTTCCGTGGTCAAACTGACGTTTTGCATGATAATGACACAATTGTTTAACAGTCCTTTAATCAGAGCTGCAGGAGAGGAATTCATTGCTTTGAATTTCTCTCTTTTCGCCGTGTCCTTGCTCGCTTCCTAAGTTGCTTGCATTCCTTCATCAAACCACCTTTAAATCATATATTTCTGTGTTTTATTCCATCTTTTTTGCCCCCCGATTGATTGGTTTTATTCGTTTTTGCAACCTCCGGTCCGGTTTTTCCCGCCCAGACGGCTGCGTCCACTGCATTCTGGCCTGCCTGTTCTGCGAGTTCCTGACGCTGTGCAACATGGTGGCGACTCAGGCCTCGTGCGGCGCCTGCACCTCGGAGGCGTGCTGCTGCTGCTGCTGCGGCGCCGACGACCTGGGCGACGACTGTAACTGCCCCTGCGACATGGACTGCGGCATCATGGACGCCTGCTGCGAGTCGTCGGACTGCCTGGAAATCTGCATGGAGTGCTGCGGAATCTGCTTCCCCACATAGGGGGAGGGCGAGCATCCCTCGTTTTCCTAAAAAAGGTGTCGTTCCGGGTTTTCAGGGATAAGTGGATGTCGGACGGAGGGATGGAAGGAAATTGCTGTAGTTTTGAATTCAGCAGAAGACAGGAAACAAGTGTGTGTGCATGTGTGTGTGTGTGTGTGAGAAATGATTGACATATGGTGTGGTTGAGTAAAACATGCTTTGAAACATGTATTTTTGACACTGGGCTTCTCCAAAAGCAGCTCAGGAGGGGCAGGAAGTAACTCCGCATATACGAGCATGTCCCTCAAATAATTATAAATATTAATAATTAATAAAATAGCTTTGGGTTCATTCAGTATTTTATTCTTTGTGTAAAAAATATAACAGTAAAGATTTAATTGTAACATCAGGAATGCTGTTTAATTTTAGGCCCGGTTCACACATGTTAGCTGGATGTAGCCGCGGCGCTACATGCTATTATATACATGCAGATGTGGCTAAATTTGTGAACAAAGTTACAGACGAGTGTATGCATTTAAAAAAAAAACATTCACACACACACACACACAAAGAACAAACTGCTAACTGTTAAGCTAACGCTGCACGCAAACTTGCAGATCCCTTGCAGACTAGAAAATCAGGGAAGGTCACGCATCGACCGATCGGAGTGTAAAAGGTTTATGTGACGCGTTCTGAGTCGCATCCACTTACATTCACACATATCTACTGTAGAACCGCTCAAAACTGGTGAAATACTAAAGGTGAATCGAGAACGTCGCGGAATCTACCCAATAAAACCGATGGTAGACGTGACGCCTGAAAAGGTTTTTACCTTATTTTTTTTTTTTTTTAACCAAACCTGCACAAAGATGCTTGTAAATATTTGCAAAAATCTAACAGTATTTGAAATTTACTGGAAAATTAAGTGCAGATTTACACATTTCTATCCTGAAAAGAAGGATTGTCGCTGTTCCTCTGGCGTTGGCCATCAACAATGAGGCTTTGTCGGATGTGTGTGTGTGTGTGTGTGTGTGTGTGTGTGTGTGTGTGGTACAAATCTTTTCTTGTGATGCTGTTATTACATGCACACACACACACACACACCGTGTGAACGGGTGTACATGAGTAGCGTGATAAGGATTTTTTTTTTTTTTTTTTAAAAAGGGTGACCCTTGTCGCAGCGTAATCCGCTTTTGGGGTATCAAACCGACTCACAATACAAGAAAAGGAATCACAAAGTGTCATGAAATGGTAAACTAGTGCAGGGCAAAGTACCCCCCCCACCCCTTTTTAATTCTGTGCACCTTCAGATGAATTTGTAGTGAATCACCGACAGAGTCATCCCCCCCCCCACACACACACACACACACCCACCGTCTCGGAGATCCGCTTTGATGCTGTTGTGAGAAATGATGCTTTAATTCTAGGCCCTCATTAGCGGCGCGTGCTAAACGCTAACAGAGGCTCAGATAATGTGCTGTCATGTGTGTCCGGTATTAACGGCGCCGCCGTCATCCCGTCTGAGGGACGCCGGACAGCAGATAATGTGCAGGAAAAGCAAAAACCTCATTTTCATGTTTATGAAGCGCCGGAGTGTAGAGGGAATACTTTATAGAGATAATGTGAAGACTTCATCCAAACAGAACAATAGAAATATGTAGCACGTGTAGCCGTTGTTGCTTTTATTATTATACTGTTAATGTGTGTTTGTAATTTTTTTTTTTTTTTTTTTTAATTTCCTGTCTTACACTTGATTCCGTGCTCGTTTTCATCTCATCATATCGGAAACTTCTGTTTATTTCCAAATATCAAAGAGAACCGATTTGTAAAAAAAATAAATAAAAATAAATAAAAATATTATCAAAAAAATACCATTAATGTTTCACATGTTTTCATCACGCCATGCCTTTAACAGGAAGTTCCCAGGTAGGACAGGAAGGCGGAGCTGCTCCTCCTGGCTCCGCCTCCTTCCTCACCTGGCAACAGCGCCAGTGTTAACATGGGTGTGGGGGGGGGAGGGACCTCCTGCTGGCTGGAACAGCGGTCTGACCTTCAGCCGACACCACCCTCTGCTCACCCCTCAATTAACCTCCACGTCGCCCCCCCCCCTTGCTGGGAGAGGAGAGACGACGACTCCCCCCCCCACCACCACCACCATCACCTCCACCATCACGACCCATTTCTTTTAAATTCTATAATTTCTTTTTATCATTTTCTGCGTGGATTCACCCTCAGCCCCTCGGAAATTACCGCCTTATTTCACTGATGCGTTCGGGAAAATATCGCCGTCCAGAAAGTCTCTAATCAGGCAGGAGTCGTCCTCCTTCATCCTCTCCTCCTTTCTCTTTTCTTTCCATCAGGAGGACGTTTAAAAACTCCGGTGTTCACTGACCTTTTCCCCAACTTGTCCACCTTTTCCACTCCTTCAATCAATCGCCGTCCGATTGCATCGCCGTGTGCCGGATTGTAATGTCACAATTAGGGACGGCTCCGTTGTTTCTGTTTGCCGTCTGAGAGGGGGGGGGGGGGGGGGAATTCGCCGTCTCTCTGATGTCAAGGCCATTTCTCTTACATGATTAAATAAATCAGGAGGGTGGCGGCGACGGCCTGCTCCCCTGACCGACCATCCTTCCTCTACTGGGGTGGATGAAACTCTTTGAAGGAAAGTTTCCTGCGACAAATCACTGCTCTCCTCAGAGAATCGCATCAGAACCTTGTTGTAATTACATATAGCGTAATAATAATGCGTTATAAATCTATTTATTTGGTGTTTTCCCCAAATACAACATCAACATTCTTTTTTTTTTGGACATTTTTTCCCCCATTTCCTCCAAACAATCCACGATAGCATCCGTTACCCGGGGGTTGATTGTGACGTATTTGATATTATTAAAGGTGTCAACATGCAGGTTCCTGAACGCGTCATAAATAACATCAGGTGTTGCATTATGGGTAGTGAACATAAGGACAGGAAGTTTGCTGTTTTCACTCCACGATGTTAAAGGAAGGTGAGATGATTTTTCAGAAGGCTGCACTAGAAAAAAAAAAGAGTTCAAGTCATGTCACTTTCAATTAATCTCCTCAGGTAGCGCCCCCATTAGCTGCCCCCCCCCACACACACACACACACACACTCACACACAATGCAAATAGGGTCGTTACCTGAGGAGTGTAATTGACTTTGACAAGAGGCCGAAGAAGAAGCCTGCCTTCCTTCCTTCCTTCCTCCTCCTCCTCCTCCGCCGCCCCGAGTTATTTGTTTGCTTATTATTTCTGCCGCTCAGATCATTGTTGTGTTTTTTTCAAAGATGTGCGAGGCATAAATGTTGCATTAGATGCGACAGAATAAGATCCTGTGCGGAGATTTACGTCTTTAAATATACTTTTCACACATAAATCTGAAATTCGGGCGAGGAAATGTAAATGATTTCTTATTTTTCCGCTCCCTTCTTCTTCTTCTTCTTCTACTTATACCTTAAATATTTAAAGACCTCCTTTTTGTAAAGCTTTGCCGTGCTACACGGGTCTCTAATCTCCTTGTTACCTGGAGGCGTTGCCACGGCGATGTGAGGATAATGCGGCTGTTAGCGAGATCACGCAACTGGAGCTTGAAAACCTGCTGGTTGAGGGGGGGTGAGGTGGGGGGGGGGCATGGCGAGGTTCAAAGTTTCCGCTGTGAAGTCGACAACATCGGAAAAATGAAAGAAATCACTTCCTTTCTTCCTCAGCAGAAAACAACCCCCACCCCCGCCAACCTTAGTTCATGGCACCTTTGCTTCCAAGTGCAAGAGGAATCTTTTATTTTTGGGGGGGGCTTTACAGCACCTGACTTTGGACCTATAAATAAGACATCGACCCAAAGTTGCACTCTTTTAATTTCCCCGTTCTCCTCCCGCCCCCTCCATCCGACAGCCAATGGAGCGTGCCAGATTCAAATTGGGGGGGACATTCCAACTGGGGACGACTGTTTACTTGCTTGAGCTATAAATCACACGTCACCGTTGCTACATGTTGTTTGTCGATGCGGACGTGTTGCGGTCGTCGCTCAAACGAACGCCGGCCTCCGGTCGCCCGGATCTCTCCATCGGATTGGCAGTTTGTTTGGAAAGGCTTTCCGTTTGCGTTCCGCACAAACAGGGCGGGATGTGTTTCCGATCAATCGCTCGTGTCCTTAAAAAACACCCAATTAAATGTTTTTGAAATTTGGATTTCAATCAGGCAAACAATTCTCCTGGATTTTCCTCGCGTCGCTGAGCGAGTTCCCCCGAAACAAAACTCTTGGCGGGTTTGGGATTGTTTCCTCCGCGCATAACGTTCTCTTCCTCATGCGTAGGCCTGTTTATGTTCTTTGGAGATCAAGTGCGACCTTTGTGTACATCAAGCGGAGTTTATTTCTCGCAGCTTCCACCAAAAATCCTTCCGACCGAGCATAAACATGAGCAAAAAATGGAAAGCGTCCCTCATGGTGGTGTGAATAAAGGATGTTTACAGAGCTGAGGTGTGTGTGTGTGTGTGTGTGTGTGTGTGTGTTTGTACGCCTCTTTTTAACCCAGACACACACCATAGAGAGAGCATCTACTAGCTTACCTCCCTCCATGCAGAAAGAAAACACGGATCAAGGTCTTAATAACGGCAGCCATTGTGGCAAATATATAGGACTTAACTTTCCGCTTGGAGCAGCCTCTTCACATTGAGTTAACATGAGTGACAGCCAAAGCCTCTAACACACACATATACACACAAATAGGCCGGCTCCAACATGCTTTGTAACAAACAGGCAAAAGATCAAACAAGTGTTCCGCGTTTTTTTTTTTTTTCCTCTGTGGTGTCAGCGACGTGTTTTTCTTCCTTTTTCCTTTCGCAAATAAAGCGCTAATTGTTCGTCAGATCTGCTAAAGCGTTTCCCGCCGCTTTTATGAGTCGCGCATAAAGACGCAAACAACGACAACAACCCGTCGCACCGCCAGATGCTTCCCCCTGTTTCATCCGCCTGTCAAGGCGTCCTTAATTGTTTCATCTGCTGCAAAATAAGCACATCTCCTGTTGCATCTTTGTTTACGTGCAACAAACAGCCGTGGCGTGGAGTAAACGCTACCTGTGCGGCAATTTGTAGGGAAGTATACAGGTGTGCATCGGAGACACCTGCTCTCATCGGGATAAGAGCTTCAAGAAGTGTAAATTAACATGTGTAATGCATTCATCTGGTAAACGGAGCTCCAGTTAACGCGTACGTGATGTTTTATTTTGTTTGAAGCTTTACAGAGACTTACAAACAGTTCATTTGGAGTTGGTGCCCCTGGTGGTCTGTGAAGACTTCCTTGGAAGGATGCGGGTCAATATCTCGTTCAAAACTGCTTCCACTGAGATGCTTTCATTGTTTGGACTACGGTTGATGTCATTTCCTGTGAATCGAAGCTCGTTGCGGTTTTTTTTAATAGTCTATGTTTGCCCTCGTTTAAGAGGAAAGTCTAGAGGAGAACATCTCAAAGTTGTAGGTGTCTTTTCGAGGTAGACGGATAGAGGAAGAGCAAGCAGGGAGGAGGAGGCGGCTACGCATCGGAGACGCCACATTTCATATGTTGCACGGTGATGAAGCGCAGCTATCTGCCCTTAAAGAATGTGTGCCCTGCGGACATGTGTGAGATTTATGTGTCTTTATTCCTTTTTTCTACTCCCGGCTCCGGTCTTCAAAATTCAAACGCGGCGCAACAAAAGGCAGGTTTGAAACAGTCTCACCCCCCCCTTTCCCCTCCATACACACCCCTCACCCACGAAAGAATATTCAAGATGATTGAGCTTGCAGGTTAAAAATGTATATGCAAATGTGGGCTACATTAGAGCATGCACAGGTTGTTAATAAATTAACACATGGCAGAAATAATTCAGTTTAGCGTGATAATTCTTGGGTGCGAGCTGTCAGCTGTCGCATTGTTCCGGATAGAAAGTGACGCTGAGATGGCAACACGAGCAGTGAACTGTGATGTTTTAGTGTACCTTGCTCTTCAGTCCCGATGCTCTGACACAATAACTGTCTTTTTGCTCGCATGCCTTCGCTGTTTTTTTTTGCATTTTGGAAGAACAAAAGGTTTAATTAAGGATGTCTTTCAGTGACGGGTTGACACTAACCACGCACGCATGCACACGGATTATCTCAGAAGGGGTTTTTCGCATTTTCCCCCTTCGTACAAACACACACCGACACACTTTCATACATTCAAACTCAGGATGCAACTTCTTTTTCTCCGGAAAGTTAATTCCCCCCAGTTCAGCTTCAAAGACGTCGATGATCGCCTTCCAGATGTGGCGAAAGAGGTAAACTAAACCGCTCCGGTTGCTAAGCCACCTGATTCTTGGAGGGCATCTTGACGTTCCAGGCGGGGAAGTTGTACGATGAAGGCACTTCCTTCCCTTCGCCTCATCTATGAGATTTGCATAGCGGGAACCTGGGGAGATGACACTCTGTTTATGTAGCTCAAGGTGCAGCGGATGTGTGAGGTGTCAAGTGACTCACAGTCAAGTTTTTAATAAGTGCCATTTGTTCAATCTGCTGTTTAAACACTCCCGTCTCCTCTCAGTATCCTTAAAGACTGTATGCTCCGCTATCTTTTAATTAAGTCTCGGGCTAATGTGCCACTTAATTGACTAATCTGAGAGATTTTGTTTTCTCTAATTTACTTGAAAAACCATCACCGGCTAAGCTTTTTAAAATTGGCGTGATGAGGGCGGATACTTAGAGGATGCCTCAGAAGTGAGTGCAGGGGTAGAAGGACTACTTGACGGCGAGGGAAACAAAGTAACGCTAACTCCGGCTAATTCCTGATGGGATGACGGCTAACCGGGCCAGTGTCGAACCTTCTTACGCTAACAGGGGAAACAGACGACTATTGTCTGCCGCAACCTGTTAAAACAAAAAAAAAAGAGAAGCTAATTCAAGCAATATTTTCCAGTCCAGATTGGAACACTGACCAGTTCAGACATTCCATTCCCTCTTCCTTCCTTCTTAGCTTACATATATGCATCGGTTCTTCACATAAGGGTCTCATATAATACTTTATCCTCCTGTATCACGCTTGCAGCACACTGATCCCTCTACCTGCTCGCATGCGAGTGTTAGAAGTCACCCGGCTTGCATGTGCTAAAGCAGTTAACTTCCAAAGCTGCAGCCCCTGGTGGTCAGATTATCACGTGGGAAGACATCTCGGGGAGGAAACGCGAGGCCCGGTCTGGTGTCACGTTTGCTGATTGAATGGAAAAGCAGCGTCAGAACTGGGGCGATAGGACGGCAGAGCGAGAAGACGGCAAACAATGAGTCACCCCGCGAGCTAGGAGGGGAAGGAAGGAAGGGGAGGAAGGCAGCTGGGACTCGAGAGAAGAGAAGAGTCTTTCTGGAAATACGTAGGAATGGAGTTCCAAACAACCTCGTGTTCATACACGGATCATTTGCCAACAACACAACACAAGCACACACACACACACACACACACACACGCCAAAATCCAATAAATAATTAATTCTCCAGTGGCTGCCCTCGCAACTACAGTGATACATTAATTGGGCAAAATTAGCATGAATTAAAGCAAATAAGTGTAACATGTAATTTATTACTTATCAAGCGTAGTTTAGCAGAGGAAGGCTCCGATTTCCCCCCAGATTGCTTTAACAGCTATAATGCATTTCTTAATTTACTCTGTGGAAAATCAATTTTTTTCAGAGTTCATTAGGCACCAATATGTTACAATGCAACTCCCCTGAGCGCCCGGCTCCAAAAAAACATTATGCAAATTCACGGCGATGCATCTGTATGTAAATAGAAGCCAAGGCCACAGACAATTCTCCATGGGAAGCTTTGTTAGCGGGGCCCTTTGTTTCTTTTCCTTCATGATAGTCTAGGAAATTAGGGAACGGCTCTGTGTGACAGGTGAAAGCAAACATCCATCGGAGCAAATCTTGATTCTTGAAGTGATTCCAACGAACTTTATTCCAAACATCTGGGGCTTGTGTTTATTCCTGTGTTTTTTTAAGACCGTACGTTCCCAATCAGAGTTGTGTAATTAAAGCTTGTTGTGATGGATAAACTAGTTTCGCCTCCAAAGGACGACATTCTTGCCCACGAGTCGTTATAAGCTTCTCCTCCATCCAAGCTGACAAATTGCATCTTATCCGCGGTAACGACTTGATGGGTTTTGGTAAACAGACGTAAATCTGGAGTAATCACGGCGAGTTGTTGGACCGTCACATGTTTGTGTGTTCGGTAAGCATCCTGCGATTTGGCTGCCGGTGAAAAGAGAGCTGTGAGGGGTTTAAATACGCCGCTTTCATGCCTCATAAACTGTCCTGTAATTGTAGAAAGAGTCGCTTCATCACTTGCGACAAAAAAAAAAAGTACAAAATAGAAGACGACCAACAGAATCCTGAAAGTTTAAGGCCTTTTATTTTGAAATTTCTCACATGTTAGCATTTAAAACATTACCATATGGGCTAAATTCTAACTTTAATATCCATCCCCTTCAGAAATGACCTCCATTCATGTTTTATTTTTATTTTTCTGCGTTGCTAGGATACAGTCATCATCATGTCATGCGTTTTTCTTGGTCACGAGCCGGACTTCATTGTTTTGCTCGGTTTTCCTTTCCTCTTTCTGTTCATTCAGGTCCTACTTCCCTTTCTTTTTTAAAAAACATTTTTCCCCCTTCAACACATTTTTGAACTCGCAGGAAAACGATCCCCTCCCCTCGTGAAGCCCATCGCAACAAAAACACCGCTTCACCTGCTTGGCTTGGACGCTCTCCACGAAGCAATTCTCTCCAAAGCCCATAGGCCATGTCGACCATATGGCGCTACAAAGTCTGATGGTTGTTCTACACAGCGAACATTGACGGCGGCGACTTAAACAGGAACTAATTAGCGCCGTCTCTGGAAATTCCATTTAATCTTTAATTTCAGTTAATTGAGTTGTGTACATTAAGATCGTTAAAGCAAAGGAGGAAATGTTCTCGGAGAGGTTTGGGCCGTGAGCTCGGTTTCTTTTGGAGCGCATTAATCTTTCCTAGCTGTGTTAGTAAAAGTAGGTTATTAGAATTATGCTGCTGTGATTCTGCTCGTTGTAAGGCTGCATGCTGGTATTTTTAACCCTGTAAAGACAGCAGCTTGTGTTTAAAAAGGAAATTCTGAGGACTTCCTGTTCTCCCAAGCAGAAGTTTATTATTTACTTCACCTCAGTACCAGATATTTACCTTTCAATAGCAGGAAAACATGACAGGAAAAGACCCATTTGAGGATTTGGTTGGACTTCAACTCCGTTTGACTCATTCCCGACAAATAGGAAAAATCAGGAAATGTCAAAAAGTCAGCACGTGTCACTTCCTGTTTAGCCTCGGGTCACTTCCTGTGTGTGCTTTGTTACATCCTCAGGATTGTGCAACCCTCATTGAAGCCCCAGTTATGTAATCAGTTACTTGATAGATCATTTAAAAGATTATAGCATTGAATTATTAATATATCCTTTGCTTGATACTTTTATTTTGAAATGCATTGATGGTTTCCCATTAAAATCACCTCTTCTGCTGTTTATTTTAATTAAAATCGACATTAGTTTGTTGCGTTGCATTGAATTTGACTGAAATAAACACAGAACCCACATGCTCAAATCTTATTTTTATACCCTACCCCTCATTATCTCTGCTTCCTCACCACACAGATGCATCATGGTCCCGTTTTGCGTCCCAGAAGGCCCGTGTCGCATCGTATACAACTTAACCGTGCGACATACAGTACGCTTTGTTTGTTTTCTGCAGTGTTTGTGTATCATAACTGCTTGTTTGAATCATAGGCATCCGCCGCCATTCCCACCTGGGGGAAACATCAAGTATTAAATGCCACCCCCCCCCCCCAAGCATGCTTGTTTGAGTAAATTACACTCAAACGAATGTCATCTCTCGTCTCCAGGTGGTCCTTTCTGCCACGTTCGAGCAGACGCCGCTTCGATTCTGATGGCTACACCTGAGAGATTTGCCCAAATGTGTCGACTGTTCCCCAAAGTGGTTTCTGGGAGTTTCCGCTCTGGGCTTGTTTACCAGTAAATTTTTTTTTCTTTTTCTTTTTTGCCATTCCCCCCCCCCTAAAGCGCCGCGGGAGTTGACGCTTTTATTTTATTTTCTTTCTGTCACAATAAAAGCAGCGTTTGTTATTGCCCCCCCCACCCCCCCCACCCCCCCACCCCCGGTTTGTTCTCCAAAATGTCTGGATGGGCTGTCAGTAAACAAAATCCACTTCCCATTAACCTCTTATTCCCTCTGTGGGATCCGTAAACAAGTCGAGCGATCTCAAACAAAAACACACACACACACACACACACACACACACACACACACACACTCATACTCATGTCCTGAAGAACAATATGGAAATAGTCGTCCTTCCTCCCTTCCCTTGCTTAGCCCTGGTGCTCTAGCCGTCTGTTTTGCCTAATTGCTTTAACACTAGCCTGGCATGCTAATTGCACTGCCCCCCCCCCCCACCCACACCACCACCCCCCCCCCCCGTCACCACATCATTTACATGGCCTGCTTGATTTGAAATTTAATCTGCTTGAAGGGTTTGTGTTTCATGCTCACTTTAAATCCTAATGCTCTGTGGGATTGCAGGCAGTCGGCATCAACGCGAGACTGTAAAATAAGTTCTCGTTGTTATTTTTGTTGGGTTTTTATGGCTGAATTTTATGTCTGGATTGAAACTCGTGAGGAAGACGAAAGTTTCAGTCTAGAAGGAGCAAAATAAATCTCAGTAACACCACTTTAGTTGCACCGGGTGATTAAATCAAAGGGTAAAATGGATGAGACGGTGGGCAGCGGCGTGTCGTGGATGGGTCGGGCAAACTTCTGGGTGAGATGTGAGGGTCTGGCGTGTTGGTCGGCTCTTCTTTTTGGACCGGTCTTTTTTTTTTTTTTGATGTGTAGCTGAAAGAGCTGGACACAGACGGGGCTTAGACACAGTAGTGAGCCCACAGAGCGCAATTCAATCAAAGGCCAAAAAGCTATTTCAATTTCTTAGAGGTCTGGCCGGTCCTAGACCTGCGCCGGTGCCTCACTAGAGCTTCACTGGACTGCATGATGACACAACTTGTGTTTTTTTGGTTGTTTCTTTATCTTAGATGTGTTTTAATTACTAACAAGACAGAAAAAAAAGTTGCAACTCAGACATTTTCCTCTTGTTTAATGGATGGAATCTTGACTCGATGGAGTCTTCAGCCGGTTACCTTTAAACGCTGTATTACAGTAATCCCTCGCTTATTCGCGCTTCAAGATGCACGGCTTCACTACATCTACGCGGATTTTTAGTAGGTAGTCACGTGCTACCGTACACGCATGCTATTGGCTGACAGCATCTGGAAGTGCGCTACATTCCGAGACTCACGGAACGCAACGTGTATTAAATAAAAACTTACAAGCGTTAAAACAATCTATTAAAGTGTGTGAAAAGGTAATACAGATAGAAAGTGGTTTAATATCAGTATGGGGAGGGTTCATAAACGTTTAAATTACCGTAAATAATAAAATAGATAGTTTGTTGCTATATTGCGGAATTTCGTTTTTCATGGGCGGTCTTGAAATGCATTAACCATGAGTAACTGTATTCCATTACACGAATTGATTGAGATTAGCGATGCCTTCATGGCTACCTGGGAAACGGAGAATCCCATAAACAGTTTAACTTGTACACAGATGCTGAAATGCTCGACTTTTCCCGTACCATTCCAAATGTTTGCCCTTTTTCCCAGACTGGGCTCCAATCCCGGCCTTGTTCCATTTTATTGGCGTCATTATCGAAGATCCGGCCCGTGTTTCTGTCAGCTTTTATAAGGTGAGCGGCGTGACCTGAAAAAGACCCAACGACGAGTGCGAAAAAAAAAAAAAAAAAGAATTCAATGTCATGCTTATTATCCTCATCCTCAGCAAAGGGGAAAACAGGCCGGCGAGCGGGACGCGGCGCACAGCGAGGGGAGCGTCTGTGAAGATGAACCGCATTGTGGTTTTGTGTTTCTTGAGAAATTAAAGCTTTTTTTTTTTTTTTTTTTCCTCAGCACAAGTTCAACCAAACAGAGAGAATGCAGTCAATATTAAGTCAATTATAAATATTTATAATCTACACATTTTAAAAATCCTGCCAATCAAAAAGATGTGGAGGGATAAGCTCACAGCAGCCGGTCGGTTCCGATGTGATTTGCATGCCGCACAAAGCCTCGGCTTCCATCCCCGTTTTGTTTTTGACTTTGCATGCCTGCTTGTTCTCAGCGCAGATTAAATATAGAAGTTTTGTTCTCGTTGAGGATAGATGTTTTTTTTTTATTCCCTTTTTCCATTGCACACACACACACACACACACACACACACACACACACAGGCGGTATTGACACCCGATGCTGATGGCGATTCATTATTGAACAGGAAATCGTCTCAATATGACTGGAGTTTGTTATGGGGGGGCTTTGTTCTCGTCATCTATATTGCAACGCATCTTTCGTCAGTCGGCGCCGCTGCCGGATCCGTTTCTTCCCTCTGTGTTTATCTGCGTGTGTTGGAGAAAGAGTTTCCGCTCTCTGTAGTGTTTGTCAATGTTACTGTCCTAATAACTAACTGCCTTATTTTTTAGTTGTTGGAAAACTTAGTTCAGCTCACTGTTAGCCTCGCCGCTCATCTTCTGTTCACTCGACTGTGGTAGCGGCCTGTTTTTTAGTAAAACTTTGACTTAATGTGACCTCTTGAGGAAACGCTTCCAGTATAAACATGTTTCCTGATACCTTTCGGTTATACGGTGATCCCTCGTTACTCGCGGTTAATCTGTTTTGTACTGCCTGTGTTGTTCTGCCTTTGTTGTACTGCCTGTTGTACTGCCTGTTGTACTTCCTGTTTACCGTGGGTCAGAGAGGACTACAATTTCATCTGTGCTGTATGTCGTGCATTTATGGTACACTTGACAATAAAGCTGACTTTGACTTGTTCCAGGAACCTCACGCGAATGACAAATTCTGCAATATAGCAACGAACTATTTATCTTATTATTTACGGTAATTTAATCGTTTATTAAACCTCCCCATACTGATACTGATATATGTAGTGCACTTCCGGATGCTGTCAGCCAATAGATTGTGACTTCCTATCAAAAATCCACAATGAGGTGAAGATGCGAGTGTTGATGCCCGAATGCGCGAGGGCGCACTGTATATGATCAATTAATAAGAAATAATCTAGCAAATGTTTTTGCTTTTTGACCTTTTGACCCAAAAATAACCCTGATCAGATCATTGAGATCAGATTCATCGAGCCACAAACGTAGCATTCAGTTGTCAATCCTTTTTATAATCAGTTAATTTAATGTAAATTACATCTTTTCTTTAATGTGATTTCTGTGTGTGTTGCAGCACTGATGTCAAAGGAAGCATTTGAAATGCTCGATGCGTCAAAGGAAAACGGTAAACAGAGTGAAATTTGTCACGCCGCCTCTCAAAGTCACATTCATGCTCGCGTCGAGAAGCCGCTGCGCGTCACTTTAGCTTAGCGTCCACTTGATTTCATCATTTATTCAGATGTTAGGATGTGTCCCTGCACACGTCAGTGTTTGCTTGTGTGTGCCTGTGTGTGTGCATGTGTGTGTGTGTGTGTGTGTGTGTGTGTGTGTCCACGCTTGCATGGGTGGGCGATCTAGCAAAGTGTCCCCTCGTAAAAGTGCTTGTTGTGTGGCATTCTGTCTTGATTTCATGCTTTGCTGATGGAAAATTAGGCGCCAGTTTATCTCTACATGAAGAGGAGGTGTAGGAGGAAGAGGAGGAGGAGGAGGAGTGCTGGTGGCTGCTGTTATTGCCTCGGGTCACTCTCCCCGACAACAAGAAAACTAGAGCGATGAGGAGGGAGGGAGGCGGTGTCACAGGCTGCTAATGCACTCCAAACAAGACGATGAGACATGTGGAATCCCCAACGCGACGCCGACAAGCCTCAGAAAATAACGGATCTCTCTCACTCCCCGACTGTCTGTCACTCCCAACTTCCTATTATTTTTTTTTTTACCCCTTTGCATTGTTGTATAGTGTCGTTATGTGTCTGGCATTCTAAAACATCTTAAATTTGCTTTTTTCAATGCTATGTAGAAGTGTCGAGGAGTTCATTTGCATTTTCTTCCCCCCCTTTTGTTGCCTGTCTGTTGCCCAATGAGGATAAAGTGCTTAAAGGACTGCAGGCACTTCACTTGAGTTGTTTGGTTGCTCAAAGATACGCTACAGAACACCGCTAGTTGAAATGCAGCTCAGCCCCCACTGTCAGACGTGTGAAGAGCATTTTCTAGGAAAGAAAAAAGTTATTATCCTGCTATGTTATGTAAGTGGGATAGGAGGATTGTAAATTGTTGCTTGCCTGTGTTCGCCGTGTCACCAAGATCAAGTAGCACAAAAGTGATTAGAAATTGGCTTTTTGGTTTGTTTGGTTTCAGGAAAGGGGATTTTTTTTTTTTTTTTGTGGGGGATGTTTCAAACATCAGTTTTGGTTCCTTTGGTTTCAAAAGAACCAAAAAAAAAAACATACTTAATGTGGGTTGAGGGGCAACCACTTCACCTGTCTTGCAGGTTTTTTTGGTGGTGAGGTGAAGCCAGAGAACCTGGGGTAGAGAACCAATGTAGATCCAGGGAGTACCTGAAGACTCCTAGCAGATTAGTCCCAGGTCCTTCGATGGATTTGAACCCATGACCTTCACTTTACAAGACAGAGGTCAAGCTCATTGAAAGACATTTTCCTTTCTTGCCGCCACCAGTCAAAGTCGGTCCGTTGATCGAAGTTATGATGAACTTTGACTTTGAGATGTGTCCAGCTACTGGTGGAGCTAGCTTGTCCGGTCTGCCGAACTCAATTAAAGCTTCTTCTCATCAAAAGAACTTTTAATAAGCCGGTCAGAAGCTTTCTGTGGTATAACATTCTCTGGATCCACGAACCAAACCTGCTCTTAGAATCCTTAGAACTCAACCGCACTGATTTTTGGTGTACTGGTCCCAATCTTCGATCCAATAGCTCCAACGTGGAACCAGCTAATGCTAGGAAAAGAGACTCCTGGTGATGTCAGATGGATCTGATATTCAGAGAGACAATAGGACATGACACCATCTGTTCCAGTAGAGTTCCTCGGTAAAAGTTCCTATTTGAACAAGAACCTCTGCATCCTCTGACTGTCTTTGTCCTTCCTGTGGAAAGATTAAACCCCCAACACTGTGATCGCTGGTCACGGAAAAATCCGCTCTAAACTGTATTCACTGCAATGCATCAGAGTGTGTGCATTGATGTGATGCATGCATCCCAGAAAGTAGAAAAAAAAAAAAACCTTCACCAACAATAACCCCTATATTTGGGCACTGGTGTTACGTAACAGTGTGGGTTTTTCCCAACATGCGATTTGTACTGGAAAACCTATAAAAATCCTGCTGCTTGGTATATAATTTATTCTGTAATCCCATAGGTCCTCTTCTGCTCCAATGTCGCAATGTTTCACGAACTCAACCGGGATACATTATGCGTGATTCCCATCAGTCGTCGTCCTTGTTGATATCTTAAGGCATCATTACCGTCTTCTTACCATCAGGAACTCTCATCTCCAAAACAAGACAAACGGTTGACATGCATTGTGGATTTTGCACAAACTTCTAGTCACTTCTAGAGTTGATACCAAACTACAAACATTTGGCAGGATTATATTACACTTGTGTGAAAGCTGCATCAACAAGAACAACCAGTGTTGTTGTTTCCAGAAATGCATGAACCTGAGCACAACAAGCGCTTGCCCAGCCGCTTTACAGTCGCACTGATTACAGTACAAGTCAGCAGTTTGTTCAGTTAAGTAAAAATCTGGAGCTTTACGAGGAGCTTTTGGGGTTTCCACACTGTGATTGGTGGTCAGCAATGTATTTCCCAGCTTAAAGGGGGAAA
Organism: Antennarius maculatus; assembly: GCA_013358685.1. Taxonomy (NCBI): domain Eukaryota; kingdom Metazoa; phylum Chordata; class Actinopteri; order Lophiiformes; family Antennariidae; genus Antennarius; species Antennarius maculatus. The sequence goes on along the minus strand of CM023627.1, from coordinate 2,007,919 downwards.
AACCATTTACTTATGCAAGAAATGAGAAGGGATGGAGTGGGCAAGGGTAGGGAGAGACCACAATGGGGTCTACAAGTAAAATTGTCCATAAAACCCGGGGCCATTCAACAGAATGACGCACAAAAAAGATCGTCAACTATCTGGACCGACAAACATCAACCACATCTGGACAATCTTCCATCACGGTGAGCCCTCGTTGAGTTGGCAGCTCTGACCAGATGAGGCTTTACTTTGGGCGATGGATGACTTTTGGAAGTCTTTGTTTCAATGTCAATTCCTTCTTATGTTCTCCAGCTCCTTAGCCAAGATCTAGTTGGTAGGAGTTTTGTTTCATGGACTATAAGATGAGAACTAAAGATACCAAAGGAAGCGAAGGAGGAAATGTTCGAGATGGCATAGATATACTGCACATTCATCAATTGGTCGTCTTACTCCAGAATCCTGTAATTGAAGTAAGAACAAGTTTAGTCTCTGAGATTGGCAATCTTAAGTGTTCGGTCGAACCCTGCACTTTCCATCCACTGCAATTACTGAAACTCTAATATTCTATTTCCACAAAGTAATCACTGAGGAAGTTAGGGGAATCAAACTCATTCCAGCCCATCTGAGTCCACAGATGGATCGATATTCACTGACTGAGTCTAATATTTGGTGTTGGTTAAGACTTTTTTGTATAATCTCGTGAGAAATGGAGCAGAGAAGGACTTTTCTAGATGGAGGGGAAAGACATTTGAACCTTAAAGGCACAATCCACGTCCGTGAGCCAACACTTAATTACAATGACCTTACAAGAGACGAGTAGCCTAAAGCCATGCATTTAGGCTAACCAAACGCCCCCCCACCAGTGCACAATGCACCCCCTGCCACCATCAGACCTGATAAATGAGTTCCTTTCCCTGATTGCTGCATCAGGACCGCGAGCAGGAAACCGTCAAAAAGGAGAGGGTGAAGGGCAGAAGGAAGAAGAACTGGGGATGATGTCATACCAAAAGCAAAAAAAAATGTTTATCTCCAGGATCTATTTGTTTTAGCAATTTGACATCTGAGTGAATCAATTGAAAACTCCATTGGGTACCTCTAAGGGAACATCTTCCCCTGATAGGCCAGACCTACCACTCTTACATGAAAGAGTCACTTAAATCTATGACTCAGTTTGTCTTTATTCTTTCAGTTGCTCTGGTAGAGACTGAAGCAATGAGATCATGAGTATAAGAGACAAAAACACCCTTCTTGTGTGGTGGGTGGGCTCAGCCTTGGAGGTAGGGCGAAGAGCTCGGACGTCCAGAACGGGAACTTGAAGACGACCCAGTCGTGAATCAAAAGGAACCATTTGATGGTCCAGGTTACGTTGCCTCGTAGCTATTTCCCTTTGTCCTACTGGGAGAAGACCCAGAGGTAGACCTAAACTCGCCGGAGGGATTATCTCTCCGGTCTGGAAAGGCCTCAGGACTCCCCCAAGATGAGGGGAAAGTTTTACTTGAAAGACAGACATCTGGCAATGAAACTTGACCCCTCAATGATAGATGGATGGATTAATGCATGGATGGAAGCACATAGAGACCTCTACAAGCCAAGCCCAGTTTAAGGAACGCTGTATATACGGGAAATAAACGTGTCTCGGATCCGTATCCTTGGGACAACACCTCAAAAATACACGATTTTTAGGTCGCACAAATAAGTAGCACTTCTTGAAAAACTGCGACGGATACACCATTGGGACCTGACAAGAAAAATATGTAGATTCCCACTATTGTCACCGTCACTCGGCGTCTCATTGGTCCAATGAAAGCGCTTCACAGACGCTGTAACTTATTTGATTTTTACCAGAGGCTGATTTAGTCTCATTGAGAGTTAAGCAATACTGTACACACACACACACACACACTCACAGACACACACATATATATACACATATATATGCACACACACGTCGTCAGCCTCCCAACATTTTGTAATTTGCATTCCGCACTCTCTCCATTACGCTCTATTTCTAAGATTCACTGGTTGCCATGAGTTGAACTTGGTTTTTGATTAAGTGTTTGTAGGTAGCGCCTCGGGCCTCGTCTCTCATAGATAAGAAGCAGTAATCCTGGTGTGTGTGTGTGTGTGTGTGTGTGTGTCTGTATGTGTGTGTGTTTTGTGTTTTCTGGAGGATTCTGTCGCTGTCTACCGTGGGACCAAGAAGCAGTTTCAAATTCAAGAATTAAATTTCGTAAAAAAAAAAAAAAAAATTCCCCAGCTAAAAAGTGTTATTAACTTCCTGTCCCCACTTTTATTTTTTGTATTTATTTTATTATTATTTTTTGAACCAGCCCTTTTTAGTTCTGAAGTTGATTACATGTCAGATTTCTTATGACAAAACAAAATCGGAAACTGACTCCAAGCAATTAATCTCATTTCATCATCATCATCTCTCTCTTTAAGATCAAAACAACTGATGAGTAGATTATTTTTTGCCTTTTTCTAGGATGACGACCCCCCCCCTTGCCCCCCTCCAAAAAAAAAAGAGAAACCCCTTTCAGGACGTGTTCCTATGTTTGACAGCATGGCAGCCTTAACAAAGGGGAAATGCTGAGTTCCCTTTAATGGATGTATATTCATTTTCAAATGAGTTGATTAGCCAGCACAATGTCATTGGATTCAGGGGCCCATTACACATTTATGATGGTAAATTACTGAACATTTACAATCCAAATGAAATTTCATGAGGAGGGGATATTGAAAAAATGGAAGGAGAGAAACGCTTTGCGTTCATCCCTGTAGCCTTGCCTCATTGCATCTCTCTTCCTCTCCCTCCCCCCTTCTTTTTCCCTCTCTTTTCCTCTGTCTCTCACTCCCTCTCTCCAGTCTTCACCAGTTTCTCCCTCACATATCACAGCAGTGCCCCCTGTGGCGAAAAGCAGGTACTGCACCATCTGCAGCTCTTCTCTCGTCTTCTCACATTTAAAAAAAAAAAAAAAAAAAAGTGTGTTTGCATGTCAGTAATAAAAACCATATCGGCTCATCTGCAGGTGAGCTTGGCAGGTAAACGTTGCCACGCCGACGGTTTTTTACTTACTAAAGGCGTGGTGATGCAGACAGACTGCGGCGAGAGGACGGATGTCTGGTTCTGAGGAGAGTCGTTTCCCCCCGGTGTAGTGTTACATGTAGGTTCAAACATCCTATAGATCCCTGAGCAAACACCTCTCCTTTCCAATCAGCCCTGGGCGCTGTGCAGCCCTGTCACTGCGTCCACATCAATATTTTATTTTGGCAAATTTGCGGTGACACGCATTAGTACAATTAGGGGCAAGTTTTTTACCGGGATTGCCATCTTCTACAACGGAGAGAGAGAGAACGATGAAGAGAAGCTGAACTCTCTCTCTCTCTGTCTATCTGTCTCGCCCTCTCTCTCTCTCTCTCCAGCACGGCTGGTTCGTTCCTCAGCCCTCCACCTCTAAATAATTCATCATCCAATCAATCATTTTCTCTTTGTTTTGGGCCCCAGTGCCTGAGATGAAACGGCCTGCTGCCAAAGCTGCTTTGCCTCATCTGAGGCCTGGAAAACATGATCTGCTGCTGAGATTACAACACACACACACACACACACACACACACACACACACACACACACACACACAATCTAGCACGCTAGTGTTTGTGCCACATACTCACTGTTGGCAGTCGTACACATTCGCAGAGATGAAATAGGCGAAAGCGGCAACGGGTCGACGTTTTTTTTTGTTTTTTTTTTCCACATTTGGCTCCAAAAATGTTAACCTTTGTGACCGCATATGAAAAAAAAAAAAAGTTTATTTTACATTCACGTTTTTATTCTCAGTACATTGTCAGCTCATTATGAGACATAAAGCGAGCCATCTATAATGGATTAACGGCCGTCTGCAAGACTCTTTCTTCTCGTTGTCATGTCAAACGGATCGACTGTGTGTTGCGTTGTTTTTGTCAGATTTTGCTCTTTGGCTTCATGTAAAATACGCGATTTCTACGCGTTTAACAGTGTTAAACATTGAACTTTTTTAACGACGTAGGGGAGAGAACACGCAGACGGAACGTCTGATCTCCCGGCTCGAACACTCGGGTTCGGTTAGCTTATCTAAAGGGCCTGTCTCCGCCTTAGAGCCCGCGTGGAGGCAGTCTTAATAGGGGGAAATGTCTTGGACAAGTGATTTGAAGATTTCGCTTCATCCCTTTTGGAGCTCTCTGCAGGTGATGCCGCCGAATGTCTCCTCCGTTTGATGTGGAACAACACAGATTCCGCTATTGAGTGATCGCTTCAAATGCGGGAAAAAAAGAGTGAGACCCTACGTGCCCACCCACCCCTGCTCGAGCTACATCAGAGAAAACTGACATCTATTATGGTAAAGAAAAGACAAGTGTTTGAAAAATTCAAGTACGTACGTTGCACAAGTGTCAGGATTTTTTTTACAGAGTGCTTTTTTTTTTTTTGTTAACAAGGTGGTTTTAAGCCGAGCATGTCTATATGAACTCTGTTGGATAGAGCATGAAAGCGCGCCGCTAGCCTATCAGGGTAATGTTTTAGCCTCCGAAAAGGAAGCAAGTCCCTGGAGTCTTTTCTAACAAGAGGAGATTAAACTGAAAACTTCCAGCTCGGATTCGACGCGATCGGCTCAAAAACTTCTTCGGTTCCGACGATCTGTGCGGTTGATTGTACGTTCGCTTGGAGTTCCTGCACCTGAAGTACTTTTGTCATCATGAAACTCAACAAAAAAAAAAAAAAGAAAAGTTTTTGCCCAGTTTGCATTCGTTGGTGCATTTCTTTTCATTTCAATTCATTGATTTTGTATTTCACAAGTTTTTAATGTGTAGAAAAGTATTTGTCACGTTGGGAGATAGGTGGAGAAGAAAGGGTTAAATTTAGGGTCCTGGCCAAAATTAATGGGACACGCAGTTAGGAAAAGAGGCAGCAGATTCCAGAATTTTGATCCAGAAATACAGATTTTGCTGTTATGTAAGGTTTATCTATGGAAGTTTTCCCCTTTGACACATGACTAGGTGTTGAAATGTTCCATTGGGGGTGTCTGACAAATGGCAGAGGCAGTCGAAGAGACGTTAACTCTAAGCGTTGTGGACGCCGTAAAAAAGACAAACAGCTTTATTTATCAGCCCGTCACAAACGCGTTATGGAGACGGATGAAAGTCGACGGCGGTAAATGGAACCGGAAGAGGAATAAAGGAAGGTATAAGGAGATGGATGAGGGGGTGGGGGGGTGGGGGGTGGGGGGCAGTGTCAAGCGGGAAACTGAAGGATCACCCAGGGCTGGGTAATCACGCCCCGTAGGGCTCAACGTCAAGCAGCTCTAGTGTGAATGAGCGATCACACCTACCTGCCCCCTGTTTGTCCCCCCCCCCCCCAACACACACACACACACACACACACCCTGTGCTGTAAGTGTAATATCTGGCCCACTTCATGAAATAAATTGGCCTCCGACCAAAGACGGCGAGAGCCAGATTAGATCCGGTGAGAAGTCGGCTATCGCAATTATTGTTACAGAATGTGTCGAGAATCTGTTCAAATATGTCATTCCGAAAGGCCCGCCTGCCCCGTGGATTGTAAGATATTTATTAACAATTATGATTTAATTGAAGAAAATATTTGGTTCATACGTGTCAGTGTAATTTAAGCGGCGAAATGTGATGAGTTCTTGGTTTTTATTAGAATACCATTAACCCTCTTGTAATTAACCTCGTTCAAAAATTAACCGCGTTATTATCAAACCAAGCAAATAATTGAAGCAGCAGCTTAATTTATAATTTGACAATTTGCCACCACTTTTTTTTTTTTCTTCTCTTCCTCCCGCTTTCATGTATGCCTTTAATAAAAAAAAGAGAGGAAATAGAGAGAAACATTTAACGGCGGAGACTTTAATGAACGTGTAGGGTGGTGAAAAGGAGAGGATGAATTATCTGGCAGTAATGGCATCTGTGTTCCGTCCTCTTAAACCGGACTGTGTGACACACACTCACAAACACACACACACACACACACTCAGATGGAGATTCATCCCTGGTGAATAAGACCAGCGTCTGGACGACGGAAAAAGGCCGATTCGGTTTTTATAACGTTTTATTGATACGATTTCCGACTTGGATGAGTGTGTGTTGCCCATTCTCATCTCTGATTCTCCTGTCAAGCTGTCATGGAATGAAAACTATTGGAAGGACTTGTTTTAGGCTTAAGTTAAGTTTAAGTTAAGTTTAATATAATTTTAAGTTAACTTAAGTCAAGTTTAAGTTAACTTAAGTTAGTTAAGTTTAAGTTAAGTTTAAGTTTATTCATTCATTTATTAATTCAAATTTATTCAAGTTAAGATTTATTCATCCTTCAAAATAAAAGCGTCGCGTTTAAAAATGGTTCTTGTCACGCTACGAATCATCGCTGATTATTATAAATTGGATTCTAATTACTGATGAATTAATATCGGTACAATTTTAATACTGCAGCAGCTACTAGTATAGGGGGGACTTGTTTTAATTACTGTATATGCTGACGATGTGCGTTTTCCTGTGGGAAACATCATGCATGTGTCACGAATCTGTAAAGTGACTAAAATCATCCAAATTGCGAGATTCGAGCTCTTGAAGCTGCTTAAGCCAAGTTTGAGACTATTTTGGTAGAAGTACTTTTCATTTCTGGAAGTACTTTCCCCCCACTGGTGACCTCAGGTCGCCCCACCCCCCTCTCACTTTCCCCCATCTCTCGGAGGATGGGGAGTGGCCGTCCGCCAAATCCGCCTCATCATTGACCTCGCCGCCGTGGTGAGTCTCCGGGACAGATGTTTAACTGCCACACAAAACTCCACGGCTCGCTGCCCGTCCAGTCACTCATGTGACAGTTAACGGCCCGCGGTGGCTAATGATTTCCTGTCATGTTCGGGGCACGCTGGGAAAAAAAAAAAAAGGAAAAAATGGAGGATTAAATATCGGTCGACGATGGACACATCAACCTCCGCGATGGCTTCGCCCTCCCTCTCCCCCCCTCCACCCGTTGGAAAGAAAGTGAAGAATGGGGCCACCTTGGGCCGCTACTTCACTATCGCGCCTCCGTCCGCCAAATCGCACGCCTCATAGGTTTTGGGCACTTTGGGCCAAGTTCTGGAGGATCTTAATGTGTCAAGATGTGAAGAGAAAGGCATCGCGTGTTGAATTATAACCCAGGTTCACATTAAGACCTTCATTTATGGTGTGTGTGTGTGTGTGTGTGTGTGTGTGTGTGTGTGTGTTTCCTTCACTATGAATCCACTTCCTCTTCAAATTTCCCAAAGAGAGAGAGAAAGAGAGTAAAAAAAAACACACAACTTTCTTTTTTTGCTTATGTTGCAGTTGTAGCACCTTCTTCGGGGATGTCAGTTATCTGTGTGTACACAGGGATTGAAGTTTCTTGCTCTAGAACCCCCCCACCACCACCTCCTACCCACGCCACCTCCCGGGTTCCTGTGTTGTGTCTTGAACACGGATCTCGCATTCATCCGGGCGCCTTCCTCCTCTACACATCAACATCGTTTGCAGGACGGGCATCTCTGGCCAAAGTCGTGTGGAAACTTGGGAGTATTTATTATTCAAAGGTCTTGTTCCCTATGCTGTTTTTGTAAGGGGGAGCAAAGGTGTGTGTGTTTTTTTTTTTTGGTGTGGTGGGAGATGCCGTCTTGACACAGTGTCACCGACTGGGAGAGCTTCAAAATCTCACACTCGACTTCCCCCCATTATTTGTTCCAGTCCGGGAAGGCAGAGGCGAGATCACACGGCAACAGTGCTGTGTGTATGTTTGTGCGTGCGTGAGTGTGTGTCCTTGCTTGGCATCTTTTTTTTTTGACTGCCTGTCCTTGTTTGCCATTTTTTGACTGTATTCCCTTGCTTGGCGTTTTTTATTTTTAGCCTAGAACACATTTGGGTGTAAGCTACGGCGTCTTTACACAGGTGAAATAATTGCGTTTGATGGCGTCGATGGCGGAGCTTTCACTCACCTGTCATACCTGTCTGTTATTTGCCGACCTCGGCAGATGAGTCTCCAGGACAGAGGCTTTTTTTTTTTTTATTGAGCCGGACCAAAAGTTTATTCGCGAGAAATCAATCCTCATCGACCGGTTCAAGTCATTTGTGGTTCACACCTATTGGTATTTACCCAAAACATTGCATTAAATCAATAAAATTAATCACTTTGGTGTTGTGTCTTCATCGCAAGACTTCACTGACAAGCACACACACACACACACACACACACACACACACACACTTTCCCTTTTGCAAACAGTCATAATGAAGAGCGCCGAATGTCTACAGCCTTCAATCCTCCCTCCGTCTCTGCAGGCTGGCCCAACTTTGCACACTTAACATACAATATTCATGCCATGTCTGAGAATGAGGATTCACGGTCTGGTCATCTTAAAAAAAACTAAAAAAAACTCAAATAAAAACCTGGCAATCAGTCTGTCGTCCTTATATGAAAGGGAATAATTCTTTAACGCGAACCAAGTCGGTTCAAAAACAGCCTTTTTTTTTTTTTTGATGAGTGACACTTCCTGTCCTCGGGATGCTTTTTAAGTGTCGAACTCATTAATAAAGCAGCACACCCCGGAGAGCGAGACTGGGGACGCCAGGAGTGTGTGTGTGTGTAGGTGTGTGTGTGTGTGTGTGTGTGTGTGTAACTTTTTGTCGTTTGAATTGTCAGGTGCGATTTGGGGACTGTGATCTTCACACAACAAGGTTCAATCGCGCGAGTTGTAGCGCTATTTATCGTTTTATTCTTCTCTGACAATCTACCGATTTTCATTCCGAGAAAAAGAGGCGGGGTTTTTTTCTCTCTTTTTTTTATCCCCCCTCCCCCCCACCGCTTTTTTGTCAAACACTGAATATTAAAAGAGTCAAAAATCTTTTAAAAAAAACGTGGAATTCCCTGCAGTGAGGTGTGTTTTCCCCTCAAAAGAATGAAGGGGGGGGGGGAGTGAGAATTTAAAATTACCGTAGATGTGTTTCTATTTAATATACTTTCATTGTTTTTTTTTTTTTGCTGCTTCATCCGCGGCGGCTACGTTAGCATCTTTTTTTCCCACCATTTTTTTTTTTTTTGTCAAACAGTGGAAACCCGCCTAATCTGTGGCTTCGTTCTTTCGCAAAAAACACACAAAGAACATCGCTGCAAATTTACTTATCAATGCATTCTTTCAAACTTTTTTGTCTGGTAGCTTTGTTATAATTTTCAAGAATTAGACGTGCGTGTTGATTTGAAAGAGTTTAAACGGGAATCTCTGCCTGGCTTTTGTGTCCACGCCACTTCAGTGTGTGTGTGTGTGTGTGTGTGTGTGTGTGTGTGTGTGCTTTGTGCTGCAGACTGAGCTTGTGTTTAGGCTTCTCAGGCATCCGTATTAAAGCTTAATGCACTTCCATTCTAATAAGACGTGGGGGTTTTGACAAATGCAATGAGTGCATGTTTTGAAGTCGTACCGTATGCACAGCAGCATCTTATCTATGTAATGCAAGAGTGTTTATGAAGCCTTGAAGCGCCAGGATGTTTTCTAAGTGAGCTTCTCGGTGCAGAATGCATCCTGAGTGCTTTAAACACCACGATGCATGAGCGCCAAAAACACATGCACGCCAACCCAGTCAAGCACAGCAATTTAGAACCGCGGGCTTTTAATCAGCATATTAAATGTGTCAACTCATAAAGTAAAATGCTGTAAATGCTTTTAATATTTATGTTTGCGTATTTGTCAACCCACATTTCATAACGAATTCATGAAAAAAGCCTCTCCAGCTGCATGCTGGGAGAGGGGCTTTGTGCAATGCATACATTTTTGAAAAGACAGCATCCATTTAGAGCTCATCATCGGAGATTTGCATCCCGAGCCTTTGAAAAAAAAAAATCCAGATAAATATTTTGTATCATGCATTTTTTAAAAAGCACGCTCGGAGTAATTTCTTGTTTCGCGGGAAGAGCGACGCTAATGGACTCTCGTGTCACTTTGTTTAGTGAATAATTAACACTTGTACAATATGTGAGATCAAATGATTGTATTATTGATCATTACAGTTGTTTTTCGACTGTGAATAAATAGCAGCCTGTAGCTAAGGGCGATGCCATACGCCGGCTCCGCTTAGCAAGTGTGTTTAGCACCATCTGACTCTTCACTTTTCAAACAATTGAACAAAAAGCCAAAAACCTGTTGATATTCTTTTTACAGATTACATATGAGTATATTTCCCTTCTCATTTTTCATATACTTTTATTTCGTAGCTTTAAACTTCCCTAGAAGCATCCGTTAACTGATGACTAACATTTAATACCTTTATTTTGGTGGTCAACCGTTGCTTCCTGCAGATGGTCGCTCATTCCAACTGAAGCTGACCTTTTTTTGCGTCACTTCTCAGATTTAATTATCTTTTTTCCGTCCGTGGACCGCGGCCACCTGTGTCTCGTTCCCGACATTCCCCCACAATTTTTATTGGGAACCGAGTTCGGGGGTGAGCGCCCGTATCCCAACAGTTGGAGGTTTAGCCTCTATCCCAATAAAAACACATTCACGAGCATGTGTCATGGGCACATGGCCCAAAATGTAGAAAACAGTCTGAGTGAAGTCATGAGGTTTGGGCAAAGTAGGTGTGTGTATCTTTGTCACTTAGAAACTACTACCTATAAGAATATCCAGGAAAACTCTGGGACAGTACACAGGGTTGGAGGAGGTACTCTTATCCTCTACTTATGTACAACTACTCCGTACTACTGCCCTTAAATTAATATTTAAGTAGAACGCTAACAATGAATTGGAGACACATTAAAACCCAAAGGGTATTTACATTATCAATTAATAGAATATTTAAGTGTCTGTGTGCGAATGGGTCCAGGAGGACCGGTCCATGAACGCCTCCCAGCATGGAGTCGCCGTTAATTGCATTTGGATGGGGAGGGAAAGAGGAAGAGGAGGAGGAGGGGGCTCTGCTGACAACAAACCCTTCGCATATTATTTTTTATTACAAACAGTGATGATGTCATGTCTGCTTGGTACATTTGAAACCAGATTGAAAAATCATTCTGTTTAGGTGAGATTATGGGCTGTTTCTTTTCCTTTTTCCCCAGCCGATTCTTTTTTTTTTTTTTTTTTTTTTTTTTTTTTTTACAATCCCTGCAAACCATTTTAAGAGACATTAAAAAAAAAAACATTGCATGTGCCGGATTGAACCGGTACTCTAATCATGCTCTCCTTTTCATTCACGATGCATTCATAAAGTTGTCATTATGATGAAGACAATGCGGTTGCGGAAACTTTGCCTGGATAAGAGGTTGACAAATAGGGCGGATTGTTTTGCGGAGCGCCATCCTCAGCCTCGGAGAAGACCCCGAGGTTCTAATTCTTCTGCGCAGTTAACCTTTTTCATTAAACCGTCCTGCATGAATATGGCGAGTCATCAGCATCCTCCATTGTTGTTTAATTAACCAGCTAATGTTGTTACTCATTGTTACTCGGAGCTGCAATCCCGTTCATTTGTCTTCCTTAAGGAGCCTTTCTCCTTCCATGACCATAGGGAAATTGAGTTTATTTATTATAAGAGGAGAATATGCAGCGGTTGCAGCACGCCGGCTGTTAAGTCTTAATAAGCTCCAATTGCGACGGCTAAGATTGCTCGCAATGACGCCATCGTCATTTGTGTAACCTCGTGTACAGGAAGTGAGCTGCACGACATTAAAAGTGTTTGTTTTAATCCGTCAAACAGAAGCTGCAAAGTCCCACAATCCCCCCCCCCCCACCTGGTGGCATTTCATATGTGACTCTAGTCAAGAGTCTTGAAGGCTGTGGTGGACTATACGTGAAGTTGCAGACGATTATCGATCCGGGCGATATTCTCCAACACTTAACCTTTACACTAGCCGGACGCGATATGAAGTCCTTTATTGAATGTGTACTTTTATGTTCTTCTCTGGTGACAAGACTAATCAATAGTCCCCCCCCTCCTTACACTCATTAGGGGCAAGAGCTTCCAAGACTATCCTCAGCTAAGATCTTCCGAGACTATCTTCAACCGAGAGTTTCCGACACTATCCTCAGCCAGGAGCTTCCGAGACTATCTTCAACTGAGAAAACTGCCAACTTTAGACGGCGCTAGGATCGCCCAGGTGAACTAATTGCGCCGCGGTTGAAGATCTTAGGAAATCTAATCCAGTGTGGAAAAGATTGCTTTGTGTCCGACACCAAAAAAACAAGTACAAACTTGGAGGGTAAAGTTTTCTCTGAAGCCAAGGGGAGGCACTTTTTTAATGCTCATGTCTCTGGGAAAAGAAAGACCTCGACTTTCACTCTTGTAATCTTTCTTTTTTTCCTCTTATGTAGGCAAGATGTTTCCAGATAAGCACTATTAATCATTCCCCTGCATCTGTTCATTCTTGTACACTTTCACCTGAAAAGTCTTTGCACTCGGAAAATAATGCTTCTCCTCGCAATTGCCTGACACATTATCTCATTAAAATGTACAAAGAAAACTCCTTCTCTTTATCTCTGATAATCTAATTAGCATCAGCCAGATGGTTTAATAAGGGATATTGGCGCCGTTTAGCCTCCCAAACGGCCTGCTGGAGGAGAACAGTGGAGGAGGCTCCTCTCCACTCTCCTCTTCACTCTGAATAGCTCTCCAGGGTTCACATTATTGCTTCCTCTGCCTGAGGCAAACCACTCCAACTCAGGAGTTTTGGGGAGGATGAATGCATCCAGGAGAGAGATATACTCAAAGTGAATCAAATAGGCAGAGATGTTGGATACTGCTGGGAATGTTTTAAACCAAATAATGGCGGATAACTGCCTTCACCTGTGGTTCCCCCAAAGGAACGGAAAACATTTCAGATGAGACTTGAAATCTTTCGCGGATAAATCACAATCGAGTCTATCCGTGTGTGTTTAATTGTTGCCGTGGTTACATTTCACCTAACAACGTCGGCGCTTAGATGATGTAAATTTTTACACGGAGAAAGCACAAAAGACTTACATATCAAACAGCTCCAGTAAAGTTCTTGTCTTGCCGTCTCGCAATGCGGGGAGAGCTTCTATGGTCCTGTAGCTTCGAGCTGTTAAGCCTGGAAAAGCACTAGTTAGTGTAAGGACAGGCTATCATATCATTAAGGAGGAAAAAGTTCTGTGTCCAGATTACATTAGAGGAGTCTTAGTTGTCTGGTCTCTCCGGTTCTGACACTTTTCTCTCTCCGTAATGAGCGGAAGCTGCTGCAGCCGAGACATGAATGCTCAAGTGAAGTCCGGCAGACAAGACAACCTCGGCCGGGACCCTGCGCTGGCAATCTAGGCAAATTCGTCGAGCAGAAAGACGCTAGCCGGCGAAGCGAGCAGCCAGACGGTGGAGCCGGTCGCTACAACACTCCGATCCGGCAGTGAGAGACGCGCTCAATTAACTCTCCAACTTCGGCATGGGCTTTTCCTACTGGCCAGTGGAGAGGAACAATAATGACTGGATTTAGAATAAAAAGATGTGCACATCTACAAAGAAGTGGGTGTGAGTGGGTGGTGTTGGGGGGGGGGAGAGGATGAGATAAGGGGCTCCCATTTAGATTGACGGCTAGAAATTGTGGAAGGTCAGCACGGTCTGCAAAGCGTCACCCAGGCAACTGCCGTTGCAAAAAAAAAAAAAAAAAATTACAGTCCAGTCGAGGTTGATCGGGCTTTGCTGCTTTAGTTCTTTGTCTTTCTCGTCTTCCTTACCTTTTCAGTTTTTTTTTCCGTGAGACCTTAAAATCCGAAAGATGTCAACGCATGATAGCAAAAGCCTCTTGATAATGAGCTCATTTGATGTACTTTTTACGCTACATTAAAGTTATAGATTGAAAACATTGAATCTCACCCAACTATATTCAATAGTCAATATTCCAAAAGTTATTACTACTAATCTCTTCCCAAAAATCCCGGCCCTGTTTTTACCCCTCAGATGAGTACGCCAGGCAATCGGGGAATGCTAATGAAGTGGTTTATTTTCCAGTTAACCCAGGTTTCCGAAATCCAAAAGGCTCCGATTAACAACAGGAAAATGGATTATTTCTCCATCAACAACATTTAGGGGATCATTAGGAAGAGTTCTACCATTGGCCTCAGGTAAGAGATTTTTAACAAGCTCCTGCATCTCCTCCTCGTCGGCACCGTTTGTTGGCGTACACCGACCGACACGTGCTAGTGCTAATTACAGTCAGCTGCAGCAGCCGAAATATGTAATTGCCGGTTGCAGTAATTAGCCACATGTGCGGCTGTTCGTCCTCATACCAGGGCCCATATAAATAACACCAGGTAGATTCCGACAGATGGGAATACTCAAGCCTCAAGCTTAATTTGTGGAAAATTAAACCCAAACTTTATCTAAATTTGGCTTCTTTTTTTTTTTTTTTACCAGCCATACAAACAGGCAAATAAATATGTTTCGAAATTGGGATATAAGTCACTTGGGATGTTTTTTGGGAAATTAAATCCAGCAACCAGAGAAATTAGCGTCTTATGAGGCGCCAATTTCGCTCTATTTGACTGTGATTTTGGCGTGTTCCGTACCGGTGCTGTGGTGTTTACACACAGCGTTCAACAGTCTAAAGGAATTTGTCGAGTCAAATCTCTCCGCACATCATAACAGTAATTACATGCCTTCGCTCTCGACACAACCTTCCAATTGGTGTTTTCTTTTTTTTTTTTTTTTTTGTGCAATTCAAGCACTTTTTAAACTATTTAACAATCAATTAAACCCCGCGGTCCCCTCAACGCGGCACGGCGCACTGCGCCGATCGCGACTTTCAAAGACATTCCCAACATTCGCATACGTCGCAATTACTTTTCATTCCTATGTTCCGTGTTGTGCTCACACCTCCGTTTGCATTCGTGTGGCTGCGAACTTTGCGAGCCGCTGAGCGCGGATTGCACTCGGAGGTCTTATTAAACTTTATGCAAACCCGACTCAAAACTTTGACACGCATAGCGCCGCGAGTTCGCACGAGGAATATTAATGCCCATATTAATTTCTTGTTGACCTTTTGCCATCGGCGGGCCCCGGCGCTGCAGTCCAAACAGACAGAAGCTGTTTTTAATTCCCTGGTCTGCAGGAGAGAAACACTTTGCATGCACACATTAATGAAAAATCTCCGAGTTGCCCACTTGCACTACATATTACGATACCTGCTAGCGGCTAACTTTATCGCCGGCGTTGACCGTTAAGACCAACTTAGGCGCTCGCTGCAGTTTTACTCCATCTATCAGTGACATCGGTGCATAAATCTCTCTATATTCATATTCCAGTGTTGATTAAAGAAAAAAGAGAATGAAAAAAGTACTTTACATGAAGTGTTGCAGCGGTATTGCTGTAATTATTCCTACCTCAGCGTGTCGGCCCATTGTGTCGGCTTTGCGAATGACAAAGCCGCTAATGTTAACGTTAAAGAAACATTAGTCAAATACATTAAGGCGCAATTTACAAAGCAGGTGTTAGAAGCTTTAAGACTTCAAACAAAGCAAATCACACTGATGAGAGAAAACACAGCACCACCCGCCCCCTCCAAGAACGGCACGCAAACGCTCCCGCGTGCAATTTCCAATTGTTTACGGCTAATTTGCGACTGTTTTCCCAGGCGTGCGAATACGCCAGTTGAGACAGTGGCATCACGGAGTTGCAAAATGCCTTTTTGTCGTCACCCCCACCCACTTTGAGGAAGGTTTACCTTCAGGACGCGGAAGGTTCGAGGCCATAACAAGCGTCAGGCGATGTGACAAGGACAAAGGAAATGCATTAGTCAGCCATGTTGCGTGTTTCTGGGAATTTGCTCGGCCTGGCGTTCGCTGGGGAGAAATTACATTTCTGCTTTGATTTAATTAAAGCTAAATATTGGGCAATCGTCAGGCACTTGCTTGACACTGTAATTATCTCCTGAGGTGCTTTTTGTCTTAAAGGCTGCATTCATGCGTGAAACCAATTCCAACGTTGACTCGTCAAGGGTTGCACTTTCTTTTTTTTTTTTTTTTTGTTTCTCTACAAAAAAAAAGAAAAAAAAAAAGAAACAGACACTGTTTGTGACACGGATGGAGGCGGGGACTCCAAAACGGCGTGGAGTCAACCGGGAAATAGTTTCAACTCGAAGATTTTGCTTGTTTTTGTTTTTGTTTTTGTTTTTTAAAAGAAGACACATTTGTAATCCAGAAGTCGTCCTAATGCAGGATGAGGGCGAATTAATAGGTGTTTAACGTCTATACAACATCTGAATAAAACGTTCCCCGTGTTATACGTGTTTCTGACAAGGTGCACGATTTTTACAAGGGGGTATGTATGGTATGCATCCGGAGTGACGCCTCACCTCCACTCATTTTATTTACTGTATATATCAACCGTCTGTCTGTTCACTTTCACTCTCAGTTTTCCCTTGAATTATTCACCAGTGCCATCATATTGACCTGTTCCTTGTCAGTGCTGTAGCCGTGTGTGTGTGTGTGTGTGTGTGTGTGTGTGTGTGTGTGTGTGTGTGTGTGTGTGTGTGTGTGTGTGTGTGTGTGTCAGGGCCAAGCAATGCTCTCCTCATCCAGTCCTCGGCTGTAATTTGTGTCACCGACTTGAGTTTGATGGGTGAGCAGCTCCGCACAACACTGTGTCACGGGGTGGAGTGGCGCTTGTGTAAATGTGGACGCACTCGCTTTGGGTGCGTGTGTTTTTTTGGGTTTTTTTTTTTTTTTTTTTTTTCGTGGCACCTCTGCACGTCTTTGTCTGTCTCCCATCTGGGGGAGACGTGGCCATGTGAACATTCGGAAGTGTGTGTGTGTGTGTGTGTGTGTGTATGTGTGTGTGTGTGTGTGTGTGTGTGTGTGTGTGTGTGTGTGTGTGTGTGTGTGAACAGCGGTGCACCTCCTTCCCGCCGTCGCCTCCATCGGCACAGTGTCACAGTGAGGAGCCCGGAGGAGACAGCCGAGGCCACGGCGGTGAGGCGCTCACAGCTGCCACTTGTCACATTAGTCAGCTCAAATTTGGAGGAAATCAATTCAGAACCTTAATTCGCTCGATGACTCCCACGCCCGGTGCAGCCGAAGATCCCCCGGCCACCGGTGGGTCGCTCCCCCCCCCCACACACACACACACACACACACACACACACACACCCAACTCCCTCCACGAAAGACGAGGAATCAACTCCCAGGGGATACAAGTCATCAATCTTAAATCACCTCCTCCAAACTAATGGAAGTCCCAACCCGTCCGGTCCTGCTAAATTGAATTATTACTGGATTGACAAAAAACTGCTGAGAATATTTTTGAAGGAAGGGAAAGGAAGTGTGTCTTTAATGACAGCGAGTGGAGGGGAAGTGGTCCGACCAAGTCACGAAGGGAAGGGGGAGGTGTTGGTGGGGGGTGGGGGTAGAAGTCGTACTCGTGCAAACGCGTGTTCGCCGTGGCGGCGCTCTCGCTTCCAAGTTTCCGCATGTGCGTGTAAAAAAAAAAAAAAAAAACGCTCACACGCAAAATTCACCGGGTATGCAAATGCTCGTCATCAGTCTCAGCAACTTAGCAACCTGGTTATCAGGGGTGGGTTGGCGGATACAGGTACTGCATAGACCCCCCACTCATTCAGACACAAAGCAGGGAGGCTGGATGATAGATAGGAGGCTGAAGAGGCCTATCTCTTGCTTGGGGGGGCCTTGGAGTGGTCATTGGAAGCTAATTTTACCACAAAAAAAGGCACAAGACAGGAAGTGTTAAGTTATTCATGAAGATAATCTTAGAAGGGGCTCAAGTAGACCAGAATGGCATCCCTGCACCTTGAGATGTGTTTATTTCCAGCTAGAGTCTATTTGGGGCAGTGGTACCCAAGTCTCTCACATTTGCACCTAAATTCCATTTTTTCCTACCTGCCAAATCCGACTTTAACCCCATGCTAACAACTCGGCGTCAACCATGGAAACAGTCATTGCCCTGATGCGTCCATACATCTTCATCATGCTAACTTTCCCTCTATATTACACAAACGTCTTTCAGATATACGTGAAAGACTTCGATAGACTTAACCTCCCATAGTGCACATAGCACGAGGTAGCGTTCATTGCTGTCGTTTGTCAAGTGTGTACGACTGTAAACACGCCGGTGGTGTCAGCGGAGACATATTTACCCTTCCTTGCTGTCACCAGTTGCAACCATGCAGAGTTACAGCGACTGAGTGAAGGCACATGAAAGTGATGGATGAAAGTTCTGCTCTCCCAGGGCGCCGGGCTGAATTAAATTGAAAGCTACTGTTTATTCCCCCCGTGTCTCATCGCGGAATCGGGTTTGTTTGCAATTGATTTAAGCTTTAGGGGGGTCTTCTTCTTTTTTTTTTTTAGCGAGGGAAGGCTAAGGTTTTCCTCGTGATGGAAAAGATGATTGAATTTGTTTTGTCTCGCTTGCCTCTCCGCTTGCTCCCCTTTTTCTATCCGTTGCTCGTGTCGGTAAATCGGATCAACCTTCTCCCTTGTCAACACTTGCTCCTCGTTGCGCAGTCAAAGTTAATTTGCAAAGGCGCACTTTGATTTCTACCCCCCCTTTTCGTCTGTCTTCTCTTTCTGTCTTCGTCATTTTTTCCTCCCCTTGCCAACGCCGTTTGAAAAGTCCTCACAGAAACGTCGGGTTCCTCCACAACTCATAGGGCAAAGCTCTTCCTTAGCGTTTCATTGCAAGCTTTTGATGGCGTGATGAATCCTGTCTCCAGCAGGTGATGTCCCGGCAATCCCCTAGTCCCACCTAGCAGTGATAGGGTTGGGTCCCTGGTTAAGGGTAGCTTGTCAACAGGATTTCCTTTGTAGAAGGACCGACTGGAGTCTGAGCACTTCCTGTGGGGAAATGACTACAGAGTCATTATTCATCATCCAAGGCTTTGCCCGGGACCGTCAGGCACTCTCCCTCGGCAGCAGTCCATCTCTGCAACCATTCATCATAGACCTGAATAGAGCTGAGAGGGATAAGGGAGCAAGACACGTAGGGCCCCTACTAGCGAGGGCCTAATGAAGGCCTTCGCTCGGCGCTCATACAAACACCTCAGCGATATTAAGCTGGGTCAATTATCTTGTCGCTCTCAGCCAGCCGTCAAGGTGCGGGGCCCTACATTCGAGCGTGAAGTGTTTTAAGTCCAACTCGCAGAGGAATAGAATATGCATTAGACAGACCTTAAACACGAGTGCTTTAAATAAATTCTTCCAGTGCTTTTAAAAAGTCTGCACTAAACTTTTCGTCGCCTCTATTGCGCCGGGTTACATCAAAAGATTAAGCAGTTTGACTTCAAATATGTGCCGTACTATCCTGGTTGGCGACAACACGTAATGCCGTGTTAACTTTGCTCTTACGATATATATATGTAGTGGGTTTGATTAGTGCTGTTTAAGTGCGCGGCATATATGCACTCAGAAAATAGTGCGTGAAACATGGCTGCTAAGTTTTATTGCACATAATGAGCCATGTGGTCGGTGAATTTGTTCTTAGGATCAAGTCATTATGGGCTACATTTACTGCTGTGAGGAAAGTGGAAGACAGCGAAGAAGATATGGGCGTTCTAAATGGTAGAAGTGCATATTGGCTCCACAACATTACCTCAAATTGTTACAGAAGCGTCAAGCCGTTCTTTGCGGTAATTGCGCGGCGCCAAGTCGAACGGTTTTAGCATATTATTTGCGCTGAAATATATAGTCTTTAGCCTACCCTGGCCTCGGCTCCGCTGCGCAGCCACGGATTACTCTTACAGCTACCAGCACAGCCGCAGGTGCATGCAGGGAAACATGTGTGATTATGCGTCTCCTCCAGGCTAATATGATGAAATTATCCGTTTTTTTGGGAAGGCATCCTGTCCCGTTCCGCTCAGTCTGGGGGAGTCTCAGCTAGCCGCCCCCTTACGTTTATGTGTAAATCTCAACATTTGGTGTTCCATGGGAGACTTGTCAATACCAGCAGCCGTATAGACCGTGGCAGCCTCACTTCAGGGAAAACATTTGCCTTGAAGTACTGTCTTTCCTCATCTTCAATGTCAGCCCTGGGGCTCCGAGACAACATATGTTCCCCCGCATGTCCCCAAGACATGGCAGCCAGCGTGCACTTCCACGCTAGTTAATCGCACAAACGCATCATCACACGGCTACTGTCTTCCTCGCAGCTTCGCGCCGCTCGTCTCCTCCCTTCGCCCCGCCGCCCGAAAAAGTCGAGCGTGGAAACAGATGGTCGCAAATTACAATGGCAGTTGCGTCTTAAAAGTACTCGCAGCAGCAACACACACACACCCCGTCACTGAAATGACAAAATCATTAATTGGCGTTGCATAAGGGCTGGCTGCTTTTACCGCTGTCTCGCACAGCATGGGGCGCCTGTCTAAAACTCACAGATGTAAAAGATTAATCTTTTTGCCTTCAGGTAGGTGAGCTGAGAATCAGTGGGTGAAAATAAATTTAAAAAAGCAGAATTCCTCGATGTTTGGTTAGCGGGGGAGAACAGAGAAGGGGGCACGTTCACGTCGCTGTCGGAAGAATTCAATATTTTGTCCTTGATCTGCACCAAAAGTGTAACGGCGACAACAACGTGACTTTTATTTCGCCAATGAAAGGAAGGGACTGGAGTCAAAAGCATCTTGGGTAATTTACATCTTTAGGGCGGTTTTGGCGACGGCATCCCTGTTGGTTTTGGTCGCAGCGACTCTTCTTGAACTCCCAGAGATGATGTAGTCTAACAAAAAACGCTCATTGCTAAATACTCTGAGGATAAAGATCTGTATTAACCTGACATCTGAAGTAATGTGAACAATTAACGATAATTAACTTCACTAAAGACACAGAAGTAGTTGTATTCCATCGGGAACCTCCGCCGACATCACAGAGACGAGCCACGTGTCCGTCTTCTTGATCTCGACTGTGTAATTGGCGGCCAAGCGATGGACGACTTCTTACTCGACGGGACGCTCCACAGATGTTTCCCCACGTTTTTGTTCGAACTTCACGGAAAGAATACGATGACGCCCCCACGCTTCGCTTTTGTAGAACATTTCACCGCTCAACTAACAGACTAATCGCTTCCGCGCGACCAAGTCTCACATCTGTCAGTCCACCTTCCAAAGTCCTCATCCCTCCATTCTCAGATCTTTCATTTCCCTCTACTTCCGTTCTTCTTTGTGTTTTTTCCTTCCATTAATCTTTTTCGAGGGCCTTCTATAATCCATCTCCCCAGCCGAGAGGTATTCCCCGAGGGTAAATTACTCTGGAGGCCTGCCTGGCCTCGCGCCGCATCAGATTGACCCTCAGCTTGTTTGCCATTTTGTATACTGCACTGTTTATTTAACAAGGAGCAGAGTGAGTGTGATTTCCAGGGACGGGTCCCTGTGATAGTAGCTTTGACACCCTGCCTGAGTAATGACCCTCATTATGGAGCCTCTGACAGCTCCCTGAAAGGCCTGATTTATGAATATGCTGGGACTGTAGCCCCACAAGCCTCGGAGTCTAGTCTCTCCTGCCTCTGTCAGCACCCACAGGCTATGCATACATGCGCGTGGGCGTTCGCACCCGTATAGCGCTTGCATATGCAGCAGAAGGTAGTTGAAATGCACGTTTTTTTTAAATATTTTTTTTGCAATCCCTTTTTTTTTTGCCTAACTTTCTATTCTCCCCTTTATAAAAAAAAAAAATGAGCAGACAATACGGACGATCTCCCAGGTGTCTGTGGAAAGTTGGACTTGAGATTTTTACGGCTGCAAATTCCTCGAAAAGTTGACTTCATTCCACGATTTTGTTTTCTGGTATGCAGATGGAGCTCAGACTTCTGTTACTGGTCAGTACTTCATGAAAATTTCACCAGTCTCACTCCTCCAGGATTAACCCTATACATATTAACCCTTCTTAAATATCACACATATCAAAGGGTAGGATAAATAACTCATGAGGTATACATATCTTCTTCTTCTTCTTTTTTTTTTTTTGCCCCAGCAGAATCAATTAAGTGGGGGCAGAGGAGGAAAAAAAGCATCTTTGGGAGGCTCAAGGCTCGGTCAGGCCCGAATGAAGCCCGGGCCTACTGGAGGGGAATCACTGGGAGGGAGGTAGACCAGTAAAGAGAGGGAGGCGAAGGGAGGATGGCCATCCAAAGAAGAGGTGGGATATCCACTGGATATGCATAAAGCAGGAGCTGAACAGGCAGGCGGGCGCGCTCGCCAACAGCAGCGGCAGATAAGGCGATGTGGGCTTGTCAGGATCCAGCTGTGAGGCCGGTGATTTATGAGGATCTCCAGTCAAGACTTGGTTCAAAACCCTCCATCCAGCAGGCTTTTCTTTCCTCTTTTTTTAAAAAAAAAAAATGCTGTGAAACCATCTCCACCTAACCGGTAACCGACTCGGCCGTGTTACCCGCTCACTAATACCGGACGTTTGAGCTCAAACTTAGATCGATATTGTTGTTAATTTGGTTTTTGCAGTTATGAGGATGAACCTAAATGATTATTTACTGCATTTCTTAAACGGTACCAGAAGATGCAGGTTATTGCATTATATGTGCGTACGATATCACATGACCACAACCGCTTCAGTCTTTCTTGACGTTCTAACGGCCTCTCGATGGCGAGAGGAGGCCGGAGGTCAGCATGAGGTGACGAAACCAATGAGGGCTTGTCTGTAATCTGTAGTGGTGCTGGTCATATTTGATTTGACTCTCTGAGAGATTGCTTATTGAGAAGAGTAGATAACAGACACATACACACACTATACCCTGCATTAAATAAAAAGGGATAAAAGGTAAGGAATATTCTTTATTAACTTTAAATATGCATGAATTTTCAAAGGGAAAGTGCAGCACGGCATCAGGAATGTCCAAAAGCGCAACGACGTATTTCTCTTTTTTTTTTTTTTTTTTACCCCCCTCAAAAACTAAATAATTAAAAACGGAGGAAAAGGAGGGAGAGGGAGGATAGGAGAAAGTCAACGATACAATGAATAAACTCTTTCTTATTTCTGACCTCAAACGTCCAAAGATGTCGTGTCGTAAAGTTACGTTCTGGGCCGTCGAAGTTGAAATACGGTAAAAACAGTCATTTTTTCTAGTCCTAAAATCAGCAGCGGAGGTTCCGGAGATTTGAAATAACAATGTTTTAATCTTTACTATTACATCTCTCCGAATATACACGGAAACGGATTATACTTCAAACACGTTTTGTCGCGTTTGCAGCGTCCGATCAAGGTCACACCTTTATCGTACTTCTCTAGCACTCCTTCACGCCTCTTTTCATCCAATAATAATAATAAAAAAAAAGCAGATATTGACACTGTGACATCCTCAGTTATTAGCCAATTGATTTCCTTTTGACTCCACATATTCATCCAGCGTGAGAGAGCTTAGCTGTGCGGCTCCCGGCTCATAAGAAGAGGCTTAGTCTTATTAGGAAACAGATTCCGCAAACATGACAACCGTGCATTCACCACAACTCCCTCGGTAGTGTAAATAGATAAATACATAAATACATAAACAAGCTGGGGAAAGGCTGATCGCGTTAGTCCCTCATGATTTATAAGAATCCGCCGCTGAAAATGAAATCAGCTACGCTTGCCGTGTCCGTGTCAAATGATATTTTCCCGCCGTAAAAGAGCTACCAAAATTGTTTTTTTTTTTGTATCCTTGCATGTTATTTGCCCCCTTAATCTTCCTCTGTGGCGGCGGTTGTTCATCATAATTATTTCAGCCAGCAGAACGGTATTTATTAAATGAATAAATAGCGAGTATTTACCCAGCATCATTGCCTTGTCATGTCGGCGATGCCTCCTAATGGCCTTCTCGACTCTTGGCTCTATTTATGGGAGTCATTTCATCCTCTGTTATTTACACCCTCCACCGCCACCCTTCTGCTATTTTTTTTTTTTTTTTTTACTTCGTCGAGCAGCCGCCTCCGCCTCGCTTTCCCCCTGATGCGCCGTCTCCCTGTGAATTTTAATTTCTTGCAAAACTCCATTAGAAGCGAGTGTAATCCCGTCACTGCCTGTCCTTCATGCCTCTCACACAATGATGTATTAACGGCAGGGACCTCTAATGAATGGAAAGCACCAAGTTGTTAAGTCTGTTTTAAAGTGCCATTTCTATTAATTTGCTCTTTGCCAGGCTCTGTTGACCCCCCCCCCCCATTTCTTGGTCTTTGTCTATTCTTTCACATCCACTTTTTTATTATTTTTTTTTAATCTTCGCAAACGTGTTACGCTTTAACACCCCGGCATGTGCTACAATGTGTTGCCATTTGTCAAATTATTGCTATAAATAGTACAATCTGGCTGTGACGGATACGTTCTGAGCTCCTGGGGGGGGGGGGGATCTCAAGTCAACAAAAATCTCAGCCACATCTGTCGGGTTTGCCGTTTCGCGCGCCGGTTTGCTAAGATGCTACATTTCATATCGAGCGGTTGTTTCTCTCAAGAGATTGGAATTAAAGTTGGTTGTAAGATATTAAAAAGTACAGCGTTGCTTTTTATTCATGTAAAATATAGCGTTTAGAATATTCTACGACACAACTAAAAGTCTATCCAACCCGTTTTTGTTTTTTTTTTCGCAAACCAACATGACTTAATCTAAACTCTGGATTCCTCTATATTGGAAGGAGCTTATCCATGGATCTTCATAGTCCGACAACCTATCCCAATTTACATCTCCATTCCCTTCCAGCCTTCAAACTGTTACATGATGAAGAAAAGAAAAAAAAAATCCACGCTTCAAAAAGCCCACAAACCCAGGATGGACTAAATTACCGGTGTACAACAGGGGGAGAAAGCTCCATCGGCGGCGGCGGCGAGGGAGCGTGCTGCCATCCTTTCCCCGCTTGACTGGGCAGATTATGCTCAGGTATCAGCCGCAGCCAAGAAAGCGGATTACTTGTGTCCAAATAGAGTTGTCAGTTTGGAAACTCAAGATGCAATCATTTCCTTGGGAAGCGTAATTATAGGGGATCAAGCCCACGTTACTGTCAGACACATGGCGCAGGATGAGACACCCACTCACTAATGATGGATTTTATATGGGAGGTGAACGAGGTACCGGTCTCAATGCTGGCGTTCTCCTTGTCTGTTTCTTTTCTCACCATGTTTCTCGCTTAGTTTATAATAGTCTGTTGTCTTTTGACCGAGATTCAAGGTAAAATAAAAGAAAAAATCCACGAGTCGGATGAAGCAGCAGCAAACTAGGAATACATTATTGTCTTTCAGGGATGCATCATACGCTACGTAGCATCGCATGCTACGTGAAAATATATATTTTTTAATTTTTAATTTTATATACTGTTATAATCCCCGACAGGAAATTAAGAACGCAGACTCTAGTTTTTGTTAGTCAATCACATGCATGCATATTAGTGTGTACAGGCCCATCATTGACTTGACCCTTGACCCTGTCCATTGACTTCTCCATCAACAGGTCGCGTGTTCAGAGCGATCCAGTCTCGGAAACCTCCTCACAACCTGGGGATTGTTCCTCAGCAACCGTTTTCCCGCACCAACGCCAGCCGGTCTATCTCAGCATCCTGTCCTATCCGTCCTATTCTTACAGATTGCTGATGACTTCCTGAAGGCGCGCGCTGCATTTTTTTTTCCTCTCCTTCTTTTCCCACCACATGTTCCATCATACGGATGATGATCACCTGTCATTACAAATTACGGGGTAACTGCCAGCCTTTGTCTCGACGCCTGACCTTTGTGGCCTTTCGCTTCAACCTTGACCCCGACTGAGACACCTCCCTCATAAAAGATGCTGCATTAACACCGTGATCAAACTATCTGAGGACGAACTCCTCTTTGGCAAATCACAGACACACACACACACACACACACACACACACACACGGGCTGAATCTGTTTTATTATGATGAGCTTGTGCATTGTACATCCCACCAATACCCAATCACTCATTTTCCCACTAAATACCTCTCTCTCCCGATGGCTTCACCCGGTGCTCGGTCGAAAAGGTCACACAATTAAATGGCTAAGGCCTTCTGTTCATGTCACAGAATGGTGATGTATCACTCCAGGCTGGCTGTACGTGTACCTGACACACTGTGAGCATGAATATGATTTCAGAGATCATTAAAAATTTAACAGCGTGACCTAATTACCCGAGCTCCCTATTCAGATTCCGAGCGGTAAGTGAGATGGAGAGGGAGAAAAAAGGAGGAGGAGAGAGGAGGATCTGTGTATGGCAGGCTAAGCCTCATCTGGAATCAATTATAATTACTTTATGTTGCTGCTTTGTCAATCAATACGGGACGAGCCGTAATGGATCGCTCAGGTGTCACATACTGTACTCGGAGCGATGGACTTCTGTTGTTTGCGCGTTCGGATGTGCGATGGAGGTCTTGCTATAATTAGCTTGTTAGTTCGGCGTGGCGTATATAAGTGGATAAGGTTCGCGAGCGCCATCGTTTATCTCGGGAGCGGGGTTGACTTCAGATTCGAGACGGACAACCCTCGAATAGAAAACGAGCGCTGATCTATCTGGAAGTATAGACAACACAGCCCCCATTGTTTTCATTCAAATCAACTTCCTCTAAAGCTGCACACACACCCCCCCCCCGTTCCCCTCGTTTCCTTCCTTTTTACCATATCGATCACCCGTTTCTGAGTCACAAACAAGGCAGATTACCATTATCTGCCGTTACAAAGCGTTTCGGGAATCTTTTGACTGAAGTCGTAAAATTCTGGGGGCTTTTCATGTCGCTCTCCATCGATTTAACGCTTGTGAGAATGAATTGCAGATCAATTGGCTTACCTCTGGGTAGACTTAATGAGCAAAAGCACAACACCAGGGCCCCCGTTGTTGTCAACCTCTTGCTTTCTTCGCATTCAATAGCAGAGAGGGGTGATGAAAAATAATTTCCAGTCTCCAGTCCTCCTGACACTCCAGAGGAAAACTCCGCTGGAGGTTTTCCTTCCTCCAAATCCGATATAAGGCCATTTATTTCTTGTGTTTGCATGACGACAATGTCGGCGCGTTACTGTGATATTTTACCCAGCAGTCCGTGTGACTAATGACCTTCAGTGTAATCTCATACTCAATAAGCATACCTCATTACTCACTTTGTAAAGCTGTCTAAAAATCTTTTTTGGCATTTGAATGGGACAACTCTTGCATGGCACCTTATCTATGAAATACCACTGCAGTAATTACACTACAGGGATATAATGTCACGGTGAAGCCTTGTGATGCCGACCAACACTCTATTACCCTTTTGTTTATCCGATTACATCATTCCCATTTCTTTGCCGAGTTGTTGTAACTGCCACATTTTCAAATCTAATCTTGCTCCGGTGTCGGGCACTGGTCCGGAGTTTCGCTGTTTGAATCACTTTCCCTCTGTCGACTATAAACATTTACCCCCCTGCCCACCTGGGATCAATAAAGGCCTCTGCCATGCAGTAATCGGATGGCACAGCAAATCCTATAATCAAAGTGTAATACCCGGCGAGGAGTTTGGGGTGGTGCATCCAGCGGTTCCCAACGGTTCCTGACTCCCCCCCCCCTCCGGTCCAACTCATCGGGACTGTCTGTTTACATTGGTGGGACTGCGGGACTTGGCCTCCGGCTGACCTCCACTGATTTTGTAAGATCGCCCAAGAGTCACAGGGATGATGGAGGCTTTAAATTGCTGTCAGGATACGATTTAGGAGGGTAGCGCCTCAGTGTGGTTGGCGAGAAAGGCATCTGGATAAAGAGTGGATGGGTAAATATTGACGAGACAAGAGGAGCTGAGGTTGAAAGGTTGGTAGAAAAGTGAGGACAGCATTTTATGGAGTTGAGTTTGTGCTTTTTTTTGCTATTACTTGCTTGACCACTAAAAATAGATAGAGAGATGTTTATTCTGAATGCTCAGAACGGTAAGAAACAGCTTCGCCTACCTGCAGTTTCATTGTATTTAATGGTTTTTGGCATCGCAAGCTTCCAAGGGCACACTTTCAGAAGGAGTCTTGCGAAAGAAGGCCCCCAACTAGCCAATCGTTTTGGCAAATTTTGCAGGGTAACCTATTGAAGCACCACCAAAGTTGGGCCCCTTCTAGCGAGTCTAGAAGACCTTTCCCATAGTACTAACAGGATAGTCCTTCCTTCCTCTTCTTCTTCCTGTTAGATGAACGTTGCAGGAGTTTGAGAAATCTCGTGACCATCGTCTTCCAGACCGGAGTAGACTTCAGTGACACGAGAGGCACAATGCTTGAAGGCCGTCACAGTGGGGGGGGGGGGGCACGACATCTAAAGGGACCCGCAGGCGGCATTATGTCAAGCGGGAGTATTAAGAGTTCTCGTAATTGCCCCACAATATTTTAGAATGCGTGGTGAACACCTTACCCCATTGTTCATCCACATTTTATTATACCCGAGGGTGGGAAAAAAAACGATCTCGGTTATTGTATGAATCCGCACGCATTGAAAGGCATGCTGTTCTGAATATGCACAAAGCACGTCAACAACTCCTTCATACCCTACCATTAGTCTCGCCTTCTTCCGCTCTTATCCTTCCACTCTTTCTCTTTAGAGGAAAATGGAACAGTGCACAGGACGGATCGCAATTCATCGGAGTCTCATTGTATGCGGTAATATACACAATTAAGTGGCAGCATATAGAAACAAACCTTTGATTAAATGGATTTGAATCACAAAGAAACAGCAAGCCCCCTCCTCAAGCTTTCAGGTAATAAGTCTCGCTTTTCCCACTCGGTGCCCTCACATGCTGACTTTTGACACCCGCGGTTTTTGAGAGAGATGTTTCTGAGGACTCTCATATGGCGAAAAAACCTCAGATTAAATCAGGTCGGCTATAATAAAGTATAATGTTATATTCATTTTGTCATCATTACTCTTTTTCGAGTGTACTAAAAGGCTTGTGGATTATAATGAATTCCAAATAAGTTCAATGTGCTAATGGGAAAAGATGAAGAGTACTGTGGATTACCAATATTAGTTATGGCTCCATGTTTCATTAAACTGCATTAGAAGTGAGAATATTCAAAGAGGATTTTTTTTTTTTTTTTTACCCTCTGTCAAGTTAATTGTCAGACAGTCCTGTTGTAATTATTCATCCTCATTGAGGTTTAATGATGCAGATTTGGTCCGTATGTATTTATTTTGTATAGGATGCATAGAAAGTTCAAAAAAAGATGTGATTAAAATAAAGACACAAAAGGATAAATAATGTCTGACTGCTTAAGAAACCCAGTCGTTCTATAGAATTCAAGAGCCGTATTTATCCGAGAAAGGCGTGCAAATCTATGTAAGTATCTCCACTGTTTGCATAATAGATTGGAAATTAGCATTTTTGTTCATTTTCCATGTATGCACAGTGCCTGGAAGAATAACACTCCATGCATATCAGATCAGCCTGCCTACAATTTTGTGCAGTATATTATTTGACAATCTAAAATGTGTAATTTGCATGAAATTGCTTAATTAAAACACAGTCACTGGGGGTATTAATTTCTTTGTCTGACAGTGGAGTGTAGTGAGGGGAGAGCAGGGGAGATGTAAAACGCTGTCAGATAGTGCTGTCACAGAGGCAGAAAGGAAATTCTGCCACACATCCAACCCCCCCCCCCCACCAACACCACCCTTCCCCAAACGGCGCAGAGCGATGGAGAGGATAACGCCTTGCCCAGCTAATTTAGGTTATGGTGGTAAACGGGGGCCACTGCACTAGAAAGATACCAAAGGGAGGGAGGGAAGGAGATGAGAAAGGGGGTGAATCACTGGAGGAGATAGGGAGAAAGGGATGGGGGACCGGCACAGCTGCCTTTGTGCCACGGTATCATTGTTGTCCTCGGGGTGGAACTATATAAGGGTATTGACGATGATACAATGATGTCAGATCCTCCTGTTAGTTTGCGTGTGCCTCTTAAAAAGAGAAAAACGACAAATCTAAGTGCGGCTCCCACACGGGGAAGGCCAAAGGCCGGCGGTCATATCTCACACCGAGCTGTAAAACTTTTAATCTTTCCTTGCAAGTTGTCTTTTTGTGCTCCCACCTCTATCCGGGAAATAAAAACAGCTCCCGGTATGTTTTTTTTTTTTGTTTTTTTGTTTCACGGAAGCAATCAATTGTAGCCTCCACAATGTGAGCAGCGAATCGAAAAACAGCCACTCGTTAATTGTCGCCCGCCCCTCGGTGCCGTGTTGTGCCATTACGGATGCGGGGAATCGCAAGCGGGGAAAAGGGCAGAGAGGTAGGCGAAGGATGAACCAAAGAGATTCAGGAAAATACACAGGGACGAGGACTCTTTGGAGCATGACAAAGAGTGAGATTAAAGCCTTCCTTTTTTCTGTTTCCAGTTGGCCCTGTGTCTGCATGTGTGCAGCCTGCACATCTGTACCCTTTTGTCTTAAATATCAAAGGCAGCAGGGGTACGTTAACATTTCAGTAATTCCAAAGATACATGAGGAGGACATGGGAGGGTGAACGGCACGGCGGAGAAGTTATCAAATTCAGAGAGATACCGAGAGAGGGAGCGTTTCTTCTTCTTCTACATCAATGCTCGCTTCTCAGGGAGCTATTTGCTTGTCCTTGTGCTGCGCTGTTGAGGGGTGGCGCTGTGCAACAGTCATTAAAGGCTTTGAACAGAGAGGAGTAGGTGCATACGGGCAGGAAAACTTTTAAGCGACGAGTGCAGATGATGTAAAGGAAGCAACGAGACTTTTTTTTAAAAAAGGGAGGCAAACGCACAACCGTAGGAATCAAAGCCGTCGAGGGGGGGAGGCAAATGCATATATTGGGTATCTGCAATTGAGGCAGACAGGCAGGAGGCAGGAGGCAGGTTCAGTAAGGGGTCCTTGTCACCGGTGTCAGCGGCATGAAGTGGAGACGGAGACAATGAGCGCTGAGGGCAGGCTAACGCTGACAGGACCTCCTCTGCAGCCTTGACGGCCGGCTTCACTGGGACCTTAATTGGTCGTTTGATGTTGCTGGAAAAGGTGGTGAAGGCAATGAAAATGGAATGTCCCTCTTTGCTGCCGCGCCAATATTTCACTATGTACTCTGTGTTTATTTATGAATCGCCACCTTTTCTTCACCTCGTGCTCACTCTCTCTTCTGCCCCAGTTTGATCCGGCTGTATTTTGCCTGTCTTGCCTTTCGTCTCTAATTCTCTGTCTTCTGTTGTTCTTATTCTCACATTCTGGTCATACCAGTAGTTGATTAATCAATGCTGGTGATGAACAGTTCGATATCCCAGAATTCACAAGCTCTGCCTGGCATCGGATTCTTTCCGTTGCAGGATAGAACCTCTCCAAGGAAGGTGGACGCCACCTGGAACTGTCTGGCATAGTCTCCAACAAGACACACACATACTTTGTTTTCCTCATTAAAGATAGGAACATCTGCACCTCTTCAAGACAACGGCTGCAATGAAATAAAGACTTCACGCTGCTAAAGTAGCTTGGTTGTCATTCTCTTTGACCAATCAGTTGGCTTCAATGAAGGTTGTGAAGTCGGTCGAGGCAATCCCTGATCCAATCGACAACAAGCCAATATTTTACTGGTTTGATACCCACTATATTTCCAGTATACCCTCTAAACCTGGTTTGGATGCTAAAATGACAACAAATACATTAGCATTCTGATTATTTGAGTAGTAATGCCATCATTTTAGCTGCCATTTTGGCTAATTTATGTGTATCCGCTTGCATCCAGGCGACATAAAGGGTGTGAAGTCTTAACAAGCTAGAAATCGGTGTGTGTGTGTGTGTGTGTGTATGTGACAAAAGCCTTTGCTGATCAAATGGCGCAACGAGGGTAAGTCCGGCTAATGCGTGTAGCTGTTTACAGCTAGGGCCTCCTTTGGAAATGATGATGATAATGGATTCAGTTCTCTCATTAAAGTATTCAGAGAGCTCATTAGGCACCAACAAACAAGCCGGCTTTGTCCGCACAGGAAATTCCAAGTACCCCCATCTGCCTCCGTCCCCATTTCATCCTAAAGATGTAACCACGCTGCTGCCATTTACCTCCAACCCTCTCCACAGGCACAAACACACACCGGGGGCTGCGAACACACACACATAAGCAGCGGTAGTTATTTTCCAGTCCTTAGCCGATCTGCAGTGCCAACCTCCCAGCCTCCCTGACCCGACTTGAAAGTCTCCAAGTCTCCTCTGTGCACTCGTCTGGGACTCCCTGAGAGACTCTCTCCAGGCTTTGGTGGGGGGGGGTCATGGGATCAAGAGGATCGGGATTGATCTTTTCTCTTTGGTCCCGCTCAGTCCTCTTTAGCCTCTTGTCATGGTGCTCATCTCCGGTTTGGTTCCTCCAATGGACGGATTGAAAAACGGAGATGTCATTTTCTGCCTCCTCAGACGAAATCTCTCCCTCTTGTTCACGACACACCGACAGATTAAGGACATAGTGGTGCGATTACATCGTTGACTTTTCTCGTGTTATTTCACCATGGTTACTTGTGATGGAGTAGCATCATCTCTTTGGGGGCGAATGAAGTGGAGAGTTTTTGGGGGAATGGTGTTAAATAAGTCTGGACACCTTTGTTCAGTCATTCCGGCTCTTCCTATATCTAACAGCTCCTATAGGTGAGCATCTTTAATTTCCAGCTCGCCATCCCTCCTTATCTCTAGTCGAGGGGGAAGCTCTGACACTCGAGTGAGATCAAATCACACACGTGTGGAGATGGAAAGATCATTTGTGATGCTTTTTGCCCAAAAGAGGTCAAACGATTTCAAATCTTTGTAAGCCTTTGCCTTTTCTTATACTGACCCATTCATGAAAATGAGATAATACATCCAGGATTTATCATCTAAAATGAAGTCCCTCTGTAAATACTGACATTCGTCACAAAGCACCCATTGAGGGAAACGCTCCCATCTGTGGAAGCTGGAGATACCGATTGAGACTAGTGAGTTTTTAATGTCTCCTTCAATTAACCGTCTCTTGGAGTCCATCGGAGTCATCTGCAGAATGTCAGAAGAGACGTACTGCAGATGACAAAGTCTTATCTGCGCACCATTCCCTCTCCATCAGGGAAGGAAGTGATAGCTCCTTGTCAGGGAGGAGGAGAGATCAGAGACTATACCAGCTCCCCGAGAGCGAAACTCACAAGGGTCCATTCCAGCCTCAAGGACTCCCGTTATCGAACATAATGATACACACCGGCATTATCAATCAATACATGCCATTCCTTCAGTTAAATGCATCATAAACTTTAATTCCGTTCCATTTCTGGCATATTTTTCATCAAGTATTCCTTCATTTAAGAAAAAAAAAACATAAAATAGGATTTGTATGATAGATGACTGTTTCCTTCTTTTCCCTTTTCACATTATAATTACAGGCTTGAGGGATATCAATTAAATGTGTCCAATTACAGAATGCTTCAAAACTAGAATATAAAGTTGCGTCTCCTTTTTTGATCTATTTACTCGCCCGTCGAGGCAACAGAGAGAGAGAACGGAGTAAGAAGTTTCAAAAACAGCCTCTGTTCCACATGAAAGCAGCATTTGATCATTTTTTTTTATTATTTTTGTCCTAAAGAGAAAAGATTTCCAATGAGAAGTCATTCCCCATTAAAGTCAAGCAAAATTATCAGGCCTGCATTAAGGAGCTTTAAAAAAAAATAGATATGTATCATGCATGTGGATATGCATAAACATGATGGAGGAGCTTAAGTAGAAAATGAGATCTGATGCCATGGTGAAGAAGAGAAAACCGGCGTGCTCGGAATGCATTTAAATTTAAATATTCATGTCATTATAATTCTGAGGAATGTGGAGCGACCGTATAATATTTTATTGAGGAGGTTTTAAAAAATGAATGCTGTCCCTACTCCTTAATAAAAATCCTTGGTTTTCACTCGGAGTCGTCAGTCAGACGACTGTGGTCTTTGGTTGTGTGGCAGGAAGGGGAGTGCATGAGGTGAGCTAGACAGGAAGTAACCGATGGATAGATGGATGGATTGACATCCGTGACAGAAATGTCTTACCTTCTTACCTTACTATTATTGTCCTGTTCTAATGTGTTTCTGCATCTTATAGTCTTGAAACCTGAATCTGGATCCGGTAAAGGCTTGAAAATGTAATTGAGTTACTTGATGTTAGTTTTACCCTAAAACAGAACTTTTATTACAGATCCATTGTCCGTTTGCACGACAACGTTATCCTCTTGGCCTAAAGACAATCTTAAGTGCAATTGTTGTGTCATTGAGCAAAAAATGCCAACGTTTCTGTAAGCAATGACATCATTTCACATGTTGGTGAGGGTTCCAGCAAAACTAAAGCACAGAATCATTATCATAAAGCAATTTTGGACGGTCTCTTGACCTCTCCATCACCTTTTTTGATATCTATTCAGAAAGAAAAGATGGTGTTGGAGAGGAAGGGTAGTCGAGTTACTCGGTTGGGGTGCTGTTTGCAAAGGGAGAGAACAAGGATAGTAGGAATCCTCCAGAGCACTTTGTGTAAGGATGGCGTCAAAGTGTGGAAGGATCCGTGGTGGGTAGGAGGTGCAGGTGGTAGTCGGGGGTGGGGGCGGACTGTCCCATATTCCTGCCAGCCTTCATTATCTTTTGTTTGCCCTTGATAATCCAGAGGCCTGGTGTGACACCCGTAATTAAAACCCTGAATCACAAGGTCTACATTTAAAGAAAAGGAAAAGATGGAGGGGAGGGGGAAACAATACCGTTGTCATTACTACATCATCAGTGCGTGATCAATAATGAATGAAATGCACATTAAGCAGGGAGAGGTAGGAATTCATGAAAATGACTTGTGAGGATAGATTAAATTACAACTATTATTACTCGGCTTGTGATGTAGTGTGTTGGAGTAATTACAAAAAGAGAGGAGATGAGGGAAAAGCAGGGAGTCTTTCTAGAGTTATAAAATCGAATTTATGTTACTGGGAAAAAAAAAAAGAAAACGTGTCTGAGGTCGACAGTGCTTAATGTATTACTCCAAATAACATTTTCCCAAAATCATCCCTTTAACATTTGTGAAATTAGAGTTTAAATAAAGCATTGGCGTCGACATGATGAAATGGGAATATAAAGCCCTCTGTGTGCGCTCGCATGTGTTCGTCATTGAGCGAATTTCTGCGTGATAACCTCGCCATTAGTAGTCCGACTCACATTCCCACTCTTCTTTGTCCCTGACGTGGCTTTTACGATCACCATAAATCTCCCCCCGCCAAAGTTATCAAGTCGTAGCGTTCAAACCTGCCGGTCCATTAGTTTATAACTCCACCCCGGCCTTTTTCTCGCAGAAAATACACAAGGACTGGCATTGGTTATGGATTACACCCTCGTAAATCATCACCTCCTTCATCTTCCTTTGATAGAGGCATGTCATGGTGAATAAGCCAAACAAGATGGCCTCCTAAGAGCCGCGGCGGCGTCAACATGGTGTTTGTGATAGTGCTAGTCAAAGGCTTTGTCAGGGGATTAGGGAGGGTGTCGGTCGGAGCAGCTAATTATCTATATGTTAATGGGACGTCACTGCATTCTTTATTCTGTGCGGTGTCTCAACCTAGCGTGTGTGTTTCCTTAACGTATTTGTGTGTGTGTGTGTGTGGGGGGGGGGGTAAAATCGAGGATGAGTGCCTGAGGAAGGAAGGGATTTTTTTTTTTTTTTAAATGACATGTACGGCGGCGATTCTCATTTGTTCAGGGGAAGTTTTCAAACTGAAGAAACGATGTTATTACACTTTGCCACAATCGCGCCTGTGTAATGCGCTATTTGCCATGCCAGGCCCGGATTTCGCAGATGGAAATTAGGGGAGAAAATTACCGCTAACTACTCAATTACAGTGCTTGATGGTTAGGCTGACCCTGGTTGGCAGCAATGGCAACACTGAACCAATCACCTCCCCCAGATGGCATTAAATTAGAATAGGAAAGAGAGGACAATTGCATATTTTCATCAGAGAAAGACATTTGAATTACCTCAGATGCTTTGGCTTCATATTGAACAATTAAGTGCAGCGATGGGATTTTATGGGATGGTTTGGAGGCAAGGCGCTATGTTAGCATGATGGAGGCTTTGAAAAAGCAGCTCTCTCCTTGGATTTTCAATCTGACAATTAATGCTAAGGTTAGTAATTTGAAAAATCGTGAGAGAGTATTGTCCATTAATCCTTAGACAATTAAGGGAAGGGTACGGAATGAGTTGTGTGTGATATTCGAGCTTTACATCACTTAGTCAAGTGTGATGAATTAGGTTGAAAGTACGCCTCACTCTTTGCTTTTCTTGGAGAACCTAATTTGATTTGATTCCAATGTTGCTCCAAATTGGAAAGTTATGTTTTGGGTCTTTCTTCTAGCTCTGGCTTCGGTCGGGGCCGTTCAACGAACACCAGGGCAAAGTTATTTTTGATTTCTCCCCCCTGCTCTTTTCTCAATGTTTATGCTGTACTTGCGAGGAATAAATTGGGGTATCGGACTTTGATCGGTGTAATATTTCACATTTTAGTTGATGTTTGTGATGCCTTTACCAAAGTTAGGGGGAAAGACGATCTCTTCACGGCGCTGGAAAGTGTAATGCAATTACCTGATTCGTTTTCCAGTGATCCCTCATTTGCAAAAAAGGGTAAGACATTTAAAACCACAGTCTGTCATTGTTTCTCTTTCCTGAATAATCGTAGGATAAGGAAGTTTTTCTGGCCCCCACCCGCCCGTGCAGACATTATCAAACCGCCTCCATTTGAAGTTTCATCTCAAAACCTGTTAAAGTGAGCATAAACAACACTTTCCAGGTTCACGTATGAGCTCACTTCCCCAACCGCTCCAATGCAACCCGGGCGATCGGAGCCACCTGACAACTGGAAGCTGGAAGATCCCTCCTCATGTGGTGTTTTTCTCCGACGGGATCTGCAGCCCTGTAATCAGTGTAAAACCACACTCCAGCTAAAGACGTGTTTTCCATGCCAAGAGTTTGCGTGTGTTTACACTGCGGTGGCAGACAAAAGCTTTGACTCGCCATAATCAGGAACAGCATTCTGGCAGCCGCTGAAACCACTGGCAGGCTTCACAATCGTTTATCTCGGCTTTATCGCTATATCGGTGGTGGCGCTCACAAGAGGAGGAGGAGATTCATTTATTCAGGGGTCATTCTTTTCCTTTTTAAGGATTCTAATGTCGTCATTTGCTTTTGTGTTTAACCTGCGCACCAATGGGGTTGGAGTTGGCCAAGTCGTCCTGTACGTGTGTATTTGCGCGTGTTCTTCTATGTATCTGACAAAGATGCCAATGGAATTGCAATGTAGAGGCTTATTCTCATAACTCCTGGCAAAATGACTGTAGCAGCACATTTAGCCAAATAGGGCACATTTGGCATGAAAGTTACACCCCCCTTCTTCCTCCAAACACACACACACACACAAATGCACACGCATGATTCTTCCCAACTGAATCGGTAATAACACTGATTCAGTGACTTTTTTTTTTCCCCCTTGCTTTGCCTTTTTTATCTTAGCCGGGGCTGTTTGCCTATGCATCGTCACTGGAGGGGCCAAACACACACCAGTCTTTTTCCATATTCAGTAGGTGTAGGACATCAAAAAAAAAAAAAATTCATCATTAAAATGCTTACCATTTGTGGCCTTTGTAGCACAAGAATATACAGTAGATTTAAATCTCTCCATCCGCCCGGAGAGCAAAACAAAGAGCGCTATTAGTTCTTTATAGTAATGGAACGGCATCCCAAGGTTCTGCAGGGGGACCTACCTTTTGGGATCAATTATGTGGCCACAGGCTCTTTTTAAAAGAGGCACACCTGATTAAAACTCTGCCAGTTTCCCAAGGTCCCTTTGTGTAGAGTGCCGGGGCCCTCGCCACGGCTATTTATTAGCATATTGTCTTTTAAAGGTCATTGTCTGTTTTGCACGGTCCCAGTCTAACTAGAGTAGGTTGCTGTCAGATTCCCCCATTGTTCTGCACCACTTGATGGTTGAGGGAGGAGTGGGAAAATAGGAGAATCTATAAAAGTTGCTGCTTTTTCACCCCATGCAGGCTGCGGAAGTAGCCGACGGCCTTCATGCATTGGTAGACGGTGGGACATGACTCCGTCACAGCCAATGGGAGGGGTGTTCTTTCACTTTTTTCTTCAATGTTGTCCCCATGACTACACAATGCACCTGCATCTACTCCCTGTTGTCAGTTATCTCCGACTAAACCTTGGAAGTGATTGGACAAAAAGATCACAGCAGGTCATTTTGTCAAGATGCCTATGTGCTGCTTTTATGGTGTGAAGACTCACACTCTTTTTTTGCAGTTGTGTAAATGAGTCAAGTGGGAATACAGTGACATCGAGATGCATCTGCATCACATATGTGTAAAAGCCGATGTGCAACTTCGACAAATTTAAGAAGCGAGGGAGGCAATCTGGGCCAGAAGTCGCGTGAGAAACGGTTGTTGTTGAGTCTCGATTCGAATGGCTTGACTTTCTCTTAAAGTCCTGAAGTCTGCAACTCAAAGATGCACAAAATCCTCCAAAAGTGAAGACGTTGTGCTTATCCTCAACTCTTTCAGAGGGGTTAAAGATCAAAAATTAGGTTTATTGTAGGACAGCTTGCCCACAAGATCCCCAAAAACCATAGTAATACCATATCAGTACATCATGCAGCAGGGATAGGTACGTCTTTTCTTTACAGACATTTAAAGGATGAAACAGTGTGTGTTTGCATGTGCGAGTGTATGTGTGTGTTGTGTTGTGTTGGGGTTTTCGCGGACGGGGGCAGGACAAGGGATCATGAGTGACTCCAGGCATCCAGCCACATCTGACGTTGATTAATTGGCCTGGCGCTCTTCTGTCTCTCCACTGGGCGACCTGACAGAGAGGCAGACCACAAGACAGCACAACACCACAAGGGATGACCAGTCTTCTCTCTCTCTTTCTCTTTCTTTCTACCTCTCTCCACGCAAGCTGTCAGCAGGTAAAGGAGACACACTCCACAGAGCTTTGCCAAGTTAGCTCAAATCACTCAGGCGCGCCAAAAATTACTTACCTCGGCGAAAGGGGGGGGGGGGGGGCAAAATACAGTTCAGTCTTTTTATAAAAGGGATCCAGGATGTGACTTTCCAGACGGGAGGAAAAAAAGAATCTCATCGGGTCAGAGGATGTTTAATCCAACGTTTATTATTTTGAAACATGTCTGTGAAACGCGCAATACATCACGTAAGTCAAATAATACTGAATCAGTGTGCACTTTTTGCACTTTGTCATGAATCCCAAGTGAACTTT
The DNA here is from genome assembly GCA_013358685.1 of Antennarius maculatus. Taxonomy (NCBI): domain Eukaryota; kingdom Metazoa; phylum Chordata; class Actinopteri; order Lophiiformes; family Antennariidae; genus Antennarius; species Antennarius maculatus. The sequence goes on along the minus strand of CM023627.1, from coordinate 1,968,721 downwards.
GTCCTTTTTAAGCCTTTTATTTTTCCACATGAGCCCAATGCAGTTAACTGTGTTAGACTTTAAGAGGACTAACAGGAAAACGTCTGCAGCTGATTGATGGCAAACCAACGAGTGACTGTTTTTGCTTTTCTGTCTCCAAAAGCTAAAAAAAAATTCCAGTTGTTAGCATGTTAAATCAGACAGACGTACACAGCTGTTGAAAGAGCGGCATGAATCTTCCACAATTCTTCAAGATTCTTAAAGGAAATCCAAAGCTGTTTAAATCAATCCACTGGACTTTAAGAAAGTTTTTTGAAGACGTTTCACTTCTGTTCCAAGAAGCTTCTTCAGTTCTTGTGGACGCTGGTCTTGTCCCAGCTTATTAACCCTGTGAGGTATGATCAGTGCTATTCATATTCCAACAACCACAGTCGAAACCCATCTGGCTCCTACACAGACATCTTAAAGGAAACCAGAGAACGGGCAATCTTTGTGTAGCTGCTGCAAAAAGCGAGATTGTAAGACCAAATCTGGCAACTTTATGTAGAGCAGTTATTAACTTTCTAATGAGCAGGTGAGATTTACTCTGGCATTAATAATACACAATGCATTATAAGAAAAGCCTGCAATGCAATCATAGCAAGGGTATTTAAAGTTCAAAAGTCCTGCAGAATTTAGCGAGTGTATCTTTGCGAGCTAACAGAGAGACGCTGTTGCTTACGGTGATATTGTTTGCGGTTCTATTGTAACACATCGCTCATAAGTGATGCTAATCAGCATCGTGAAAAGTATAGGCTCTGTAAACTGCAAGTATTGTAATTCGGAATTGAAGACCAGCGCAAGGTTTGCTGATTAGCCTTGCTTTAGCTTCCAGTATATTAGCCTCTTGGCTCCCGACAGGGTCTACATGGTGTTAACATGCAGAAACAAGTGGCATGTATGACTGCCAAGCCCCCCCACCACCACTCCACCCTCCCCCAGCACCACCTCCCATCCCGTCTAGCATCAGTGTTTAACCCCGCTCAATTTACCCGTCTAGATGAAACAATACTTGTGATCAGCGCATGTAATGACACCTTATTAACCCCAATTACCACAATTAAAACCCTGCTGCCACTGGGCCCCTTTCAAGTCTTAATTAATCAGATGGCAGTGAAGAGGCCGTTTGCCCCCCCCCCCCCCAACGCACCCCACTTCCATGCATACATACACACTCACGCTGGGACTTGCACACCTTCTCCCCAGCCTTGACCGACCATGTGGCCTCGCTAAAAAGCACATCTGGCGGAACAAAACGTCTCCATGCTGGCAGACAAATGCCTCCACTTTACGAGTGAAAGGCAAGCCTCTCTCTCTCTCTCTCTCTCTCTCTCTCTCTCTCTCTCTCTCTCTCTCTCTCTCTCTCTCTCTCTCTCTCTCTCTCTCTCTCTCTCTCTCTCTCTCTCTCTCTCTCTGTCTGTTTCTCTCTCCATCTCTGTGATGTGGGTATAATGAACGCTACAAGCCCCCTTGGCACAGTGCCTTATTGGGAGGGTTTGGAACACTGCCCAGTTTGTTCCTCGCTAATTGCTTAATTGATGCATTGTTTTTACTGATGATACGGATTTGCCCCCCCACCACCACCACTACCGCAACGCCCCCCTACCCCATTCCCTCCCTACCGCTGCACATGGATACAGATACAAAAGGAATTACACCCTATTAGCAAGTCATGGTCCCTTTCAGGAGACTGTATTAGAGTCTTAAAACCATTGTGACGGCTTCCCTAATTGAGCACAAGCACTTGATGTAACATAATGCCGTGTAAATAAAACCGCTTCTCCCTCCTGCTCGCGTTTCATAAGCAGCCACAAGAGACGAATGAATATCTCGCCGTCGCTGCGCTAACAAGAGACTCTTTTATGGCCGTTACAGAAATCACTTACTTCCAAAGAGGCCTTTATTTGTTGGTTGGGGTATTAACGCTCATTGCCTTCTTGTGATTTCCTGCACAGAGGTAATAACACGGAAAGGGTGTGTGCGTATGTGTCCGATAGGGGTAAATAAATGGCATGCGCTTAGCATGCAGCGGTTCTGGTGGAGTTTAATTAGCAGGCTAAAGGGTTAATGAAGGCCTCTCCTGGGAGAGAGTCTCGTGGCGATGTTGCTCGAGAGGATGCACGAGTTGTTTAATGCATTCTTCTTCGACTATAGATGTCTGTATCCTCTCAATTACCTGGAGAATTCCTCTTCGACTAACGCGGAAACGGGCGCGCACGCACACAAACACGTAGCCCCTCTCAATATTCCCACTGATGCCTCGGATAAAGAGGATGTTTTTACCTCCGTTCCCGTGTTTGTCCCCGGAGTTGAAATGCTCTCTGACGGCTTCCAGCCAAGAGGGGGCCGGGAATCAGCTAGATGAAAACCAGCCCGGGTCCGCCGAGAGATGCCGAAGACGCAAACACACACACACACACACACACACACACACACACACACACACACACACACACACACACACACCTGGTGACACATGTGGTCACAAACACAAACGCTCGTACGTATGCGCATGGCGCACACAAACAGGTGCAGGCATCTGAGTACACACACACACACACACACTGATATGCACAATCTTCAAGGCCTCGGAGAGTGTGTGTGTGAGAGCTAGAGAGAGTTGGATGTTATTTATTCATCAGTCTTTCTTGTAGTCGGGAGGCAACAAGCCCCCAGAGCTGTAAACACACAGAGACGCGGGGCCTCGGTGAGCTCCAACCCTGGGAATAACAAGTGGTCCCCCCCACATATGCGCATGCACACACACAAACGGGTGCACAAACACAAACACAAACACGTGTGGGGATGTCGGTGCCCTGACAGCAAAAAGACAAGACGACATCCTCCCCAGGACGGAGCCAGACAAAAGCTGACAACGGCACAGGACGGGTTTCCACCGACGTATGTAAACCGCCGTTACCCCGTCACAATGAACAAGCGGGGCTTGATTCTGAAGCATGATGAATTGATTTTTTTGTACTTTCATACTTTGGCTGAATATTAATTGAATCAGGCGAGCTTGGATGGGATAGGAGGGAAGGGGGGGGGATGTGCGGAAGGAATGGGATTAGGCTTCCTCTGCATAAAAATAGCATCCCCTGCAAACACGTTTGCTATTATCTGGTTGGAGCAGCCCGGGCTGCACTCCGGCCCCCCTACGGAGACAGACGGCAGCATAGGGGGGAAATTACAACTATTGTGACTTTCCTTTCTACGGGGGTTTATTGCATTATCATAATGTGGTGAGAGAGCACGACGGCGGCGCCGTCATCTGACATTTGCGGCGTGAAGAGGAGTCTTTCTGTCATCTTCTCTGGAGTCCGTTGGCTTGGCGGAGTCAGCGGTTCTAGTCTCACGCAAACAGGCCAAAGAGGACTCGGGTCTATGTTCGCCGGTCTATGTTCATCTACCGGGACCTGCTCCGAGCAGATGTTTGCCACCCTTCCCGATTGTGCGTCTTTACATCTACCCTTCCCGCAACACGTGTGCTTTTCTGCCTGTTTGCCTGCCCCCTGTTCCTTCCGATCTGCTTTGTGATTTCTGCCACTTCAAGCACCCTCTCCTCCAACGCTCTGTGACCGAACACCTGCCTTTTTTTAATGAGCGATCCACCTGAGAGAGGAGCAAGAGAAAGATTTCACAGGTCTTTGTGATTCCCTTTTGGTGCCGCCACCTGCGCCGAAGACGTAAAGTGCCGTCCCTCTGCGGAGGCCAGCGTTTGGCTTTGATTAGCATCGCAGTCGCACACACAAAAAAAAAGAATTAAGCGAGGCACTAGCAAGAGGATACACGAATCCAAGCAAGCTTGGTGCACACAGGAGACTACCCTGACGCCTATTTACCATTCCGCATGCCAAGTTAAAAAAAAAGGAACAAATGGGTGTCCTCCATATCGGGCTACCGAGGAACGAGTGCCCACTCTTTCCATTATTCCCTCTCATCTCCGCTGCTCTCCTCTCGTTATTTTCACTTCTCCCTCCCCGATATTACTCGGAACACATGGGCGTCTGGCCACAATATGCATGCACTCCAGCACACGCGTGTGTCCGACGGTGTGTTTTCTGGAGTGTGGGTGTTTTTTCTGAGGTAGGGGTTGAGATGATTTGTAGAGGGGGGGGAGGCCCTCTAATACAATGCTCACTTCAAAAAACTCCTCAGGATGCTGCCCCCGCACCTGAATCTGGGGGGCCAGTTCCTGCCTTGAGAGGCAATAACCTACTAGTTCCCCTCGTCCTGCACATGCATTATGTCCTTTGAGTTTGTCTACCTAATTAGACCTTTGAGTTTTTGCGCAAGCTGCTTTTCTATTCATTTGACACGCTTTAAATATACCGTCAATGCAAGTTGAAGGCAGGTTTTGGTTTTTTTTTACCTGTACCTGTAGCTAAAATCATCCCATTCTCCCTTTGAAAGAGACAAAATGAAAACAAGCCTTCTTCTGAAGCGCCCGACAAGCTACAGCTTCCGCAATACATCACATCTTTCCCTGCGTTTTTACCAGTAATTTCTCTGTCAGCGACGCGCCAACGACTGATCAAATGAGCTGATTTTATTTGTATATATGCCGTTAAAAGCCTCAGAGGAGATGTTTTCTCCTCTCTTAGAGGAAGGAGAGGGGGGTGCCCCCCCCACCCCCCTCCCATCACGCCAGCGCTAGTTTTCACAAACAGTCAAAATCAATTAGCAAACTGGATCCGGCTAAAGCAGACGTTTATTTCCTGATGTGGATTTAACCGCACGCAAGAGGGGAAATGTTACGAGTTGTGAAATATTGATGGTGTTTGTGTAAACGCTCTTGCTTATGTCTTTTTTAAAAACTGCTTATAAATTCTAATGCAAGGGGCCTTTTTTTTTTTTTTTTTGGACTCCTGCAGTTATGTGTTTGTTAGCATTTAATGTAGAAGGGCAGCGAAGCGATGGGCAAATAAGCAAAGGGGCCTGCAGAGATTGCTAAATTGAGCTCTGAAGTGCAAATGAGCCTCTTCCTCTCGCGCTTCTTGATGATGTTTTTTTCATACCTCGCTTGACATTGAAACATGGGACGAGGGAAACATGTTTATTTCAGCTAATATTAGCATCCGTGTCAGAGCCGCGGTTAATAAGAAGATTTCTCCCTATAAAGCTGAGGTGCTTAATCAAATTAGATCTCAGTTCTGCTAATTCCTTGTTGTGCCATTAGGACTGTATAATATCACAAGGCAGCGTCGCTAACTAATAGCGGCAAAAACTCACGCAAGTCTGCATTAGAAGTCGGACAACTATGTGTCACGAGACAAAAAAAATAAAAAGAATTACTCCCAGCTGACTTCCCCTGACTAATCACACTGTGCATCGTTTGAATTAATAGCCTCTCGGTGTTTATATTTTGGGACCTTTCACCTTTTAAAAAGCCACCGACACAGCTTGACCGGCTTCTTCCCCTCCGCTGGAACAGCTTGAGTCGAGGCCTGATTAAAAAGCGCAGACACGGGCTATGTCTTCCTGGGCGGTGAGAGCTAGCTAGGAGAGCCTGGCCGGGGCCTCGGGGAAATAAAGATTTGGATCGGTCTGATTTGAGTAGATAGTGCGGTAATTACAGGCATCCCAGATCTCAGCAGTAGATATAGCAAGCCGGGCCCCGAGCTTATGGGAGGGTGATAAAGATAGAGTTCTGTGTATTGGCAGGCAAGCGTGGTGGATGATGAAGAGAGCGGGGAGTCATTCTGTCACTGATCCACAAAATGACATGAAATAGGACCCAGGGTAAGTCACTAACTGTGTGACATCTGCTGTCACGCTACCAAAATAAATGCACGCCAATTGAAACCCAAGAAAAGTGGTTGTTCTGTATCTATTACCCAGATTATGATTTCACCCTCAGCTTCGACGCGTCGCAGTCAGTTTTACGGCTTTTCGTCTTTCTTCTCCGTCTTTATTTGCATCCGTCTCCGAGTACTTCCCATTGCCGTGCACCTTGAAGTTAATTTAGATAGAAAATCTGATGAAAATTATAAGGGGGAGACGATGATAATTGAAGGAGAGTAATTTCACCCACTCCGGTGATAGACATTAATGGGACTCCATTGTTGTTAGCATTTAGCCTGTTCCTGATTACCTTGTTTTTCATGGCAGCATCCCGAGCTGAGTCTCGATCTCGCCAAAACCTCCAACCCTCCATTCCCTCCTCCGGGGTGACATTTCAGACGGGGCCCTGAGGGCATTTGGGAGGGAGGCATCATACAAGGTAATTGCGGCGAGGTCTTCCCCTCGCTAAATTAACCTCTGCTCGGAAATTTATTGGCCAGCCGCTCTCCAGAATTATTTAAACTCGATGTTATTTCTGCGTAGAGCGGGGAGGCATTCCAACTTGGTCGCTTTTATTTATTTATATTTTTTAATCCTTTCTCTCGCGTCGTTGTTCGTCTCTTTAGTTAGAGGTTTAATTACATACAGATGGAGGATGTGTTGAGGAAACTGGAGCAGACAGTCATTCATTTACAGAGTTTGGAACGTTTTAACTGCTCACCTGTGGAAATATACATGAGGTGACGTCGTCTTGATGGCTGGGTGAAGTCAGTGACCTCGCACGGGTCAAAACTAGTGCACAAAACAGTACTTACGCTGTTCCTAATGCATGCTACCAAGAAAGACAAAAGATTTTTTTTATTCTTTGCAATTTCCCTTGGCTGCTGCGTCCCTCCCATTCTGTCCATTTGAACCCGACTCATGACTTCAGTTTAATAGTTGTAATAATACAGCTTATTATGGCCGTGACATTATACATTCCGCCATTCCCCTTCATTGCATTCAGAATAGCTTCTTTTTTTTCTGAGGGTGGCGAGGTCCAGGAACAAAATACGCAGTTCCAATGGGGCGGGTTTTTTTTTTTTGGCGGTAATGACTCCCGACCAGTGCATTTTTAGATTTCCATAAATGTCATTATAGCACACCTCAAGATCAGACCCCCACGCAACGAGATCCGTTAGGTCTTTTTTATTTTTTATTTTTTGGAGAAACTGCCGAAATCAATCGTGGCCAAAATAAATATTTAAGACGAATATTAAGAAACCAACGGGAAACAGGAACTTGACCAAGTTGACCCTGACGTATTTAGGCTAGAAATGGGAAAGAAATTAATAAATATGCTGTAAACCATTTTGACTTCCTTGTCCCCCCCCTTTCTATATGACAAATTAAATTATCCCGGGTTCAGTCACAGGTCCTTGACTAATGTTAAAGTGTCTCTTTCCCCTGGTTGTGTAACTGAAATATGTCGACCGGTTCTGAATAAACATCAATCTCTGCGCCGTGCCTGTGGATGACATGATTGGCCGAATCGTAAAGCGGAGACAGCTGCTGGGGTAATGTCAGCTCGGCCCGGTATGGACAGTCGACGCATCATGATTTACATTACATCTGGCATTTTGGCCGACCGACGGAGGAGAGTATCAGTCAGATTTATTTGACTTTTCATTCCTCTCTTCCTCCTCGTTCCTCGGCTCGCTGACAGGCCCTCAAGTCATTCTAGTGTGTCTACACATGTAAAAAGCTCCTTTAAGGAGGGAGTTAGGAGGTTACACTCTTTCCTTTTTTCCATCCTCTCTCACTCATTTTCTCCGTTTCTACCTCTCGATGGAGCGCCGCCAATTTACCGCCGCCGTCCACGGCGAGGAGCGGGGAGATGGGCAGCTTGAGAGACAAGACACTCAACCTCTCTGACCGAGGCCAGTTTGTTGTCTATATATATGCAGCATAACCATTTGCACATTTCTCTCCACACCTCTCTATCTTGCATTCACCCCACAAAGTACCTCATGGCCCCCCATCCCATCATCGCTTACTGCGCCAATTTGTGAATCAGCTTATGATAATGGCCTGATCATAACAGAGCAGGGCCTCATTGAAATGAGATCGCCCGCGACAGTGCTGACCTTTTCAGCGGAGGCGGGAGTGGCGAAGCGCCTGCCGCTGTAACAAGGTCTGTTGAGTAAGCAACTTACATGGCAAGGTTACCGTCCCTGGAAAAATGTAGAGAAACGGATGGGGAGACAAAGAGAAGAGAGTGTGTGTGCAAAAGAGAGAGAGAGACGGTGTTCCGATTGAGATTTCACAAGTCGATTAACTTTTAGCGAGCGAAGTGTGTGTGTTGTGGCCGTTCTGCTGATGCGGATGGTTTTAAGACGGGGCAGGACATCGACAGGCGAGGCGGGTTGATGCAGATGATCTTTACGCATCAGATGGAGAGGCATCAATCTCAGATGAATGGTCCCCAGCCCTTCTGCTCAAATCCACCTGGCTATCCACTTGGGTACGAAGGGTAAAAGTGTTGTACACTCACACTGACGTCCAGGTTACCCATGCAGAGACGATACATTTTAAAATTTGACATGGTGTGTTTGCACATGCATACGTGTCGGTGTGTGTCCCTGTGTGTGTGTGAGAGATGGACGTGAGAGACATTTCCACACATCTTTCTTGATCTGGCATTCGCACCATCCTGGAGGTTTCCTTAGATGTTTCGGCCTTCCATAAATAAAACAGTTTTCTCCAGCCTTGCTGACAGAACCTGTAATGGAGTCTGCTTCGCAAGTCTGACTGACTGACCAACTGACTCCCCACTTGACTGACTGTTTTATCTAACCGGTAGACCATGAAACAACCGTATCACTTTTACCCGGAGCCTGTCAACAAGCGAGACCAGGTGTGGATGAATCTGCGTGTGCACGACGCGTATCAACACCCGTGTTGGTGTTCTTTCCTAGTGCATCTTCACGCGTCACCATGGGTCTTTTTGTTTGCTTGTATGAAGACGAGTGTGCTTATCCCCCTGCCTGTGCGTGCATCTGCTTGTATGCCAACGCAAGTAGGGGCGAGATGTACGTACGATCAATCTTCGTTTCGTAATTTATGAAGGCGTCCGCTTGTCAGGTATCCAGCGGCGTCTGGTACAACTCATTCTGCTGTGCTTGAGGGGGGAACCCCGGGGTATCTGCGCCTCCTGTCACCTCCCCTCCCCTCCCCATCGCCCTCGCTTACCGCGCCTGCTGCCGTCAGCAGCCCAGAGGCGTAGCAGAGAGAGAGAGACGGAAGACGAGGTAAGAGAGGAAGCCAGGCGGGATTAACCCTGTGGCCACCCACGGCAGGTGCTGAGGCAGCCACGCGTCCAGCCTCATTAAGGAAAGGCAGAGAGGGCAACGTGGCAACCAACACAAGGGGGAAGCCAAGAATATACATACTGTACCTACCTAACACAAACACACTCATCTATTAAACCGCTGTGCTGGGCCGCAGAGACTGGCACTTCTGTTGGCGCCTGCCGATCTAGCTTCCTCCTCCCGTTTCCTTTGTCCCCTTCTTTCTCCCCTGGTTGTTCCCCCTCCTGATTTCTCTTTCCCGACACCTACTTTTACTGCTTTTTCTCCAGAATCTTTGGCAGCTTTCTTTCCTCCCCAATCGGGGCCCACACATGGGGTTGGTTCGATTGGACAGGAAGACATCTCAGACCATTTTGGCGTTTGAGGTGAAGGCAACCGGTAATCTCACTCTCAAAATACCAGGAGGAGACCGGAGCACTTGGACCAGGGTGGACAGGCAACAATTAGACCACCTAATTAGCCTGTGCGCCTGGGACTTGGCACTGATGGGTTATTGTATGAGTCTCTGGGTTTCTGAATGCACATTTTAGTGCACTCACGTATTGAGTGCACCAAAATGCTGACTGTTAAGGTTTTTTGAAACCTAATTTTGGCAAAAGTTCTGTTTTTTTTGGCTGAGATTGCCCTTCCTCAAGTTCAGCCTTTGATGGTAAGGAGCTACTTAACGCGGTACTTCAGTCTCCGACTTGCAATTCTTAACAGTAGTCTTTTTGCATCACCCCCGTTTAACTTGTGCTTGTTAATAGGCCTGCAGAACTGCCCTCGATCATTAATCATGTAAAAATGTAGAAATTTGTCAAAAAAAAAAAAAAATCCTGACTTTGATCCTGATGCATCGCGGTATGCTCTCAACTCATTCTATTTGCTCATCTCCCAAACCGTTTCTTTACCATTCATTTTATCATTTGATGAAATATTGAAATTTCTCTTTAAGTAAGGGCTTCTGAAATTAATGTGGTCAGTACAAGTGTTGGGGTAATCCCCCTGGTATCCCTCCCCCTCCCCTCTAATTTCTGAGGATGGTCCATTTGTGTGACGACATTTCGGGTGGTGAATTATTCAAAGCGTTAAGCAGCACTTCGGGCCGGTTTCCCCCAGTCGACATCTTTGATTGGGAAAACGGGGGCTGATTTATGAACGATAGCCCCGGGGCTGCTGGCCTAAGGCAAGTTTGTGAGTTTGGGCGGGCACTGGCCTCCGAGCCCCACCTGGCCCAAGGGATGGAAGGTTCGGCCATGGCCGCCAGGCCCTCAGGTCTCCAAAAAGACAGTCCTTGCCTGTCCGCTCCCCCCTCCCTTTGTCAGTCCTGCTTCTGAAAGGCGAGGCGGGATGCGGGCGCGCCTCCGTAGAGAGTCCCAACGAGACGCTTTCTAAGGAGAGTCTCTCTCCTCAGTTAGAGCCTCCGTCTCCCGCGGCTGCCTGGGCAATTTGTCGGTCGACCTGCCAGGAGCAGAATGCAAATCCTCACCGGAGGAGATGCACAAGGGCCTCAGTGCCTGCCAGCAGTGTGTGTGTGTGTGTGTGTGTGTGTGTGTGTGTGTGTGTTTCCCAGCAGTCTTTTCTATAACAGCCTAACAGGATAACTGTCATCAACACCTCGGTGTATCATTGTGTCTGTGTGGATAATGTACCGTTGGGCTGCGACAGTCGCTTCCTGTCTTCGTCTCCCGAGCTAAGAAACGACTCTCCTTCACTGCTCATCAACCCACCACTCCTAATTTATAGACGGGCATAAAAACTCAGTATTTTCACTCATCCTGCCCGCCGTCCGCCTACCCCTGCATGACAAAATAGGACACATGCTGTTAATCACGTAAAAGTTTTCCTTTTTTTACCTTATTGCCTCTGTTTCCTTTGCGCCTGTGCCTCCACCATTCGGACGATAGGGGTACAGGTGCACCCCCTGTTTTTGTAAATGCGGAATTGACCAACTGTCTGCGTTTGCATAAATTCCAAAAATCCGCACGGGGAGAAAAATAAATGACGGCAACGTTAAGACAAGCGAACTCCAGACAGCACAGAGTTCAGAGAAGTTCTCAAGGACAACTTTATACACAAGATGAAAGTGATCTCCCATCTGATCTTCACCACTCATATCTAAATACCACCTGGCTCATTCTGTGCTGTCAGCACTTTTTATCTCAAAAAAATTAATACTTTTTTTTTTTTTCCCGGTCAGATAGGGGTACTTTATTCTTCGCGGTTTGCCCGGAGTCCTCCGCATCTTCGGAATGTGAAAGATTTGAAAGCATGGATAAAAGGGACTTTTCTAATCAACATTTTTTCCCTAAGCACTTCTTTCTTTTTTTAAATGCTGTTTTTCATTATTTATAAGAGTTCTGAAGGTGTTACTGAGCTGATTTCTTTCACAAGGCCTGATACGAGGGCCGATGGAGCTTGCAGAATTGATTAGATAAGCTTGGAAATTACAATGTTGAGCACGCAGCGCTATGAAATATGCTCTAAAATACAACCCAACAGGAATATTAATACCCAAGGCTCATAAGCATATATTTGAATGCATGGGGGGAAGTTTGTCCGTGGAGTTTCTCCAACTGTCCAATATGCGTTTCCATTAATTACCCATCAAATAAAACGTAAGCCCTTTTTCCTAAACTTCATTGGAGTTCTAGTGACGGGGTGGGTAATCACAGTTTCATCATTAGGAGTTGGGCGTTCGGCGCTAATCTCTAGCTTTATTGAATAATTCTGAAAGATGTTAATCAAACATACCAAAGCGTATTTGAAATATTTAACCAAACGATATTAATGAAGATCAAAAGGTGGCCTGTTTTTACCGGATGTTCTGTGAAAGGCCCGGGTAATAGCCGGGTCCAGAGGAGCATATGAAACACTTTGTCTTCTGCTAAATATTTCATGCTTAGTACCTGTTGTATGGTGCTTAATGAGCTATGGGGGTGGGGGGGGTGGGGATTTTATCATGTTAAGTTTTCAAAGGAAATGCTAATTCGCAAACACACACACACCGGAACACACATTCCTTGCAGTTTTCTTAAACACATTTTCCAGGGTGAATATTTTAGCCCTGAAGAAAAGCAGACTCAAGCGAGAGCAAGAATCAGGGGTCAATGGTGTGTCTTTAAAGAAACTTTTCCTCTCTCCTCCACTCCGTTCCTCCCCCGGAATACTAATCCGGAGTGGGAGAGAGGGGAGAGATGACAGAAACATGGTGGATGCATGAAGGGTCAGCTCTTCCCCTTAATAAAATTTATCCTCCTCGCTGTCAGTGCTTTCCAGCAGCAGGTCCCAACACACCTTTTTTTTTGTTTCCTTTATTTACCTTACCCTATAAGACAGGTAGAGTATAGAAGATGAAGCATATTAGCTCCAGAAAGTATAGAGTGAAACGCGAGACGAGGCATGTGGAGCAGGGATGGAAGTAATAACCTTTACTTAAATAAAAGTGGAATCTTTTAAATGGTAAGAATTAGAGCTTCAAGTGTCAGATAGTGTTCATTATGCAGAGTGGCACCTTTCAGTGATGACATATTATATCATGACAGATAGATGGCGCTAGTATTATTATTATTCTAATTATTATCATAGATATTATAGCTACTTTTTGATGGTATAGTTATTTTAGCTTTGTGGGGTAGCAAGAATTCACTTAAATGTTGAGTGAACAATTATATATTATATGAAATATAAATTAACAAGTGTTCAGTAACAACTTGCAGTAGTTTCTAGTTTAGTTTTTAGGCGATATTTAAATGTAAGAATTAGAATTGCAATATGTTCCTTTAAAATGTAGCAAAAAAGTTGCAGAAAATGAAATAAAATTAGCTAAAGTAGAATTATTTTTTCAAAAATTTACATTTATATACAAGTAAAGTTTGAAATTTCCTAAATATTTCCCAAATTTTTGACGCATAATTTTGAGAATTTTTTTTTTTTTTTTTTTAATAAATGAACTAAACACAAGCCAGAAAGTGTCAAATTTATAAGTTGTGAAAAATTTTATTCAGCATTCGATTGTTGTTCTTATTCTATGGTACCGTAGAAAAGTATAATCCAGAATCTTTTTTTTTTTTTTTTAAAAACGGATTGGAGACAAAGGGCCAGCGGACTCTTTTCCGGAGCGCCGAGGCCGGGAGAAGGGCAGAGCGGCGGTAAGAGAGCGACAACCGTCAGGTGATTAGAACGACTCGGAGGCTGGATAGACCTACAAAATGAATAACGGCGCGGCCCAAACCGCGCCATAAGGCTCGATGGTTTGTGATTTGCAAGTTGATAAGACAAGAAGATTAATAATGCCGCATGATAATGGCTGGCTGAAGCCCAGCTGGGGAGATGGTAATGATGGGATATTGCTGTAGGAGCAGTTCACTGAGCCACGGTGGAGTGAAGGGAAGGATGGAGCGAGGGAGACGGAGAGAGGGGAGGCACTCATCCCGATTGGCCCTCAGGATATGAGGGTTTGAAAAATGAGAATGCAGTTATCATTTTAATTAGATGTTGAGCTTTTTCTTTTTTAAACATATATGTGTATAGCATCTTTTATAACGTTGACTTCAAAGAATATTACAAATTTTTGAGGCGTCATAATTCTACGCCGGGGTAGAGGTAAGATCTGAAGCCCGAGTCCAAGTCCAAGCCCGACCGGGCCGGGCTCAAAATGTCAATAATTACGGTCGGGTCGGGTCGGGCTTTAATACCCGTGGGCTCGGGTCGGGTCGGGCTGGATTTTTTAGGCCCGATCTTACCTCTACTCTGGGGTGAACGTCGCCCCAAGATGGGCAGACGGATCGTCTCCATTCAACTGTAGCACCACATAGTGTTCAGTCGCCATCTTGACCTCCGACCCCACCTCAAAACGTCACATTTTGTCGGAATAAGCGAAGCCAACATCGCCAAAAGTACAGAAATTTACTCTCCTACTTTTTTACGATCTCGTTTGATGGTGACAAGCCGTTAAACGCTGTCATCTATTTCCGCCGCCACCTCGCCCGCTCCGTCTTCGCCGCTGTTGACTTTGTGTGTTTACACCTCAGACAAACATTTTGTCACATCCTCAATTCATCTTAATTGCAGCGCTTTTTGTCGACGCCTGTTGATGATCTTTCGCCACAGCCTTCGCTCGGCGCCGCGACGCCGTCTCTCCCTGTTTTAGAACAGATATTAGATCAAACTGTTGTTTTTAAAACCTCCAGAGGAGGGTTGGGGGGGGGGGTGGGGGTGAGAAATGAGAGATTTTTCTTTTTTTTGTACGTTCCACAAAAAACATGTTTTTACGGTTGACTCCAGGCTTGAACTCCGTCGAGTACAAAAAAATAGGGATGCTTTTTTCAGCCTGAATATTTGGAACAAATTTAAAGAGTATTTATTTGAACCTCGGCTTTATTGACAGACTAACCTGAAGCCAAACGATCTGCAAACACCAGGGTTAGCTCACGAGTCCATAACGGCTATTTAGACCGAATTAACGCAGCCGAGTCGGGGTTGCCGCCGCTGTTTATTGTAACCGTGAGATCGCGTGATCCAGAAGTGAAAGTAGTCACGCTAACAAGTGACAAGTTAATTGCGTGACAAGTTATGTCGCAAAAGATCCACGCGGCTAACAGATGTTCTTAGTGGCCCCTAAGAATAGCCTCGGTGGCTAATTTGCTCATTACACAGCCAGTTAGCGCGCTGGTTTTAATTATACAGGATGTGATGCGTTGATGTTTGTTCGTTTTCCCACGATTTTGGTGTTTCGGAGACGCTCGAAAGGAGGCAGATGATGAATTGCATGTTGGGTAATGGAGGGAAAAATATTTGTTGGAATTTTTCAAAAAAAGTGTGAAGCGGAGACCTCCAGTGAGTCGGACGATAACATCCGACTCCTGTCAGCGTTCTTCTTTCTGTTTCTTCGTCTAGATTTTTGTTTTAGAAGTTTTAATTAAATAGCGATAAGTAATTAGCATTTAATAACTTCTTTTCTACGTCGTTCTCTTTCCATGCATGATGGATGTGCGGCGATCACGCCGACAGAAGGGTTGTTGGTCCAAAGTGGGACTGACACCCCAGCCGGTCACCTCCCATCATCCACATGACACAAAGTGGAACGAGCCACATTAGCGACACGCCGCTAGCAGCACGCGTCCCCCTCGCCCTGGTGGTTTACACCCATTAAACGCCCATGATGATGGTACCCACACACACACACACACACACACACACACACACACACCATCCCATCCCTATCTCTGTAAGCACCGACATCTGACGAGGAAGGGGTGGGGGTGGGGGTGGGGGGGACGTGACAGTGTCAATAACCATAATCATCCCCGGGTAGGAAATAATGAAGCATGTGTGCCGTGTCAGCCGAACATGTCTCCAATATCCGCTAATAAAATGAAGTGGAAGAAAATTTTTATCCCCCCCCCCCATCCCAAAACAAAAAATAAAAAAAAAAACAATCAATAAAGCCATCTGATGATAAATATGAAATTGCCCGTGTGGAGTGAATATTATTTTCCCTCTCTGAAGGATGCCGAGCAGATTATTAGGATGAAGAGGGGGGGAGAAGCCTATTTGTATGTAAATGGGAGATTGATTATATTTATTTGCTGGCGGAGGAGGAGGAGGATGAGGAGGGGGGGGGGGGGGGATCTGAACGCCTCGCACAAAAGAAGAAGAAGAAGAAGAAGAAGAAGACGAGTGAGAAGCATCCGTGGAGAGTCTGGTCATCAGACAGCTGTTTTTCTGTCTGTTTCGTGACAGAAGGAAAAAAAAAATAATCCAGGAACGACAGAGCGAGGAAAAGAGAGAGAGAGAGAGAGAGAGAAAGAGAGAGAGAGAGAGAGAGAGAGAGAGAGAGATCAGTCTTCCAGCTGTCAGCTGGAGCAGGGCTCACCTCTCCAGAATATTCTAATTACCAGCCCTCCTCATTACGGATGTCATGTGACTGAGAGGGGAGGAAGAATCAAAAATTTTTTTTTTTTAATTTAAGAAAGGAGGGAAATTCAATGTAATTCCTTAATCATGTTTTTTTTTTAACGTGGGCCGCGGTTAATGCTTCAAAAATTGAATGTTTCTTTTGGTTTCTGTCTAAATAGGCTATCGCTGCGACGGCGCTTAGCGGAATCTATTATTGTCATTTGCATAGAGGCCTTTTTTTTTTTTTTTTTTTTTTTTAGTGGCGGGGGCCTACAGAGGGGCGAAGAACAAAGAGCTCATGAGGGAGAAAATAGGACAGAAATGATCCGGCGCTGCCTTCAAACTGTGACGTCAGCTCCCTAATGAAATCTTTTGACTGAGACCATAGCAAATGGTGGAATCTATATCTGACACTTAATGGTTTGCATAGAAATTAGAGATGTGGGGGGGTGGGGGGGGGGCGGTGAGCAAAAAAGGCCTCCTTTCGCTTGATGTCCTCTGATTAATTTACCGCACTTTTGTTACGTCGGGGGCATCGTCCAAAGTAAATTAACCACGCCACGAGATATCAGAATAAAAAAATAAATAAAAAAATAGAAGAAGAAAAGAAAGAAGGAGAAGAAACCGAAGGGGTTGGGCGTTTATGAGTGGAAGGGGTGGGGGGAGGGGGCGGTAGAAAAAAAAAAAAAAGTTAGATGAGATTAAATAAAACACCTAATTGACAGGAAAAGTCGAGAAGCACAAGAGGCGTCGGCCATTGTGGGGAAGAGAGGAGCGTGTTTGGAGAGAAAGAGCTGGCCACTTGATTTCCTATGAAAATTAATCGGCTATCAAACAATCTCGGTCTGCCGAGGATGATTATACAGCAGGGGCAGCGATGGGGGGGGGGGTAGGCGGCGGAAGGAGGGGGGGAGAGAGAAAGAGAAAGGGGGGAGAGAATGCCCTTTGTGTAGGTGAAATGTGTCGGGGACTGTCATCGTAATATACCTCAGTGAAATGAAGGTTAATTCTGATGTACAGCCTGCATGGCCGTCATTATCAGCGAATCATGAAAATAAATTAAGCCACTGAAATAGACACTCCTGCGGAACGCGGCGGGGATCTGGTGAAGGATGGACGGCTGAACTTTACAGATTATTATTGGGAAATAGTGTCGAATTCAATTAATGCACCTAAAAGACACCTTTATAGAGGGCAGCCATAATTTAAATGACAGCAGGGTGTAATTTTGCTTGTTATAAGTCAAATTTGCAGAGTTTCATGTTTCATGCATTTTTTTTTTCTTTCTCCCCCCCCTCCGCCCAATCCGCCCGTTTTTTTTAATCCCTTTTCCCTCCCTCCCCCCCCCCCCCGTCCATTTTTTTTTTTTTTTTTTTTTTCGTGTTTGCAGAGGATCTTCTTCTCTTCACTCCCAAGAAAAATTCCTGAAAAGACGGAGGTGAACGCGGCCGGAATGGGATTTTGAACGAGAAACAGATTAAGATTTATTCCCAGTGTGTTTACGGTAATCCTCCGCCGCAGATCCCGCATCGCTCCACCGTCTTTGCTGTATGACCCCCCCCCCCCCCACACACACAGACACACACACACACACACACACACACACACACTCCACCTAACCCCACCCTTACAGAGGAGCCTTTATGCAGATCCACCCCACCTTGAAAGAGCAATGAACTGGGTACCAGGTTGACCTCTGACCTCTGATCGAGGCGGCTTAATCCGGTGCAGGTATCTGACAAGCTGGGGGGGGGGGCAGTATCTCCCTGACCCTCCAGACCCTCCTCCCAACTTTATCCATTAATCTCCACCTCTCTGTAACGGGATGGGGGGGGGGTGTTTGATTAACACCTCAACGAGGCATGTGAGACGTTTGATTAACGCACATCACCCCTCCAAACCTCTGCCCCCCGCCCCCCAACCCCAAACACACCTGCATACCTCCACACACACACACACACACACACACACACCTTTCTCTTTTCACCACACAGAAGGTCGATCCGCACTCTTTTTTTACAGCAGCGTTCTGGACCAGGTGGAAAAAATCAAGCGCACCCAGAAATGAAATACGAGAAGGAGCGTTCCATTCCGCTAACTTCTCACCTGGTGTTTTAATTTGATATTAGTTGTTTTTTTTTTTTTTCCTCCATCTAAACAGAGGCAGCGTTAAATATTTATACGCTTGTTTCTTTTTGCTTTTTACAGGAGATTTGTGCGACGCCAAATCGACGCTGAACTCGCGTCTTTATGGCGTGAATGAAACGCGTGAACGGATTAAAGAGCGAGACGGGCAAGAAAGCTGCAGATTGGAAATGGTGTCGTAAAAAAAAAAAAAAAAAAGCAGAAGGGATGTGTGTGTGTGTGTGTGTGTATGTAAAAGTTTGGAGTTGTTAAAGTATATAATTTTTTTTTTTAAAAACCCTCAGATTAAAAGCAGCGGTGTCATCTTTATTTAATCTCACCTGGAATCTCTCTTTTCCCAAAACACCAAACACACACACACACACACACACACACACACACACACGGTTAAAAGAATCCTTCCATTCTCATTATTGGTATTGAACTTATTTCTAAATTCAGAAATTGGCTGAGGAAGATCATTCATTGCAGCAGATCGCAAAATCAATAGCTTTTGTGTCGGCCGGCAGGGTCTGTCTCCGTCTCTCTGGGTGTGTGTGTGTGTGTGTGTGTGTGTGTGTGTGTGTGTGTGTGTGTGTGTGTGTGTGTGTGTGTGTGTGTGTGTTTGAGCAATAGAGTGCAGACAAAAGGCGAGTGAAAACTGGGCGAGTGGGGCCACCTCTTGACGACATGGATGGATACACGGTCTGCACACACACACACGCACACACACACACACACACACACACACACACACACACACACACACACACACTACTGTCTCCTGTAGGCTCACACACAAACACACACATTTATTTATTTTATATGTGAATCATAAAAAAATAAAAAAATAAAAACCTGTAATTTTTTTTTTTAAATTTGAATTAATCAAAAGCAGTTTTTACTGAATAGTTTAGGATTTTTTTTGGATTTTTATATGGTAATAAATAATAACACACACACACACACACACATACCCGTGCATCAAAACACATCATGCACATTTAAACACACACATTTCCTTTCATGCAGGCGGGGGCCGGTGACGGAACGAGGACAGCTTATCCCAATGAGAGTCAAATCAATCAAGTCCTTTTAATCACCACTCTGCTTTTATAGTGTGGCAGTAATGATGGAAGCCTATGTAGGGGCAATCCCCTAAGACCCCCCCCTGTGCCCCCCCCCCACCACCACCACCTCCATCCATCTCAGATTGGAGCCGACACACACTCAACTCTGATGATTTTCATTTCTCAATTACATTATCTTATTAACCAATCAATTGCCAGCCTTATCAATAATTAATGTCTCCCCAACTATTAGAATGCAGATTAGATTACACCCCCCCCCCCTCGTGATACTTTTAATTGGGCCCTTCATGATCAATGGCATTTCAAGAGAAAATTTTTTAATGCATTTTTTTTTATATGCATGATTGTCAACATTTGTGTGGTTTTTTTTTTAAATCCGTTTTTTAGCAAATTTTATTTCAAATTATTAAAGAAAATCAAAAAAAATTGCATGAAATTAAAATTTGATTCAATTTTCTTAAATAACTTGATTTCATTTCTTTATTATTATTATTTTTTTGAGTTTATTTTTCATCGGATTGAGAGCTCAGTGTGTGTGTGTGTGTGTGTGGGGGGGGGGGGGTCTGGTGGATCGATGTCTTGTTCTGCTCAGCCCAGCTGTAGCTGTTACACACAGGGAGGCTTTGTCAAGGCTCCACACTCACACACACACACACACACACACACACACACACACACACACACACACACACACAGGTGGTAACAACAGTTTACCGTCTGCTGCCTCGGGCCTTGAACTTGTTACACCTCGCTCGCTCTTTCAGGTTGCTGATATTAACGGCAGCAGAAGTGTGTGTGCGTGTGTGTGTGTGTGTGTGTGCGTGTGTGTGTGTGTGTGTGTGTGTGTGTGACAGACTGAGGTGAGTCGAGAGAGGAGACGTCGCCGTTGCCTTTCTTTCTTCATTGGGGTTCAAACATCTGTCAGCACTCAGACTCGGGCGGCGGCGGAGGGCCCCGGTATGAAGGCTGGGGCCCCGGTATGCAGTGGGTGTGGGGGGGGGCGGCCCCTGCCCAGGAATCAGTGAAGCCGCTCGGTTTGGCACGGCCGGCGTGTTTACTCGCCCTGACCTCGCGTCGGCTCCTGGGTTACGGACCCGCTGGTGAAAGGGGCCATTGTCTCGCAGCGAGAAACCTGGTGCAAATATTTACCGGGGGGGTGGGGGGGGGCTACAATCCGGAGGGTCAGCCTGCAAAACTCACTTGTATGCAATTCTTTTTGCATCATCTATTATTCCCTTTAAAAAACGACACCCCTGTGCTTTTTTGTTTTAACGGCTTGAAACCGACGTCGGTTAGTCGTCGGTTAGTCGTCGGTTAGTCGTCGGTTAGTCGTCGGTTAGTCATCGGTTAGTCGTCGGTTAGTCGTCGGTTAGTCGTCGGTTAGTCGTCGGTTAGTCGTCGGTTAGTCATCGGTTAGTCGTCGTTCAATCGGTTTCCTCCGACCTGATTTCCAGACGCGTCTTTGACGTTGGCCTGCCTGCGCGGGTTGGGACTTTTAATGACTTTACTCTCGCTGTGCATGCATGAAATTATGAATTTCTCTTAATTTTATGTTACTTTCTAACCCACACACACACACACACACACACACACACACACACACACACACACACTAATTTGCCTCCCTGCCCTCCAGTTTGTGTACGACATTATATTTAACAACCATACCGATGTTTTCCTGGCAGGAAAAATCTGGAGCACATCCCCGCTCTACATTTCTTATTCCACAGGGCCCCCCTGTTAGGTCAGTAGTAACAAATGCATTTTCAAAAAGGCTGCATAAATCCCCCCCCCCCGCCCCCCACCCACCCCCCATCACTCCTCATGTGGGTTTTCTTGAAAATACTGGAATATATCTACCTTTTTTTTTTTTTTTTTTTTTTTTTAACCTTTTTGCGCCCGGGCCCCTACGAGGAGACGTCGGGCCCTCGCTCGGCGCATTGACATGCAACAAAGCTAATGGTGGCCGGGACAGGAGGGCCTAATCTTCACTAACTGACAAGATTTAAATTGAGGAGACATCTTCCGCTGATTAGCTCCCACACCCACAATTATCCAACTGGGGTGTCAAGCAAGGTTTAACATCTCCACTGATTCTGCTCTCCTGAGACGTCCGGGAGGCAATGCAATCGCTTTTAATAACTGCCTCCCTCCTTTGCTCTTTCCCTCCATCCCTCCCCCCTCCCCCCCCCACCATCACCACCACCGCCGCCGTCGTCGTCGTCGCCCCTTTCCTCTCTCTATCCTCCTCCCTCCACCCTCAGTCATTCAAGCTCGCTTCAAAATTAACCTTTCCTGCAAAAAATATAATTTCTCACAAAATGAACCCCACTGAGCGACCCCCCCCCCCCCTTCTCCTCCTCCTCCTCCTCCTCCCCCCCCCCCCCTCTCACACACACACACACACACACACACACACACACACACACACCCCTCATCTGGAATAATTTATTCAAATTGACCAACTCAGAACAGCAGAGCAATCTGAACACCGAGCGAACCTGGATTTGGATCTGTCTCTTTTTTTTTATATATCTGAAGGTGAGGGGGGGTGGAGGGGGGGGGGGGGGGTTATGTACCTTGCTGTCTTGCTACCTCACAACCCCCCCTTGAGTGTACACCTCATTAAAATTCATCTGATCTGAATATTTTTTGCAAATATGGTCTGATTGCTCACCATGACATGAAACATCCCTGTGTGTTATTTTAATCCCACCCCCCACCCCCAATGTGTGTGTGTGTGTGTGTGTGTGGGGGGGGGGGGTGACATTGAACTCCTCCGCTGCTTGACCTCATTTTATGAGCGCACATCATTTTAGGTGGGGGCCAGGGGACAGGTGTGAGGTGGGGGGGGGTTGTGTGTGTGTCTGTGGGGAGGGGGGGGGGTACCTGGAATGATGGACACGCTTGATAATGCCTTCTCCTTTTTTCTTCAAATGTTCACACGGCATCAGCTCGGTTTAAAGCCCCTCTCAATCAACCCCCCCCCCCCCATCATCTCTAATGAACTGTTTTCTTCCCGGCGACACAAAGCAATGCGATTAATAATTTACTGTTTAGTTTTACTAATTGATCTGTTTTGGGAGTCGGGATGAAAGCACGGATGCATCCTCTGCGCTCGACGCCTTTCATACGGCATTTATCCACGAGTCAGCGCCCCCCCCCCACCACCACCACCACCTCACCCCTCCCTCAAGATGAATAATGAACCAAACAAGATCAAATAGTGATCGCTGGGGAACGCTCCCGCACAAACAGCCCCAGATTTACCTTTGCTGCTTCGCACGTCAACAGGGTGGGGGCTGGGGACCTGGTTGTTACCGGGGCAACAAGGCCCTTAAGTAAGGGTTCATAAGGACACGCGCTAACTCGTGGCGTTGGGGAAGTTAGAAAACTTTTCTTTCTGTAAAGAGCATGTGTCAAACTCAAGGCCTGGGGGCCAAATGTGGCCCGCCACATCATTTATGTGGCCCCGAGAGCATTAAATGTTAAAAGTCAAAAGCAAACGTATTTTTTCTGTGCAACTTTTATGTTTGTAACTTGAATAAGAAACTTGAATAAGTTACATTAATGTTTGTAGCTATTCAAGTTACAAACATTAATGTTTGTAACTTGAATAAGAAACTTGAATAAGTTACAAACATTTAATGTTTGTAACTTATTCAAGTTACAAACATTAATGTTTGTAACTTGAATAAGTTGCGACTTTTCTTTAATACAAAAGTGCTTTAAACAGTCTATAAGACTGTGGGAAAAGGTAATACAGATAGAAGGTGGTTTTATATCAGTATGGGGAGGGTTCATCAACGTTTAAATTACCGTAAATAATAAAATAAATAGTTTGGAATTTTGGGTTTTTTTGGTCATTGTCCGCGGGTAACGTGGAATTACTGTAAATTCAGAATTATTTAACGTCAAGGAGTAGTTACATTTGTTTTATTTTATATTGAGTTACATTAGTTACATTTAAAAGTTTTGAGAATAACCATTAAGATGTAAATGATGCCTTTGCTTGTCGTGGGAAGTTTCCTCGTCTCGTTTTAGTTTCTCCTCACTGGATCTCTAGTGAAATGATTCTGACCAGAGCCGAAAGCAAAAGCGACGCCTTTCAGCTTCGATCAGGAGACGATGGCTTTCCACATTCGTATCGAACCGTTGGATTTAATTGAATTAAATCTGAAGTTGTGTTTGTGAAATTGTCCTCCGTTCCAGGAGTCCTCTCAAGTACGTCATAACAAGTCGGCGTGGATGATGGAGTGTTTCCTGCTGGAACAGATTCAGCTGTGCTATCATGGAAAAAAGAACACTGGGTCCTACCGGTGCAGCTGGCGTTGGAAGGAGGTGAGCAACACACACATTCGTGACATCACAAGTTTGAATCCGGCTCACGATTTCTTTGGCGGGAAATGAAATGTAGTTAAAGCAGTTAGAAGAAACCAAACTCTGTTTTATCATTTAATCGAAAGTAGTCCACTTCTGTGTGCTTTTATTTTGAAATTAACCATATTAATTTATGCATTACTTTTGTGTGTGTGTGTGTGCGTGTGTGTGTGTGTGTGCGTGCTCTCCGTGGACTATTTTAAATATTCCCATGGCTGGGAAGAGAGTGTCATTACGTGTTAGCTGCAAGTAGCATAAGATTAAAGCCCCAGCTAAATGCCCATATCATTACCCTATTAGCATATGACATAAATGCGTATAGGTGCCTGCTTAATTAGTGTTGATTGATTGGAATCAATGACTGTAAAAACTGGGGGTAAGAGGGGGCAGGATCCGTAGGTGGGGAGGTAAAAACTACCCCGACTTGAGGCGGCGATCGTCGTTTCGGTTTGGGTTGGGTTGCCTTTGATACTTTGCTAAAATCTCTCCCACCCTCCTGCGCCAAAATTAAAAAAAATAAAAAAAATAGCCTAATTTTGTCACGGATATTACACAGACACACGCGTGAATCAGTGGTGGTTGTCATAATTATGTTAACATGGGGGATATTAAATGAGACAGGCCTGTTTCCAAAGGTGAGGCGGTGGAATCGACGCGGCGCTCAACAAACCCGGGTGTCAATCACGCCGGCGATTCGTATTCAACTAAAGTCAAGCGCATCTGCCTGGATGCATTATTTATGTCGGAAATAAGCAGCTTAACCCAATCGTGCTAGCAAGCTATTAGCAGGAGACGCACACCTAGCTCTCATCGGAGGCCATGTTTGAAGTTTTGAGCGACGCCGGTTCGATTACGATTATGGGAACAAAAAGCCACGCCCGTGTCTGTAGCTGTCATTAGCCCGGCGTACGTCTCTCTTTTCCCTCCCCCAGGCCCGATAGCGGCGGAGGTTAGCGCGCCGGAGTTACGGCTCTATCCCCCTGTCAAGGAATGGGGGGGCTCTGGTTTAGATCAACACACCCCCCACACACACACACACGATTGACGGACAGCTCTGAGGATAAACGCAACCTAGATCAGAACGGCGCTGTTGTCTGCACAAAGGCCGTTGTTGATGTCCGGGTTTGGCGAGGGGGGGTTGAAACGGTGTCAGGGTTAAACGTTGGGTAAGCGAATGCCCCCCTCCCCCTCAACTTTTCAAATATATCTCATTCATAATGAATGGATCTCTGTTTTGCATCTCCGACTGACAGTTTTAGTGTTTTCCTCTTTTGCTTTTCCTATCATTTCCTTCACTCTTTTATTTCCTGGGGTGGGGGGGGGGGTGTCTCTCTCTTGGATGATGTCCCAGTTATTGTGCGTCTGTTTGTCAACCGGCCAAATTCGTCTCCGTCCGCAATCTACGACCTGTTTCTGCCCCCATGGAGGGCATAAACCCGCGCATAGAACATCCGCATCAGGTGGTCTCCGCAGGTTCGCCACCATCAAGCCTAAATGCGACCCTCCATCGCGGGCGGGGGGCCTCCATTTACCTCCCGATACTTACCCAGGCGGTAACCCTGGCAGCCCCCAGCACGGGGCCTTTTACCCCCGCTTATTTAGATGCACTCGAGGACACGATGGGGGTGCATTAGCGGCGCTCGGGCTCACAGCAGCTGTAATTTCATTGTGGTTACCACATGCATCCTACTTGACTCTCAATTCACTCTCCGGGATGAGGGCCAAATAATGGGATTTACCCCGTCTGACGAGAGCCTCCCAGCATCCTATTTGTGTGTGTGTGTGTGTGTGTGTGTGTGTGTGTGTGTGTGTGTGTGTGTGTGTGTAGGTGAAATTGACTATCTCATACATGCAGTAACTGCGGCGCATGTGTCCGAACACGCATGCAGTGCATTACAAACATCAGAGCTAATTGTGTGTCTGTGGTAGAGCTAATGGTTGCGTTGGACACGATAGGGAGGACATTTTTGCACACTATCAGTTTTTTTGTGTGAAAAAATGTTTTCAGTTAAAAGCTATGAAGTGTATCTTTG
The DNA here is from genome assembly GCA_013358685.1 of Antennarius maculatus. Lineage (NCBI taxonomy): Eukaryota > Metazoa > Chordata > Actinopteri > Lophiiformes > Antennariidae > Antennarius > Antennarius maculatus. The sequence continues at coordinate 1,943,062 of CM023627.1, read as the reverse complement.
GAAAAGTTAACTGGGAACTATCGATGTGCGTGTCTTTTCCCACATCTGAAGGAAAATGCTGTGTTTACTGACGATGTTGAAAACCTACGACTTTTAGTTCTTTCTGGAGAACCTTCAATCGATGAATCAATCAATCAGTTTTTATTTATAAAGCACTCAATCACGTCAACAGGCATTTCAAAGCGCTTGAACCGACAGAAAAACCCAACAGAACCCTCCAGAGCAAGCATAGGCGGGGAAAAAAACTCCCTCATTGAGGAAGAAACTCCGGGCAGGACCCAGACTCTGATGGGCGGTCATCCGCCTTGACCGGTTTACGGGACACTTGAGCGTATTTTAAAGATGAACACAGGACTGTTTTCTGACTGCATACACACCAGCAGCGGAGTGTGTGTGTGTGTGTGTGTGTGTGTGTGTGTGTGCTCAAACACTGCTTCTGCTTTAACCCTTATTTCTTAGTAATTACAAGGTAAGACCAAAATTTAAAAAGAAATGGCTCGAAAACTTTTAATTTGTATTCATGAGATAAGAATTGTGAACAAACAGCCCGACTGTCACAAATACAGCAACGGCATGCGTCACTTTTATCACACACACACGCACACACACACACACACACACACACACACACACACACACACAGTGTGAGAAACAAAAATTAATCACGACGAACAAAGCTTGTCTGTTGCATGTTAGCATTCACACACACACACACACACACACGCAGACGAAGCATTAATTTATTCAGGTTAGTAGCATGCTTTAATTATTACCCTCCCCTACACACACACACACACACACACACACACACACACCAATAATAATAGCCAGCCCGTCTGCAGCTGTCAAAAACAAGCGGAAACAATTTCATCTGCGAGCTGCGAACCAAACGCCTCCTCGTCTGTAGTGTGAAGGCCTTTAATCAGGCCCTGGTGTATTTCTGTTTGTTTATTATGTGATAGTGAGAACACAGCCTCTAAATGTGTTTTGTTGCCGAGCGCCGTCGCCGAGCGAAGGGGGGGTGGGGATTGATAGGGAGTTTCATAATTAAGCAAATTAATGAGTTTATTCGGTGAGCAACCAAACACTTTGTACGACGCCGGCGCCTATCTCCACGGAGACATGAAAAAGTCTCACTTCCTGTTTGGTGGATGTTGTTTGTTTTGCTGTTGGGGGGTCCGTCTGAGTTTTTATTCCTTTTTTTCGTTTTTGCATTAAACAGATTATTCCGACTTTAAAGCTACTGCAAAAGCACACAAATACAATGGACATCCCATGATGCAAGGTGACCGACAGTTTAAATGTGGTGGGTAATTGTGCATAACTGCAGAAAATAACCTGTTTTCATCAAGATTTTTATTATTATTAACGAAAAAAAATTGAAGAATAAATAAAAATACCTGTTTTTTTTTATTTGGAACGGCCCAGAATCACACACACTCGTAGAATCCAACTACGTAGGTAACCCCAATTTTTCACGATCCATTCATTCGTACCATAAAAATAAAATAATACGTTTGAAGAAAAAAAAAAAAAAAAAAGTTTATTTGGAAGTGGGTCAAATTTTTTATGCACTCATGGGATAAAACAAAATTCAGTCCTCATTCTGTTGTTTTTTCAAACACACTCCGGTTAGATCGTCAGAAATAAATCGTTAACTTGGCCGTTTGTTTACCATCGGGGGGGCAGGGGCGGGGGGGGGGGGGTCGGATGAACACAGCGTCCGTCGTTTCTAATATCTAGCTGTGACATAATAACCCCTGTGACAGCAGGCTTCTAATGAGCGGCCATATTGTGCCTTTGACTGCGGTTGCACTGGGCTTCATTAATTTCGATGACTCTGAGAGGTGAAGAGAGGAAGAGGAGTAGGAGGGGGGGGGGGGGTGGCGTGATTCCGGAGGCCACCGCCCCCAGAGTGCGACGCGATTGGATGCCTGACGTTGACTTCTTTGCCGCTTCTTCTTTGCATTTTCCGTTTATGTTTACCGGGTGCATCTTTACTCGATTACTTACCTTGATGATAGATGATGACCCCCACCCTTTCGTTTGACAAGGACAGCCCACACCGGATGGCACCACGCCTCTGGCGCCCAAAAGGGGAAATTAAGTCCTTTTTTTTAAGAGGAACTCCGATTCCATTAAGTCCCGCCTGCTGTTTGTCTCCTGCTCTTTCAGCATCTCACTCTTTTTTTTAAAAAAAAAAAACTTTATTGTGTTTGGCTGTGGTGACAAAACAGGTGTCAAAGTGCAGCGGAATGAGATCTCACACCTGCTGGGTGTGACTTTGTGGAGAATAAAAGCATGTTTGTCTTGGTGTCGTCGCGGGGCAAAAAAAATCCAGTTTGGAAACGATTCGTTATCTTTACCGTGTAATCAAATAAGAGTCTGTAATATTCCACCTGTCCAATAGGAACTCTGTAATTCGTTCTTATTTGCAGACGCGCCTCAGTCGCCTGCAACCGTTCCGCTATATTAACAATTTCTTTTCTTTTCTCGCAGCTTGAGAGTTTTATACCGCTGGATGTTTGCCTTAACCTTGAATATCAAATTGATTTAAAATCTCTTTTCAAACACTTTTTTTTTTTTCTTTTGTTTTTAAAAAAAAATTGTAAAAAAGAAAATTGCAAATTTGAAAGCACAGCCCCCGCGCGGTGCGTTCAAGTGTTGCATGGAAAAAAAAAAAAAAAAAAAAAAAGTTCCGGTCTGTTTCTCTTCATCTCCAACAGTCTTTGTTCACCTCGCCTCCCCTTCTTTCCCTCTTCTACTCATCTCTGATATATCTCTCTTCACCTCACCGCCACCCCCCCCCACCCCAACCCATTCCTGCGCCCTCCCGCCAAGCGCACACAATAAATATCATGTCACCAGGATGGCAATGCTCCTTCATGGAACACTGCATGTTTATTAGAGGCAGGAGAAGTTTAAGAGAAATGCTAACAGTGTTCATTAATGGGCCGCATCCGCGTTTGATGAGGCGTGGCACATCCTCGCCACCGGCCAAACCTTCGGGGGTGGGGGGTGGGGGTGGGGGCGTTTTTTGGGGTGTGGATGGGGTGACGGGCTTAACGGCCACCGGTAAACGGCTGGTAAATGTGTCCAAATTGTACGACGAAGAAGAGGAGGAGGAAGAGGAGGAGGAAGAGGACCGACAGTGACGGAGCAATTATGGCGAGCCAAGCGAGCTGTGTCAAATTAGCCCCCTTTTCCTCGCTCCCAAGCCCCTCCCTCGCCGCCACCCGCTGACAGACGCTCATATTTCTTTGCCCCTACATGGCAACCCCCCCTTCCTTCATGGTAAATGATAGCAAAGCCTAGCTTGTCGATAGCTTTGTAGGGCGAAACGACAGGTAAAGAGACGTTTAAGGTCCAAAAGGAAGGTAGTTCAGGGGCGTGTCTGGCGGGGGTGGGCGTGTCCCGACCTTCCTTGTGTGAGGGGGCAGGGGGGTAAGGTCATCAGTCAGCGTTGGCTGTCAGGCGTGGATCACACGCAGCGGAGTGACTTTGGTAATTGCATGCGACTGCAGAGAGGGGATGTCTTCTTTTGTGGCTCCACAATGGCTGCATAATTTATAATTAACTGTAGTCGCTCCAGTCGTCAGGACGTTCATCAGGGCTTTTTGTTTTAGCGGGGACGTTCGCGGCCCATCATTCACTTCATCCTGGAAGTTGCGCGATTCCATTTGGAACCATTTTTTCAGCAGTTCCTCGAATTCATAAGAGTTTATTCCCCCACCCCCCACCCCCCCGTTTAGGATTTTTATTTTCCTCCGCAGATATACTTATATACGATGACGTATTCTTTATGATCCCCTCCATTGTTTATGCAAACGCGGCCCCTGTTATTGGCTGCATGTGCAAACTTTGATCGCGCAAATGGGTTTCATGAAGATCACAGCGGCCGGGATCAATAAGACTGATGATTCAAGGTGTCAATCCATACATGCAAAGACATTCTAATTGATTTTCCCTTATTGATTCCTCCCCTCATGCCTCTGCAGGCTCTGGTTAAGATGAGAACAAGTATTTGTATTTGATAATAGAATCCAGGCGCTGATTACTCTTCTGGGTTTGTCAGAATTAGCTTTGATTTATGATTATAATGCATATTAGATAAACCTCAGTGTACAAGGCTTGTAACGATTCCGAATGCGGCATAATTTATGCGCTGTAATGTGATAATCATCTCATGAATTATGCAAGCAATTATACTCATATATCACATTTCTAAAATCATCTGAAAGCTGTTATTTGAATCGGATTCCCTTGAAGTCTGGATGTTTATAATGCATAGAGTCCCTGCTTTGCAGCGACTATTAGGTGAGTCCAGCTTCCTGATGTTGCTGTGTGTGTGTGTGTGTGTGTGTGTGTGTGCACGTCGAGCACGTGCACACGCACACGCCAAGTTTGAGTCAAAGTATATCAATCTTGCTTCTGCCATTAATGTCACTTTCAGCTCATCATTCTCAAATTATATTTAATAATAGATAGCTTTTGGGCATAAATGTTAATGCAGGATTGCATAGAATTTTATGTTCTGAAAATGACGTGCCTTAGTTAACCTCTCAATATTTAGAGAGCTGCTCCACTTAACATGCAGATGCCCAAAAAAATAAAAGAATATAAAAAAAAATCCTAAGAAGTGAATTCGGGCTGGTGGCGTTCTCTGCAAACTTTCCTCTTGAAGTCGAAACCAAACATCTTCCTTTCCTTCTGCCCCCGAGCTTTGACCGCTTGAATAAACAGGCAGTTTGATTATTGATTTTCCCTCCTTAAAGCAGCATTAGCTAATGTGGCTACGCTAACACGCTACCATCGATTCCCAGCCAACGTAGTGATATATGTCATTTTGAGTACAGCAGATGTCAGTGTTGGGTTTCACCCATAGACGAACGGCGTCCATCGATACGACCAACATCCGACCAAAAATTTTACATGCACAATATTATTTTACATCATTTCCGAGCCCTTATTCCTTTATCTAACTTGTTCTGTACGTTATTCTGTCTACTGGGACTTCACCTCAACATGTATTGATAAGGTATTAACCGATTACCACCGTGTAATCCGTTTAAATGCTCTCGGATTTGACAGCGTTTGATTCGAGGTTGCCTCAGGACATCCAGCTTTGATTTCTCTGTTTTTTGCCGTGAAAAACTCAGGGGGGTGGGCGGGAAGCATCTCTGAAGTCGCCATTACATATTAACAGCATCTCTAGTTATGTTCTTAAAACATGATGAGGACACTGACGATGAGTCGCCTGCAAGATTAATTATTGAGACTGTCCTTTTCGCCACCCGGTCTTAAAAGACTCTCCACTGTTGCACTTTTTCAAGTCTTCTTATGGACAAGTTTCCTCTGTTCCTTTGGAAAAGCATTTTTTTTCCTTGTCAACATGTTGGAATACTTAAGCTTGGATGCATGTGGTATGGATTGGGATTGGAGACCGCAGAAAAGCGATGGATGGAAGTCATCATCATTGAGATTCACTTAGGGGGCTTTAAATGTCCGCCTTGCGCCTTTGCCTCGCCTCTGATCAGCGCCTATAAAGCACGCCCTGCAATCTGCCAAAGAGATTACGCTTCAGTTTGTAGAAATTGATTTCTTTTTTTGTTTTGTGTGTTTTTTTTGTGTTTTTTTTTTTTTTTTTTGTAAAAAAACTGACGTCAGGTTTTAGGGGAGATGGAGCAGAAATCCCGTCCAGCTGGCGTTAGCATAAATCCAAGACTTCCTGCTCTCGTCCCTTTCGGCCCCTGGTGGCGTCATTTTGTTTATTAGCCCAATTCTCGGGGCCTGTTGTTTATTCATAAGCCATTGTTTCAAGCATGAATTGCTCTATTCTGAGGAGCCCCATATTTGTCAGATGAGTGTCAGTGGATGGCACTCGCACGCCTCCCTGCACCTCCAGAGACTCCCCCATCCTGACAAGGACATTTTTTTTCCCTCTCCCCGTCCTCTTCAAGCTCCCGGTGTAATGAAAACTAAATATCCCTTGCTGTCTGTCTCTTATCCAACTCTCTCTTTCTCCTCTCTTTACTCTCTCTATCCCTTTCCCTGACACCTTGGCCAATGGGAGTTGTTTCTGTGCCCGGCGGTTGTCAGGAGAGACAGCCAATAAGCAATCAAAGTGGCGGCCAGTGGCTGAGACAAAGGAGCACTCTGGCTTTTCCTGAGGTGCGGCGACGGGCGCTACAGAGGGGGCTTGCATGTATAATTAAGTGAGAGAGGAAGCTGGGGCCACTTAATCTTCCCCCTAATGGTGATCCTAGCTCCATCACCGGGGCCCCTCTAGGGGGGGCCGTACCCCAAAGACCCACTCTTCGGGTCACCGTTGTCCCCCAATTGTCATTGGCAAATCTTTTTTATCGGCCGGAAGAGCTGTTTTCCTGGACCGCTGGCATTGATCCATTCATCATGGCTTTGTTCCTTTTAAGAACTCTGAGGGCACGCCAAGGGGCCGCCAAATGAGCTATTTATCATCCGGCGGAGAAAAATAGAGAAAGAAACCAAAGAGATCCATATTTTAAATCCAGTTTTTCCTAAAGCTCACAATAACCTGACATATTTTAAGGTTTGGCGGTGATTGTTACGGCGGTTGGGTGTCACCTGTGTGATTTATGCAATGAGTAATTACGAGGAAACTTTACCTTTTTTCTTTGAGGATTGACATCGACCAACAACGTTAGCGCATCAGAAGCAAACAGGTTTATACAGCGTTAAGAGTGACATTGATTTCACTTCAGGCACCTACTCTTCACTTCCTGGGTACCTATGCTTACTAGCTATAGCCAAAAGCTAATTAGTGTTGCATATCTAGCAGGATGAAACCTCTAATAATCATAAACTGCTCATCTCTCTGGTACCAGAGTGGTGCTGGCAGGTGGATGCTTTTGTTTTGGATGGAGCCGGATTAGCTGCATCCCTTATTTTCCAACCCTTGTTGTAAAACGATTTCTAACTCATAGACCAAGCGGTTATTTTTGCTCACGTTGAATTTTATTTCACATTTATGACAGTAGGCACAGAGTACGCACACAGACAGACATGTCCTCCCCCCAAGACAAAACAACCAAGGTTTAATTCTCCTGTTTCCTATTGACACAGCTAAAGGCCGCATAATGGGCCTATTAGAGGCTACCTGCATCATGCCTAATTCATCGGGGCGGTTTTTTGTCGTGCTTCTTATTCAGCAGCCTCCTCATCCTCCTTGTTTCAAAGCAACAGGGGAGAAGCCCCCCACTTAGGTCCCTGATGTCTGGGCTGGCACTTCCACCCATGAGTGACCCTTCACTTCCCCAGGATGGAGGTGAGGATCCGGGCGTGAGGACAGGAGTGGAGGGGAGAGGACCCGAGTGACTCAGTCCAAATGGAACGTCTTGTGGTTATCCCTCTAATACAGACTATTATGTGGTCCCAGCACTGACACTAATGGGATGTTACAACGATTTAAAATGATTTAATAGCTCCCAGGTTGGGGCCCCTAATGGCCCTTTTTATACGCCAATGCGTATTATGAATGGCAATGACAGTGTTGTGAAGTGCCTCTGTTTCTTTCGCTTTCTTTTCACTTTTTTAGCGCCGCTGCTCAGCCGGTGTGACAGGTGTCGTTTTGTGCGGCGATGGCACTGCAGACGCTGCAGCCAGTCGGCAGATGCTTGATGGACTCCTTATAGTCGCCCATAGCGCGGCGGGAGTGTTCATTAAACGTCTTATCACGCACAGAACATGTGCTGGGTGATTTGTTTGTACTGTGAGTTCATGCGTGTGGTCTAAAATATCTGTTAAGAGGCTTTTTTAAATGTTGTGCATTGAATAAATTGCCCTATGTCTCCCTGGTTTATCATTTTAACATGAGACACAGGTGAAGGAGGTGAATCTAAATATAAAAATACGCCCTTACAAGTTTACCTGTCCCACTGCCTGAATCACGAACCTTTTACACAGACCTGAGTTTGATTTTTGTTCGTTTGATAAAGTGGAGGTTGATTCAGAGTCTTGTGGTTTGCTAACTGCCCTACGTTAAAGTAGGAACGGCAAAATAAGAGTAGTGCGGTACGCATTATCTGACTACGAACAACTTTTAGACAATTTAAGAATGGTTTGTTGATGATATTGTCATCATTTTGATTGATCTAAACCAATGTTGTGTTGTTTTTATGATCGATTAATATTCTTTTAGGTGGTTTATAGTGTCTGATGTGTGTAACTTGTAACTACCAGATGTACTGGAGTGAGAAAAGCAAATGTAAAGACTAAAAAGACTAAACCTATTCTGAACCAAAAATGTCATTAGAAATTTGAACCCAGCTGAAAGGTGATATCAGAGAGATGAAACTATCAGTGTTGGACAATAACCGAGGAGGAAGCTAAAAGCTCATCCTATCCCAGAGTAACTTCCTTCCCAAACCTCGTACTTCCTGCCGACATCAGTATAAAAACCTCCTTTCGGTTTGTCCAGTCAGGGTTCACCACAGCGTGTTGACCTTTTTCCATTTTTATTTATTTGGCAAAGTTTTTTATGCTGGATGCCCTCCCAGCCACAACCCATCTGCATTTACCTGGCCAGTTGACACTGGCTTGTGCCGCCGTAGGGGGCGTAGATGCCGGGAATTGAACCCGGAGCGCTCTACCACTGAGCAACATGAGTGAAGTTACAAAAAAGACAAAACTAGACACAGTAAACTTCCGTAAACCTTCGACGTCCCCTCAGTGGGACGCCTCTGGACGGCCCTGATAGCAAGCCAACCCTGGCTTCATCCCCCGGAACCCTGTGACACGTCAACCGAGCTGTCCGGCAGACTCCCTGGTGTCATTTGAGGCTTGGAGAGAATAGGGGGGGTTGCTCATATATATATGCATGTGAGTGTGTGTGTGTGTGTGTCTGAGACAGAAAGAGCCCAGAGGATTGACAGCTCTAGCAGTCATTACACGCTGGATTGAATGCTAGATTAGTCCAAAGTGGCTCAGGGTCAAGCGGCTGCCTGCTCCCTTTTGGCACTCAATGACTTTAATACCCGCTACTGTATTAGTCAATTACTTCAAAGGCTAGACTGCCCTCTCTTTACCTCTTCCACAGCCCTGCCCCCATACGTTATGAAGCGCCCACTTCTTATTGTATCTATTATTGATTTGTCCATATTTATTCAGGATATAGATCAGAAAGGAGGGCATAAAAATGTATTTTTTTTGTAGGCCTGAACTTCATGCAATAATCATTTTCACCAGGTAATAATCATGCCATTCCTGCCTGGATATGTATTATGAATATCTCAAGTTATTTATATTTTTGCTTCATAACTTTTACAAAGGGAATAAAATGAGAAAATGAAGCTTTGGCGTCACAAATAAACCATAAACGTCACAGTAATTGTATTTACATGTGGAAAAGTACAAAATAAAATCGCAAAAATTTTATCTCCTGATCGCCTGTAAGTATCTCCGGAGCGTTCCGTCACGAGATCAAGCGCCTCTCCTCCGTGTCACCACACTATTCTCTCCGTCGATCACAGCTGCACTCCTCCCATTAGCTCTGATGTTAAATTGTTCTTGTGTGATTGTGTCACCGGCCTCTCCCTTCCCTTTCTCTCGGGTGACTGATATGACCTTTAGGTACACCGGCTGACAATTACTGTCACCGAGAAATTGAATTATTAACTTTTCCTGCCAACAGAGCGGCAGGTATGTGGCTGGTAGTTGAGGGTAAAACGCTGTAATTATTTAGCTAAATTGCCATATTATATTTTCCACCACTTCTTTTTTTTTCTTTTTTAATCTTCCCGGTGAGCAATAAAAGCAGGGTATGAAAGAAAAAAGGAACGGCGTCGAGCTGTGAAGCTGGCGAGGGAACGATTTTGATGGCGTCTTTTTACATTTTCAGGGTGTTGATCATCAATAGGAACAATTTTAATGTCGAGGAAAAATCGTCCGAGGCAAAGGTCACCTGTTGTCTTTGCTTTTTTGCCTCCTTCGGCGTTGGTCAATCTCTTTTTTAATCTCCTTCTTTCTGTATTCTTCTACATCCAACCCCCCTCTTAGAATTAGATCGCAGATTTAGATCGGAAAGTTTTGCCTTTGCGTTTTCTTTTTAAAGTGAGTGCTTTCCTTTGCTTAGCAGCTTGTATCGCGTTCCTGTCAGACGGACCCGTTTGAATACAGTATCCGACTCTAGCCGAGGCTTCAACGGCGCTGCTGTTAATTAACCAGCATGCATGGGGGGGGTGGGGGGGTGGATGATTGTAAGGGCCTTCAAAGGTCACATGGTTTCCTCGGGAAGGCTTGAAAACACAGGGGAAAAGCGAGTTACGTACGACAGGAGGCGAGAAAGACGTTTCTCCTCCTGCCTCTCAGATAAGAGCCGCTCTGCTTGCACATCTGCATTAACCTTTTCATCGCTAAACACACAAATGCATGCGGAGACGCACACGCGTGCATTCACCCGCCGTGCACACGGTAAACACCGGCCAACGCATCCTGCCTTCATCATATCCGACGTATCTGGGATGTCAAAGGTGTTCTCATTAGACCGTTTGTAATGTGCAGCCGCTCTGTGTGTTTATAATGAATCTGTGATAGAATGGTGCACCCCATGCTCTGACCCCAAGTTGCATTGTGGGAAATGTGTGTAATGCAAAAGAAGAAGCTTTTCTTTGCAATGACAGATATTCTAATGGTGCTTCTTTCGCTTCTACCCTGTAAATTACTGTAATGAGTTTAATAATGTCAAAAGCATGTAGCCTCATGCTAAACTGGTGGAGAGCTCTTGTTAGGTGGGGCTGTAGAACATCCGCCATTGGAAAAGCAGATGAGAAGATATAAATATAGTTATTGGAGAGCTCAGGGGCAATAAACTGAGGTCAGGGCAGTTGTGTTGCCTTCAAACGAAGGACTCTACTAAGAACACTTGATCTAGATCTCCGTTCCTGGAGTCAAATTCGGGATAAGTTGATCCATCGTGTCCAGAGGAGCCGCTGGAGGTAGTGAGGGCATTCGATCAGGAGACCCCGGGTGGACCCAGAACTTATCAGAGGGATTACATATCTTTTCTGGCCCGGCAAAGCTTCTGGACACCCCAGGAGGAACGGGGAAACTGTTGCCAGGGAGACAGCCTCCTGGACCACCTTGAGCCACCAGAACTCCAGATAAAGAGAAGTAAGACAGATGGAAATAAGACAGTTGAGTTGACCTCCATGTCAGTCAATATAGCAGGAATTAAGAGTATTATAAGAGATTATCCCAAAAGGGTGCGAGCATCACTTAAACAAGTACGATGCCTTATTTTTTTCTTCTAAAGGTATTTTCTGGCAAAGCAACCCAGGAGTTATAATATGATTTAAAAGTTGGCCGGGTAAGAAAGACAGAAATGGAAATCTGAGTGAGACAAGATGTTCAGAAAGGAGATAAAAAGACAGAAAATAAGAGTGACAAAGAGGTCCACTCGTGTGATTCCTCTTCCTTAAGGTCGAGCCACTCAACCGTCCTAAAAAGGGACAATTTGCACGCACCATAAAGGACATTTATGCCGCCGCCGCGTCCCGGCAGAACCCCATTGCTCTTTGTTTTAATTGTCCATGAACAAGGCATTGTTCTGCAAGATCAGGGTCTGAAGGAAATTTCCTCAAACTCGCTCATTGTTACGAGGAACACATTATGGGGCCTTCATTATTTTCACTCTGATATAAAGAATATGTTATTTAAATTTACATAATTCTCACAGCAGCTCCGAAAGCCACTTCCATAAATAGCTTTATTCAACTTGAGCAGATTGAAATGAAAGGGAGAAGTCGTAATCTCTAACAGCGTCGCATCTTTGTCTCTCTTGCAGCTCTCTTGTGTGTTTCCACACACACGCTGACAGCTCACAATACCCACTCGTTGTATGTGTGTGTTTTGTGTTGGGTTTGTTACGCTGGTCCTTGATGAATGTGCGCACGCCAGCCAATCGGAAGATTAATTCTCAGCGCGTTTGTGACTTTCCGCCGACTTTGCCCGTTCCCCGAATGAAGTTGTTGTTTGGCGTTGACGGGTTTGTCCCACTTTCAAACGCTTTTTCCTGGCTTCCAAGGCCTCCAGGTCTTCTCCCTTGAACGCACATCACTCCCATCCTCCTCCTCCTCCTCTTCCTCGCCCCGGTTTGCCCTGAAGTTGGGTTTAAAGTGTTTTACAAGCCCTCGCCGCTTCTGCTTGGCTAACGCGGCGCCGCCTCTGGACACGCACTTGATCAATGTGCCGTCACAGACGGAGGCAGGACCGACGGCGGCGCTTGACTGACTCCGACCCGACCACTTGAGGTGTAATAATTCTTTTCTTTTTTTTGTGGGTTTTTTGGAGTCCAGAGGTTAGGCAATTGTTGGGGCAGATCAGCGTTCTTGTCTGCCCGAGGAGCAAAATTTACAATCAACTCGCTTGACTCGGTTTTATTCCACTTCATGTCATCACGGGATTCTGCAAAGGGGTACATCCACAGCGCGTTAATCCCAAAAGAGCGTTTAATTGTATTAAAGATGACCCCTTGTTAGTTTGAATGTCGCCTCAGTGTTTGCCCAGTTTCCAGCATCCTTCTACTCTTGCATCCGGACCAATATCCATAAACCCGAGACCTCTCGCCTCATTTCTCTTACTATTAATAATACAAAGGCATCCATAAAGCGGGGTTTGTATTAAAACAGCTCTGGTGCCGGATATATCCAAGGTCGCCGCGAGGCTGGATCGTTATTCTCCCCCCCTTTTGCTGCCCGACGAGAGAACCGCCGGTCATTCCGACAAACGGGAGTACGTACGTCTCTGTATCCGTATGCATCGCACCAACCGTAAGAGACTTCTCCGCGGTTGTGGCGCGCGTAACCTTTTTATTCAATAGCCATGTCATCTGCATTCTTTGTTGTGTTAAGAAGAGTTAAATGACCACTTGGGATAGGAACCGGCTGACCTTTAACCCCAGAGGATAATGAGTGAGATGAGGAGCGTCAGGTATAATAGACTCTCTCTTTCTCTTTCTCGTCTACGCTTTTCCGTCGTTTTTTTTTTTTTTCTCATTTGGTAAAGATGATGCAGACACAGAGGAGCAATTACCGAACGGGTACCGACTCCCATTTTCATCCGGCGGCGGAGGAAAAGGCCTCGGCCTCCTTGCTTGGGGCGTTTAGACGGCCTGAGAGTTACAAGTAGCTGGAGAGGGCGACAAAGGCCAACCGCGAGCGGCGTCTGTTCTTAGAATAATGGTTTAAAAAAATACGGTCTGGAAAATGAATTTCATGATGTTTCTATTATTCATCAACTGGGGGGGGAGAGAAAGAGAGAGAGAGAGAGGGAGAGAGTGAAGGTTGGAGGAGGGAAGACTATCTCAGGTATCTATTGATTATGATGCTGAGAATATAATGAAGTACATATAAGGATTGAGTCTTCCTCCTACAATTGGTGACCCCCCCCACCCCCCCCCAACACCTAACTGTCACAACTACGTGTCTGTCTCACCGGCGTCTCCTGAAAGGGCACATTGGTTGTATCTTGCAGTCGTGTCAAGGAGCGAAAAGAATAGATCTCTTCTCTTACCCCCACCCCACCCCAACACATTTTAAACAATCACACGGTGAGGAATTAATTTGTCTTGGTTCGGCTTTGTCTGGGAGGTGACACACAAGCAGGAGGGCTCCTTTTGTTGCTCAGAATTGATGCCGCTAACAGTGTAATAAAAACGTCCAAAACTTGCGGCGCCGTTTGAGGAAGCGCTCCTTTTGTTCCTGGAGGAGCTCTTGTGCCGGGGAGATAACTCCAGTCTGTTGGTGGCAAGATTAATACGTTACCCACTTAGACCGGGGTGTTTTCTTACTCCGGTGTCAACATCATAGCTCTTCCTTTTGTGTTTCCCCCCTCATTCGGTATTCAGCTCCTGATTGGGCCGGACCGGTCAACAATACAGTCGGCTGAGAGATAGCGTGTTTATCTCGCGTTAGCCGTCTTCGCTAGCCAATGATTGCGCCGCCGTTGGGTTTTTAAGCACTTCACTGCCAGACAGTTGCCTCCATGAAGGTTGACTTGTCATGGGGAGGGGGGGAGGTGTTACGCGGAGAGATATCCGACGTTCTTCGCGGCCTCCGAAACAGGTTTTCTTGTCCGTTCCCGGGTAAATGACGGACGTTTCGGATTATTTCTCGCACTTTTTATTTCTTTATTTCTTAATGTCCCTTCGGGGAGGGATCACAAGAGTATATGAATTTTTTTTTTTTTTTTTAATTTAAAATTAAAAAAATGTATTTCCTTTTTTTCTTCCTCTCATCACCAAGCCGACGCGACTCAATCATGTCCGAGAAATTTCACCCACCTTGGAGAATTTTTTTTTTCTAGCTCACCTCGGGGGGGGGGGATCCGTCCCTCCCCGTCTGTCACCTCTTGTGCACACACCTCGGGTCCATCCACCCCTGCCGCCACCTCTCCCCGGCGCTCTCCACGGCGTCACCCCTGCCGCCACTTCCCACCCCTGTTTCCTCCAACACTATCATACGGAACAGCCACTTCACTTTTGCACCTCGCAATTAAAACCAATGGAGAGGCGGAAGAAAAGAATGCTGCTAAACTCTACACCCCCCCTTCATCCTCCTCCTCCAGCTCTCCTATCTCCAACATAACCTTTCAGAGTTTCTTCTTTATCTCCCCCCCCCCCCGTAAGTGCGATACACATGTACATGGTACGTGTTATAAATCCAGAGTTTACGAGAATGGCAGGCATGGAATTAATTAACAAAGGAATTCTCACCACGGCTTTCAGTTGAGGTAGATAATTTCCGCTTTTTAGTTTCTGCCTCTATGATAGCAGGCGGGGGCGGATGGGGCGGGCATGATAATAAAAGGAGGGAAGAAGAAAAGAGGTTTGTTTCGCCAACGGAGGGTCGGCTCGCTCCTGCTTGGCCGACTGATTTAACTCTTACAGACAACAAAGATGTCTTGTCCTGGCACGGAGGTGAAAACACACACACACACACACACACACACACTACACTCAAAGAAATCTTTCATCTGATCCAACCTGGGTAGCAATCCTTTTTCCAACTACAGTGTGTAATTAATTACATATTCTAATATCAAGATTGTATCTGAAGCTTAAATTATATACAGTCTCATCTGTGATGCAGTTCACTGACGTCAGGAGCAACAGTAAAGTCGAAATAACAGCAGGATATTATAATAAAATGATGTTTAATATTGGAAACTAGTTTTTATGAAGCGTTTGAGAACACCACATGTGTTTTTTAAGGATGTGATAATCAGGCTAACGAAGCTATAGTGTGTTACTGTCATGGAAAAGTCATCGGGACGTCCCGACCAACACAGAAAATGAGGAAACGGAGTGATCCATGGTGTTATTTACACACACACATACACACACACACCCGTATACAAGTGTTGACACACACACACACACACACACACACACACACACACACACTCTGAGGCCTGAGGGAAAACGTCATTACACAGGGAGTCGGAGGCCAGGGTCATGTAAACAAGCGCTCCTGATTAGCGTTGCATTACTGTTCAATTTTTTATTTGTTCCAAATTGGAAATCTGAAGGTGCTGTGTTTCCTCTCCTTCCTCCTCCTCCTCTTCCTCACACGCCACCATTCTTTGATATTAAACATGAATTAGCAATGTCCGAGCTGACATGAAGGGGTGCAGTGGTGGTTGTGGTGGTGGTCGGGGGAGGGGGGCGGGGGGGGTCATTGATTTCCAGGCTACTTACGGCCTGTCGGTATGTATGGACACATTGAGGCGTAAGCTTGTTAAATGTGAAGTGCATCAGGCGTCACTCAAGTCTGATCGGCACATAAACACACACAAACGCAAACACACATCAGACAAATTTCTGTGTTGAGATCCCGCCTACGAAAACAGGAAGTTACGGTTTTGAACCCAAATCTCGTGAGATTTCATCCTCGGATTACAATTCACGACGAGCGTTTGGTTTTCCGGTGCATTTTTTTCATCGAAAATAAATCGACTCGACCTCAAAAACTACTTGCGAAAGAAGACTATTTCAGCTCTTAAAGAAGAAATAAGTTGCTCCTGAAGCCAGCTTTCCATTCAGCGCTTGGGAGATAGCCCAGGTGATTACCGCCGTCTGCTCCGGCTTATTATGCCAAAACATCACTGGGCCCTTCTCCAAATATATCATAAATAATTATTACAGAGTGCATGTTCAGTGCTCTGGGCCATGGATATAACTTGTTTAGTTTCTAACACTCCAATCAATAATAAGCCTGTCATCTAAAATTTATGAGAACACCAGCATGTATTTTATTTATCTTTTTATTTATTTATTTATTTCATTTTGGCTGCTTGCAGTCAGCCTCTTGTTCTACAGCTAATATTGCTGAATGTGTGCGTATCCGTGCGTGTGTGTGTGTGTGTGTGTGTGTGTGTGTGTGTGTGAAGCGGGCTCGGTCCGGCAGGCAGCTCCACTCGGGGGACCCCGGAATTATGGATTGAGGACAGCAGTCGTCCAATGATTGACAGCCGCATTCCGTTGGAGGTGATTAGGTGCATGAGGCCCAAAGAAAACAGACATGATGGAAATTTCGACATCCCCAGTCTAATTTCTGCGGCGGGTAATTATGATACATGATGGTCTGCAGACGTCGTTGGCCACACAGGCCACTGTGCTTCATCTCAGCGGCCGGAGCTGTTCTTTCTCAGACGCAGAGGCTTCTCCGCTGCACAAAAACCAGAGAGGACATAATTTAGCAACAAAAGAAACATCTGTAATTTCTATTTTATTTCTGTTATTTTCCAGTGAGCTCATTTCTTATTTAATCGGTCGATAGACTGGAACCAGTTAGTCAAGTCAAGGTCAAAGTCAGCTTTATTTTCGAGTGTACCGTACATGCACGACATACAGCACAGATGAAATTACGGTCCTTTCTGACCCACGGTAAACAGGCAGTACAACACAGGCAGAACAACAGGAAGTACAACACAGGCAGTACAACACAGGCAGAACAACAGGAATTACAACACAGGCAGAACAACACAGGCAGTACAACACAGGCAGTACAACAGGAAGTACAACACAGGCAGAACAACACAGGCAGTACAACACAGGCAGTACAACACAGGCAGAACAACACAGGAAGTACAACACAGGCAGTACAATACAGGTAGTACAACACAGGCAGAACAACACAGGAAGTACAACACAGGCAGTACAACACAGGTAGTACAACACAGGCAGAACAACACAGGAAGTACAACACAGGCAGTACAACACAGGAAGTACAACACAGGCAGTACAACACAGGCAGTACAATAGATAGTACAACACAGGCAGTACAACACAGGCAGAACAACAGGAAGTACAACACAGGCAGAACAACACAGGCAGTACAACACAGGCAGTACAACACAGGCAGTACAACACAGGCAGAACAACACAGGAAGTACAACGCAGGCAGTACAATACAGGTAGTACAACACAGGCAGAACAACACAGGAAGTACAACACAGGCAGTACAACACAGGAAGTACAACACAGGCAGTACAATAGATAGTACAACACAGGCAGTACAACACAGGCAGAACAACAGGAAGTACAACACAGGCAGTACAACACAGGCAGTACAACACAGGCAGAACAACACAGGAAGTACAATACAGGCAGTACAACAGACAGTACAGCACAGGCAGTACTGACGCACATATGTAGCTGGCACATATGTAGCTTCAGTTAGCATTTAGTTAGCTTAGTTTATCTGATCCAAGAACTGGAAACGGCTAGATGGAATTGTCCAAATCCGCAAAACTCATAATTCACCAGATTTAATTTACTGTAAGTACATAGTCGCTGCTAACATCTGGTTATCTTAGCTTATGTAGCTATGTAGCCAGGTAGCATTGTTCAACAGATCATTAATCCTTTTCTGCCTTTTTTTATGAACTAAACAAACATGCTAAGGCTAACAAGCTAAAACTGCATTTGAGGAACGCTTACGTGTGGATTTAATTAACTTTAGACAAAGCTAGGCTAGCAGTTCCCTCCATTTTTTTAACGCTAAGATTAGCTTAGCAGTCCAAGTACTGTTATAATAATCATACAAATGTGCGTTTATTTGACACGGGACCTCATTTATCCGTCGTCAGATGTTCACTGCTCTTTATTGATGGTGGAGCTAATCAGAATGGAACGCACCCCGGTGAAATAAATCACACAACACGCCGTCTAAAAATCAACACGCGCTCCAACAGGCGGGATCGGTGTTTGAGCCTCCATCACC
Source organism: Antennarius maculatus (assembly GCA_013358685.1). Classification (NCBI taxonomy): domain Eukaryota; kingdom Metazoa; phylum Chordata; class Actinopteri; order Lophiiformes; family Antennariidae; genus Antennarius; species Antennarius maculatus. The sequence goes on along the minus strand of CM023627.1, from coordinate 1,924,805 downwards.
TCCACCGTGGACGCCTGTGATCTAAAAGTTACAATATTCCTCCCAACAGTTCTTCACAGCCTCTTCTCTCTCATGTGCTCCTCTCCTGCCTCCCCCCTTTCTGCCCTCCCACCCCCCCCCCACCTCGTGTCAGGTGCGTTTAGCCTGGCTTTGAACGCCATACCTCCATATTTTATTGAACGCGTTGTTGGTTGATGCTGGATTCCCCCCACAATGCCAAGCGATGGGATCATGCATTAGAGATGTGGGCTTTGGTACCTGGCTGGGGAAGGATGGAAAGAAAATATAAAAGATGATGGGAGGCGCACGTCTCTCTCGCTTTTTGATGGACTGTATAGAAATCGTTGTTATTTGGAATTTCGGTGTTGCTCCATGCTTGTAAGCAAAAAGAAAACAAAAAAAATCCATCTACCCATCTACCTGACCTTGGTGTATCTATAATACGGCTCTTTAAAAGACTCCTTGACGTATTTAACTACCATAAATTGAGAGAATCTTACATTTTTTTCCTCGTTTTTTTTCCTATTGTTTTAACCTGTTGTGACATTTAAATAAAAAAACTTCTGAACTCATGTGGAGAGCTGCGGTGACATCACGAGTCGTCTTTGTGACCTTTATGCTTAAAACTGAAATGCAATCTTGAGTATAGCGCATAGAGAGGAGTCTATTTGCATATCTAAGGTTAAGCCCAATTGCCCTTCATACAGCGGGTGTTGAAATACTGATTAATCCCCCCAAGGGGTGAGTGTAAAACACATATCTGCAACCTCCTGATTGTATTGTGTAGCAATAGCAAAATTAGACACTGAAATGTGTCACGCCTTAAATTAGCGCCCCATATTTTAGAGCCATTTCCAACAGGGGGGCGAGATACAAGGGCATTCGCCGAGAAGAAGCATCTCACTTGTTGTCACCTCTGCATCACTTTTAATGCATTTGCATAAGATCCCGTTTGTGCAGGAGCTTGTTTCGGGTAAAAATTTGGATTTTTTTCCCCAATTTCCGAGAAGTGTTGTCTAAATTAAATCGTAAAATACAAGGCTAATGCTGAGCGTTGCGTTTTAGCTTTTCTAAAGGTTCCCGTTGATTTTCTGATTCTGATACTGCAGCCAAACAGATGTTTCATTTACAGCTGACAATTACATACATCAACGCAAGAAAGAAAGCTGAAGTTTATTTAAACTAAATCTTCACACGACACGCCCTCTCTCCCTCACCTAGCAGATTTATTTGAAACGAAACAGTTTGTGCTGATTCCCTCCATTTATTTCTCAACCCCCTCAGTCCGGGTGAGCAATAATCTGGCTTCCTGTAGACTAAACATAAAATTAAAAAGCAATCTGCCTGCGCCGTATGTTTCATAGAAATCTGAAAAAAAAAAAAAAACTCACATCAGCGACTTTCGCAGATAAAAGTGCAGCGGCTAACCAAAGTGAAAAGGCGGATAAAAAAAAATGAATATATCTTTTTTTTTTCTTTTTTTTTTTTGCCTTTGCATATGTTAGAGCAGCTTGATTAACGGCCGGGCCATCCAAAAGCTAATTATTTTATTGAGTTGTGGGACGAGGCGGGATCCCACCCGGGGGATTTGGCTTTGGCTTTGGCTTTGGCTGATTCCTCCCTCCTCCCGGTACCCATCCTGCACGGTGACAGCAGGATGAGCCCCAGGTATGGGTGGTCTCATCTCTCATCTATCAATAAGGAGCTTACTAGTCGTACTGGAAATGGGAGGGAATACAATGCCATTGCAATTTGATTTTTAAGCCCCACAGGTCAATCTGCTGAACCCCCCTTTTCAAGCTGCTGCTTTTATCATGCCTCCCCCTCCCATACTTCAACTGCTTTCTTTTTCCATCCATTTCTCACCGGCTATCACTCCTTTTTACTCTCTTTCACTCTGCTTTTGTCATTTTTGTTTTTTTTACTCTTTTCATAGCGGAATGTCTTTGGAAGTCATGATTAAATCAAAATTTGCAGCAATGACAAGTTCATAGTGAATGAAAAAAAAAAGATTTTTCTTTCCTGTTTCACTCTGGAAATAATCTTTATTTAAAAATCCATGTGCTTTGTGTATTATCAGTGTTTTGCATTTGAATTCTTCTTTAAGCAAATAGACGTTAGCTTCATTCAAGTGACCAAACTGGACAGTCCAACCTCCTGGTGACCTCCGTTCACCTCCTTGAAGTTTGTTTGACAGGTGAAGCATCTTCAGACCTAAAAAAAAAATTCAATGTTCGACGGTCACCCCCACTTCGAATCACCCCCAAATTTTTCCCTCCTTTTTTGTCCGATCCCGATACGTAAACCCGTGTGATTCGCACATTGCCCATCTGCATCCGTAAAACAAAACTTAAATAAACACTCGAAATGTCCTGTTTAAATATAATTCAATACAAACCCTGTAGTCCCGCCCCCCCCCCCACCCCGGACCGGTAGGTTTGTGTACGTGCATGCACCTGAACGCCTTCGCCTTTTGTCTGCGTCTCTGTATCGGTAGTATCTGATTGACCTCCCTCACCCTCCTCCCCCACCCGCACACCCCGCCATCCCTGTCAACAAGATGTGGCCCCAAGTGCTACGAGCTGCCCCTGGAAAAAACGACTCCCTTCATCCAAGTCGAGGAGGTGGGGGGGGTGGTGGACAACAAATTGGCTCCTTCATATCTCCCTCTCCAAATGCTAAGGTTAGATTTTAATTGTGGCACCTGGGTTGGGAAGCAGCAAACGTTATAGACAAAATCGCGGCGCCGGGTGTCAGCGGACGTGTTGTGAATAGTTCACATAATACCAGTGTATACACAGCGGACACGCAGCCGGCCACCTTTGCTGCTCTCCCCTGTTCTCGCTGAATAAGAATCTGACATAAATTCTGCACATATAAAATTAGTAAATGCCACTGTAGCCGTAGTTAAATATCACACAAACCCCCCGAGAGAGGTAGCAGAAGGGGGGAGGAGGAGGTTCTGGCAAGTTACCTTGGCCTATTTCTTTTTCAGGGGGGAAGGAAGGGGTGAAGGGGAAGAAAGGGTGACGTTGGGGGGGAGTTAGCGGGGGGAGAGCTGTGCATCGTCAGACAGGGTGAGATACAGAACGTTAGCTTCATCGCTCGCTGTTTCATATTGAAGACATCAAATAAAACCTCCTTCTCCAAATACAGCACGGGTGGAGGTGAAGTAGAGTCGAATCCACCCCCCACTCCTATAAAATTACTTTCAAGTGAGGAAAATGTGACGCAACGGGTTCAGGGGTCGTCTAGTTAGTGAATTAGCTCAGATGGAGCGAGAAAACCTGAACCGTCCTCGACGTTACGAAAAGATTTAGTTTTTTTTTTAATGGGAATGTTTTGCAACTTTAAAATCCTAGTGATGGCGCAAACACGCCCACCTTTCACAGGTGATAAATAGCCCCGCCTCTTCAACTTCCTGGCTCGGTTGGGCAGGGCTTACCTGCAAACTGCGATGTTAACCTCAAAAAAACCTTTGAGATTGTGGTTCCACCTACGTTCCATCCAATAAATGGAAGGGGAGGGGCTTATGACCTACTCAGACCTCACCTTTGGGGGGTCCCCATGTCATCCATTCACATTCTTTTGCATTTCAGCCCCTCCCTGCTATCTTTGGAGCCTGGTACTGGCATGAATCCAACGCTGGTTCTGGGCGCCCCACCCACCACTATTTGTTAATTCAGCAACAGATTGCCACGGATTCCTCGCAGTTTGGCAACAGGTTGCTGTTTACAGCAGTTTAGTGTCAACCCCCCCCACCTCTCCCTCCCCCATTAAAACCCTGATGAAGCACCGCGACGTGCAGCAAAGGCTTGGCTGTTATGTCTGGCACAGGCATTGGCACAGCTGCCAGAGGACACGCATGTTGTTGGCGTGTAGCCTTAATTGGAAATCCTGGGTTGCTGCCAATGCTAGCAGCCGAGATCCAGCGAGCCGGAGACATTCAGACATTCAGTGAGTGCAAATTTTGCCATATTGTCAATGCTTGATTTATACTTTTCTCAATATCTGAAACTTCCTTTGCTTGCTTAAAAAAGTCAGGATTATTTCATCAGTATTCGCTCGTAAATAAAGGCTTAAGGTGCAATTAGATGTATGTTTTTAAGGCGGCTCACCTGATACGAAACAGCCCAATGTGGTAGTGATTTGCAGAGCAAATGTTATTGCACTTGCATGCATCAACGCCACATGTTCTCGGTGTCTCTCTTTTTGGAAATTGTGCAGGAACGACGGGCCAGATTCCTCCTCCGAATGGATCGCGTTAAATTACTCCAAACCGTTTAGCATCCAACGCACAAAATGGCATTTCTCCACCATATGGAATACTTTATGTTATGTTTTTCTTGTTGATATACAGAATCTCTAACAAATGATAATGGCTTGCAGCTGGAGGACGGATGAGGGGGGCGGCATTGGGGTCGATAGACTGATGGCTTCAACATGAGTCTTGCGTCCGATCCTGGAATTGCTCCCCGCCCAACAATCTCAAAGTGAAGTTTTAGACTACTTAATTCGCCCAGATTTCCGTAAACTGGCAGCTGTAAAGAGGGGGGAAAATCGAAAATTTCAATTGCAATAACAACGCGAGTGTATCGCTAATTGTAAAGGAGCTTGGAGAAGTGAGATCGCCTCGAATCAGGAGCTGTAAAATCCAATCAATCGACATGTTGATGTTGAAATTGATGACAAATGAATGTTGTATCTTCGCGGAAAAAATTATTCCTACCTAACAAGAACGTGACATGATTGATGCAACGAGTCTCTTTCAGGTTCTTTCTCGCTGTCAACATATTGATATGATCTTCAGAGATTGATCTTGAAAAGCCCAAAGCCTTTCCGAGAAGACTGCTTGTATCTCCGCAAACTGAACATCTGCTAACGTGCTAATCACCGATACGTACGCATATAGGTTTTAACAACAAATCACAACAGATGGATACAGCTGTGCGCCGTGACGTGACAGTTCTATCATCTATTGTCACCTCCAGGAAGGCGACATATCCGGATGCAAAGATGTTGATTAATAGGAGATGCGGGAAACTTTCTTCCGTCAATCACTTCGAGAGAACTCAAGGGACGCAAGTTGGATGCGAGTCGCTTTGATGGACAGCAGAGACTATAACAGGAAAGAGTAGATTGGGGGGAGGAGGAAACTCTGACAGCTTCTCTAATGCAGTAAACGGATACTAGTCCTCCGGGGAAAAGGTCATCTACACTGGCAAAAAAACAAAAAACCTCTGCGAAGCGGTGACAAATTGCAATACAAAGCAAATGGTCGAGTTTCTGAGAGGGTCCAATTTGTCGTCTCCAATAACGGCCATTGGTACTTGGCGGTCTGGGCTCGTTGCCCAATCGCTGGTTAGAGCCAGACTGATTAGATGTAATGTCTGACAGCTGTCGGTGGTCCAACGCAAAAAACTGAGTCAACTCCTACCAGCCCTGCCAAGTTTCTGTACATCAATATGCATAAGGTGAGCGGCGAGGCCAAGAGGGCAAAGGACAGCAAGAGCGAGCGAGAGGCGAGCAAACGCATGACTGCCTGTTGTTGGAACAGGAGGCCCCATCTGGCACTGCTTTAGGTCCCCCAGGCTCCATGTGTAGACAGAAAGGAGGACGACGAAAGGGGGGGCTAGTGATGGTATATGAGGTTGAAGGGTAGGCAAGGGGCGTAACAGAGGGGACACCCCGGGCTCCGGGGGTAGTTGGGTTGAGAGAGTGTCTGGGTCAAGAGGGTCGACGCTGTGGACTACATCGGGAGCCTGGGGTGTGACAAATGGGCTGGGGTACCGGTGGGCATGACATTAGCTCAGTGGGGTGGGTTGTGTGTGTGTGTGTGTGTGTGTGTGTGTGTGTGTGTGTGAGTGTGTGTGTGTGTGTGTGCAGGGCTGTCAGAGCATGAATGTGAAAATATTTACCAATGGAAAGTTGGGGCGTTGTCGTTTTAGCGTCACTCAAGGCTTGACGTCTTTCTTTTAAAGCGACAGAACAACAACACAAACTATGTGAACGTGAACCATCTGCGCACGCATGAGCACCGACTTGTGCATACGTGCAACAGTAGCACACGTGTTCCCCACACCCATCCTCCTCACCCCGGGGGGGTGTGTGAGGTGGATCAAATTTGGGTTGGAGGGGGTGGGCTTTTAGTGGATTTCAGATCTCTGTCACGGATTATCCCGCTATTAGCGGCCTGTGTTTGTTTGATTTCCTCCATCGATTAAAGGCAATCCCCGACCAAACACGCTTTATTGATGAAACAACACAACCCCGCAGCTCCCTGGATAAACACAACACGGGTCGTTGTGTACAATTCTAGTTGGAAGGGGGGGGCGAAGACGCCAATCTGTTGTAGGGATTTCTCGCCATTTCATCATGACTGAACGCGCCGCTGTGGTTTCCCCATAAGAGACTTGTAGGGGGAATTATCTTTGACAGCAGCAGCGCCGGCGTGCGATTAGAGGCCATATTGTTAGGCCTGCCAACTTTTACATACAATATTTATCCTATTGATTTCTTTTGATTAAAAATCTAAGCAGTCAGTACACTCGTCGCGGGGAAAAAAAATCTTCGCACTTTCCCCCGCCTTTGTGAGGGATGCATGTCAGGGCGGATTAATATTTCAAAGTGCAGTAATTCCTTTATGACAGTCAGCAAGTGTTTTCACGCAGAGAGGGAACAACAGCCGGCGCCCGCTGTTGATGTTTTCATTTTGTGTTTGTCAACGGCGAGGGAGCGAGAGCGCGAAAAAAAAAAAAACGAGATCGCGAAAAGACAACGCGCTAAATAATACAACAAATTGCACGCCAACTTTTCCTCCTCAGTATCCGGAGATCACATTTGAATATCTATTATTTACACAAACATCTTGTTAGCTAAAGAGTAAGCAGTTTGTTTACCAACTATGTGTTTTGAGTCGTAGGAAGCGCGCCGTTTGCATAATTCATGGCGCCTAGCGTTTGTTTGTTCACGTAAGTCAAGCGCGGTAAAATGTTGTGGTGTCTGGCGCATCCCAGCACATTAAATATAGACTAGTACAACACAATGAAAGCCTTTGCTTTCCAGTCACCTATTCGTACTCCACGCATTAATATTGCAGATGGTGCAGCGGCGTTACAAACGTACCCGCGTTTAGCCCCGCTTCGCAAATGCGTCGTTTTTCTGAAAAAAAAAAAAAAAAACAGGAAGAGGATTTTTCTACCCTCCCCAACCCCAAAAAATTAATCCCCATTTTAAACAACCGCTCCTCTCCGCAGATCAGGGCCTAGGTGAGAGATTGTCTTCTCTCCTCGCCTTCGGGGCATCTCAAGCTCCATTTAATCCAAATGCCAATTTGTGGCACACAAATAGGCAGAAGGCTGCAGCCAGCCAGCCAACCAGCCAGCCGCCTGGTTGGCTGACTTGTTTGGGCATGTTGTGCGCATACGGTACAAATGTGTGTACGCCTTTGCATGCATGCGTGTGTGTGTGTGTGTGTGTGTGTGTGTGAGTGAGGGTTTACACTGGGCCCTCTCAGCTTGGTGCATCTATAATTGGAGAGCAGGGAGCGTCCGGAAGGTGCGGGGGTTGTCAGTCACTGTTTAGGTTGCCCGGGGGCCCCTGGCACTCCTGTGGGTATCAAAGTGGCGCTAATTAAATGTGGGGCCCCGCCGTACGGCCCCTCCACATCACGAGGCCAACGGAGACCCCCACCCCACCCAGTGCTGTCCTCGCGGTGCCTTTGAGAATCTGCTGCTCGCACTAATTACCCATTGTCCGTTTGACTCGCCCGTTCTCACACATCTCCAACACACACATTTCAACCCCCCACTTATATTTATTATTTTTATATTTTCCCTGCCCACTCTGTCTTTGGCGAGCCGGCCTAATTAATCTTATGGAAATCTCCTCCAGCCAAGGTTGGCCTCCGATGTTTGTAATTTGATTTGGGGGGTGATAAAAGTGAAGGCCGGGGTTGTGGGATGGTGAGGGAACACTGTCATTTCTCTGTCCTCTCCCCCACCACCACCACCCCAACCTCCACGTCCCAACACTCAGGAGACGCGTGGGGGGCTATCAATCTTTCCCACGTGCCTGGCAAACTGATATCCCAGAAAATTAACTTCAATTAATAACAGAAATCCCCCGATGCAGCGGCGGCGTCGGAGGCAAGCCGGGGCTTTGAAGGAGAACCTTCAAAGATGTCTCTCTGCAAATCTTTTTCAGGCTCGGCCAGGGAGGGGTTTTCTTTTCATTACCATCAGGCGCCATTTGAACATTCACTTTTCCCGTTTTTTTTTTTTTTTTTTTTTTACCCTTTTTTTTTTTTAGTCACGACTGCGGATATTTGAATAAAACTGCTGTCAACACAACATATCGATTACAACACGTGACAGGAAGTTGTTTCGGAGACAAACTCGTCAGATTTTTCTTGGTTTCCCGCTCGGCGAAGACGTTTAATGAATCCGGATATTTAACCCCAATATTAGTTTATCACCGAGGACTCATGTCAGCAGATTCTTCCATGAAGTGAATCGAGGTTTGTTTGAGGTAATTTAGAAACGACTTTCGTTTTGTTCACACGGTCGGAGTTTATTTTTCACCTGTAAAAAAACATCGACAAACACTGAGAAGTTAATATTTTTCAAAAATTAACCCCTAAAGTTAGTTTTACTTTATATAAAAGTTGAATATCTGCCTCTAGCTGAAAGCTGGATGTCAAATTTGAGAGATTTTAATTGTTAATCTTTAATTTTTTTGAGTTTTTTGACATTTTTTAGCTGGATGTCAAATTTGAGAGATTTTTTAATTGTTAATCTTTAAGTTTTTTGATTTTTTTAAAAATGTTTTTTATCCATAAATTCAATTACCCGCCTGGAATTCCCCTTCACATTTGCGGTAAATCCAATCGGATGCGTTTATATGCATTAAAAACCTACAACTATAAATGATTCCTGTCACTAAAGCGACCCCCCCCACCCCCAGTTTAGCATCCGTTCCCACGGAAGCGGCGTCATTTTAAGTGACACAAATGCAACAAATGCCGCCGTGCTTATCGAGTCGGGTGGTCCCCCGCCGCCCCTTTTACAATGAAATGCAATTGTGTTTTTTCCTCACGCCGCCTTCTGGGGGGCTGGTAATGCGGCGGCGGCGGCGGTCACGTCTGGGGAGGGAGGGCCGCGCTCTGCCTATTTATTTGTGGCTGTTTCCTCGCCTGTCAGGATAAAGAGGGCAACACGGAGCCGGGCTGAGAACATAATTTCACTCTGAGTGCCTTAGCCTGAAGCGCTGACACACACACACACACACACACACACACACACACACACACACACCCTGTATACAAGTACTTACTGTACACACAAACACACGCTGCCAAGCAGCGAGAGGGTTGTTGACCTGCTGAATAATGCTTTTCGACTGGTGAAGCATTGCAGTGTGTGTGTGTGTGTGTGTGTGTGGGTGTGGGTGTGTGTGTGTGTGTAGCCGGTTAGCAGCTTAGCCCTCCCGCTGACTCCTGTTAAGGGCTAAAGGGATCCATGTCAACAACAAGCAATAAAGAAGATACCTCATCCGGAGAGACACGGTGCACACACACATACACACACACACACACACACACACACACACACACACACAAAAGCATGTACACACAACAGACTTGGCACGTCTTAAATAAAATATAGATAGAGGTGAGAGTTTTTGAAGGGTCTATTAGCGCGGCCTGTCGGGGACTGATAGGGGGGGGATCAGTGTCACAACTCTACTGCACGCGGTGGGGGGGGGTCGGGGTAGTGGGCGGGGGGGTTGGCAGCTGCCTGTTTACGAGCCACAACCCACTGTTTGATAACCGGGCTGCAACAACTCGATAGCAGACAAATCCCCACGTCCAATGAAAAATGAACGACGGGGTTTCCTCTGAAGCGGAACGGGGGCAGGGGCTCAGGATGAAAGCTGCTGAGTCAGCGCGTCGGGCCGCCATGGCGACCGGCCCGGAGGACGGGTTAACGGTTCTGACTGACGGCTGGACGGTCGACTGACGGACGTGATCGATCAGACCAAAGACGATTCATTTATCCTCCAGGAATGATTCAGTCAATAAAATAAACCTGTTCAGTTTATTTTATTTATCGTGACTTCAGTCTTGAAATGTCTTCTTCTTCTTCTTCATCTTCATCTTCTTTGTCTTTGTGTCTTCTTCGTCTTCTTCTTCACCTTCTTCCTCACCTTCATCGTCTTCTTCGTCTTCTTTGTCTTTGTCTTCTTCTAAAACTTCATCATCCTGCCTTCTTCTTCGTCTTCATCTTCGTCTTCTTTGTCTTTTTTGTCTTCTTCTTCATCTTGTTCCTCATCTTCGTCTTCATCTTCGTCTTCTTTGTCTTTTTTGTCTTCTTCTTCATCTTGTTCCTCATCTTCGTCTTCATCTTCGTCTTCTTTGTCTTTTTTGTCTTCTTCTTCATCTTGTTCCTCATCTTCGTCTTCTTCTTCGTCTTCTGCGTCTTCTCGTTCTTCTCCATCTTCTCCGTCTTCTTTGTCTTCTTTAAACGTGATTTTAAAAATCAAAATCAAATCATCTTCTTCCTCTTCTTCCATTAAACCCTTCTAACCATCTCACTCTCAAAGTCTTTCCGTCATCCTTTTACTTTGAAAGTCCAATCCCACAATGAGATAATTCCATTTCCTGCATCCTGGATTCCTGGATTTTGTTTCCCACGATGTGGTTTTTTTTTTTTTTTTTTTTCCCCGTCTCCACCTCATTTTGCCCGAGGCGGCGCCGCTCCTCTGGGACGGTCTTCACGCTCTGGTTGGCTGAACGGTTATTGATCGCTCCTAATGTCTCAATCATCTCCTCCTGATTGGTGGGAAGCCTTTGGGTCCATATGTTCACCAATTGGTGGGATGCACGTGTGTGTGTGTGTGCCTAGATGTGTGTGTGTGTTCCGTAAATCTCCACGTGTCTCCGTATCGCTCCGTCTTTGATCTATAACCGCTCATTAATTAGCGTCGGTGTTAATTAAAAACCCACTTCCTGTGCATTCAGTCTGCTAATGGAGGTTTTATTCGCTTACATCTCATGTACATCTTCTCTCCTCGCTCCCACCCTCTCTCTTTTGTCGCGAATCAAACTTTTTTTTTTTTTCTTTTACATCTTTGTCTCTTTCTATCTTCACATTAAAACATGTTAGATTGAATTAGGGTTTCTTTTTTCTTTTTCTTTTTTTATTATTCCATATCAGACACCAGATTCATAATCGCTGTAATTTCGACCCGTTCTTGCAGAAAGTCACCGAGCTGACGGAAGACAAGGAGATGCGTGTGAGGCTACAAAGTCGTCTTGTTCTCTTCTCCTTCTTCTTCTTCTTCTTTTTCTTCTTCTCTTTTTTTTTTGCATCTATGTATATTGGAGCATTAATCATTTTCTCCGTCTGAATGTCAGAGTCTCTGCCTGCTAGCCCTGAATAAACACCATCATCCCTCTGCAGGAATAACCTTCACATATCACCGCTGCGTCGTGTTTGTGTGTTGCCTTATGTACAGTAATAAGTGTGTGTGTGTGTGTGTGTGTGTGTGTGTGTGTGTGTGTGTGTGTGTGTGTGTGTGTGTGTGTGTGTGTGTGTGTGTGTGTCCCACTAAAGGTTAGGAGGGCAAGTAAATAAAAGAACGGGACAAGTCAGGGCGACGAGACGTCGCCTCTGTATCTGTACATTCTCACCGGCTTTTCCTGGGACCGTGTTGTGTTTGATTAGGATGAGGCAAGGCAGACAATCACACACACACACACACACACACACACACACACACACACACACACACACACACACACTACCATTCCTTTATTTTTTTGTCTCTCTCGTCTTGTCTTTCCGTCTCTCCCTCCAGCTACATCCCTCGTTTGTTTTCATTAGCATGATTGCCCCAGCGTCTCTCTGACCTTCAGCCATCTCACACACACACACACACACACACACACACACACACAACATTCCTATGGATGATCACTTCTGATTCCAGGCCTCATATTTCCTCTCCGTCTCTCATTCTTCTTTCTCAGTTTTTTTTTTTTTTCCCTCAGCATCCCGGCAGCAGCTGTTTCCACGACGATAACTCCTCCTCTCCTCCTGGTACCGACACGCTAATCACTCGTTCCAATAAATATTCTAACGGACGGTTAGCTTTAGCGACGTCTCCTGTGGAGATAGGAGAGGGGGCGATGAGGAGACGTGACCTTCAGCTCTGATTGGGGGGCGATTAAGTCTCGATCGGTTTTGGAACCGTGAAGCCATCAGGATGGAAGAGAGAAATATGGCGACGAGGTGGTTGACTTCCGGAAATGCATCCGGAGTATTTATCTGCAGCGCCGTGGCGACGAAAGGGTTGTTGTGTCGGGGAGGTTGTGGGGGGGAGAAGTAGAGGGAGGGATGATTAATATTAATTCGAGGGCTGATTGAAGGCAGCACTCCAGTGAAGTGGCTCATGATTATGTCTCCTGAGCGACTCCCACGCGCCGCTCCCGCCACGAAGAAGACGCCGGAGGAGAAGATGGGAGGGGGGGGACGCTCGAAGCCACGGCGTGACGAGGAGGAGGAGGAGGAGGAGGAGGACGCGCCGCCTTCATCCATCCGCCCACTCGCTCCTCTTTCGCCGCAAAGACGGAAGCGCCACGAACCTGTTACGAATCGTAATAGCGCGTCTGATTAGCAAGCGAGCTAACGTGTCGAATGAAAGCTGCTTTTATTTTTATTTTTAAAAAGATGAAAGTTTGCACGGACATTTGACGAATTTGATGGTTTTGACAACTTATTAGATTCAAATTCAAATTTTTAAAAAAAACTTTATTTGAAGGCACATAAAGCTGGATTGGTGCAAAAAAGCCAGACATACAGAGTGCAAAGAGCTAAAAAAAAAACAAAACTTAATACACACTTCATAAAAAAACTCGTGTTATGAAGTGTAACATAAATACACTGTTTATGTTAAATAATAATTCAAAATCTAGTAAGTTCAAAACTCCTTATTAAGGAGTTACTTGTGACACGCTAAAGATACAGTAATCCCTCGCTTATTCGCGCTTCAAGATGCACGGCTTCACTACATCGCGGATTTTTAGTAGGTAGTCACGTGATACCATACTCGCATGCTATTGGTTGACAGATGTCCGGAAGTGCGCTGCGTTCCGAGACTCATGGAACGCAGCGCACTTCGGTGAAACACGAAAGTGCTTTAAACAGTCTATCAGAGTGTGGGAAAAGGTGATCCAGAAAGAAGGTGGTTTAATATCAGTATGGGGAGGGTTCATAAACGTTTAAATTACCGTAAATAATAAAATAATTAGTTTGTCGCTATATCGTGAAATTTTGTTTATCGCTGGTGGTCCCGGAACACATTGACCGCGAGTAACGAGGGATTACTGTGTTTGAGAGATGTCCGACTGGACACTGTTGGACATAGTTCTAGAGGCGTCAAAGCACTCCTAAAAGCTGACCAGAGGTGTCGGTTTAACTTATGCTAATGTTTCCGGGATCATCAGGGTGTACAGGGAGATAACGCGTCTTAAAGTCCACTTTGCTCCAGGTTAGATCGGCGCTGGTGGTCTTTTTCGGAAAGTGCGATCAGTCAAGGCGGCGAGAAGACGTTGGAGGGGAGGCTGGAAGGAGGTGGATCGGGAGAAGAGCGGGCCGCCCTGAGGTGTGAAGTGAAATTAAGAATGATTAAAAGGCGAGAACGACCGGGAGCGGCGCTTTGGTACGAAGCTTGTTTAATGAACGCCGCTAAGGGGGGAAAGGAGGATGAGAAACGGAAGCAGGGAAATTAGAAGAAGCGTGGACTAAAACTCTCAAACTTAAAACAGGTGTTCCACCTCGTGCGCAATTCCAAATTTAATGACTCTAAATTCTCATCCAGGTCAGATAGCCCATTCCAAGCTAGTGGTATGCCTGAGGAGAGGAAAACGAAAGGTGAGGAGGTGTCGGTGCTTCCATCAGGAGGGGGTGACATTTATTTTGGCTCATTCGGTTGACGCAATTAAGTTTCAGACCTTCCTGTTCGTTCGTGGAGGCTTCAGCGGGGCCAGGTGCGCCAAATAAAACAAAAAACCCAAACTGAAAGAACAACTGACCTGCCCTACCGTTCACCTTTTCAAACACATCCATGTCAACTTGCTCGCATGCAATCACCCCTTCGTTTTCGCTCTCTCTAACTCTCTTCTCGGAGGTTTCTTGCCGGGTGTCTTCTCCGATTTTCAAGTCCTAGTTTCCCTTCAAAAGTGCTCCCATGCCTCGCAACAAGGCAGGCCTAGACCTTAACTTCAACCAGACTTCCTTAGCGCAGCACTTTTCTCAAGTTTGCATTGGCACGACACAACATCCACCCATCGGCTGCATGTTCACACCTCACATGCCAGACAAGACTTCTCCCCTTAGAGCAACTTTTGCATTTATATTTGATGAAGTGAGGATCAACAAATAAAAACGACACCTTAAAGATTTGTCACTCTGACTTCCTTGGCATGTGTAGCCCAACGCACTTATGAGTGTTGGTTAGCATCTCCCTTGAGAGTTAGGGTAATTAGGTAGGGGTCGCCTGGTGCAGTTGGGTTTTATAAATCAGCTATACTGTCTTTAATAATGAATAATAATACCCGAGGCCTGTTGTATTTATTTGCTGGCCTGGGAGGGAGGGTCTGGAAAGAGGCCGACACGGTCGCGGATGTTTCGCCGCTAATAGCTGGCAGATGCAGCGGCAAAGCCACACGGGGAGCGAGGTGTTTGTTTTCACAAGCTGATTTCTCAGACTAAACGGGTACTGCGTCCTACCAGCTGCTCTGGATCAAAATAGACAGCGATGGGAGGGGGGTTGGACCTCCATCTCGACTCCGTCCACCTGGCAAAACAAGACAGGACCTCGGCGAGCGAAACATCTACGCTAACAAACGAGGAGTTTACTGAGATGACACATCTGAGAGGATCGTCCTCGGCTGTCTTTGCTGTAAATTTAGCCACAAGAAGGTGGTGGTGGTCGGGGGGGGGGTTGTTGGGGGTGGGTCAGGGAGTTAAATCAAATGAGACAAGTGGAGAAACAGTGAGTTCCTTCTTTGTCTTCAGATCAGGGTCAGACTGAAAAATGAGATGTAAGAAAACAAGACAAAACCCAGACGCTATATTTAGTCTCGGAAAGCGTCTTCACCTCCTCGCCTCGTTTCTGTCTTCGCCGATCCGCCTTCTGGGTGGTTGGCAAGCCTCAGCACGCAAAATCCGATACGTGGCGTGCATTTGGTTTACATTAAAACCACGCTTTTATTACGCGTGTGAATGCATCGCTGTTTTCCTTGTCATGCCCTGCTGGTTGCAGTCAGACGCCATCAATTTGGTGGCGTTGAGGGGGTTTGAAAGAAATGGTAAATCACTTCAGAGATTTTCAGGTAAACAACGGCGGCAACAACACCCCAGAGGACCGCCGGGGTCACCCGACGGGGTCGCTCGCACATGGCAGGAGAAAGAAAAACAGGACCGACGCGCTCGTTTAACGGCGAGTCGTATGTTAATTTTAATGACAGGTTTACCCGCCGCAGGTGCGTTCAGGCAGACGTCGCGGGGCGAGGAGGTCAACGCTCAAAGATTTAAAGTACGGCGAGCGTGTGGAAGGGAGGTGGGAGGTAGAGGAAGAGACGAAGAGGCGAGGCAGAAGAGTTTCAATGAGTTCTGTGTTCCAACAGGTTTTGCGCGTCTCGAGGAAACCTGCTGGGCTCATTGGCCGACGCCGTGTGGGAATACTGAGGAAATGTCCTCATTTTGTGTTTTTGGAGCGTGTATGTGTGTATGTGTGTGTAAAGAACCCCAGGTGCAGGTGGGGGTCTCCAAAAGTTCTTCATTCATAAGAAACAGCAGGTTCCTATCACTCCAGCGCCGTCACATCCAATCAGAGCCGCCGACTAACAAAACTGAGAGATACTGATGACTCATTACAACGACTCATCGTATTTTCTCGCCAATCAGTGATGTCAAAAACGCGATAATTCTTTCCGCATTACAGATGCGTTAACCTAGCATTCGTTAATGGCGGTACCTTTTATAACACTTACATGGAAAACGTCTCTGTCTTGTTGCATCTTATTTTGGCGGGGTAGAAACTCTCGTAGCCGATTAGCTCAAACATTAGCCGAGGATGTCCAGGTTATGGTTATCCAAAGCTGTTTAGATCAATCCAATGGACTTTAAGAAAGTTTCTTGAAGACGTTTCTCCACTCATCCAAGAGACTTCTTCTGTTCTTGCGGTGGCTGGTCTTGTCCCAGTTTATTAACCGCTAAAAGAATGACTCAGCAGATTATCCCAGGTGATGTGTGTCATAATAACAACCCTCGCATTTTAACAACCCCCTTTGACACCCCCATCAACCATTGTTGAGGAGCCAGATGGGCGAACTGGGACAAGACCAGCCAACGCCAGAACTGAAGAAGCCTCTTGGATGAGAGACGAAACATCTCCAAGAAACTTTCTTAAAGTCCACTGGTTTGATTTAAACAGCTTTGGATTAGCCGAAGACGGACTCAAAGAAAAAACATATTTAACTTCATATTAGCGTCTTAATATCAGTGGGAATTCCTTCATGGGGAAAAAGGGCATCATTTGAAATGTCACACCAGAAGGTAAAATTGCGGTAAACAAGTTCCTTTCGACGAGTGAATTATCGCCTCCTCTCCTCTTGAGCATCAATATTTACCCCGTCGGTCCTCACCCCCCTCTCCCCCCCTCGCTCTGGTGGCGAGCGCACAAACGTCAAATAGCATCAATCTTTTAAAAGCCGTGAGGATAGCATGGCTCGGGGCCACGGCGTGGCGTGAGGCTTCTCTGGGCTATCTCCTCCTTTATCGCCTGCCTGTTACTGCTGGTGCCACTTCATAAATAAAGCCATTACATCGGAGGGAGGGGGGCGGCCGGCGGCAGGCGGGGTAGGTTCACGCCGACACACACACACACACACACACACATGCACAACTACACACACCATCCAGGCAGGTACTCAGTCTCCCGTCGCTGGGGAGCTTTAACCCTGACCAGCTTAGTTCAGACGCGAGGCGATTGGGGGAGGCGGGGGGTTATGGGACGTTGGGGAGCAGCTTGGATGGAGTAAATAGAATATCCAGTGGTGTCTGTCCCAATCTCAGATTAAGCCACCAAAATCTCTGTGTTCTTCTTTTTTTTTTTTTTTTTCAACAGAGGAGTGTAAAAAAAAAACATCCACAAAGCAGCGTCTGTGAGTGGGTCCCAGTGCAGCTAAGGGTTTTATGCTGACACGGAAGAATGTGTTCATCTAGGAGTGAAGCCCCCACCCCCCCACACCCCCTGTCTGTTACCTGCCTCCATGCCTTGCAGATGAACTGACTTACAGGCTGATGGAAGTGTGGAGTAGCAGCGATCTGACAGCGATTCCATGTGATCCGTGGAAGGGATGTTGGGGTTTGTCCACTTCTTCTTCTTGGAAAAGGAACACTGTTTTTCTTTAATATGTAGGTCACAAGATGTCGCCCCAACCCCCCCATTTGTATAAGTCCTGCTAGAAGAACAAACCAGAATTGAGTCGTTCCGCAAAAAACGAAACCAAATAAAAGTTCGGGATTGTTTTAATTTCAATAGAAATCATTTCATTTCGAGCGTTTCGGAGTAAAACCCGGGAATCGACTTTTGATCCCTAAAAGAAGACCGGAGGAACCGGACGGATCATCCTGACAAAAAAATAAAATAAAACAGCAGGACGCCGCGGAACCGATTCGCAAGAAATAAAATCAGTTTGACGCGTCGTAAGATCTCCGTGTTTATCCTCCCGCCTCTTTTGTTAGCCGCCTCTGAAACGCTTTCGCGGGCCTCTGATGGTATTTATAGTTTTTACATATGTGCTGGCGGGAGCGCGTTTGGCTTGTCACGCGGCGCAGAGCATGATTGAATTCCAACCTCGCGCATAAGTGTTTTTTGATCTATTCGTGCTTGATCCTCGCACATACCAAAAAAAGCGCGTTAGCTCGCGTTACGAGCGTGCACGCGAGCGTTCGCGTTACCCGGGCGCCAAATCGGGCTCAAAGTGGATCATTATTTACTAAACAGGTTGCCTAACAAGAAAAGACTGATTCCCCTGCAGGCTTGTATAAAAACCCTGGAAGCATGGCGGCGGAGCAATATCCATCATAATTGATGTGTTGCAAAGCAGATTACACACATTAGCGCACACTGTTCTAGCTATGACAGCTGCAACTGAACATGACAAATTCCATAATGTGAGGGGGGGGGGTGCAGGAAAAAAAAAAGGTATTTTTCTGTCTCTGGGTATTAAAAGGCATGACAACTAACAAAGAGGCATTTGCATTTGCCGTAAACGTGTGTGTGTGTGTGTGTGTGAGCATCCCTGTCCAACTACACCTCCCTCCTGCTCTCATCTCTCCTTAATTACATTCTGTTTCTTCCATGGAGGGGTAGACACCCCCCCCCCCCATTCATCCCCATCCTCCTCCTCTTCCTCCTCCTCCATGCATGATGACAAGACTTCATCCAACGTGGCTAATCCTAATGTAGCGCCGGCTACGTGGATGATGCGTTCAGGGCCGCACAACAGATAAACCCACTGGAAGTGGTGTGAGTAGGGGGGGGGGCGTGATGTGGGGGGGGGGGTGTTAGGGGTGTGTGTAGCGGTGTCTAATCAGTGGGCTGGATGCCGGAGGAATAAATAAGCTTTGGGACGAGGGGAGGCTGGACTCCCTCACTCACTCCCCTCGCTCCTCTTCCTCACTCTCCGTCACTCTCCTCTCACTCCTCCAATCAACTCAACAGCATCACCGGAATTCATGCTGGCTGCCTCCTCCTGTACGAATATTATTATTATTACTATTATTATTATTACTGCTATTATTATTATCATTATTATTATTACTTTAGGATTATTATTATTATTATTATTATTATTGTTACATAATATTTCATATATCTTCTTCCGCTCTGTCATTTTACGTGATTTCTGTCATAAACTGTATGAATACTGTTATTATTGTTTTTATGACGTAATATTTCATATTTTTTTGTTATTTTTCATGATTTCTGTCGTAAACAACTGAATTTCAAAAAGATGTTTGGTTTCAAACGCACTTTTAAATCTTTATAATACTTTAGAAATTCTTCCACTTTCTTTTTGTTTCTTTGTTTTCTTTTTTCTTTCTTTTCTTTCTTTCTGTTTTTCTCTTTCTTTCCTGAACGTGTGAACTTTAATCGCAGCAGGATCCCGGTGTGTATTGTGGAGTGTGTTTATACGCGCCTACCGTCCCATGCTGTAATCCACACGCACACACACACACACACAAACTCCTGACGACCCACTAATTAACACCCCATGTTAATCACCCCCAACCCCACCCAGTGACGCACCAACCTGCAGATCCACTACATCACAAACGCACCCAGCGGTGCGTCCGACCTGCCCTGCCCTCAACTTTCCCCTGCGCGCTGTCTTGCAGGCGAACAGTTTGAACTGTTTTCCGAACAGGAAGTTGGTGTTTAACACAACTGTCATTCATTAAGTGATACAGAGGTGATTTTCATACTTTTAACGGTGACAAAGAAACATCTCTCCACCACCTTCTGCTGCCCCCCAACCATCTGTGGCTTCATTTTGGCCCCCTGCTGTAATTTCTAATCGCACTACTTCTTATTATTTTTTGTCACAGTGCCTCGCATATTAGATTTAATCCATTAGCCCCATCCTGCTTTACATACACTACTTTAAGTACATGTTGGCGAAATATCTTGCCGGCGAATCTACCGTTGTTGCTGAAATAATGATTTTGATATAAGTTGAGCTGATTTGCCTAAGCCAGCGAGTAATTAACTCAACTTAATCATTTCATTTCAATTCATTTCCAGTACCTGAATTTACTTTTCCAGACTCTCCTGGAACGCCTGTGTCTCACCTGAATTCTGTGACAACACTGACCTCTAGTGGCGGTTCGCTCCATCTCTGACTTATGATGGGAGGGTTTTTTTATTTTATTTTTTATTTTTTTTTTATTGTGACATTCCCTCATTGGCAGTCCTATGGAAGCTAATGAATCCACTCTGGACTAACTGCCCCGGTTTGAAGCTTTAGCCTCCAAACGCCTGGAGCAGGGATTGCCCAGGACGGGGCAAAAGGTAGATTAGGAGTCCGTGTAATGAGAGGCAAAAGCATGGTTTTTTTTTTTTTAGCTCGCTCTTTGTCTTCACCTCCATCCACCATTTTTCATCTTCCTCCTCTTCCCCTACCAGAACCTATTTTTTCCTCCGTTTCCGTCCTCCATCGGCTGACACTTCACTCGTGCCAAAGCGGCCTCACGTCCTCGACGCGGGGGGATTGTCAGATCTTCTGGAATATGGAGGAAAACGCGGTCGCCAAGCCGCTCCTGGTGCGCGGCACGCGGGTAATAGGCATAATAGGGTCAGGCCTGCATTTAATAAACAATTACCCATCTATAATAGATGAGTCTGGATGCTGGAGCCCAGCGCCTGGCCCGGGTCGAGAGAGGGAGAGAGGAAATATGAATGAATAATGCAGGCGAGACGCCCATCAGAGCTACAAAAAAATGATGGAACCGGTGCAGCAGCAATTATCTTCCCCTGCTAATGATGATCATCTTGATAACCCCCCCCCCCTCACCTAAAAACAACTAAATCTGCCCCCAGTATCACATCTCAATCCTAAAGTTATCAGAATGCTTTTATTACATCCCGCTTCAAAGCGGTGACAGAAAGATGAAACAAAAAGCAGCAAAGGGGGTAAAAATGAGATGCTGACCTTGACCTTGAGAAAACTAGGTCAAGGTCAAATTTCAACTTTTGTACACTCAAGAACCGGATAACATAGAAAGACGATGGTGAGGGCTAGTGTGAGTAAGACCATAGATCAAAGCTAGTACTTTGATCTATGACAGTAGGCTTTGATCTTTGACCTATGCAAGTAGGTCAGTGTAAAATTTTGAATTCATGGGTGTCGCGGGATGTTGCAGTCTCCGACTGCATTTGTTCTAGTTTTTATTCCATCCGGGCACCACGCTGGGGGGAGTTCCAGCTAGCGTTAGCGGCTATCGGCCCCCTTCAACCGAGTCCAAGGTCACCGCAAGGTCAAGCTGCTCTAGCGTCGTCGGATTAGCATAGCGAGGGGGGAATTAGCACTAGGATCGGTCCATAAGGGGCCGAAGCGTGGCTTCTAATGTGATCAGAGGCATGACCCCCGCAGGACACCGTAGCGTTAGCGGGGAATCCATTAGCCTCCATCTGCGGCGAGCAGAAAAACCCACACTCAGCTACTTTTCCCTCACATTTGTTTTACTTTCATGTCGCTTTAACAGCAGCTAATCAAATTATCACCCAAAAGTTTCCAGGAGGAGACTTCATTAACAATCGGACAAAAAAGTGCGGCGGCTCTTCTTATGACGACTTACGAAGCTTCGTATCGTCCAATCAGATCTAATGTACTTCATTGCCGGGATATTGTGAGCTATTAACAGATGCGCGAAAAGAAGCCCGGTCCCATAATTGTTCCTTTTTACCATTTAATCCCAGCACTAGCAGATACAGCGGAGATCACATTAACATTTACATTTCTGATGCCGCCCCCCCCCCCCCCAGCATCTCGTCTGCCTTTACATAATATCAGGCCGTATTAACGACGCACATGCAGCTCCAGCGTCTGCCTCTATGTAGATTTACATTTTTTTCTAATGATGTGCTTTCATTTCTTCTGTTACCCCTCCTCCAACGCACCCCCCCCCCCTCCCGGGCCTGTCCTTCCCTTCACCTCCAGCCCACAACCCCTCGCTTGATTTAAAACACACACGACCAAGCTGCAGTTTTTTTTTGTTTTTTTTGGTTTTTTTACTGCAAACAACACAAAGCATGAAGCCGGGACACCTACAGTTGCCCCCCCCCCCCCCATCATCTGTTGCACATCTGGAAGTGGGGCTGTGCACCAATAATTGGAAGTCAATTTGTTTGAAGTTATGTATGCATTTGGCATCTGGATGGATTCATAAAAACTCTGGGAATCGCATTAATTTTATAGCATCTCAAGAAGGGTTTTCTTTTTTTCTTTTTTTTTTTTCCAACCCCCCCCCCCCCCATTTCGTCGTTAATGCAAGTTGGGGGGTGGGCTCGTCGGCCACCGGTCAGAGTGTGGTCCTTATAATAAAAGCATCATGGCGACTAATGCATGCATGGATGGTAGCTCCAATTTGGACGAAGTTTTCTAGTTTCACCCTCAACTTAACCTCAGATCTTTTTTATTTTATTTTATTTTATTCTTCCTGGAGGCAAAAAAAAAAAAAAACTCACCCAGGGGCCTAGTTTGCCACGTCCCCCCCAAAGCAGACAGGCTGACTGATTGAGAAGCAGCATGGTATTGTTTGTCACACCGCTCTGAGTCACAGCTGAAAATAGAAATGACACTTGATGTTTGGTGCTTCACTGCCGGCTGTCAGATTGTTATTCCCACTCAAATTTCACCTAATTTGTGCACAAGTCTTGTCACAGTCCAGATCCTGATGAGGACTTTTAAGTATTTCCACCCCCCCCCCCACCCCCACCTTCCTTAGTTTCCTCGCTCATCCACTGAGTTGCGTCTGGATACACACCTGTGTGCGCGCACACCTTGCAGCCTTCCACCGTGCGCGCATTTGATTAGGCTTGTTTGTGAGTGTGTGTGTGTGTGTGTGTGTGTGTGTGTGTGTGTGTGTGTGTGCGCGCACCAGGAATGACTCTCCTCCTCAGCTGGAGGTGATTAAGTGTTTGCCAATGGCAGCAGCCTCGACAGGTGAGCGCGTTTGTCGCGCGCTGGCAGCTGTGGCATCCGCACAGGTGACAGCTCCCCCCCCCCCCCCCCCACCACCTCAGTGCCGGTGGGTGGCAGCGGCTCTGACAACGTTGTTTGGCTGACAGAACGACTCCGCTGTGAGGTTCACGACATCACTTGCCTTCCTTTGGAATTGTCACTTTATACCTGGGGGGGGGGGGGTAAAGGTAGTTCCGCGGAGGCTCCAGCCCTCACCTGGGAGTATTGTTTACCATCTATAGGCTATAAATTCCTTTTACTTCCTGACTATCGTCTCTTCCTAAACATTCCCCCACCTGTGCTCTTATTCCTCCCACCTTTTGGCCGTTTCTTCCTCCACTCTTGCGCCGACAGCTCACTCCTGCCATCTGCTGGTGGAAGCGCGACACTGCAGCCGCTCTTTCACCCTCATGAGGTCATTCTTTAATTTTACAATTTTTTTTTGTGTGTTTTTTCTCTTTTTTATGTAACTAAACAACTTTTTTTTTTTTTTATAAAGGATTACTTCGAGAGCAGAGGTTTTAAATACGACTAACTTTCCCCAAATTGCTTTTACGCGCTTCCCTTTTATAACAAATGCTGCTAATGTCTCCAGCATGACAGGCCGATCGGAAGCCGGTGCCCTTTTCCCCCGGTCCGCATTAGACTCTTTCAGTTCCTGTGAGTTCCCAAAGTGGTGGGTTGATTAACTGTGATGTTCCAAATAAAAAAGTCACTTGTTCCGGGCCTCATTTCACCATATTTCCTTTTCAATTTACTGCACTTGAACTTTATCCGTGATGTCCTTTCAGATACGAAGAGAAATCAATCAATTAAAAGTCAAATTTGACCCTGTTTCAGGTTAGGAAGCTTTTGAATTCACCTTAAAATGACATTATGTGAATCCGGGATGATTTTTCTTTTGATGTTTTCCACCTTTTCAGCCTGGCTGATTTCTTTTAAGGCAGTTTTCAGCCAGTCACACCAGCAGCGTTTGAGGCTATCGTGACAAACCTAATAAATCCGTGAACACGCTGCTACCTCCAGAACCTCCTGGAAGTTAGTTTTTTTTCCCTTTCCTACACTAATTGTATTTGTGTCATTTTCCAACATTTAATAAGAAGAAAAAGGAAAAAAAATATCATTAAAAATTTAAAATAATATTAATTCCAGTCCTGCTGGCTTTTCCTGTGATGCCCATCGTGTGTTTTTTTAAATTTTTTAAAGTTGTTTAAAATCTATTTTTACCTTCCATAACTGCTTTGACCAATTACACTTAAACATCTCACGCTGCTTTGTACTGTGTTCGACTCCAGAGGAAAAAACTTTTCGATTTCCTGACAGAGAAACGCTCGCTTGGAGCTCTCCAACGTTCATTTGAGGAGGATTTGATGAGGAATCCATTTGAAGGCATTGATTAGTGTGTTTCTTGTATTATTAATGCGAAGCATCAACATTAGAAAACCACACGTCGATGATTTTTAACGATGCAACTACATAAAAGTCTAGTTTCTGAGAGATGCTCTCAAAATGAGGCCAGTTTTTGATTACAAACATTCATTTTTCTGACTGCAAAAAAAATGTTCAGCCGGGTTACCTTAAGAGGAAACTTTTTTTTAGCCCCCCCGGCTAACAGCTCTTGTATCAGCTCTTTATCCCTCACCATTATTCATCCTCGAGGGCTCATCAGCTCGCAGCAGGCTCATCAGAGTTATTACTCCTCCTCTGCTTGTATTTATTATCCAATTTCCCTCCTCTTCCTGCCATTCATTCCCAATCAGACCGGCTTGTCCTTCACCTTTTGACGTGAAACTTTCCATCCTTTTGTTCCCACTTTGAGCCCCGCCGTCATCCAGCGAGAGCATTTTGCATTCCGTTTAAATGAGTGGCTTCTTAAAATATATTATCTCATGTGTAAGGAGGTTAGTGTACTATTTTAAAAACACAACTCCATCATTTGAATAAATCCTGTCACTCCAGAAGAAGAAGATAAAATCAGGTATATCAAAAAAAAGGGGGTTTATTATATTTTTCTGTCCCCTGCTAAGAATAGAAAAGTTAACATGTTAGATAATAATAATATAATAATATATATAAACTATGAATACATGGATTATGACACACATATATATGCACAAACACAGAGGAAGACGCAGACGGGACATGTTAGACATCGTGGAGAGTACATCCATTATATCACATAGAAAAAAAGGCACATCACACAATCATTAAAAATCCTTTTTTTAAAGTAGCAGTGGCAGTATTTTCTTTTTTTTTTTTTAAAAAAGGACAGTTTTTTTGGCAGGTTTTAAATGATTATTATTGCATATGTTACAGTGTTCAGCTACCACAGTGTAAAAAAAACAGAAAACATTTACGTGATGCACTTGAAGTTCTGCTAAATCTCCCTTTTTTTTCTTTTTTTTTGGTGCGAGTCTGTTTTTGCTCTGTCTGGGAGGCAGAGGAGCAAAGTTTTTAAAAAAAAAAAAAAATAGAGGAGCAGGAAGTCCAAAAGTTGTTCCTGCTCAGATTTGAGTCATTCAGACGGATCTTTACAGGCGTCGCTTCGGCGAGCGTTCGTTGTCGGAGCCGTCAGTCCTTCATCGGCCCCCCATACGACCTTTGACCTCTAGGACCCTTTTATAGGTCGTCGCCCTCTGCCGAGCTGAAGCTGCTCCTACGGCTGCTGTCCTTGGACACGGGTCCGGGCGACCCCGCCGACAGGAGCGGGTCGGCGCCAAAGGGCGAGAGCGGGTCGTCCATCAGGATCTCGTCCAGCGGGTGCTCCTCTTTGATGGTGGAGCTGAAGAAGTCGGTGAAGTGGGACAAAGGGTCGGAGAAGGTGGTGCAGGCGTCGCCGCCGCTGGAGACGTGGTGATCCTGGGGTCCGCTGGCACCGGGGATGGGCGGGACCCCCGCCACCACTATCCTCTGGAGGTATTCGCTGTTGGGGTCCTCCGGGTAGAGCGGCGGCTGCTGGGGTTGCTGGGCTTGGGGGGAAGGCTGTTGTTTGAGAAGATGGGAGGAAAGTTCAACTGTTCCCAAAGCGGCGGCCATGTTTGGGAGGCCGTGTGCCCGGGCCTGGATCTCAAGCTCCTGGAAAAGACAGAAAAAACAACCAAGAGTTAAAGATCGATTTCTGAAGAGAAGATTGGAGATGTTGGGGTTTTGGGGGTGGAAATAAGCCAAAGTTTGAATAATCTCATCTTATGTTAGATCACATGCGCCAAACTCAAGGCCCTGGGGGCCAAACATGGCCCGAAACATCATTTTAAGTGGCCCACAAGAGCATAAATGGTCTGTGTCTTAAAAAAACAACAAAAAACTACATTTCCCACAATGCAGTAACTAAACCTATTTTAACATAGACAAAAAATTATTTTAAAAAATTATGAAAAGATTTATGTTATAATGGAGTAATAAACAAACATTTTTATTTGGTGCAACTGTAGTGTTTGTAACTTGAAAAAGTTGTAAATTCAGAGTTATTTAGCATTAAGTTGTAGTTAAAGTTATTTTACACTATAAGGTGCACCTAAAACCCTTAAATTTTCTCAAAAACTGACGGTGCGCCTACAGAAATTATAACGGAGCAATAAGCAACCATTTTTTTCTGCGCAACTGTAATGTTTGTAGCTTGAATAAGTTATAAATTCAGAGTTATTTAGCATTAAGGAGTAGTTAAATTTATTTTCTGCACCATAAGGCACCTAAAAACCTTATAGTGCAGAAAATGCTGTACATGGAGTTACATTTAGTTACATTTATAAGTTACATCTGGCTCTTTGAGGACAGTTATGATGCTGATGTGGCCCTCGGTGAAAATGAGTTTGACACCCCCGTGTTAGATTAACCAATTGGGTTCCCTGATTTGTTTTATTACCTGGATCCTGAGCAGGAGCCTCCGGTTGGCTTGTTCCAGCTTCTTCTGGCGGCCCTCCAGCTCGCGGGCGTGCTGCTGCTCCTTCTGCAGCCAGCGGATGTACTCCACCGAGGCCTTCAGGATGGTGCCTTTGTTCCAGCGCATGTCGCTGCGTAAAAGGAACAAATGGGATGTTTAAAAAGAGATAACCTTTCACATTGAACCTCCACCTCCAAAAAAAAAAAAAAAAAAAATCAGGCGGGATAGTCTTGAGTTTTTTTTCCCCCCTTTTATTTTACGGTATGAATAAGAAATGGTGATTTACATTGGGGGCAATTATTCATCCTTTTACATGGAGACACTGAATGGGAATTTTAATAGAATAGTTAAGTAGCTATGTGCAAAGTCCATTCTTGTACTTCCTTGTTCGGTAAAATTAATCCTCAAGTAAAAGCAGGTGAAGGAAAATGAGCTAAGTTGTAAGACGGGTGGGGGGGGTTGGACTAGAGTTGCTCGGGTCAGTCTTTTTGCGGATATTATTGCTTTAAAAAAAAAACCGTGGAAGTGCGACATCGCTCTGATCAGCGCTAACAATCTCTTTTATGTTGTGTTAATGGCATGGCGACAGCGTTAACCCCCCCCCCACACCCAATTTAAATTTGAAGCAAAGTTCAATTGCAAAAGATGGCTGGATTTCAATTCAGATCCATGTTCTGCACATCAATTGTGCTTCAAACTCTGATTCACGACAATGGAGAATCAAGTGCACCCTTGAAATAAGACTGAAATGTGAGCGCTCATTTGAATTCAAGGGACAACTCGGAGAGGGCGTTTGAATTTAATACCTGTCGGTGCAGGACGAGCCGTTCTTTCATATATACGTTCAAATTTTGCAACTTACGGGTCGTTGGACTTTGGTATGAGCGTCCCCAGCTCCTTGATCCTGTAGTTGATGTTGTATCTCCTCCTTCTTTCGACTAAACGAGAGCAAAATCAAACAGGAAAAGTCGATTAGCTTAAAGCTAACTGAGTCATTTTCAAAAGTAGCATGAGACGCTTACTTAAATTGTGGTTGTCTTTCTTTTGCCTCTCTTTGGCGATCACTCTGGTGTCGTGTTCTGTGAAAAACAAAAACAAAAATAAAACAAAAAAGTCCCAGAGGGAAACGATTCGATTAGCAACACATGCTAATTTAGGAAACCGGGGCAACAATGAATGCAAAGTGCCGCGAAACGTCTCGTGAGGAAATAAACACACAGTCAGTTGTTCTGAGGAGCACATACAACAGGAACCAGTTTGACCTCACACACACACACACACACACACACACACACACACACACACTGAATGAGCCCTAATTTATCCGCTCTAGCTTGTCCTCAGCTCATTTTGGAGGGAAAAAAAATGGCGATCTCTTTTAAACTACTTACTCCATAATCAAGACAGTTTATCAAATTCACTAATCTGTCAGAGAGAAGCACAAAAATGCCACTGCTTCCATATTTGTATTCACATTCTTGCAAATTACATAATTGGGGACCTGAGATTGGATTTCCCAATTTGTCTCTGTTGATTCAATCACGACAATTTAAACTGGGAGCAGCAGCCCATTGTCCTCTCTTCCACACTCAAATGAAACAGATGGCAATTTACTCATTTGCCCGCTGAGGGAGTGGAGGATTCTTCTGGCGCACTGTCTATTTCCTAAATCAATTAGGTGTCTTTGGTTGTTGCGTGACATTAATAAGACGTGTCTTAAAGGGTTCTTTGTTGTTGTTTTTTATTTTAGCACTCTGACAAAAAAGTCTTCACGTTTCTACGCGAATTAAGATCACAACCGGTGACAAGCCAGGCAGTGTTTGAATGCAAATCTGCTTAAATGTTTGTCTTGCACAAACAAACACACCAGCGTGTTGCTGTTTTTAGCTAATGGAGGTATGTGTCCACCCACCCGCAGGTTTGTCCTGATTAGAATTAGTGTTTGTGTGGATTTTACAGCAATGTGACTGCGCGATAACTCATTTATAGGTTAGTTTGTTGGATAAAGACTATGGTATGAGTTCATACCTGTGTATTCCCTTTTTACAGTGAGCTTTGTGGGGTTAGATGTGGGACTCATTCCACCATTAGGGGCGTTCATACCTTGTTCAGCCCCATAGACATCCAGCATGCTGCCGCTGAGGGACACCTGGGGTAGGAAAGAGAGGAGGGTTGGGGTGAAGGAAGCAAGGATCAGATGATTGGAGGACATGTGCATCTAAAGTTGTGTTAGGAAAGATAGCCCAACACAAACAGTTGCTTTTAGCTGTGGTGCGTCTTTGTTTGGCGCTGTCAAAAGTGACAAGACTTTAGACTATCAGTCTACCAAGACTGATTAGAGTCTTGGTAGATGAGGTGGTCACCCCCCCCCCCCAGGCGTATGGCTTTCCACTTCCCAGTGGGGAGTTGTTGGGTCTGTGTCTAACCCAGCAGGACAACGCAACCCGAGTGGTCATGCATTGTTGCCATGCTGGTCGTTCTGCATCAAAAAAAGGCTTAACAGGAAATGCATCTCGCTAAAAGTAGACAAATAAAGGTTTGTCTTCGGCTGCACTCCATCCAACCCCGACCTTTAACCCAGGCTTGCAGCCGTTTTATCCACCGCCTTGATCCGCCAAAGCCACCATTTTCAAAACCCCTCCGCCAGAGAGCTCCAAACACAGAGATGTGCTCTGTGTTGCAAATAGCATCCTATCAGATAAAAAGGCTAGCTAGGTCAACCGCTTGAACAGAGGCAAACTGTTTTCCTAGAGCCTCTCCTCGTCTGAGAAGGCACGCCTCAGATCTGAGATGACACGTCTTTTCACGGACTGGGGAGATGTCAAAATGGAGTTCGCTGACACACACACACACATACACACGTGTCTAATTCGCATTTGCGCATTTGTGGGAAAATGCTACAGAAGTCATCATGCATTCCCAGATGCATACAGCCAATCTTATCCGTGACACGTGTGTCAAATGTGACTACGAGATCGAGTGCGATAAGGGTGCGTGTCAAATCAAGAAACGGGACGGGAAAACAGAAGAAACAGCAGATATTCCAGATATCTGCACTTGGTTTGGTTTGCCCGTGCATTTTTCTCCTCATTATCTCAACAATATGGGAAAAGGAGGAGGAGGAAGGGACAAAAAGTGCTTATCAAAATGAAAGATTGCAACTGTTCCTCTACTACTCCCGTTGCAATCGCTTCAATCACGCACCCGACTGTGTTACTGGATGTGTTGACAAGGCGAAACAGCGTGATTCATGACACTTTATCACTAATTAGGATGAACCGATCAATTTCAGCATGGAATCATTTTTGGACAAGCCCACGCATTCCCCCAATCCAACGTCTTGATAGCTCCTTACACCTCTTGGAACCTGGCTCCCTCCCCGTTCCCAC
This sequence comes from Antennarius maculatus, assembly GCA_013358685.1. NCBI lineage: Eukaryota > Metazoa > Chordata > Actinopteri > Lophiiformes > Antennariidae > Antennarius > Antennarius maculatus. The sequence goes on along the minus strand of CM023627.1, from coordinate 1,894,720 downwards.
ACCCCAACTATACCTCTGTCACCACATTGTACCATTCCTTGTCAGCCAATCTGACTCCCTCGGTATCTCAGGAGTTCTCAGTATTCCCATTCTACAAACTCTCCATTTAGCTCAGGTGTTGCTCTGTTGTTCTCTGACCAAATGGACCCCTTGTTCCTAAATTTCTGCCCAGAGTTTTTGAATTCCGTCTCGTCTGTGGATCGAAATGATAGTGTTCGTTTGTGGGGCCACTTCTATTTGGTTGTCTTCCAAAGAATGGACCTTAGAAAGACAATTACGACAAATTCTGTTGGGATATTTGTCTTCCATTTGTTTTTAACTCAATCTGCATTGTTGATCTTGAGCAATGTGAGAAATTTTGCTAAGCCCCAATGAACTTTGACTCATCTCTAGACTTAAGCTGACCTCAGACTAAGACAGGTCCCCTTTTTCCCAAGCTGGTCAAGCCTCTGACTAAATATTTTTGGAAAAGGGAACCTGCTTTCAAGTCTCGTTCAAATGAAAATGAAATAACTTCTCAGTTGAGGAACATGACACAAATCTGTATGCAATAGTATGAGCAAGTAAACAAACATATGTTGGACAAATCATTGCAAAAGACCTTCAAACTATTGATAGCCTGCTAGTGGTCGCTGCAGGTACATAGTTAATGCGATTCATACTTACATTGTTTTGCATCATGATGTTTGGTTCCATGCAATCCAAGCCTCCATCATTGAAACCGGATTCAAGACTAATTAGGTCATCAATAACTTCATCCATTGGGAACTAAAAGAAAACAGTAATTTCAGTATATGGATGGACGGACAGTGTTGGTACCAAGACAGACCCTTTGAAGTCTCAACATTCAAACCAAAATAGACACCAGAAAGGGGAGGGACCGTCCAGAGACTAATCCAATAACAGACATTCTCCACCGCTGTGCCATTCATAAATTAGTTAGTGGCATTGGCGGGAGAAACGCACATCTGTTATCAAACTAGTTTCCTCCTCTGAAAGGGTGCTCTCATCACACACTGCATGTCTGAAGTTATTGATGAGCACATCAGAGAGACAGGGAGATCAATAATGACAGCACATTGTTCAAATGATTAGTTGGAACTATTCTCTGACATTCAGACTCGAGATACCCGAAAATTTTACTGGTTTCCAGTGTAGATTTAGATTAGATTATATAACGACTATAAAATCAGTCATGATTTATCTCCAAATGACAGAATTTACAGCGACTAAGGCAGAAGTCTTCCGTAAGACTTCTGCCTTATGGAAGACTAATATTTGACATTTTCCTGTCAAACATGTGCAAAGAACAAAAATTCACACATTTTGCTTCAATATGACCCAATCTATGGCTCAAATTCTTGGATGCAATCTATCTCCTTACCCTATTTTGAACTCTCTCAATTTCAGTTACAAATATTTCGTAAAATCTTCTGACACGTTTGGGCGTGTTTTTCCAACTCACCTCGCTGTCGTGATTGGCCATACTGAGCAAGGTAACAGGGCTGTTGGGGTTGCTGCCGTCGCTGACAGAGACCATGTGTCCGTTCCTCATGATCGGCACGGTGGCCAAAGCCTGGCCGGGGGTGTGAGGATGAGGGACAGCCGGGCCCTGCCCTGCCGAAGACGCCAGCTTGGAACCGAGCGTCAGGTACTGCTTGACCTGCTGGTTCTGGGTCTGGTGGAGGTGGAACTTGGAGTTCTCTAGGTGGCTGTGAACCTGTAGTGGAAAAAAAACTCTCATGAATGCAATCCGTTTGAGAGCTTGGAGGCTCTTTCTCAAGACGGCAGCTGACTAACAACATCTACAAGATGCATCCAGGGCAGTCATTGTTTAAAGAGGCGAAATGATTCAGCACATGGAAATAGTTGCAAGAATTTCCCCATAATTAGTCACCGTAAACCTTCAGATTGACAGCAGTGTTCTCAACACACTAAAGTGATTCATTTTTAACAAACGAAACTTGGGAGGTACTGTCACATTCTGTGAATTTATTGTTTATTCTTACTAAAAAATCATTTCTAACAATCGTCCAATCCGAACATTAGTTGAAAAACAAAGGTAACGTGTTATTTCTATACCTTACTAATCTGTAGAACTCTACACATGTACCTAAAGCCAGCAATGACATTCAATGATGCACAACAAAACTGTCCAGCGTAACTTTTTACGATGTTATTCAAATCTTTTCAGATTGCGGTATCCTTACATTTGAAGCTCTGGTCGCGTCCCGCATGGTGTAGTAACTGCAGTCAGTTAAGTGTGGCATTCTCAGAAAAGCAGATAATCTTCAGTTTGGTTTGATTTGCTGTGGCAGCAGGTCAGTTTTTTGGGGGGGATCCAGTTCTGCTGCTGCTACAATCCTGATGAGCTGCTGACTTCTGAATGTGTGTCTGTACTTTCCAGTCCCTGACCAAAGTCTTATAAAGACCCCTAAGTGAGCTAATTAGGCCCAAAACTGGGGGTAAGCCTTTAAGTTCCCCAGCCTGATAATCACTTCAAACACTAGACTGTCAGATCACCCAGGGTTTGATCACTGCAAGATATCTGCCTTTAGCATATATTGCTAAATCATTCAGACCGCCCCTTTCTGTCCCTACAGCCAATCGGTGGTCAACTCCCAAAGTTTCTGCTCCAGGGGTTGTGGCAGTACAATTGACCTTTGTTCCCCAGATGGTTCTTTTAAATAACTCGTCTAAAGCCATTTTTAACCAAGTATTTTCATTCATACTCTGGTTTTTATTGCAGACAATCCGGGTTTTGCCATTTTCTAAACAACTAAAGATATGACAAGATTTTTATAAGTGTAAAAGGGAGGGATGGTCACATCAATATTATCAATGGTTGATTATATTCTTATCGTTAGTTTTTACTCAGATTTGTTTGTAACGTCTTCAAAGTTGGCTAATCTACTTAAAACACCCTGCTTTCGGGCTTCACTTCAGCGTTTTCTTTGTACCCGAATGAATTCTTCTCTGCTAATCAATTAAAAATGGAAGAAAGTCAGATAAGCAACAACTCTGAGGTAATACGTAAACTGGTTTAGAAGGTGACTCAATGTAACTTAACTTAATGTGTATTAAACTGATCTTAACTGTTTGTGCTCCCATATGATTAATGTCGCCTTCAGGGACTGTTTACATTTAATCAGTTCTTGCTTTGTTAGTAACTTTCTAACCAAAACCTGTTCGAATACATTGGAAAAATATTGACATAAATGTAAGTTTTCCCCTAGAGTGTCTTTCTGTTGCCCCAAAACATTCTAGTTTATCAGTCGATAATTGATAATGACAAGACTATGTCATTATTACATACTATGTCTCTATTGGTTCTATCAGAATAATGCTAAATGCTAAATATTAGATAAAATATTGAGCAAGAGTAGCAGTATCCTAAGTGGAAAAGAAGCTCAAAGTTGCATATCGTTTGATTTCTTTAGAGTTTAATCTGATTTTTATGAGACAAGGCAAGTTTAAAAGACTTAGCAACTCGCTAGTAATTACCACGTTGTCAAATCTGTAGCAGAAATGAATGTTTTTAAGGGGTTAACCACCCACTGGGGTTAGCACAACACTGCCTAAACCCTTGAGATGTTTAGCTGTGGCAACATGGAAACAGGACTGTATATCAAAACTCAGCAATAAAACCCCCTCGTCAGCGAGACGAGCCACACTTATTCACCTCCGTCAAAACACAATCACAATACCAGGTTTTGTACGTCGTGACTGAGAGCACTTATCTGACTCCTCCGGGGCCAAACAAGATGCCGTTTGTTTGCCAATCAACATTTTTTTCCACTACGGAGAGCAGGAGGGATGTCAGGACCGCTTCACACCAAATCCGCTTTGTGTGACAACAGTTTGTCCTGGTTTCACTTCGACTTTCTCACTACTGTAAATGCCGGAGACACGCTTGTTATCCACTTAAGGGAATCTGATTAGATTTGAGAGGTAATGGTGCTTCAGTCACTGAGGCCAACTTCTACAATGGCGGGTCTATGCATGTGTGAAGAGGACATGCTGGAAATTATCAATGCCCACCATACAGGACAGGAATGAGATAAGATTCTAATCTGTCAAGGCTCCAGTTTGGGGATTGTACCGACTATCTGGATGTTTGAGACACTCAAAGCGACCTCCTTGGGTTTTCCCGTTGACACCTGTTGCAACGGTTAAAAAAAAAAAAAAAAAAAAAAAAAAAAGGTCACAGGTTCACTTTCCACTCGTGCACATGTGCACAGTTATTCCCAGATATGTGCACACGCGTGTAGTGAATGATGCGAGGCTAAAAATTTCCAATTTACTGACGTCAAAGCAAAGATATCGTCAGTTTGGCATGTTTGACGCCTGCATCCTTTTAATGTTGCGTGTTTTCTTTGCCGTGTCGTTGCGTCATGTGTGCAGTTTTAAAAGGACAGCAGGAGAACGGCTGCATCTTTCAAACGTCATTAGCTTCAGAGGAGACACATAAAAACTGCCAACTTCTAAACGAACCAGCTTCCCGCACATTTTTTTTTTTTTCCTGGTCTTGTTCTTATTTACGCTGATCATAAACGCACATGAACGCAACACATGAGTCCAACAAATGCGCCACTGTGTTCCCTGGTGAGGTCACATCACACGTGTTTTTTGGATCGCGTATATAAATCGTGCATCTGATTCATAACACACGGAATACGGCGGCATGACAGTTCTAATTTAAAATCTTTAATTCTCCATTAGTAAATAAAAACAAAACGCACACGCTCATCCCATCATGTATTCATCAGCTTCTATTTGTGAGCAGTGAGTTAATTTTACTGAACTCTTTAAGGCAATCCAAAAAAAAAAAAAAAATTTACAGGTGTTTCTTCAAAAATGAAAAAAAGTCTTGCCTAACTCGGTTTCAGTCTTGCACAAGTTCTCCTTTCACTTCAGAAAAATCCAACGACTTACGAAATTCTGGGTGACTTTTAGAAGCTTTAACCAAATTATGGACAAAATCTGGTTTGAGGCCTCTCTAAACTTTGGTGTTTTCTAACACATTCTGGACCGTAGCTGTGCTCAGTTAACTTTTTGCCATCTTAAATCTACAGATACAAGTGAACAAAAAAGCCCTCTCAAACATGCCTACTGTAGTCCTACTGAGGCAACCGGTAAATATCCTGAACGGCACACCCTCGGCTGTGAAATGCAGTAAAGTCTGATTTCACTGTGGCTGTTCGCTTGTTCTGTTTGCAGCTGTTTACGACCCTCAGATCATTTTTTTGCGTGCACACGAAAGCAAACGCTCACACATACGCATAAATATATCCGTGAAACCCCCCCACCAACCCCAACCTACCCCCGCCAGTCTACACCGCTTCCCTCCCCGCCCCTACCTGTAGCAGCTGGATCTCTGTCACGGCGATCACATTGACCACACAACGGAGACTCATGGCTCCCGGAGTGGCAGCTTGTCTCCCCCCCCCCCCCCAAGAACTATAACGGCTCCGGCTGTGTCATCCACACACGGGGAGGGGGGTGAGGGGGTCAGAAAAGAAAGAAAAATAGAGGTGCTGCAGCCCCTTTCCTGAGCTTTTGCAGAAATATCGAAAGGGAAGGCATGACACATCAGCTTATTTAAGCACCGCTGCACGGGCTGTTTCCTGTGTGTGTGTGTGTGTGTGTGTGTGTGTGTGTGTGTGTGTGTGTGTGTGTGTGTGTGTGTGTGTGTGTGTGTGTGTGTGTGTGTGTGTGTGTGTGTGTGTGCGTGGTCAGGGAAAGGCCTGACAGATGCAAAAAATACAGATGGCAGTTATGTGGGGGTTGCATTGTGTGTGTGTGTGTGTGTGTGTGTTTAAGAGTGTAATAAGTTGACAGAATGTGAGTTCACCACACTTTTCCTTCCTGCAGAAGCCCAGCAGCTCAGCACATTCTTCCAGGTTATCTCCTCGACCCCCTCACTTCCCCTTGGAAGGCTTTTGAAACATCAAAACACAACCGCTATATAGCGCCATACACTCAAACACACATTTGTGTGCACCCGTGCACGCTTGTTATCGCATCGCGGTCGCGGTCGGGCCATGGCAGGCCTTCCCAGAAAGGATCCAGGAGAAATTCCCAGACGCAGCAAAAAACGGAACAAGGTCATGGCAAATCCTCCCCCCAAAGCAGTCGTCCCAACAATCAGCTCAATCAGACGCAAAGAACTGATGCAGAAAAGTGGAGTTCAGCATTTTTGATTTACATGCATCATGTTGCAAAAATGTTCACAGTCAACAGAATTCCTTTTTTTTTGGGGGGGGGGGGTTGTTTTTTTGACAAAGTCGGGAACGGATGCTAAAAATAGCCGCAACTATTTTTTGTTGTGATTCCTATTTTTAAACTGCTAAAAAAAAAAAAGATAAATAAATAAAAAGAATTCATAAAAGTTTTGAATATCAAACATTAGCAAGAAATTATCACGTTTGGTTTTATCAATGAGTTACATCATCGATGATGCGTTCAGGTGCATCAGGAAATCTAATTCTCTCTAATTCTCTCCTGCCTTTTTTTTTTTTTTTTGCTACGATTTATGCAAAAAATGAACCTGTCATCGATGTTTGTGTTTATTCTTCCTTTATTCCACCCATGTCGCTTCCCTCAGGCATTTTTTTTTAGCTGTTTAATCGCAATTTTGTGCAACAAAATCTCACAAAAAAAAGACTTGTGGTTCTATCCAAACAACTTGTCCCGCATCCGTCAGCTGGATTTACGATGCTGTTCCTCATGTTGACTGTGTTTTGTGTTTTCACGGCTTCACCAATACAAGTGTGTGTGTTTTATTTGAAGTCAGCTGCGTGTGTGTGTGTGTGTGTGTGTGTGTGTGTGTGTGTGTGTGTGTGTGTGTGTGTGAATCCATCACACCCATAGACAAATTCCTTGCTGGCCATTTTTGGCTCATCTTTGGGGCGAAGCCACAAGTGTTCACCTTTGTTAGTTCCCCTGCAGTGCATGTTTTAAACATCAGGGACTTCCTGTAAGAGTTGGCCTGCTTCTGAGACAACACATCAAAGTGCAGCTCCCACATCTGAGGACTGTTTTATCCTGCTAGAAAAGGAATGCATAATGGACACGGCACCGGTACACTTTTAATGATTCTCATATGAATTAAATATTACAGCCATTTTAACTGGATTACACATGAAACTGTGTGTGTGCATGTGTGCTTGTTACCTTGATGAAATATTGAATTTACGGTCTGCTTCCATGGAGATGTAAAAAAAAAAATCAGAATAATTAGAATGTAAAGTAAAGATGGAAAATGTCTGATGTCATTGAACAAACATAATATTACTGATTTAGATTTTTTTTTATCTATTGTTATAGTCTGAAGGACAATTTAAAAATGTATTTCCTACAAAGAAATAAATATTAAACACATAATTTGTCCTGAGGCCACCACTTTTTCCAGCTGGTAGTTTTGATTAAAGGTATTAAATATATTTGAAATAGAAAGTCCTTTAGAGAAAATAGTTGTTTTTTTTCCATTTTAATTCATTTCCCCACTTTAAATTTGATGTCAGCAAGAGTTTAAATGTTAAAATAGTTTTATTAATTCAAGCATGAGTCAATTTAAGAGTAAATATTAGTCTCTGGGTGATTTTTGAATCAGAAAAACATTTAAAGCAAAAACCGGACAGTCCAACACATTTTGGTTATCGTTCCGTCTGCACCCATTAGCGTTAGCGTTAGCCTGCACAGCAGTTTCTGTTTTGCTCGTTCACATGGCAACGGTACGATCAAATGTTTTGCACTTTCGTGGCCCCAGAACGTCACTGTCACGTAAACCAACGCCCACAATGCAACAGAAGTTTACCTTTGTAGGGTAAAACCGTTGCCCTAGTGTCCATCTTACATTAGCATGCTTCTAAATGTTTCAGCTTCAACCACAGATGTCCGCGTTTTTTAAGGTTGTTTGACTCGACTCCATGTACGTACCAACACTGGGCAGACTCTGACGGAATAAAGAACATGAAGTCTGGTCGAGTTACGAGAAAAGTCAGGTTCTGGGTGATCTTGATATTTAGTTAACAGTCTCAAAAGACAGTCTTGAAGTCAAGGGTGCATCTAATCTACACCTTTCGGGGCAAAGCCCCAAAGCAAAAAAAACGGGGTAAACTGCTACGTAGTGGTTGTGGTCACCTCATCCTTGACCCCTCACTGTCCAGTGAGCTAGAACCAGTTAGCTCTGCCGTTAGCGCTGCCTCTCTGGATGATGTCAGTCGACTCCACTGCAGACAATTTTAATCTCGTTTTGGCAGGCGGTGAAAAAAGAGTCCCAGTGGGCCACGAAGGTGAAGTCTTATTAAAATTATGCACATGATTGATTGTGAAACAGAGTAAAGGCCTGTGAAGCCCGAGCAGAGGCCTAAAAACTGAGCACAAATGTGTATCTTATGATATCTTGATCTCGCTAATTCAAAACTTAATTTACCTGTAACTCGACCAAGCCCTGAGTTGACTTCTGCTTGGTTTTTTAAGCGTATAAATCTGCTTTACTGGGTCTAATTCCTCACATTAACTCAATCGCTGCATGAACAGTACCTTATTGTTGAAAAGAAAACTAGATTAAAAAGTAGTTTGAATTTTTTTTTAAAAAAAGAGTATGTTTTGAATTTTGAATTTGCTTTGAGTATTTCAGTCAATTTTGCTTTTATGAAGCAGATGTTCTAAAAATGACACAAAAGGCTTCAGTCGCATGATAACATAATAGTATTTTATTACAACTGTTGTGATGCAATGCTATTGTATTGTAATTGAGAGAAAGGTAAAAATAAAATTCATTATTCTGAAAATTGGAAGGTCACACGTCCATCAAGCGACTTTACACATGACCTAATTATTCTCACCCTGATTGGCTGAACATGACCTTACATAACTCCCTGAGTAATCATCATACTATGACAATCGGGGGCAGATGAGGACCAGTAATGTGTCACCATAGTGGGATTTATTTAAAAAATCGACCTTATTTTCCAGATAAACAGATCACCTGTTTCCCTCCAAAATTTGGATGGAGGTAATTAGCCTGCTAAAAAAATGTTAGCAATGAGCTAACACAGATTGTTGTCTTTGCATACAGTTACAAGGAAAACGATTCGAATAAAAGTTCAATTTTAATTGAAGTCAGAAACCTTGAACTGAACAGATCTTCATTCTATTATGAAATTTATTTGATAATTCTTCCATAACAAGATTTCAGTTAAAATCCTGGTCACAGCGGGTGATTGTTTTTGACATATGGGCTTCTACAAAGACATTATTTTGACATTCAGTGTTTACTTTTAAGGGAATGTTTTTATTATCACATTCTCAAGTCTTAAAAAGGATTTTATTGACTTCTTTAAAATACAGACTTAGAATATCCCTAATTGTTGTGAGAATTAAAAGTCAAGTGGAAAAGAATTAATTGCCCCCTCTACCCCCCCCCCCTTTTTTTTTTTACATGTTTGTGGGAAATCAGATAAAACAAGAGCTGTTTAATCTCAGAAAATGAAATCAACTTTGACCTTACGACATCCAATAATCTATGGTTTGTGCTGTCAACAAAGAGCTGGTTGTTTGCGCCGTTTGTCCAGGAGGCCGGAGATTTTCCTGTCACACTATAGGGATCGTTGCATGCAAAATAGGATTTTAAACATTTAAGTTGAGCACAGGCACGGAACGTTAAAAATAATAAATTTAAAAAGTCTTAAATGTGCAAATTTAATTTAATTATATTTCTAGCACTAGGAGACATATTTTAGCATTTTTTGAATTTGGATGTACATTTATTAATTCTTTTAAACACATCTTATCTTAATCCAGTGGGATATAATTATTCTTTAATTAAATGCAAACAAGAATCAGTTGATTTCATCCTTGGCCCAGTTTTGCGTGAATAATAATTTGATTTTTAATGATTTCATTTGTAAATTATTAAATTATTGTCGTCATAAATTCAGTCATAAATTAACAATCAGTTATTACACATTCAGTCTGTCTTCAGTCCAAAAGGTAGATGATCTCTGACATTGTTCAGAATTGCATTTCTAGCGTCTCAGTTATAGTTATATTAAAGCTTTTATTGCTTTTTTTACTAATAACACCTTCGTCTGTGTCCTCAACGAGGTAAAATGAGGAAATAATTATTTTTTTTATTGGTTTCTTTAACATTTTCTTTAATTTCTTGTCTTGTAAAACTCTAAATCCAGCAGGTTTAAATATTTCTGCAGCTATACGATGAAAAATAAGTCTTGTTCACTCGTTACAGGGCTGTGATGGGTTAGATTTGGACCTGAATTAAATTGGACTGTTGGGGCTTGGTGGAGGTTTGAGCTGTTTCTGTAACCTTTAAAGGACCAAGTCGCTGTGTGCAAACCTAAGAGGTATTTCATTATCAAACACACTGGGGGATTCGTGGGTTTTTGATGGTTTCATGAACTTAAAGACTTTGCTTATATTCTCAAAATCCTATTTTTAAGCTCTAGTTTTTAAACTTTCGCAAAGATCACAATGAGAAACGTGTCCACGCATCTCGTCTGACCTTTTCAAGATTAACCTGAAAGAATGATCCACTCTATTCAACCGACATAAAGTGCATTTGTGGTCTAAATTTGCCAGGCACTGTTCAAAAGGCTTTTTGGTGAAGATATATTGATGCCCTCCCCTCCCACCCTTTAACTGGATTGTAGGAAATTAAATAATGCAATAGATGTTTGATGAGAACTAAGCAGAAAATTAAATCAACTCTGACCTTGCCAGTAATAATAATGTAAGGTTTGTTCTGCGGACAAAGGGCCGTTTGTTAGCTGTCCTCGGCCATCTTTGTGCCCCCACCATTTGAACCAGGGAAGCGCTCTTCTTCTCAGCGGCGCATTAGAGAGGAAGGGCCGGAATAAAAGCGAAGCGATTGAGAGGTGAAGGCCAAAATATTTACTTTCATCACATGCAGGTCCTTTTTTTACTTTCTTACTAATCATCTCATTCACATCACTACAATAGAGTTCTAACTGATAACTTAAATCTGACTCTCATGTCCCTGAAATTCACTACAAAATAAATAAATGTCACATTTCTTTAAATAGAAATTGCAGCTCGGAGCTTAATTATAAGGACGTGGTGAAAAATTCCCCCTCATAATCTCTGCCAAAAAACAGAGGAGTATAGATTAGATGAATCTATTATTATAAGGCCATACAGGGTTAACTTGTGCTCAATCAGGACGTCTGAAACCGATGCACAGATGCATCATGGGAGGTGTGCATCTGATAATCGGTTTCTATGTTTTGCGTAACGTTTAGGCGATGGTCCACTCACTTCCTTTTTGATAATACTAGAGGTTATGTGAAATCCACATCAGTAGAAATTAAAATTTTTTTCCTGCAACAGGGGCATCTGTGTGATCTGTGTCCGCAATTGTTAATTGTTAATCAATCCGATTTTTTATTTTATTTTTATTTTTGTAAAAATTTATTTTCCGGATCTGAATTTGGATCCCTGCTCCTGCAACAGCTGTCCCAGCGCATCGTTCCAACCGTTCGTCTTAGTCCAATTGGTTAATCGACTGTGCCTGAGTTCAATTTAATTCCTGCATCATTTAGTCGCTGCCGGTTCAAAGGGTGTTACAGAGTTTTTCTTTCACAAGTCAAACATGTCATGTAGAGAAAACCAAAGGTGCGTTAGCGATCGCCGTGTTCCACGTTCTGCGTTGTTGGAGCATTTGATGGAACCATTCCTGATCAGAACCGTTGCTAAACCCTGGATTGAGTTTGTGCATCGGATTAAAACATCCAACCGAGATGAAACGACAATGTTTTACCGCATTTATCAAAGCTGATTAAGCAAATACGTCTAGTTTGACTGTATATTTTAATTCTAAGGGTGTCGACCTCTGTGCAAGTCGACCCCTACACAACATCCAAGATGCGAGACCGTTACAGATCCACGATGTGCATGAGGCGTCTGACATATAAAGCTGGCAGCTCTGATTCATATTTGATCAACATTTCAGAACCCATGATCTTTATTTCTACCGGGTACACAATGCACATATTTGTTTTTGGTCTCTACATTGGAAGAAACTGTACCCAATGATTTTAGGACATTTGCCGGAATCTCAAACCCTCTCACTCCCACCAGCGCCGATGCCGGAGCACGAGTTGTATTTACTCTGCTTATGCGTTGCTAATGGATGCCTGAACTGAAACCGATGTTCAATCGCTGCTCTTCTTCCTCCTTTCTGTGAAGTCCTCACGATACCGGATCTTATCGGTTCGCCAAAAAACGTCAATAAAACTTTGTTGCTACTCCCTAATTAACAACGGCGTCTAAAAACTGTCCTATCAGTAGTTCTAAGTCACGAAATTCAAACTATCTTCATGCATATTTCTCAACAGTGGAAACGCATTAGGGACTCAGGCCCTTGCTGATGCATGTATTAGCCCATGACATACATGTGTATACTTTACATGACAGCTTGCCATATGAGCTGGAATGGATTTCTGACGGTCTGAACAGCCGTTGCGGTTCATTTCGGTACGCTGCAGAAATCAGCTCAACTCAACACGGATAATCCATCCCACAGAACATCTGTCCGTCCACTTTAAATGCTGAATCTCCCTCCATCTCACGTCTCTGCAGAGTCTTTGTGGATTCATAAACTTCATCAGGCCTCACCGGTCTCGGCAGAGTCATCAGCCGCCGCCGCCGGTGTCCAGCCTCCATGGGGGGATTTATCTTACCGATCTGGCCCGAAAAGTCTAATCACTAAAGACTTCCTGACAGGCTAATTATCGCGTATCATCTGCAAACATTTTAACTCTCTTGGCTGAGTTTTCACCATGTGGTGATTTCATTTTGAACAGAAACTTTTTTATTAACAATTATTAATGCAACACAACCCGGTTTATCTCATTTCATCTCCTGGATTTGTTTCCTACATTGTATCCCACAGCTTTAAACATTTACCGATAGTCTCGGAGAGTCCTTGAAATTACCACTCAATAGTATGCTGCCTTCCCCTTTAACTGCCATTTTAATGTATTTTTAACCAATGGAGGGGGCAGTTCTGGAAAGTTATGTGGTGTAGTTACTGGATTAAAGACCGTATTAACTCTCGTTTCTTGTGTGAAAGTATCTTAACTATCCAGAGGTCATAAAGTGCAACCGTGATACAGAAAGACTTAAAGCAAATCCCCCCAAAGCAGAAAATCTACCCTACCACCTTCCACTTTTTCCCCTCCCTGCATCTCCTTCTATCTGCACTACATCTCCTTATCTCACTCCCTCCATCTGTCTCTTCTCTCTCTCCATCTCCAGTTGAGATGGTGATTTGATGTGCAAGCAGAGGAGGGGAGGGGGGGCACCTGTGTGAGGCTAACATGAGACAACATCGGTCGTTTCATCACAATGGGGAGCCCTGGAGACCAAAAGACTTACTTAAAAGGGGTATTTCAGGGTATTAATTGCCTGACATGTCTCACCCCTGCTATGGGGAACCTTCTGCTTTGTGCTTTTAGAGAAGTTAACATTCATTTTGAGTCTGTTTTGCTTCCGTCTTGTACAGTATTTGGTGTTTTGACCCAAACTTAAGGTATTCTACGAATCACACCAACCCAGCGAAACAACGCATCTCCAAAACCGAATCGACTTTGCACCAGATGAGACTAAATTTGCTTCAAACAATCAGATGGGTTTTTAAATTTGTTTTGTCCTACATGAAATTAAATAATTTGCATTAGACACCCAATGGTCCAACCAAATTTGGATGCATGTGGTGCTTTCTAGGAGACAGACTCTTGTTATCTAATATGTCTATAGCGTGAATGGTATTATTCAATTATCACTATTACAGATAATTACATTATCTTGTCTGTTCATTAGTCTGTATGCAACAGGTTTGACAGGTATGGTCTATTCATGTCTGGCCAAAAATAGCAGGACGGACGTCAATGATATTTAACGCATGTTTTTGTATTGGCCCTAAAGGTGTGCATCACATAATTGGTTATGGGTGCATATCGATTCATTTTAGTCACATTTAAACATGTTGATTGCATTTTCCATGCACGTGCAGGACTGATGTCTAAATATGAGAGGCAGCAACGTTCAACCGTAGTCAAAGAAGAGTTTGACGAATCCTGGTGCGATTACAGGTGCCACAAGAATCGGGCTTCTCCTTTGTTGCTGTTTTGTTTTTGAAAATCTTTGATTTTTTAAATCAAAATTCAACAAATTGGAACGAGTGTTCTCTCGGTGTTCTTTTGATGGAAACTGATTTCATGCTACTGCACAACAAAGCTTCATGTAACTGTCTGAATCACTTCCACTCAGGGTAACTTACAGCAAATTAATCACCCGATCAAAGTCGAAGAATCAAAAATGTGGCAGGAAGTAAAAACCGATGCAGATATGTTCAGCTCTTACTGACTGAATCCTGATCTAGAATTCATTTATTTATTCTATTTATTTGTACTTTGTATTTGCATGCAATATGAATTATAGAGACTATGGTCTTTCCACATTAGCCCAAATTAAAGGGCCTCAGCAATGTTCTAGATAATCAAGATTTATGATTTTAACAGACATTTCTGGTTCTAGTCATCAATACCTCTCTAAATTTAATTGGGACTGTTCCTCACACTATGAGCTTTGAATTTGGTAAGGGGGGGTGGGGGTGCTCGTTCATTTCATTTTCACGTGTAACAGAGTCAACATAGCCCCCACCACCCCGCGCTGCCACCCAAAAAACAAAGGCGCTCTTTATCCGAGGCGTACAAAAAACACATGACTCGGACATATTGTTTGAAGATTGGATTGGATGTCACGGATCTCGTTGGCAGGGACAGCCGTCCCGTTGAGATCGTCCGCACGTGACCATGATTGTTTGCTTCTTTATTAAAGCGTCACCGCCGGAGTAGGTGTGTCGGTTTTACTCACCTGTCCGTACCAGTTATATTCCAGCATGGTGACGACGAACCAAACCTACACTCCAACCTAAAAACGCTAAGCGTAGCCTGTTGCTCCCGTCTCAACCCAACGATGTAACTCCTAGTTTTCCCAGTCAGGATTTGATGTCATCAGGATTTTGGCGGCGGCTAGGGTGGGGGGGTATTTACACACACGGATACATTCTGCACACATGCTTGCAAAGACTCACACACACACACACCCCTGTTGAATTTTGGCACTCCCAAGGCTTACGACCTGTTGATAATGAACCTGAACCCATTATTTTGAGTCAATGAATTGAAAGAAATAGGGCAAAGAATGAAAGCCACAGGGCCAATTAACGGCATTCTTTGATGTATTACCCTCGCTCGCCACTCAACCAGACCGCTCTGCGCTTTTTGTCTTTATCCCCTCTGTTATTCATTAATTATTCTGAGCGGGGTCAGAGTTCGTGTGGCTAATTGTGCAGACCATCTCTCTTTGAGGACAGCAAAGGATTCGCCCAACACTGACACTCCCCCTGACTGTGCCCAGCCACCTTGAATTATGCCAATTATTCCAATTCTTTAATTTTTAAAAAAAATTATTTGTAAGATATAATCCCTCTTCCCACTGAATTTCTCTAATATTAGATAGAATCCTAGATTTTTACCTTTTTTTAGACGCAACAACGGAGATTTGGTGACAGGAAGTAGGAGTAAGGAGGGCCGCGACCACCCCAGGAGGGGAACCCGGGTCGTGTTCCTACATCACTGCACCAGCTGATGATGCCATGTACAGTACTTAAAGCTAAAAGCTAATTAGCTTCAGAATAGTCCAATAAATAGACTTTATTTATGGTTACCTTAAATCACAGCCAGATTTAGCATGATGCTAAGGTAAGCTATCTGTTGTTTGATGTAGCAAGACTATACGGACACAGTACGGACTAATTCTAGTTCTTACTATGTCGTACTATTGCCATAATAAAAAGATCACACCTTCTGTCATTTAACCAACATCAGCAACTGCATTTAAAACAGTGATCGTCTGAATTACGTCTTGTTTCCAGAGTTCCCAGCTGCTGAAAAAGTTTGTGCGTCTGGATTCCTCACAGTCTAAACCAGTTTTAATCGGCCATTGGAAACGCATTGCTCAGTTTCGGATGATGTTAGACGAGTAGCTCTTCCTACATCCGTCCGTCACTTATCTTTAATATGGAAATATGTGTGAGATATATGTAATATACAACCTTTTAGCATATAGTCTGCATGTTGTCTGCATAATGTAACTCCTCCACCTTAGAATTATTCCACCCAATCTCCAAGAGTAACCTTTGGCCTGACTAAAAACGTTCAGCTTTATTATTTGTCTCTGTTGTGGAATTTTCCATCAGCCCATATATTTAAACACTCCAGTTTCATGAAAGTCCATCGATCATCCACATCCCTTCGACAACAAAGAGACAAATGTGATGCCACGGAAACTTTGCCTCCATGGCGGAGATAATAATTAGATTAGGAAACTATCCTAATGAGAGGAACAGACAGCGTGAAATGGTTTAATTATCTAACTCCCTTCATTGTAACCCGAACTGAACTATGGATGTGTGTGAGTCGGGTTAGAAACAGACTTTATTTTAAAACATACTGCATTTTAAAAAGAAAAATTAATAATTTGCATCCCCGGAACGTCCTGGCATAAGAGTCTTTCCTTGTTCCGACTTTCACGGCAACATGAATTCAGTGACGTAAACGTATTTTAACAAATTGATTCCGTTTAATGATTCTGTTCTGTCTTTTCTTTCATCTTTTTATTTGCAGCGCTTTTTCGTGGTAGAAAAATCCTGCAAATGATGCCTTTCAAAACTCTTACATAACAATAAAGTGATGATAAATAAATTACCATAATTCATTTACAACAACCAACATTTGTGTTCCCTGGTGTCTTGGATAGAGATATGCATATTTATTTATTTATATCATTATATACGTATAAAATGTGAGTAAAATACCCCAATCCATCGACTACCTCTACAGCCCCCTTTGTTGCTTGTTTGCCCCCTGAAGGCCCAGCCGACCCCAACCTTTAGTCTCTGATTTTGGGACGTGGTTCCTTCAAAGGGAGTCCCATGGTGCACATCCAGCCTGGAAAGGTCAGCTTCTTCGGGCCGTGTCTCCGTCGCTGCTGCCACTGGCTAAACACTGTGTCCCACTCTGACCTTCCTAATTCACCGTGTCTCTGCAAGCGTGTGTGTGTGTGTGTGTGTGTGTGTGTGTGTGTGTGTGTGCGTGGCGTCAGTGGCCAATCATCACGTCAAACAGGGGAGGGGGGCTGGGATGACACATTCGGCGACGATTTGGCATCGTGACGGGAAGTTTCTGATGAAGATGCGTTTCCTTGTTTAGATTGTAAGAAAGTTGAGGTGTTGGTCAATTCGCACCTTTATAGACTTTTATTAAATCAAATGTTATTTTGTAATGTTTGATTCCAGTAATAATTCAGAAAATGCAAAATTCTAATGTCACATTGTAGGTGACCTTTGACCTTTTGGATATATCTTCATTCAAGACATTTATGTTGTCAATTCTAGACATACAATCTCTTGCTTTGTGAACCAAAACGTGTTTTTGGAGCCCACAGTGACCGCAGTGATCACTTCACCTTTGAGTCCGAAACTAAATCCGTGACCAGAATCGCACCCCCCCACCCCCACCCCTCTGGTCGATGACACGTCCATGAGAAAGGGTCAGATGGACAATGCAAACGCATAATTCATCACTTCACGGTTGTCATGGGGGAGTAAAAGTCAAGTCGATCATATGATTTGCTTAATTGGTTTAATATAATACGTCCTTCTGTTTTGATTCGTAATCTATGTCTATATAATATAATTATAATCTGTCCACTATCATGTATCATCATATGGAGCGACTGGTATCAGTAAAGCTTTGATATATTCATGTCCTCTGCTGCTCAGCATAAGTTTTTTCATTTAATCTTTACTGCAATGGGACGTCGTGGTTCTGTAACCATGGCGACTCGGATGGCGCTTTCCTTGTGTCATTTTGTATGTATTTGGAAAGTTTCTCAGAGAACTTATTCTTCTTCTCCTTTGGGCTTCTCCCTTCAGGGGTCTTCACAGCGAATCAGTTGCCCCTGTCTTCTGCATCCTCTTCTCTCACACCAACTACCTTCATGTCCTCTTTCACTACATCCATAAACCTCCTCTTTGGTCTTCCTCTAGACCTCCTGCCTGGCAGTTCAAAACTCAGCATCCTTCTACCAATATATTCACTATCTCTCCTCTGGACATGTCCAAACCATCTCAGTCTGGCCTCTCTGACTTTATCTCCAAAACCTCTAACATGTGCTGTCCCTCTGATGTACTCATTCCTGATCCTATCCTTCCTGGTCACTCCCAGAGAGAACCTCAGCATCTTCATCTCTGCTACCTCCAGCTCTGCCTCCTGTCTTTTCCTCAGTGACACTGTCTCTACCCTGACCTACCCTGGAAGTTGATCAGGGTAAGTCGCGGGATGCTACAGTCTCTGACTGTCTTGGTTCTTGTTTTTTGTTGCACCGATCACAACCCCCCCCCCCATTTGGAGCTTACCTAGCCTCCGTGGAGACACACAACCCACCCCCTCCCTCTCCATTAAGCACAGACCTCCAAACACAGTGGGAATCCTCCTTTGGTAGCAACACACTCCTTCCCTGACGCACACTGTCCACTACCCCAGCCACACACTAACAGTACGACTCTCAGTACCTCCTTTTACCTCCACCCTCCCCCCTTTTGAATCCTATTAGTGTGTGAACATAGTTTAACTGAAAAAGACTGTCGACTTCACTCAATTAGACCTAATAGGATTAAGTTGGCGGTACGGTCCTGAAGGTTTAAACAGGAATGGAATTTTTGGCAGACACCTGCTCCATCCAGGGCATTAATCTGATGTGTATGTATGTATGGGGGGGGGGGGTCCTGGTGGCCCGGCTTGGACGGTCGGATGATTGGTTCTATTAGGTGCATGGGTTTAAGTCCCGATGTTATCAGCACCAGAGGAAGTGAAGCCCGGCGGTGAAACCAGAGGGCTGAATGTACAGTAGCGTCGACAATCAATACTCATACCGACATCTTTTGGGTAGATTGGGGTAAAATAAGGCATGAAACATAATAATTTTGCATTTATTTTTCCATTTATGATTCTTTTGGTCACAGAAATGCAAACAAGAAGTGAGCGAACTCACAACAAAGGCGCCACTGATCTAACCGTGGATGCGTTTCACCAGCAAATATGAGAATTCGAAGTTTTTTAATTTCCTGTCAAATGCTGCTGTCATGCTGTGAATTTGGAAGAATTTCCCAACAGCTAATTAGATCAGCTGTAGCTAATTAGCATTAATGCTAGCACAGCTCCTAAAAAAAGGCTGCAGTATTCTCGCGAAACGTCGTTTTTGAGCAACGAACGCCGTGAAGATTGGCGACTTAACGGCGACTCTTCATCTAGACAAACGTGTTCCACCTGTTATACCTGGAGTCACATCCTGTCAGCGTTTTAATCTGATTTATTTAATAATTGCGGGACTTTCGGTACAGTATTTGGAGCGAGTCATGCTGGATAAAACGGCATGAATGATCCCTAATTGAAATAATGGGTGTCTTTCTTCTCCTTCCTGTTATCCAGACATGGCGCGTACCCTACAAACATTCCCATTTTCTGCCTGTGATTCGAAACACAAGCAGTGAAAGCCACAAGGTCACATTTCAAAATCACCCTCAGATATACTAAATCCCTGTGAAAGCTGGAGGAGAGGGGTCAAAAACACATCTTTGGGACGTAAACTCCCTCCTTGTGATGTTTCGGACTGGAATGAAGGTGTGAACGTGGAGATTGGGGTAGATAAGAGTGTCTGTAGAGTGTCGAGGTCTTGATGAGGCCCGTGCTGTTAAGGTAATTACCAACAATCATCGTCTCTTCGTGCGGCGGGAACAATTGCCTTTTAGTATGTCACTGATCACTTTACAACCTCATCTTATCCGCTAATCACTTGAACACTTATCCCCTCCACCTATGTTAGATATGGAGAAACATTTTCCCAAAGATTATCTCAGGCTTTTTGTCTTTGCTCGAAGCGGCAACGCAATCGAAAAATGATTGTAGGTGTAGCGAAAACTCCCCACGCCAAAATTACGCCGAAATTAAGAAATGTGGAAGTAGTTGAGAAAAAAGAAAAACAGATGGAAAGAAACCAAAAAATCATTCATAAATAATTCTATCATAGAGGCATAAAAGCCGATTAAAAAATATTGCAGAACTGCTTTCCTGTTTGGATCAATAAGAGAAAAGAAAAAATGTTTATTTGTTTTTAATTGTTATTTATTTGTGTTTATTGACATCATACGGTTTTTAAAAGCACAGTAATACAGAAAGGAAGTTTTTAAGTTAGCACTAGTAATCTACCTCTGGCCGTACCGACATGATGAAATGTGTTTTATTTGTAATTTTTTTTCCTCTTTATTATTTTTTACAAAAACGTAACGCAAAAAGAAAAAAATCTGTAGTTTTGGGGAAAATGTAGCTATCATCATTAAACGGAAGGAGCTACACCGATGATGTCATTACTCTATAGCCATTATATTGAGCAATTAAAAATGAATTATATCTAAAAGCAGAAGTCACACTTTAAAAACAACAATCGGATAAATAGGAAGTCTTGAATTTAAAGTTTAATAATCTCGTTAGAAGATAATTTGACCAAAATGTTCCATATGAACAATTTGACAACCTGTTCTGACTGTTAATCAATTTTCCTGATTGCGTTTGAGGAAAATTTCAAGCTCAAAATTTGAATGTTTGAGTTGCAACCTGTTGTTCCAGATAAAATAGATTTAATGTAATTGATAATAATTGATCAGGGTCTGGGTAGGTAGGACTCTGGGTCCAGGTCTGGAACAATCCACTATGGTTCCTAATCACCATTCTTCCCAGGAGTGTCACACCTCACACACCTCACAATGTCTTTCCCGGAGGTCCCTCCGTGTGTCCCGATGCTATGAATAGCTATCCTGGTGGCCTTGGACCCCTCCTTGGCCCCCATCGGGGGGATTATGATATGTTTCATCCAGCAGCGCCCTGTGTTTTTGTCCTGCGTGTCAATTATGGAGAAAGTCGGACATTCTGATCTCTGCTGTTGTAAGAACAATCAGCACAGGAAGAGGTCAAGGGTGAGATGGACAGGCGGCGATGTGTGTGTGTGTGTGTGTGTGTGTGTGTGTGTGTGTGTGTGTGTGTGTGTGTGTGTGTGTGTGTTGTTATGAGCGAGACAATGAAGACTTCAACATGAAGCATTTGGAAGCCCATTTAGCCTAATCCTATTAGCCTGTTAGATAACCCCGTATCAGATGGGTTCAAGGGAAAGACCTCTGGAGGTGAACGGTTTCATCATCCAGCCGTCATGTAAACACTTTATGTTCAGTGGTAAACCTGGGTAAATCTGTATATTTGGCCTCAGTGCATGACCCGTGAGGCTTCACAAAAGGTAATCTAAGGAAACACAACGATCTCTGTTGTCTCTAGAAAACACGATTTCATTTGGAGGCTTCATTCAATTAGGTAATGTCGTTTACAGTACGCTGCGTAAATCAGACTGCTGGTCATGGGTGCAGAAAGGCCACTTTTCCTTTGGCTACACCCTTTGATTGAATGTTTTGACGAAAAGAAAGCAAATACATCAATATTATAGAGTTTGATTTCACTTTACTTCTTGTAAAACTGCTCCTTCCTGGGGTCAAACATTGCCGATGTGCCAAAGAAGTACGACCCAGGTGAAGCATCCCAAGCGAACATTAATTGCAGCCAGTTGCTGGTGAGTGTGTGTTTTCCATTGGCATATCAATGTTTCCAGAACATCGTTCCGTCCATCTGAGTCATTACCCTGGACTTCTGTCTCTCTTTAACCCTCCGTTCAGTCATCCATCCATCCATCCGGTCCAGCTAGCAAAACCACAGTCCAGCTCGCCCAGGCGCCCAGCCAGTCCAGATGGGTGGTCCAGACCAATCACCACTGTTCCCCCCCATGCTTTGGCTTTCATTTTCTGCACTCTCTCTCTCCGTCTCACCAACTCTCTCCCTCTTCCCCTTCGTACCACAACTCTTTCCCTTCTCGTTGAGCCGTCTTATCCGTTTCCCTCCAAAATCAGCTCCATCATTTGCTTTAGCAACAGCTTTAGCAATTTGTGCACCGTGCAAGACAGAATGGACACCTTCAGTGTTAAGAGATTTACCTCTAGCAACGATAGCAATGGAACCTGCAACTTGCACGCAAACGATTCGTAACTCGTCTGACGCAATGGCATCATGTTTCAAACCCAGGAACTACCTAGCATGGCTAAATATTCAATCAAGTAGACGTCGAATCTGTTTGTTTTAGCGTCTTCTTCGCCTTCACCTGCGCCTAACCAACCAGGAACGGAACCGTTCAGCTTGAATCACGAAACGGCGGTCGACTCGCAAACACCCACATGCATTTACCCATGCATGCAACCGCACACACATCACACACCAAAGCAACTCCAGCACATGAAAGGCCTCCAACAGGAGAGGAAAAACATGCTGCAACAATGCTTTGAAGTCTATAAGTCAAGCAACTAATGTAGGGATGTTTTCTGTTCCTCCTCCTCTAATAGTCTGATTCATATCTCCCCTTCCTGGAATTCCCTTTGCGAGACAGCCACGGTTGATCTGGGAGCCATTTAGCATCCCGACCATCCAAAATTCAGTCTCACTTTTGCATCAAAGCAAAGTAGGAAAATAGTTCATATTTCCCAAATCCCCCAACGAGGTCTGCAATCGTTGTGAAACCTCCAAAACAGGCGCATAAATGCAAGAGTGCATTAATATACAGTGTGCACTCGTCCAACGGCATACAGGGATTGCAGGGGTTATGGCTAGTGATCCGTGAGTACTTTTTGTGGAATTCTCAGTCACCGGGACGACGGTGCTACAATCACCTGAGATGGAATCCGAAAGAAATGACCCCAAAAACACAGTTCATTCATACGGTTCTCGCAAACAACGGCGACGTGGTCACGATTCAGGCTCGTTTATACAATTTTACACACATCCTGCAATCACGTTGCCCATAAAGTCATCATCCTCATCTTTGCTGCGAGACTTAAAGGCCGTTTCAACAAGATGTCATTGATTCTGCCCTCAGGCAGCAGGTAGAAGGAGTTTCAGCGGAGGATGACAACTAGCCTCGCGACCTGGTTGGGTTGGCCATTGATCATTTTTCCATCCTGGCAGTTCGGCATTGATATATGATGTCATGTTGGCTACTATAGGAAATATTTTTATACTTTTATTCAATAGAACAGCTTGAGAGAGTGTGTCAGACATGTTAGCGTCGTCCTTTTGTGGCGTCCTACCTTCCATGTGTTGGGTTGGCACCAAACGGGAGTTTCCCCTCTGGTGTATCCGCCATACGGACACTGAGGGGCAGGATTATGAACGCCCTTGCCCGGCCAGGGGGGGCAGAACTGAGGCCGGCTGAGTGGGTGTGGTCTGGAGTTATGCAACCCCTGTGCGTAAGCTCCACGGCGGACCAACCGCTGGTCATCTAGACTGGAATACGACCGGAGCATTTCTGGTAATCCCAGACAGGTTCTGCGCAGAAATAACAATAAACCAATTGATGAGTCATGTAATCAAATTGTACGAATTATATCATGACGTGGTTGAATTATGCCTGCGCATCTTGTTAAAACAGATGGAGGAGGAGGAGAAGGGGTGGTGGCGCAGGTGAATGCGGTTGGGCATTAGCGAATTAGCATGCATTTAAAAAGATGCTCCACCTGGAGATATTTACAACAGCTTTCTGCATCCCTCTGATTCTGGTTCGTTGTAAAATGAATAACTGTCCCCCTCATTGAATTTGACATGAATTTAATTCTATAAAATTTTACTGTTTCCACAATGAAGGGAAAAGGATGGACAAACTTGATTATACTGGGGTGGATGACGTGAGTCGACTCCCAGATCAAAGTCTCCCCCCCATCTTCATGTTAACCAGAATCATTTGATGCACGTATACAAGCAAATGTCAATGTGGAAAAACCCACTGCTGCCAACCGCTAGCTGTTCTTTTCCTACTAATTATTAATATCACACATCAGCAAAGCAGCATCCAAAACAGGAAATCTAATTTTCCAGTGACATTTAGTTTTCCTTTATTGTCCCATATGGGAAGTCTGAAATTAGAAAAATTAGGAACTTTCTGATGCATTGGGGTTTTTTTTTTTTTTTTAAATCTTATTGCCTGCATCATGTTCAGTGCTTTGCATAATGATTTTAACTGTTATCACATTGTTGTATTCCATTTTTTTCAGCGTGTCACCTGTTCGGTGATGCAATTTCAACACAGTCGACTTAGTTTATTTTATTTCTAACATTCATTTGCTGCAGAAAAGCAGTTTTTAAAAGGAAAAGCAGTTTTTAAATAAGTCAAATTTGATTTTATTCATCTTTTTGTGCCTGGCCATTCAGTCATGCTGCTTAATTGCCTTTATTCCATCGCCAACCTTGCAGAAAACATCTGCTGCAGAATTTGCCAGCCGATCCGGTGTAAAAAAAAAAAAATGTGTCAATGACGTGGAGAAGAGAGTTTCCTGTTAGACGTAGAGAAAGGGTTTTGTCCACCTAGTCGCATTCCAGCGACCGCGGTCATGGTGGAACAACCGGTTTTCTTGTGCGGGTTTAACCTGAGTCTTTGTCTGTGGATTGTGAGCTACTCTGTTTGCCCCTGAGCAAGGCATCTCCCCTAAATGGTGCTTAAGTATGCTGAACACAGTAGTGTTCCTGAACGCACCAGTGTTCCTGAACGCACCAGTGTTCTATAGGAATGGGAATGCACCTCGACCAGGCGTTTGTCACCCAGTGACTCCTGCCCCAGTCCAGTGTGAGTTTAGGTTCTAGTATGAATGGGAAAAAAAACGGCTTAAGGGCTTCAAACATCAGTTTACTTGAGTCATCTTCCACAAATATATTTATTTAAGGGTTATATATAAACTGACTGTGTGTGTGTGTGTGTGTGTGTGTGTGTGTGTGTGTGTGTGTGTGTGTGTGTGTGTGTGTGTGTGTGTGTGTGTGTGTGTGTGTGTGTGTGCACGTAAGAGTGAGGAATGTTAATCCAATACTGACAGTGTTACGCATCATCTGGATGATAAAAATTCTTTCCGACGCGCTGTGTGTGTGTGTGTCTTGGCAAACTGTTCAAAATAAGTGCAAGCAATGGAATCCCATAAATGCAAGTTAGGAATTCCAAAAGTCCATAAATCATAATTTAAAATTTATAGTTTTAATTTTGTGGCCTCAGTTCTACAAATAGTTTGTCAATCATGAATTAAACACAATGTTTTATGATGATCTGCTGAAACTCGTATCAAAACTGTGATAAAAACATGTTTAATGTTTTGTTGATTGTTGTTGACTGTCAGCTTCATCTAAACATGAATATTAAAACAAAGTTCTACAATTATTTTTGTACATCAGCTGTTATAGTTATGTTGTCTAATATATTTATTTTGCACTATAGTACTATAAAATTTTACGCTACACAACTTATTTTATTCTATTTTATTTAAATCAAAATAACCTCTCTTTTTTCTCCCTGACATCATTGCAGGAGATATAACAGCTAATATAGAAATATAATACAAAAAAACTGTATTGTAGTTTTGCATTTATTTAATTTAATCAAAAGTTATTAAGTTATTTATTAATCTCATATCATCTGATCTTTTGTCCTGGTTCCTGTCACCCAACAGCTGTCATCAAAAAGAACCGTAAACACCATAAACTGTTTACTGCTTCCATTTCCTGCTCAATCAACTGACGCTCAGTTCTGCCTCACGGGGGCAGCACTGAGCTGATCGTCCATAATCAGTCTATAAACCAATCAAACTTGACTCCGCCCTGAGGGCGGGAGTCAAGTTTCATGTTTGACTTTAGTAAAATGTAAAAACAGTTTGTGTCTGTCTGTGTGTGTGTGTGTGTGTGTGTGTGTGTGTGTGTGTGTGTGTGTGCGTGTGCGTGTGCGTGTGTGTGTCTGTCCGTTCTGTCCGTCTGTCTGTGTGTCTGTCTCTGTCTGTCTGTCTGTTTATGTGTCTGTCTGTCATCATTGTTGAAGATTTTCTGATGATTTTTGTCAAATATGAGACACACACACACACACACACACACACACACACACACAAAGCGCCTCATTAAAACCTTTCTGCTGTTTTGTCCAGCTTCCACTCATCATCACCTCCGACCTTCCCAACCCCCTTCGACTCCCCCCCTCCTCCCTTATTGTCCCTCCTGGCTCCCCGTTGTGAGGCCACTATCCTTCCATGTGATCTAGACATGAGTCAGCGAGCCCAGATAATGACGCTCAGGCCTCCAGGAGATCCAGACTCTACTGATCACACCAGAGACGTCTTCTTAACACACACTCCTCACAGTGTGTGTGTGATCAAATTATTTTTTTTTAAAAATCATTATTTTTTATTTTTATGATAAAAATCTATTGTACAAACTCAGAAAGCAAATTTTTAACTTATTTTCTTGTGTTTTGCAGTAATTCAAAGCCATTATTTTACATTTAGAAGCATTTTTATCAAAATTTCATTTTAAATGTTGTTGTTTTCCTTGCTTTAAGTCGCTTCTCCTGACCTCACATCTATGTGTTGTGGGGGGGGGGTAAAAGGAATATTATCTATACTATGTCCACTTCATAAGTCAATCATATCCATTGTGCGACTTCAAAGCGTTTAGAGAAGAGTCTGCAGACCGTGGATGAACATTCATTTTTCACCGATGGGGGGTACGCCGACGCAACCGAAGCCTCGCTTTGAAGTCGCCCCTCAGTCTATGTTTACGTTCTTCCAACACATTACCCCCTCCTGCCCACCTCTCCTTCCATACATCCCTCCATCACACGACTCAAGCGCTGCATCAATCATCACCCCCCCCTCCACAAAAGAAGTGAGTGGAGGGTTACATCCATCGGTTCATTTTTACTTTCCAGACTATAACTCAAAAACTCTTGCAAATAATTTCACAAAACTTTCCAAACACAACAACCAAGCTCTCCAGCAGTGCCTTTTGCTGTTTAGGAGCTTTTATCATCTGTTTTGTTTTTGTTTCCATGGTTACAATTTGAATTTGGATTCATTCTGTGAGTGAGATTTGTCTCAGGGGAGGTTTAGGTGAAATATCAAAAATATATATAATTTATTTGTCTGCTACAGAAATACCTTTGACATATTCTGACACTGAAATATTATATTTATTAATGTTTTGAATTTATATTTACATACAATTTAAGAAGAATTGCAATTAAAAGTTATAACTTAAATTTCTTCCTGTATTTCTTCAATTTATTGCTCGTGTTATAGAAAACTTAGATGAATAATTTTAAAACAGCCATAAATAAATAAATGTATTTGATAAACTTCACTGGAAACAGAAAACAAGCCCAGGCTGTCGTTCCCGGTTTGACCGGCAGATGGTGCTGCAGGCGCCCTTTAACCTGGCCCCCAAAATCAATCCTGCAGGCACAAACATCGACAAATGCCCCCACAGGTTGGGATTCAAATACAAAGACAATCCTAAAACTTTCGCAAAGACACGTGTGTGTCATAAACTATCCTGTATGACGTCACTGCCGTGACGCGACTGCAACTGGACTCACTTTTCTAATTGCATAAAACTGCTGGGAGCTGAAATTCCACAAGTAACAACGCAGATTTCTGTTGCGCTGCACACTAATAGAAGTTTGCACCAAATCCACCGGCCTCGTGACGCTTCACACGTCACTGTGAGCAGGATTCACTACAACATGACTCCTCTATTCCGTTATTTGTCTCCTATCTGACGTTTTTTTTGCTCTCTTGAATTATTTATGACATAAGAAAAAAAAATGCGACTGAGTCATCTCGGCTGTGATTCATCGCACATGATGCTTTTACACACACACACACACACACACACACACACACACACACACATAGGCCCCCTCCCCGTTCGTACAGCTCTGAAAGCTGCATTCCCGTGATGCAAGATTAGAGAAGTTCACCGGGTTTTCTTTCACGCGTTGTAAATAATATCAGGTGACCAAAAAAAAAAACCTAAAAAAAAATAAGGAAGTCTTTCAGCTCACGAGGAACTTTAAAGATATTCCCGCTGTGTCATTCTGATGTCTCAAAGCTGCAGCCACATGTCTGCAACAGGCAGCAGGAGACAAAGGATGATGATCTCATCCGATCCTGTCTTTTGATTGGGTTTAATTTTTAATTTTGAAATGCACGCACAAGATTTTTTGCATCATTGCATGAAATGAATTGTGAAAACTCTTTGGAGTGAATTCTGCTTGAATTTAAACATAGTTCAGTTAATGAATCGCTTTTATTATTTCGACAATAAATGCGGAACGGATCCACTTTCTTTTTGTGACTTTAAAGATAACCATTGGTTACTTTCGAATATTTGTACCTTTTAAATGGTTTTGTTTTTTCGTAGTATGCATGCAACATGCAACATGCTGTTTGCAAATCATAATCTGTATAAATATGTTTATAAAATCTGAATTTCTAATACATTTGTCTATTACAAATAACTATATTAAATACATATATATATAATTTTATATATAATTATATATAATTTTATGTATATATATTTTTTAATTTTATTTATTTATTTCCCAGTTTGGGATAAATTAAGTATATCTTATCTAATCTTATATTAATTAGTCACATTATAGATTCTTAATTAAATCTAGCAACCACATATGAGACTCTGGCATCATAATCCAACCAGTAGCTGATCATAAAACTACTTTATGATGCTTTATGGAGTTCCTATCAGCTGTTATCTCACAGCGGGACCATAAAACTTGTGCGTTTCGTGTGGAACTTTACGCACGGGTGGTGTTTCCCACCTACCACTGACGGACCGATGCCCCCTCCCACCCCCCTTTTGCCTTGACAAAAGCAAGGTCAGCATTAAAAGCAAACACCTGATCACATCCAAATTGCAGGACAGTTTTATCTGCAGTGTGTTTTGTATTTACCTGGAATTTGGGGGTGTCCTCGGTTTCCGCAACCGCGCGTCTTAATCATCTCATTTATGACATGAACCGTCAGAGCTGCGCCTTCACTGTTGTTTTAATCATTGCAGCAAGTGAAAGGGCCCCCCACATTTTAAACTCTGCGGTGTTTCCTCTTTTTCGTGCGCAGCCGGGAGCGCGGGGCGCAAATGGGAAGCGTTTGCGTCATGTGCGCCTTAAAGACCGGACAGAAATGATTCTCGCAAGTCATCATGTATAACGCACCCATGCACGGCTTCCTATGGATGAGTTAGAAATAAACACTTAAAGGGATAAGCTTCTATTACCCATGACCCCCACCTGGTGAACCAGAACCCCCCCTCCCCTAAGAAAACAAAAGAAAAGGCAAGTGCGGACTGGATGCTGTTAATTTCATGATCTTGAGACGGTTCATCCATAACTGAAGGAGAAAAACACACAAGTGTTTGGTCAGCCTTTAAGAAACCAAGACAGTTCATTCCTGGGGAGGTAAGGAGGAGGAAAAGGGGGTGGGGGGCTCCATTATTCCGTCCAATCTGCATAATGACGGAGAGGATTTAAGATAAAAAGCCTCCAAATCCCTCCTCCAGACGCGTGTTGATTGTGTTTGTTCACGGCAGTTATCCTGATGAGGGGGCGATATGGAGGGGGCCGGATGGACACTTGTTGCGCGTCACCGTTAAAATAGCGCACATCTCTGCGCGCAGAACAAAACTCTTAAGGATGCAAATTCAAAAGCACTTCATTACGCGCTTTCTCCCCGCAATCTGGTGTCTGAGAGGCCGAACTAAGTGGTTAATCAAGCCGGAGATCGAAACGGTCTGGGGAGGGTGGGGGGATTGCGTGCGTGCGTTTTGCGCACAACGCGTGTTTTGCGCGTTGTTTTTTTTTTTTTTTTCCACAAATAAGTAGTGTGTGCTGCGGTGTGCGTGTACCCCGCTGGGATTCCTCTCGCTACATGAGACAAATCAGATTACTATATGAGGCCTTAATCTACCCCCCCTCCCAACCCCCCAGCCTGAAGAATCACATTGGAGTCATAATTAATTCAAAAGATATTCAAGAAAAATTATTTTAAAAAATGCGGCAGAAGTTGCGCCTGTCCTACAAAAATAAAGATCAATTTTATGAATGGCCACTAGATGGCGCTAACGAACAGATAACTTTTTATACATGCGACAATTTCCTCTTTAGAATTAACAAATCAAGCAAAACTTGAGAGACGCTCAAACCAGACGCAGCGTGATTTTTGTGGCATCGTTTTGTTTACAACGTGTTGAGCCATTGGCGCAAACATGTTCTTAAAGTGTTTAAAAAAAATGCGTCTGGAATTTAAGGAAGTTGGTTTAAAAAAAGCTCCAACCACCATGAAGGGTTAAGTTCGCATATAGAGGCTCTTTCACACAAACATTCCCCGACATTAACGGAACAAATTGCCTGAACTATTCTGGTAGAAGCTGCAGCTGCTTCCACGCAACCGATTTTAATGCTGTGCGACCAGTCGTGGATCAGCACCACCCGGATTTAGAAGTGATTTACATCACAGGGGTGGGGGGGGGTGTTTATGTGGAGGGGCTGTTGTACTTCCTTAATTCTGTAATCCTTTTAGCTTTTTATTGATTGAATTAAAACGTGCAAACCGCTCTTCTGGTTACTCACAGATGATTTAATCTGATCTATAAAATACGTGTGACAAATTGCAGCAACAACAGAAGAATCAATGATCACAAAAGTTGACAGAAAAAAAAACGACGATATTTCAACTGTAAATTGTCTTATTTTTGAGCGTTTTGATGTTTTTCTTTGTCATAAATTAACAAAATGGTGCGTTTTGGATCATTTTTATTGATTTTCCCGACTAAATGATGATGGGATTATTCTCAAGAGATCAATAAATGTTGAAGATAACCAGCATCTGCATAACTATATTGGTCTAAATCAATTTCCTGAAAGTAATCCAATAATAATCAAAATTCACTGACATTTTTAATCCAGGATCCGTGTTAATGTCATCAGTTTAAACGATCAGCCTAATCCGGATATGTTTTGGGATTATTCACAAATTTAAGATGATTCCAGGATGTCTGAAAGGCTCAGATCAGCTCCAATAATCACATTTTTTACCAATAATTCCCGGTGCGTCCGGCAGCAGGATCGTGCGGTATGCTGATGACGTCCGCGTTTATCTCCCTGATCTCGTTGTTGTTGCGCGCTCCAGACGGAATGTGCGGAATGTGTGTGTGTGTGTGTGTGTGTGTCTGTGTGTGTGTGTGTGTGTGTGTGTGTGTGTGTGTGTGTGTGTGAGTGTGAGTGAACCCGGCGGGAGCTGACACTCGACATTAGGTTCACGGGTGGAGACGATGACCCGGGGGGCGCACCGGCAGAAACGGAGAAGAAGACGCGCCGGGCCTCGGCCAATGGGGAGGATGAGGTGTGAGTAAGGGGGGGATGGAGGGGTGGGGGGCAGAGGCCGTAGGATGACATGAGGTGTTTGATCTCCTGAAGACGGGTCAGGTCTGTCTGTCGGTGGAGCTTCTGATCTGATGCCTCCGGCTTCACTGCAGCTCCCATAATGGGAATGGAGACAGCGGGCCATTGTGATCAATACAGATCAATATATTCATTGGTCATCAGTGTGTGAATATTTCCCACTTTTATCTGTTACATTAAAAAAAAAACGTCTAAAACTTTCCTGGAGAGGCGCTCGTTTTTCCTCCAGGCCGCCTGTAAATGTCCGGTTATTTCTTTCCTTTATTCTAATTGATGCAATTTAAACGGTGGAACAGTTTCCGCCCAAGGTCTACAAATAAAATCCTCCAAATTTACCCCCCCCCCTCCCCAACCCACCATCCTCACTCTCCTTCCTTCTCTCTCTTTCTTTTTTCGGATGGCGATTTCGCGCGTCCTGCGTCTCCGTCTGGGTTTACCTGCGCGTCTTTGATCATGCCTGCCTGCGACGGCGTTTGATTCCTGGGGCGCTTTGACGGTTTTCAGCCTGGTTTAAAAAAAAAAAAAAAAGAAAGAAAGAAAAGAAAGAGGGCCCTCCGGTGTCTGAAGCTAGATCAGAGGAGACAGGGACTGGGAAGCAGGCGTCCAGCTGGGAGAAGATCAGAAGAGACGCAAACTTTAGCGAGAGCCATTGTGAGGTACACACCGGCTCCCGTAACTTTCCCCTTTGTGTGTGTGTTTTTTTTTTTTTATATGGCGCTCTTATCTGCAGCTCAGAGTGCTGAATGGCTCAGTTAAAGGTCTGTGAGGTTTTATCTGATTCCGTCTCCAAATAATAAAGGACACCTTGGATTTGTTCCCTCTTACAATCATCTCTTGAGGTTTGAGGATTGTCTGCTGATTTGTACAGTCACTGTGAAACAAGAGTCGCCCACAGTCTGATGGTAACACCAAGAGGATGTCCCGGTCAGGATAATAAAGACTAATTAAAGCAGGCCGCACGCTGCGCAACGTGTAAACCCAATGATTTATTCATCCAAGAGCATTTTCATGAGTAAAGTGATATCAAAGGGTTTGTTTTAAGCCTTAAGCAAACAGCTGTGATAAATTATTTCCTGCAATTACTGCTTGTTTTGGTTAATATATGAAATGATGTGTGGAGTTTACGCATCATTTAATATATTTCATATTCACGGTATTTGGTAAGTGGTGTAATGGTGCCCTCTGGTGGACAAATGGTGGAACGACAGGACCAAAAAAAAAGCCGAAAAGGCCAAAAGTTGTTATAAATTGTGCTTATATATTGTATATATTATAAAATTGTAAAAATATATCATATCTTCTGACAGTTAGTGGTCTCCAATCGCAAAAGTGAAATATGAAAGATATGTCAGATCATCCAAACCATAAATCTGATGATGTTATGGTCTGTGTTTACAATTAAAATGCATGACGTCACGGTGTCACTCATTTTTATCCACCGGTTTTACCGGTCCGCGGAAGCTTCTTTAAATAAACCGGACTATTTGCCTTTGCGGAACCTGATCCCGAACCCGACCAGACTGACAGCAGCGCGTGTGTCTCCCTCCGGAAAGACGGATTCACCCGCGGCCGATTTAATTCCATTAACAGGCGTAATTAATCGATCGTCGACGCCCGCTCCTTTGTTCCGCCCCTCCTTTTGTAGTTCCTTTGCTTTACCGGACTCCGTTCAGTCATGGCGAAGATGGTGAAGCTGAACAACGGTGCGGAGATGCCCTGTGTGGGACTGGGGACGTGGAAGGTGTGTGTGTGTGTGTGTGTGTGTGTGTGGTTTTCACTCTTTCGGTCATACCTTAGCTTACTACCGGCACAGTTAAGCAAGTTGCAGTGGGATATTAGCTTTAACAGAGGCTTCTTAAACTGGCCATGTGCGTGTATTTTTAAAACATATTAGCATTTAATTGTGTCATACTTAATAAATAACCGAATTTCTTTGCACCTGTCGCAAAATAACCCCGTAACAAACGTGACGTATTCGTTCGAACATCACCTCTCCCTGGGCTTTAAGATAACTGCGATACAAGTCGTCTGAGGAGCAGGCGTCCACGATCGGTTAACTACGCCTGTTTATCGCCTGTTACTCAGCAATTTTCTCAGGAGGGTACTGGTGTTAGTTTTACTGTGTGGTAAAAGTGTTGCTCACTTATGTTAAAATGCATCTGTTTGCTTGAATTTATTACATCCCTCTTCAAAGTAGTGATTTGTTGTAATTGTCTGCGTTTATCCGTCCGTCCGTCCACCAAATATCTTCTCAACCGTTGCAGATAGAAAGATGAAACAAAAAGCACATTACTAAAAATGAGATGATGACCTTGAGAAGACTAGGTCAAGGTCAAATTTCAACTTTTGTACACTCAGGAGCTGGATAAGATAGAAAGACCAGTGTAAGGCCAGTGTAAGACCGTAGATCAAAGCTAGTGCTTTGATCTGTGAAAGTAGGTCCGAGCACCAGCTTTGATCTTTGACCTATGCAAGTAGGTCAGGGTAAAATTTTGAATTCAGGGGTGTTGCGGGATGTTGCAGTCTCCGACTGCATTGGTTCTTGTTCAAACTAGAGAAGCCTTTAAAGTTCAGAATGTTCCTTTTATTGTCTGAAAAGCATTCAAGGGCTTCACTCCCGAATCCACCCCAGTTCTAGAGTATTCTATTGTATCAACTCTTAACTTTTGTCTTCTAATCATTCCCCGCTGCTATAGTCTCCTCCTGGGAAGGTGGCGGAGGCAGTGAAGACGGCGATCGCCTCAGGCTACCGGCACATCGACGGGGCGTACGTCTATAAGAACGAGGTAGAGGTGGGGGAGGGTATCAATGCCATGATCCAGCAGGACGTGGTGAAGAGAGAAGATCTATTCATTGTCAGTAAGGTGAGGCTTTATGGTGTACAAAAGTTTTTCCTTTATTTGTGTGACATAAACAGGTGAACTGATGTTTGTTTGCTTGTTGGTTATCTATCATGTGGTGTCGTTGATCCTCTCATAGCTGTGGAGCACCTTCCATGAGAAGTCCATGGTCAGGCCTGCCTGTGAGAAAACTCTCAGTGATCTCAAACTGGACTATCTAGACCTCTATTTAGTGCATTGGCCAATTGGTTTCAAGGTAGGCGCCCTGTTGTTATGATCGCTTCTTGAAATGTTCTCATTCTTCGTTTATTGAAGTTCACACCTCGTTGTCGGTATCGAAGCCTCTGTTAACCCGCTTGTTGTTGTTATTGAAGCCCGGTGGCGATGTGCTACCTCTGGACAGCCAGGGCCTGGCCATCGGCAGCGACACCAACTTCCTGGACACGTGGGAGGTGAGTCGAGTCCGGAGTGACCCAAACATAAGAAGTTCAAGTGAGACTGATGGATGCTATTTTACGTCAGGCGATGGAAGAGCTGATGGACGCCGGATTGGTCAAAGCTATCGGGGTCTCCAACTTCAACAAGGATCAGATTGAAGCTATTCTCAACAAGCCAGGCCTCAAATACAGGCCGGCCAACAACCAGGTACTCCCAAGACACCTGTGTGTACATTAAATCACCCCCATATCAATAAAAATCAAACTTGATTCAAACAAAAGTCTAAAGTTCAGCTTTAGTGGCAGTGCGTTTATGATCGGCGCCTCCCAAGAAGCAGAATTTCCTTCGGGGTTTAAGAGGCAGTAAAGGCATCGTCTGTCTCCTCCAATCAGGTGCAAGACATCCGCGTCTTGTTGATTATTAACGGGAGGAAGCAGCTTTTCCCCCCCGGGGCTGAACCGTTCAGCCGGGCTGACCTTCTTCTCTAGAACCATTACACACAATCAGAGTCTTGTTTGGTTTCAGTCGGGTTGTGATATTCAGTTACTCTGCTGATATTCAATTACTTGTCTTTTTGGCCTTTAAACCACCCAAAGATGGAAAAAACAGACTCAGATCCACTGAAAATTAGATTATTTATCCCTTGAAATGTTAGATGAGAAGAGAAGCCCCTGCTGGCTCGTGTCGAGTGTATTTACAAAAGAACGTCAAAGCCAGGAAACAAAGATGAACTGTCAGACGTCAAAGCCAGGAAACAAAGATGGACATAAAGGCAGCTTAAGACGTGTGAATGTTTGTTCCTGCAGGTGGAGTGTCACCCATTCCTCAACCAGGACAAACTGATCGACTACTGCCGCTCTCAGGGCATCGAGGTGACGGCCTACAGCCCCTTTGCCTCCCCAGACAGTCCCTGGTGAGAGCTCTTGTTGCCCTGGCAACCGCAACCACGTTAGAACAACGGCAAACATAAACCCAGTCGCCGCCGCGAAGCGGCTCACGCTTATAAATGCCAGCTCAGCGTTTTTTTTTTGTTTTGTTTTTTTTAACCACATCACATCCGTCACGTCGTCTGCAGCTCGTGAGCGTCGTTCCGCTTTTTGTCTGCGGGCTGATGAATCATTGATTTATCAGTTATTATTGAATTTATGTGGCCTTTTATATTAGGACATTACTGGTTAGTGCAGCTCGCGAACCATTTGAGTCCTGTTGAGTTTTATGTATTTTTATTTAAACTGCAGGGCCAAACCAGAGGACCCCTCCCTGCTGAACGACCTGACCATTAAAGCCATCGCTGAGAAGTACAAGAAGACACCTGCTCAGGTAACACCATCACGTTTACTAGAGGAAATAAACTCCCATGAGCTGTGACCTCACATCCTGTCGACGTCCCACCAGGTGCTGATCCGCTTCCACGTCCAGAGGAACGTGATAGTGATCCCCAAGTCGGTCACACCTGAGCGCATCCGCCAGAATATCCAGGTAATTATCCCAGAACTCGTTGAGACCTTTCGGAGGATTAGCTCTCGCTCTGCTCGGGTACGAAGACTTTTTTCATCTCCGCAGGTGTTCGACTTTGAGCTAACCGAGGACGACATCCAGATCCTGCTGGCCCTCGACATGAAGTGGAGAACTTGCCCCCTGTTAATGTAAGGTTTGAAATCGCTTGGTTGCCTTAAAATATCAGGAGGCAACCTTCACAAATGTTTTTCTGTCTCTGTCAAGGTGCCAACATCTCAAGGACTATCCGTTCCACGCTGAATTCTGAAGAGTAACGCCGACGTTTTCCATCAGATAGCACTTCCTGGGGGCATGGCCTTCTCTGTAACACACCTGATGTGACCTTGAATGGCGTTATTTTAAGCTGCATGTTACTGATAGACTAGGTGGTACGGCTGAAACGCTTTTTGCCGGTTAGAGCAGATCAGTCGTGTTTTAAAATCAACTTGTTACCCCTACTTTTTTTTTCACCTCTTAGCAAAATGGAAATGACTTTTCTTTGACTGAACATGTGACATCGACTCTTGTCAGAGTGTCACAAGTGTCATAGAAAGCACCCTCTAAGTGTGTGTTCACACACGGGTTACTTTCACTTCCGGACTGAGGGCATGAATAAAATCCTGCGATTGAAAATGAAACAAATCAAAGCAATTTTTTTCTTTGTTTTTATATTTATTTGTGATTAGAAATTCAGTGGAAGGATGGGACACCAGAGAAGTTACAAAGAATCAAAACGATCCAGAGCTTTTAAAGTGAACCCTTTCATTTTTATTCCAACACAGCTAAAACACACTAAATAAATCAGCATTTTGTGCATTTATTGGATCAATTCTTTAATTTGACGATTGAGTTCAAGCCAAGGAAGTAGGAATTACTCAGAATCTGAGTCGAGAGGTATCAGGAATCAGTATTCTGCATTCAGGGGGAAGTCTTTGTGTTTCGTGCCCCTGTGGAGAAAAGAAGAGGAACATTTACTGCATGATTGTAGGGACAGTAACCATGATGGACCGTCTGTAGACTCACCACAGCATTGGGAACGCTCTGTAATCCTTGTTCATGCCCAGCAGCATCTTCATTTCTTCTTCACTCAACTCAAAGTCAAACACCTACAAGTATGAAAAATATTAGAATGACTAGACTGGATCGGAACAATGAATCAGGATCTCGCGTTTTCGGACTGCGTGTACCTGAAGGTTTTGCGCGATTCGTTGAGGGTTCACCGACTTGGCAATAACGATCACGTTCCTCTGGACGTGGAACCTCATGAGAACCTGGTAAGAAAAATAAGTTTATACGATCAAATTCACCTTTACATCCCACAAAAGCCAAAAAAAACTTGGGTAGAATTTCTAGTAGTTGGGTAGTTCTTGGGTTTTTTTTTTTTTTCTTGACCTGTCCTGGAGTCTTATTGTACTTCTCAGCGATATTCTTGATCCTGGGTTCTTCCAGCAAAGACGGATCTTCAGGCGTAACCCTGTTTGTAGGAAGAGAGATGAATCAGGACAAAGTAGTGGAGTCAAGATAGAATAGTTCTCTACAAGACCAGTGGAAGACAAGACCCTCTCACCAGGGTCGGCCAGGGGAGCCCATGGCGGCGTACGCCGTCACAGTGATACCCTTAGAATGGCAATAGTCGATCAGCTTCTCTTGGGTCAGGTATGGATGGCTCTCGATCTGAAGGATCGTCTCGTTTAGCTTCGATTGTAGTCTTTCTATCGTTTGGAGGAATCTTGTTCTCATTTCGTACCTGGTTAGTTGCTGGTTTGTACTTGAGACCTGGTTTGTTGAGGATGGCTTCAATCTGGTCTTTGTTGAAATTGGAAACGCCGATAGCCTTGACTAGACCATCATCCACCAGCGCCTCCATCGCCTTCAGACACATTGCACACTGGTTAGCGTTGCATTTAGTTCTACAACCTATTGGCAGAATCGGTGTTGAGCCTGTGACAGAATTTTACCTCCCAAGTGTCCACGAAGTTGCTGTCGTCAGGAATTAAATTGCCTTGTTCATCTAAGGGAAACTCATCCTCCCCAGGCTGCAGCCGCAAAAATAAAATCAAGTTGGAGGAAGTTTTTTGATTGTTAGCACCAATTCTGAGTTTGATAGGATGCAGCGGTTCTCCAAACCTTTGCTCCCATGGGGAAATGCATGAGGTAAAGGTCCAGGTAGTCCAATTTCAGGTCGCTGAGTGTCTTCTTGCAGGCTCCCCTCACCAGAGACGGAACATGAAACGTATTCCATAACTGGGAAAACAGGAAATTTTGACAAATCTACCAGACTCCAAGCTAAGTGGAAATACAAGTCAAACGTGATTAACTCTAATTTCTATTAAAAAGGCAGCGAATCAAACGTATAAAAAACCCTTTGAACTGCACCACACCTTACTGACGACAAACAGCTCCTCTCTCTTCAGCACTCCCTGGTCGATCATGGCTTTAATTCCATCACCAACTTCATGTTCATTGTTGTACACAAAGGCACCATCAATGTGTCGGTATCCAGCAGCTATGGCAGCTTTAACTGCCTCGGTGACCTGTCCATCCAATGCCTGATGAGATAAATAAATATAGAGATGCTAGGATGCACAAACTGGTTTTGAAACAACATATGCCGTCATCTAGAAGAAGTCATTTCTTGGAATTATTATCTTCTAAATATAAGATGGGACGGAATTCCACTTATAAGAAGGGAAAAGTTAAAAGTATAAAAATGAACTTTGAACATCAAAAATACTGCAGGCATCAAATGCAGACCACACTAAATGTTTGACTCTTTCAATGTGACTACTTATCTATCTACACTCTCAACTACATGTAGGTCCACAAAGATTTATGTTTTAATTTAAAAAGATGACGTCTTTCCTTTTGTTGATCTACAGCTGCATATATTTTCTTCTTTTGTACATAAAGTAGTTCTAAGCATAAAGGCTTCACCCTCTCAGGTCTTACCCTCCATGTTCCCAGGCCTACAATTGGAATCTCCGCTCCGGTATTGAGCGTCACTGAAGGCACCATGTCTTCTCTCTCCACAACAGGTGGTCCTACCGGTTTCTGACGTCACTACACTGCCCGAGGGGGTAACGCGATCTCCCGCTGCTGTCAAACCGAACCACCGTTTAGTGAAGTTGTATAGATAACCGCGCCCCAGTGGTCGTTACATAAAGCAGCTAACCGCTGACGTTGACTAGCGGACTGAACGTATATCTGGGATCGATTAGTCACGCCTCCTTAGGGATACCCAGGCTGTTGAGGGAGTCCGAAAAAATAAAATGCAGCAGCTTTATTAATTCAAAGCGGAATAAATAAAAAAATTAATCATATTTAATTCTTTTTTCCTGTCTAACTGAAAATTTCTTATCAGTTGAGGTGGATCATTGAGTAAAGCAGGATAAATTAGATTTTGAGGTTAACACAGTACTTCTCAATTATTTTCTGTCACGCCCCGTCCCCAATCTCCGCCTTAACTATAAATAATGTCATTTCTCTATAAAATAGTTATAGAAAACAAAAAATAAATAAAAATATATAATTCAACTTATAACAAATAATAATTTTATTGACATTGTTTTAAATCTGTAGCAGAAAAGATTTTAAGTACAGGCAAACCTCATTTCCGACCACAATTCGTTCCGGAAGGCTGTTCGAATACCGTTTTGTTCAAATTCCAAATACATTTTTCCCATTACAAATAATGTAAATGCTCTTGATCCGTTCCAAGAGTCTAGAACACTAACTTTTTTCAACATAATATCCATCCATTTTCTGCCGCTGTATCCGCGTACTATATGTTATTTCATAATGTCATTTATATATCAAATTGTATAGTGCGGAAACATATCAAAGAAATGTAAAAGAAAGAAGCAAACACGAGAAAGAAAGTGTTAAGTACGATCCTGTGACGCTCTTATTTTGGGAATTCCTGTTGTACCCGGAAGTGGTTGCATTTAAATATAATGCTCTTGTTCTGAGGAGTGCGACATGCGTAATGTGCCAGTCAGGTGAGCGTAGCGGGCTGCGGTTCAATGAAGAACACAAAAACTTCGTTCCGTTTATCATGATTCAACACGCAGATTCCGGTACGAGTTACCGCCGTCTTTTGGACAGAAGTTTACGGTACCGTAACTAGTATCATAGGCAATGCAACGCAAAGTAAGTGAAAAATTATTGAATATAGTAAACTACAAAAAAAAGCACATTACGGTTAAAGCATAAGAACAATAAACAAAAAGAATTTTTACCTTTGTGGTGATGAGCAGTTGGTATACATGAACTTTGGAAAGGGAGAGGAGGAGGAGGAGGATGGATGTTACTGCGTTTGTTTCGCGTTAGACTTCCAAATTTTGTTCGACTTCCAAGACAAAAAAAATCCGAATTTTTTGGTCGGCTTCCGATTTGTTCAATATCTAAAGTGTTAGTAAACCAAGGTTTACTTGTATATGAATTTGGATGAAACTTAAAAATAAACAAATCGTTGGTTAAACTGTAAACATTTTTGACCAACTTATTGCACCATTTGATACTGAAAAGTGAAAGTAAATAAATTCAA
The DNA here is from genome assembly GCA_013358685.1 of Antennarius maculatus. Lineage (NCBI taxonomy): Eukaryota > Metazoa > Chordata > Actinopteri > Lophiiformes > Antennariidae > Antennarius > Antennarius maculatus. The sequence goes on along the minus strand of CM023627.1, from coordinate 1,853,863 downwards.
TAAATAATATCAAATTCAGTTCAGTAAGATTAACTGAGGAGCACAATACATAAAACACCTTAACCTACAAACAAAAATGAATAAAACAGTTTGCGCTGGCTTTTTTTTTTTTTAAATTTCTTTCTCTTATCAAAATGAAGTCAGGATTAATGGCTACAATGAACTCGTTTAGGCAGTCGCAGCTTTTCAAAGCGGGGTTTGATCATGATACATTCCTGCTCAATGTTTCAGCTCCTCTGCTATGGTGGGGGTGTTTTGCACTGAGCAGTTTGTTACTCCACCTTATATGATACTAACAGCTCGCTGGTTTACTGAAATCATTCACAAAGCAGGATGATTGTTGGCGATATTCAGCACGTTTCCCCTGAAAAAACTCCAGCGGTTTATCAATATGATTGGGATGTAATGTCTTTTATTTATTTATGAGTCATAAAGTATATAATGTATATTCATTCATTCACGTTCTTCGCCTAAGACGCTGACGCCAGTTCCGGGTCGGACCCGGACGTTCAGGTGTTCTGTGATTGGTCAATACATTACGGACCCTGGGTGACGCACCTTTCTCCGCCCACAGAACCCGGATGAGGACGCTGCTGAAGTTAAATGCTGTTAATAGACTACAATCAAATATATTCAGTATGTACTTCCGTCTTACTGGCAAAATTATATTGATCATAGATGTTAAGCCTAATTATTCATCCATCCATCCATTCTCTTCCGCTTATCCGGGGTCGGGTCGCGGGGGCAGCAGCTTGAGCAGGGACGCCCAGACTTCCCTCTCCCTAGCCACTTCGTCCAGCTCCTCTGGGAGAATCCCAAGACGTTCCCAGGCCAGCCGGGAGACAAAGTCTCTCCAGCGTGTCCTGGGTCGTCCCCGGGGCCTCCTCCCGGTAGGACGTGCCCGGAACACCTCACCAGGGAGGCGTCCAGGAGGCATCCTGACCAGATGCCCGAGCCACCTCATCTGGCTCCTCTCGATGCGGAGGAGCAGCGGCTCGACTCTGAGTCCCTCCCGGATGACCGAACTTCTCACCCTATCTCTAAGGGAGAGCCCGGACACCCTGCAGAGGAAACTCATTTCGGCCGCTTGTATCCTGGATCTCGTTCTTTCGGTCACGACCCACAGCTCGTGACCACAGGTGAGGGCAGGAACGTAGATCGACCGGTAAATCGAGAGCTTTGCCTTTCGGCTCAGCTCCTTCTTCACCACGACGGACCGATACAGAGTCCGCATCACTGCAGACGCTGCACCGATCCGCCTGTCGATCTCCCGTTCCATCGTACCCTCACTCGTGAACGAGACCCCGAGATACTTGAACTCCTCCACTTGGGGCAGGATCTCATCCCCAACCCGGAGAGGGCACTCCACCCTTTTCCGACTGAGGACCATGGTCTCAGATTTGGAGGTGCTGATTCTCATCCCAACCGCTTCACACTCGGCTGCGAACCGCTCCAGTGAGAGTTGGAGATCGCCTAATTATTTGACGCTCTTATTTTGGTATTTCCTGTTGTGAACGGAAGTAGTTCTGTTGTGTTTGTATGAAAATGTAACGCTTGTTAGGTCAAGTGCGGTATGGTTACTGAGTGTTCAGGTGAGTTTAGCAGGCGTGTGTCCAATAAAGAAAATAGAAATATACTCCGATTCGTTTATTATTCCTCCTGCGTAAGTCGGATATGGTTACGATAAATAACAATATGTTTCTGAAGTGTTCAATTATGGGTTAACCGTACAGAGTTAGCATCAACGTTAGCTTACGTGATTTTGAAACATATTAAGGTAACTAGTTATTGAGGTAACTAGTCATTAAAGTAACTAGTTAGCTAAAGTTAACTTTTTAAAATTTCGGATGATGTTTTCATGTCTAGGAGGTGGGGAGAACCGAACATGAGCTAAATGTCTTGCTTAGCGATTTTACTCCAGTCCTGAAGGACCACATTAGAATGAAGTCATTCATCAGCCGCAACATGAGTAGATTAGAACAACATAATATTAGTTATAAAGATCACTGTTTATACATGTTTCCAGCTTTTACACCGAGTTAAACCAACAAGTTACAAGTATCTGGCTATAGATTTACATTCACTTTTCAAACATGAGATTTGCTTTGAGTTTTGTCAACAATGTAAATGGAGACACCTAATGTCAGGCAGCAAAATGTCACTTTAATAACCGATGGTTACTCACATCTTTTTAAAACATTACAACTGGTCTTCATGGAATTTTATGTGAAAATTGGTTTGTGTGATTTCAGATGCTGTAAAAGAGACCCGGCTGTGTTGGGACTGAAGACACAATCAGACGTGATTCGCTGGTTCAACCTCGCAGCTCCAAGTTAAAGTAATGTTGTCATGTTTGGTTTTCATGTTTTCCTATCATGATTATTATCATTCATGATATTCTTTTGTAATTGATCACCCAGAGAGACGCGGCAGTAAAATGGTTTGGATACAATTCATTGTTGCGCTTCCTTTTTCCATTTATAGTGTGTTCTGACCTCTTTTCTGATGAGTCTCACTGATAATTGATAGCTCTCAGCTGTAACAAAGCTGTTATGCTACACAGAACGATTCAACCAGAGACTCGTGGTGCCGGATCTTTATGGAAACGCTACTTTTTTCACCCCGCATGGAAAAAGATTCGCGTCCACGCGACAGCGTTTTCGAAAAAATCTCCGTCCACGCGTGTCCGCATCAGCGCGATGATCAAGTTTATAAGCAAAACACCTCCGAGAACGACAGCAGAGAGGACCGGGACGTGTGGACATTCACGCCGTTCCTCCTGGAGGACGACCGCCATCACAAAGTTCTCCACCAGGGGGCAGCACATCCCGGTCTGACCCGGAACCGGCGTCTTTGGTGAGGAATGTGAATGAATGAATATATGAACTTTATGAATCATGAAAAAAGGAAACAGACAAATACTAAAGTGTCAAGCATGTTTATCAACGCGTCTTCGACTGGGAGCTGTTATACGTCGGAGAATATCCGGTTTTAACTCCGTCCATTCTGTGTGCATGTAGACACGGTTCACAGACATGACGTCACCGCGGTTTTCGTCCCATGGACACGCCCCCCGGATAGAGGAAGTTGCGGACACAGATTCCACACGACAACAAGTTTGGCCAGCGTTTTCAAAAAGTTGCGTTTTCGTCCCGGATATCTGCGTTGTCGTGTGGACGGAAGGCGTAACCGCAACAAAAAAAACCTTTCGAGAAGTTCCGGCACCGTGTGGACGGGGGCCATAATGTAGGTTAAAACAGGGGTCAACCCGCGGGCCGCGTCATTTGGTACATCACTTCCGTTTTATTTATTTCAGTCTGATATTTTATTTTGAAAAATTCCGTTACAACCACCGGGTCGCAACCCCGTACCTGGTCGAGGGACATTGGATAGCGGGTGGCACAGAAAGTTTGACTTTCTTTTTTTAATTGATTACCTACGGAGCCCCTTAGGTGACATGGAGAAAGAAAGAAAAAAGGTCCATCTTCGCAAGACCTCGCCAGGCTACAGGTATATGTACTTTCGGGTCATTTTGGCTTTATTTAAGAAAAAAAATTGGCTTTATGGAGAAAAACAGTGGAGGACACCCAACCCCTTGAAGGCGTTCCGTGAAAATATTGTCTTGGCTGAATTGTTTGAACGTTATAATCCTGTTTCTGGTCGGAACGAACCAAAAAATCCTGGTTGAAAGCCCTGCAGTAAAGAGTCAACACACCGGTGTGTAGTCAGAGTGAAGCGCTGCACACTGTTCGTCAGGTGAACTGCTTTGGTCTCATTCGTTTCTCTCCGCCTTTCTTTTTATCTCTGCTAAAGAAAAATGTCATGTTGTCTCTTGAGGGTTTGTTAGCGGCATTCAGATCATCTAACCCTAAACCAGCGGTCCCCAACCTTTTTTTACGCCCCGGACCGGAGACAATGTTTTCACGGACCGGACTTCATTTGCTCGATAATCGATAATGACTCCAGGACAGCTGCTTCTTCTCCTGTGGGCTTTTCCCTTCAGGGGTCGCCACAGCGAATCGGTTCCCTCCATCTGACCCTGTCTTCAAATGTTAAATCATGGAGAAAAAACAATAGAGGACACCCACCCATATGAGCGGTGTATTGCGTTTGGTCCGGAAATCGGCCTAAAAATAGAGGGGCATTAAATTAGTGTTTAGTTGGAGGCACAATTTTCGCGTCAACCGGAGATATTTGAAAAGGATTCTCACTGCGATGGGATGTGTGTCCTCAGTTGTTTTTTCTCCATGAATCCAAAACGACCCAGAACTATTACCTGTAGATTTGCGAGGTCCGGCAAAAGTTTTTCGAGATGTCGATGGACCTTTTTTTTCTTCTCTCTCCAGGTCTCCTAAAGGGCTCCGGAGCTCATAACAAAGTTTAATCAAATATTAAACTTAATTTAATATTAAATTAAGTTTAATTAAATATTAATCTTTGTTATATGCAGCTATTAAGTTGCAGGATAAGAGTATCATGTGAAATAAAATAATATAGTTATACAAGTATACTTCATTGCTTCACCTTCATGATGGTAAAATGTAAGCCTTTCCTCTCCTGCCTCTTTTCTATGAGAAGCAGATTCGATCCGGAACCTGCAGGGAGTACAGGTCCGGTTCTTTGTTGGAACTAACCCACTACGCTACCGATACCTTCACACTCTGACCTTTTCTCTGGGTGTATTTGTCTTCGTCATTCAGGAAACGGAATGAAAAATGATGGGAAGAGTGGGATTTGAACCCGTCATTTCTGAATACCTACTCAGCACCTTAACAGACTGAGCTATCTGATGACACTAGCAATACATGGTTGGATGTTAAATTTATTATTCACAACACTCTGAAGAAAATTTGAAATCAGAAGGTTGGATTTGATCCCATAATCTCAGATCTCTGAGTTCCTCCTGTTACCTCATCTCATCTCTCTGAGCTAAACCTTCAGCTGCTATGATGTGTTTTGGAACTTGTATTTATGGGATTCAAAGCCCTGAGGAGGAACCAGAATATTCTTTATTCTCACTGTGGAAGAAATGGAACACGTCTCAAACTTACCACAGGTGGAGGAAACGCGACCAAAATGTTTATGTAACCAGGTTGAAGCACCAAAACCTTCGTTTTACTTCCTGCACGATTCGACTTTATTTGGAAATATTTGAACCTTCTTCCTGGTTTTGACCACTTTTGACTTTAACACTTTTAGACAAGAATCTAACATTTTGATTTTTTCTGAATCTTTCTGAATCTCCTCACTTAAAACTCCCAACACGTCTTTATTTGGACGGTAATAATCGTTCAGAAACGATGTAAAAACATTAAAAACTCGTCACCAGTTTTTTTTTTTTTTTTATCGTATCTTTCGTGAAATTGAATCAAATATATTTCCAATTCGTTTGATGCTTTTATTTTGAGTGACTACCGGAAATGAGCACATATTGGTGACACTGCCCTCCTGTGGTCAATGGCCGTATTACTTATTTTAGTTTCACTCAGTCTTTATGTCCGAACCCCGAAGAATTATCATCTTTTTTTTTTTTACCTTTAGGAAACTAACGAAGGGGCTACTGCTAGTTAGCATTTCAAACAGTATTACGATTGTGTATAAGTTTGTTTGAGAACCTCTACGTAACAACAAAGAATCAAAGTCTACTTTATTGTCAAACGCACGACATACAGCACAGGTTAAATTGCATTCCTCTCACAACCGCGGTGCTTTGACTTACTTTACGATTTCATGTCATTAAATCAATCTGCTGTTGTAAATTTTTTCGCTGTTACACAATGTTACAATTCCTGGTGAGTATAAAGACGCCATCGCTGTTGACATTGACATTAGCCGGGATGCTGAGGGGATCCGCGACTAGCCAAGCTAACGTGTCAGCAGCTAACACATTAGCTTGTAAATATAACAACAGCATAATCAACAGACTCAAAGTCGATGAATGCTAATAGTTTGTTCTTTTTAAGGCAGCTAATTTTTGATTGAATTATCACATTACACTTTAAAAATGTTTTTTTGTTTTTATTAATCGTGTTGATTAAAGTTGTTTGTCTTTCAGGCTGGTTTTACTTTCGGGATCTACGTGGCGCAGACTTATGACGTAAATTGAGTTTTCTATGAAGTTCTGACGCAGACCTTTCCGAACAAACCGATTTCCTGCATTAACCTGAAGCTACATTAATATTATTAATGAGATTGACATTATTAAATACTGTTTTATTTTCCTTTTCAGCTTCCCGACATAGCCAAGAAGATCGAAGCCTTTAGGAAAGTCGCGGAAGCCACGAAGAAGCCCCCAGAGTGAAGAACCAAAAACCACTTTCAAGAACAAAATGGACTTAAGAGAAACTATTCATTTTGGTGTAATTGAAAGAATAATACAACTGAAAAGATGCCTTGTAGTCCAGGATTATGATGCTGTCGATTGGTCTTTTCAAGGACACAATCGTTTTCTTTTTTAGTATATGTTCTTTATATTGACAATATAAAATGCAATTGCTCCTCTGCTGTCCCCATTTTTCATTAGCAGACTTGCAATGCAACCATAAATGCCAAAGTTTTTATGACATGTGAAACACATGTGAACAATAAAGCTGTGGATTATTGTAAATTCTAGTGCGTGATGGAATTTTACTGACGCATTTGCAGATTTGTTTAAAAACACAATTATAGAGGACTCAGCAGGAACTCAACTCGGGTTGTCATTACAGGTGTGTCCACCAGGTGGAGCCAGAAAGATTTAACATTTCATTAAAATGAGACATGTCAATTCTACTTTTTCTTCTTCCGCTTTGTTCCCTTCTTACTTTTTTCGTTGTCACATTCTGCCGAACGAAGCCCCTGAATTTCAGACAGTCTGCTGCATTGTGGGAAATGTAGTAGAGATTCTCCATGGCTGCTGGGCTGAGGAGGTCCACCTCCGTCTTGGTGGGTTTGGCACCAGAGGACTTGTTTCTGGTTGTTTTGGGACTCTTATTTTTCTTAGCGGGTATGGAACTCTGGGATTTTGACTTCCTGGATTTGGTGGGCTTTGAATGCAGATGGTTTAAAATATTTCCAGTTTGGATTTTGTAGTCTTTCAAATCTATAATATATATACTTTACCATGGTGAAAGATGTCAGGTTCTGTCCTGATGTGATGAGGAATTATTTATCCATCTGTGAAATGATATTCCTATGCAGAAACAAAATGCTTCAATAAATCAGCCTCAGCTCTTGAAATGTCACAAATAAAAATATATTCCTCTTACCAGTGCTGGCACTGAATGGCTTCAACCGGGACAGCGATACCTCCTCTGTTTACGTCCCGTCGTCGTAGAGACAGTATGGAGTGATGAATGAGGAGGCTGGCCTCGCCCACGAGTCTCTGAACTCCTTTGTTTCACACAATACGTAATTTCAGGTACGACACTCAAAAACGACGCTCAAAAAGTGAGTTCAAGTAGTGAAGGAGCAAAAACCAGCATCCAGTCGGCAGCTTTTTTTTTTTTTTTTTTTTTCTAATTTTTAGAACTTTTCAAGACAAAACAAACTCAAACTCTTTGGCAACCCTCCCCAAATTCTCCCAAAATTTTTAAAAAAAAACCCTTTCATTCACGTTGTGAAATCCTAGTTGTGACGTCACTAATACTTAAATACATTCAGCGGATGTTGGACAGAATGCCATGCAGAAGCCCTTATAATCATGCATAACCAATAAATAATCACTATCATGATGGGTTTGCAGCCACTTTGAATAGAACAATCTAAAAAGAGAGAAAATCTAAAGAAACACCGAACAGTGGGTCGTTCTGACCGGAAGTCGCAGAGATTAGGATTGAAACTAGCTGAGAGTGGCTAACCATGGCTGACCCGCTGTTACCTGTTAACCACCTGTAAGCCACTTTTTCTTTGAAAACCGCTCCACGTTAAATCCTCCATCGTGTTTTTCCAGGTATTTCCTGTTTACCGGTCACCAAGATGCTTCCGGTCCATTTTTCTCCGGTTCACTAAACTCCAACCTGCGCCGGAGCCGGAAATCCACCTGCTTTGTTTTCTGTGACGTCAGCGAACGGAACGAATGTCATCACGGCTTGTTTCAGCGGAGCAAAACTTGGTGAAACACTGAGGCACCTCTCGACTCGGCTAAACTCGGCAATGTTCGTTCCTGGAATGACGTAGTTATTATGCTCAATCCATATACACAAACTCCATTCATAAAACATATACATACATACATTATTCAAATATCAGTGTGCACAACACTGTTTTTCCAAGAAACATTTTAAAAATAAAAGATCACATAGCATTTTATGACTGTTTTGCAGTGCAGCTCTTTTTTTTTTTTTTAACCCAATTTAATATACCCCAAAAAGTAATTGTCCTCAACATATATGAAAATATGACAAATTAGACTGGCTTTCTTTTCATTCCAACTTTGATATATCTAAAAAAAATTAAAGAAATGAAACAGACTGTGAATGTTCCAAAATCACTGCAAATTACGAATTTGAGAACAAAAAATTAAAATATATATTTAATATAATAATGAGACTAGGAACTTGGTCTTCGGTCCACACACACTCCTGGGACATTTGAGACTTCCTGGTGGAGGCAGTCTGAATGGAGCACCTTAGGTGACACGGAGAGAGAAAAAAGGTCCATCTTTGCGAGATCTTGCAAAGCGACAGGTAAATATATACTTCCGGGTCGTTTTGGCTTCATGGAGAAAAACAATGGAGGACACCCATTGCAGTGAGAATCCTTTTCCAATGTCTGGTTTACGCGAAAATCGTGCCTAACTACTAAGCACTGCTTGACTGTCCTTATATTTTAGGCCGATTTCAAAATAAAACCCAATAAACCGCTCATATGGGTGGGTGTCCTCCTTTGTTTTTTCTCCATAAAGCCAAAATGACCCGGAAGTATATATACCTGTAGCTTTGATCGATCCCGCAAAAGTTATTGCGAGACCTCGCAAAGGTGTACCTTTTTGTTTTTCTCTCCATGTCACCTAGGGGGTTCCGTAATTACCAGTCTAAAGATGTTTTATTTTGAAAAGTGACGTATGTGCAGAATGACGCACAGACGAATGAGTGCGTCTGTCCCGCATGTCTCGGTCACGTGACAGGTTATCACCCATTACCCCTGAATTAAGCGCCCACAACTGCGCCAGTGTTCCGGATTAAAATCAAGACAGATTATCCCGAGATTGCCCAAAAAATACCGCAAACCCTGCTTCCATTTCCAACCTCCTGTCCTTTTGAAGCAGGATTTTCTGCAGTGACCGTAAAGAAAACCAAACTGAAGACTAGACCGGACGTCTTGAACACACTTCAGATGTCACTGTCTCCCGTTACCCCTAGATCAGCGGTCCCCAACCACTCATTCTCATTTTTATTATTATAATTATTTGATTGACTTGCTCATTCGTCTATTGTAAATGATCAGTATTCTCCTAAATTGAATGCACTGTTCGCAAATTGCTATATTTCAAAATAAATCTTATCCGTGCAGTCACTTGAATCTAGTTTTTAATACAGTATTTCTTAAAATTATTTACAGTGATGTTGATTATCAATTTATGAAAAAAAAGAGGGTAATGGCTGCTTGTTTATTGTCTGTTGATGTCTGCATTTTACATAAAATCACCGCGGATGATTTATTATTACACTACAGCTGTCCTGACGTCATTAACGATTATCGAGGAAATGAAGACCGGTCCGTGAAAATATTGTCAGATGAAACCGTTCTGTTGGGGACCGTTGGATTAGACTAAAAAAGCCTTTAGAACACAGAACAGTCCTCACTTTTATGTCATGTACGTCTGGCTAGGTGAAATAAAAGGTCTTTTAATAAAATTTTATGAATTTTATTGCAGGTAAATTTGCTCAGCACAGCAATAAAGATCATCCACACCAATTATCAAAGGAATCAATTAATATATTCAATCTAATTCAAGTAAATTTTCTCAAGTAGTTAATTTGACTTCCTTTCAACTCTTACTGTAACTGCTGTTTGATTTAAATATCCGAAAATAGAAGTAATGTTTCCTTCAGCACAGAAACCCAAAGTCCTTTTAGCCGCTGCTTGTGAGTAGGGGAAAATAATAAAAGAGTAGAAGTTTTCTGTCAAATTAATCTTCCTTGGGTTTGGAAGTACAATCCAAGTTGGAGTGAAAATTCCTACTCTGTCGTTTCAGTTGCAAGTTCCACCGTAGCAGTCCTGACGCCCCGAAAAGTCCCGTTCTCTGATCATTTCAGAGCCTTTTTATACCTTTTAATCTCTGGGTTGTCATTGGTTGATCAGACCACTAATGACGTGTAGCCCCCCCCCCAAAAAAAATCTTATTTTGAGTGATTCACTTCTATCCCCATCAAATGACCCAGGTCATACTGACCGATGCCTCACATAACCTGGCTACACTATTTACCTTCTGCCCAAACTACTGACAGCAGCACTTTCAGGCCTTGTGGCTAATTGTTGTCAGCCTGAAGGTTTAAACTCACTTGCCAATCATTTAGTACCAGAGGGACCCACGTCGTGTCAGAAATAAGTCATGTTTGGTTTGGAAATCTGGTCTTGCAGTTTACAATTGTGAACAAGTTGTATTCATAGTTGTAACATCTCTGTTTGTATAAGGATGAATCCTCTCTTCTTCTAGCTGTTGTCCATGTGGGAAGCGTCACAATAATTATTTGTAAGGTCAAAGGAGAGTAAATCCTGTTTTATATCATTCAAAAACAATTCACAGTATTGGTGTGTATGATAGCTGGATGAATAGATAGATGGATGGATCTGGTGCTTTTTTCATGAGAATGTTTGAGTGGGAGGAAACCGGAGCAGGCAGAGAAAACCCACACAGACACGGAGAGAACATACAAACTCCACACAGAACGGACTCGGACCCAAAACCTTGTTGCTACGACAACACTACCCTCTTCACAACCTCAATTCAGGATAAGATAAAGCATAAATTACCATGGGCACCTGCCTATTTTCAAAAAACATTAGGACTTCTTCATTGGGAATGTCTCCTGCTGCATTGATAAATTGAGGGATTTCCATATTTCTATAGAGTGCAAAACTGTTACTCTCCCCCATTCCGTACATCTCAATGGTCTAGGAAAGGGTACACTGAAGCAGAAAGATAGGGATTGCCATTCTTAAATAGACTCAGATGCCGTTGAAGACTCTGATGTTTTACTTTATCCTGGGTTCAAAGAGAGGGTTTGGACCTACCATCTTTCCATCTTCTCAAAGATGAGACGATTGACATCAATTTGTCTTTGAAGATGCTTTTTTTGGCTACAGATTCTTCACAGCTAATAGTGCCAAGAGCCACAACAGGTCCACAAGAGCTCATTCATATAATAATAAAAAAAAAAAACAATGTAATGAACAAGTACTTCTAATACCAAAAATATATTAACTCTTGTAGGAGTGTCCAAAGTTGTTTTCACCTCGTCTTCAAGAAGATGGATGGTAGGTCCAAACCCTCTCTTTGAATTTGGCACTATGTAAAACTTCAAAGACTTCAAAGACATGACATAAAAGACTTCTTAAATAGTATTTAAGAATGGAAGTCACCATCCTCCTACATCAGTTTACACTTTCCTACTTGCAGATGTACGGAAGGGGTGACGGTGAACCGTTTGATAATGTAAGTTCAGAAATAGACTTCGAATGCGTAATGTTTATCACTAGTGCAGGAGATATACCCATAGCAGAAGCCGGGAAGTTGAATTTAATGAGGGACATGACCATAGCACTTTATTTTGAACCTTTTCGTGATCTGTTTTGGTAAAGAGGGTTTGCCTACTTAACAAAAAAAAACCAAAACACTGAAGGCGGGATTTTATTCCATCCATCATCCATCCATCCCTCCATACACCCTAGATGAGACGCCAGCTCATTGAGGGGCCTGTAATTAGCAACTAACTCCAAAAGATTTAGTTTACTTCTATGTCGGTTTTCTCCGGGTGCTCCGGTTCGCCAACACACAAACATACATAAAAAAATAAGAAATAGTGGGACCTGGATAAATTACAGTGTGTCAGACATTGTCTACAAGGTTGATGTTGTTTATTTATTTTTATTCAGGGACTTACATGCTGGCGAGGATGGGGAAGATCTGCGGGTAGATGCACTGCGGTATGGTCGAGCACTGAAAAGAAGCCAGACTAATCTTATTATACGTCTTCAAGAAGATGGAAGGATGGTAGGTGCAAACCCTCTCCTTAAACTTGGGACAATGTAAAACATCAAAGACAAGACATCAAAGACCTCTTAAAGACTCTATTTAAGAATGGAAGTCACCATCCTTCTGGTTGAATGTACACTTTGCTAATGTGAGATGAACGGTGAGGGCGATTGTGAACTGCCTGACTCTCGACACCTGGAGTTCAGTGGCTTAACACAGATTTGTGGCACAGGAGATATGTCCGTGAAAGAAATCAACCACTTATGTGGGAAGACGAAGTTGACCGTAATAATGTATCGTGAAGCTTTACATGACGTGATTTGACATTCAAACTCTGAACCGAGAACCGGAAACTGCCTTGCTGTGCAGCGACAGCGCTAACCACTGCACCACCGTGCTATGCCTTGTGAATCATGTAAAAATAAGATAAAACAAATTCTGTTTAATTAACACAGGTTCTTATTTTTTATGGATGTTTATGCGTTGGTGGACTGAGGCATCCGGAGAAAACTGGCACGGAACTGAATTAAATTTTTTGGAGTTAGATGCTTCGGATACATTGTCAGGGCATCGCGAAACCACACGAAAGACGACCAACCGGTCATGCACACACTCACACCTACGGACAATTTGGAATCTCTGTGGACCTGTTGTGGCTCTTGGCACTATTACCTGTGGAGAATCCGTAGCCAGAAAAAGCAGCTAAAAGATGAGATGATTTCAATCATCTCATCAATCATCTCATCTTCTAGAAGATGGAAGGATGGTCAGTCCAAACCCTCTCTTTGAACTTGGGACAATGTAAAACATTAAAGACTTCAAAGACATGAAATCAAAGACTTCTTAAAGAGTGGTATTTAAGAATGGACGCCACCATCCTCCTACATCAGTCCACTTTCCTACCTTGAGATGTATGGAAAGGGTGATGGGGAACCATTTGATACGGTAAGTACAGAAATAGACATGGAATGCGTAATATTTATCACCGGCGCAGGAGATATATCCACACTAGATGTCGGGAACATAAGTTTAAGGAGGAACATGGCTATAGTACTTTATTATGAACCTTTTCGTGAACTGTTTTGGTAAATAGGGTTAGCCTATGTAACAAAAAAAAAAAAAACTGAAGCAGGGATTTTATTCCATCCATACACCCTATTAGATTTAGTTTACTTCCATGTCGGTTTTCTCCGGGTGCTCCGGTTCGCCAACACAAAAACATCCATAAAAAAATGAAAAGAAATAGCGGGACCCGGGTAAATTAAACAGAATTTGTCAGATGTTTTTTTATATGTTTAATGTATTTTTCTTTATTTATTTTTTTTAATCAGACCTGCAGGTAGCTACGGCTGGTGAGGATGAGGAAAATCTGCGGGAACAGATGATGAGTGTGGTGTGGCTCAAGAGATGGGCCGAAAAAGTGGGAAGGAAGCCTTCTCTCATTGGCTCTTATGTGATCCATTCTTACATACGTAAACATACCTTCCTAGCCAATCACAGGTGAGTTGTGCCCCGCCCCCACAAGCAGTCCAGTTTGATACTTCCACTATTGCTTGTTGCTAATGGTTGCGTTTCGGACTAGCTAATTAAGCTAACATCTGCTGTTTCCATTTAAAAACGTGACGTAACGTTAAATAACTTTTATCCAAACCTGTTTTCCTCTTCCTGTAACGCAGCCGTGAATGTTTTTAAAGCCTGCAGGTGTTCCCGGCAGCGCTTTTCCTTTAAAACACCGGCTAAAACACCAGCTGCCATGTTTGTCTGTCGCACACGGAAGGGGCGGGACATCCTTAGAAAGTTCACACGCTATTGGTTCAATCCAGCACATGGGCGGAGTCACAGCTTGTGCTGCTGTTTTTGAATTGTCAGTGAGCAACGAGTATAAATCAATATATACTATATAAATCTGAATGTATATTCATATTTTATGAATATATATACAGTATTTACATTTATGAATACATTTACCCAAACAGAGTCAAATATTGCACCTTTACATCTCCTTCTCTTAATTTAATACATTAGCCAGGCATGCAGATTTATATGTATTATCAACATACAGATGATGTATTATTACAGTCTTAATTCATTTGAAAGATTGAATTTATTTACTTTTAGCAAATCCTATGTAGTTGCACGAGGATAAAACAAGAAAATGCGTTTTTCCATAAAAGGAAAAAAAAGACTGACATCTAAATAAATGTGTATTTCCTTTAAGATTTTCATTTCACTCTATTTTATAGACAAAAGGTTAACCTTATAAGTATTACAATAAAAGCAAGAGTGTGTTAAATATTTTTGTCTTCCTGTCTTAATTTTGCACGTTTAAACTGAAACCATGACAAAGGTAGAGGAACACAATAAAAGTATGAGGAATCTTTAAGAGGTTTATTTTCTCCATATATTTTACAAACAGAAGCACAACTTTCATTGACTCAACAGCAGCAGGTGCCTGCAGTACTTTGAAGAGCTATAGGTGACAGAAACGATGATCTCCTGCCCATTTATCTGGAAAGACAGAAAAACAAACATCAGAAAAAAACAAGATAAAAAGGTCTGGAGATTCAGTGTGCAGCTAAAGGGCGTCTGGATTTATTCTAGAGTCTCTGCTGCATATTTCTACTGATTCAATTCTACATTGTTACCTCCGGTTAAAACAAGCTTCAGTTCCTGAGTCGAGCAGATTGAGGGGGAGATGAGGTGAGAGCAAAATTAACCATGACAGCATGCGATGGAAGATGAAAAAGGTGTGTGGTGGAGGGGCAGGAAAGACACGAGGACGACAGATCGTACAGAAGTGAGGCTAAAGAGGCGACTTACAGAGCAGCGGCTCCAGAGATGATCTCGATGAGCTCCTTGGTAATCACGGCCTGTCTGGTCCGGTTGAAGGTGAGGGTCAGCTTGTCGATCATCTCAGCTGCGAGAGACGTGGGAGGAAATGAGGTCATGGCTCAGAAATCCAATCTGGAATCGTCAATAAAAGCGAGTCTTACAGGCATTCTTGCTAGCGCTGTCCATGGCGGTCATCCTGGCGCTCTGCTCGCTGGTGGAGGACTCCCTCAGGGCCAGGTAGATGATGTTGACCAGAGCGAACTCCTGGTAGTTCCTCAGCACGTCAGCGTCGATGTCATCATAGATGCTCATGGTATCTGCACGGAGCAGATGTTTAGTGCAGCTCTAGTCGGACATCTCTATCCAACTCAAAACGACGACGCTTACCTGCGTTGGCGACGGCATCTGTGGAAAACAACGGCTTCTGGTCAGTCTTGTAGGAGATGACAGACCTGCAGCAGAAAAACAGGAAGCTCATTTAGCTTTCGATGACTTTTCATTCATTTAAAAAAGGAGGACGAGTAAAAATTCAGCCGGTATTACCTGAATCGGTTGAAGACGACGGTGCCTTCGTCAAATTCGTATCCAGAGTTGAGCAGCTCAGTGGCGACAATGGAGGCGTCGCCGAAGCTGGGCGGCTTGCGACCGATTTCCTTGCAGTTCATAATGATGTGGTTTCCATGAGTTCTAATGGGGAATGATTGTTAGCAGAGCAGACGAATAGTCAAACGCAGAATTTCATCTGGATTTGACCACAAAATGAAACTAACCGCGGCTGCGTTTCCACTCTCACCTATGCAGGAGGCCCCTCAGCTTGTCTCCCACGTTGATCACCTTCACCTCCTTGCCGGCGTCGGAAAGGGCGCCGATCTGGCTCTTGATGACTTTGGCCACGCCCGAGTGGATGGCGCCGCAAAGTCCACGGTCCGAGGTCACGCCAACTATCAAATGCTTGGCGGCTTTTTCCTCTGGCTTGATGTCTGCCTTCTCATACAGGGCTGGGGGAGCAAAAAGTACATTTATTAGAAGGAAAACTGGCGACATTGAGTGCCGAGAAAGTGCCTAACAAAATAAATGTAATAAGAGTAAAATCCCTTTCAAGTAAACCAATACGATGACGCATACCGAGGGCGCCGTTGCCGTAGACTCTTGCCGGCTTCAGCTGCCTCTCAGCGCGAGCGTACTTGGCAGCGGCCACCATCTTCATGGATTTGGTGATTTTCTGGATGTTCTTGATGGACTTCAACCGAATGGTGACTGGCAGAAAGAGAAGACAGCAGCACGGATTAAACCATCACATTTAGTGAACGCTGGATGATCCATGGTACTCGCTACTAATCCCTCCAAAACCATATGACTCTTCTTGGCATTGCAACGGTGCTTCGGTAGATGCTAGCCGAAACGTTAAGCGTCAAAATAAAAACAACTGGTGTCACTGTCAATGTTGTGTTTTTTCTCTACGATTTGAGTCCAAATAATCCTTCAGAATCAAATGGTTGCAGGTTTGAATCCAAGAGTCTGTCACAAGATCACAAACACATTCAATAATCATGTTATGGTGCTGTTTTGTCCTTAAATATAAAGAGACCAGAATACAAAAGTACTTACTGTCCTTCAGGGTAGCCATGTTCCTGACCTGCCCACTGCGAACACAAACACATCCAGTTAGTTAGCTTTAGCTGAAAGCTAAGACAGGTAACAACATTTTTAACAGGAGTGAGCTTGACTGTACTGTCTAGTTGTTGATGTGGCATTAGCATCATGTAAATAATGCTTTCTTGCTAGCATAAGTTAGCTTAGCACTCATTTAGTATTAACAAGTTGTGACAGCTAATGCTTAGCTAATGACACCGTTATACAGAAGATAAGCCCCTTTATTCCATGTTCAAATGTTTACGTTCTTTATCTTTTAGCACAACGGAAATATATTTAGCAGCTAAATGTCATCTTAGCTAGCTAGCCTTAGCTGCTAGCAGAAGTGCAGCAACCCGCTGTCATTCATTAGCCGCGGCCTCTTCGCTAGCATGCCCTTGCTTCAATGACTGCCTGCTTTCCCGCTCACAAGTGACGAAAACTGATCCGATGTTTCCGCTAAGAGCAGGAAATGACAATAAAGCTGTCGATGGTTGAGAATGTTTTAATTTATTTCTGTCTTTACCATTGTGGGGAGAACACCAACGCGCTGGTCCGAGCGAACATGGTTACTCCAATGAAGGTCAGACACCCTGGACTGCGCATGTGCAGGTTTAGGGCAAAATGGACGAATGCTGCCTTCATGAACAGCAGGAATGTTGAAAATAATGTATAAAATTAAGACATAAAATTATTTGATGAAACCCTTACAGGTCTTTTAAGAACACGTACCGTCCTTTCGAATAACTAAATTTATTTTAAAGTTGTTTCTTAAGTCTTGTGAAGCCAGGAAGTTACTGTATACGTGACATAACTCCTACTAATGACCATGAATTAACATTGAAATATCGGATTCGTCAAGCAAATGACATTTTAATCGTGGTCTTACATAAACATACTATTCAAATTCTTTGGTATAGTTATTTGATTTCTAAATATAATTTAAAAAACTTTATATGCATCTGTTTTAGAGAAAAGATATCGTATTACAAGTTGGACGGTAACTTTTGTTTTAAGTTTTAAAAAATCCGACTCTTATGCAGCACACGAATGCAACTATTATTGTCTCGGGCTCTAAGTGTTCTCGCGAGATTGTGACGTCAAACACGCGGAAGCTGCTTAGATAAACGGTTCTCGTAGTGGCTGATCTTCGGCTGGGTGCGATTGTATTATACTTCGATTATTTCTCGATTTAAGTGACATTAATTGATTGATACGATATATTTTAAGCTTATCGGAGCGCAAGAAAATGGGAAAGGCGGATTTCCTGTCCCCAAAAGCGATTGCCAACCGGATAAAATCCAAAGGATTACAGAAGCTGAGATGGTACTGCCAGATGTGTCAGAAACAATGCAGAGATGAGGTGGGTGGACACACGTGTTATACTCAGATTATCAGTTGTATTTATTTAATATTAAACTTCATTTGTCTTTTTGTTGTCAGAACGGTTTCAAATGTCACTGCATGTCGGAGTCCCACCAGAGGCAGCTGCTGCTGGCCTCAGAGAACCCCAACAAGTTCATGGACTATTTCTCCAAGTAAGTACAAATACAATGAAAATACACCGAAGGGCTTGGAAATAATACTTAAAATTTTCTGGCTTAGTTTGTGATTGAAAATAAATTTCACTTTGTTGGTGGTTTTTGTAGTTTAAATAATAACGTAGGAGATGAAGACAACTTGGATTTGTCACGTGATCACAGCAGTAATCACTGGTTGATGACATCAGAGCTGCTGTTTTCTCAGATCTTCAGTGGTTTGTTCCAGATGTTCATCCGTTTCTTTTCCCCCAGTGAATTTAAAAGTGAGTTCATGGAGTTGCTGCGAAGGCGTTTTGGTGAGTCCCCACTCGTGCATCTGGGTGTTTAGCATTATTAAAATAAAAAAAAACAAGCAAAGACTGATCTCATTCTTTTTGTTTCACCTGCAGGAACCAAACGAGTGCACAACAACATCGTCTACAACGAATACATCAGCGACAGAGAACACATCCACATGAACTCCACCAAGTGGGAGACTCTGACCGACTTCACCAAGTGGTTGGGTCGAGAAGGTAACCCGAGCTGCTGATGACTCACCTGCACACCTTTAATTGAACATATGTAATAATCAGCTTTGTGCTACCGACAGGTCTTTGTAAGGTCGACGAGACGCCTAAAGGCTGGTACATCCAGTACATCGACCGCGACCCGGAGACCATCCGCCGCCAAGAAGAGCAGGCGAGAAAGAAGAAGCACGAACTCGACGACGAGGAGAGGAGCGCCAAGTTCATCGCGGACCAGGTCCGCCGGGGCCGCGACAGCAAGGAGCCGGAAGTGAGTACCGGAGGAGCTTCAGCTTGTGCGGACAAACGGAAACATCGATATCAGGAATGTTTTAACTCCGCTTTTTACTCCGCAGGAAACTCCAGTTTACACAGAGCTGCAACGTGAGAGCGAAGAAGAAAAAAGTGAGCAAATATTTTCTTTGCTTTTTTTGTCTTTTTTTTTTAGTTTTGTCTGTGACTCTTCTAAAAATTCTTTATTCTGCAGTTGCTTTCAACCTTGGTGCTTCATCTTGCGTCGCCGGCCCCTCCAAAGCGAGGTACTAAAAGCGCTCTTCAGGTTGATGACGAGCAGACGGAATGAAACGATTTTTCCCACACTCTTTTCCCTCCTTTGCAGCTCTGCTCTGGGCGCCAGCGCCCTCAAAGCAGCAGCAGCTTCCACCAAGAGGAAAGACACGTCCTCCAATTCGGACTCCCGCGCGGACAAGAGGAAGAAGTCTGCTTTGGAAGAGATCATGGAGGTAGAGGAGGCGCTCTGGTCTTTTCCGTGCATCTGTCTCCCTTCCATCCAGCTGAAACATTTTTTTGGTTCAGATGGAGGAGAACAAGAGGAGGAAGCAGCAGCAGTCCGTGCGAACAGATTACTGGCTGCAGCCCAACATTGTGGTTAAAGTCGTCACCAAGAGGCTGGGAGAGAAGTACCACAAGAAGAAGGCTGTTGTCATGGTAACATTCCTTTTTTGTTGTTGCTTTTGGGTGTGACTTTGCCACCGTCACTGGATCAGAAGAAGATGAGCGTTGCTAAAAGTCTTAAATCTTTTTTCCGTAGGAGGTACGAGACAAATACGCAGCGCTGGTGAAGATGATCGACTCCGGGGACAAACTGAAGTTGGACCAGAATCACGTGGAGACGGTCATACCTGCTCCAGGTGAAGCACCAACACCGGTCAACCGTCTCTGACACGTTGAATCCACAGAATCCTGAATGTCAAACCAACCAATTTGATCTCACTGTGGAACTCGTTTCAGGTAAACGGGTTCGGATCCTAAATGGTCCCTACAGAGACATGGAGGCGCTGCTGGAGGGAATAGACGAAAAGAACTTCAGCGCGACTCTCACGCTGGAATCTGTGAGTAAACGGCGGATCCTGTTCCTCGTTAATAACTGGTTTAGTTATCGTGGATGGGAAATGCTTTCTGACACCGTTAACGTTTCCCTTGTGTCGTCTTCAGGGTCAACAGAAGGGCAGGAGAGTTGACGTCGCCTACGAGGACTTCTCCAAACTGGCTTGAACCAACAAGCGTCTGGCTGGAGGTACTCTACTGTGTCAGAGTCCACTTCCCTCTACATACCAACGCATCCCACAATACAATTCTTCCCAGTTATCACAGAGAATCATGTTTTTATTTTTTATTGACGTTCAAGTTGAACTTAACTTTTACAGATGTACATTTCTTTCAAATAAAATTCAACGCGCGACTCCTGGTGTTGATTGAAAAATCATTTAGGGAGAAAAAAATCGATTTGCAAATTTCTTGGCTGCAGTTTTGTTTTTTAACTCATTCTGTTGAAATGGATGCAAATCTCAGTGGATTAACAGCAGCTCAGAGTGTGGGAATGTGTTTCTGGTATCTCAGACTGTCGGGAGGAAGCTGTAGAGATCTGGGACGATGTAGTCGGTGTAGCGACCGTCGATGAAGCCCTTCCCGCTGTTGTGAACGAACCAGCAGAAGACGTTTGAGCCGCGCTTGTTGTCGGCCCTGTAATCCTTCTGCCAGCCCCTGATCAAACACACGACACGTTCAGTATGCGGTCGATTCCCTCTGGAATCAGCTCTACCACAGACGGCCTACCTGGTGACCTTCATCCTGTTGCCCTTCACCTCCATCGTGGCCTCCTTCTTCAGAGGGTCGCGTCCGTCGTGGATGTCGTAAACCGTCACCTCAGGCTCTCTGGAAAACTGACCTGAGAATTATGTATTTTTTTAGCTGGCTGTGTAAAAAAGTATACATATAAATATAATAATAAATGTGAATCCAGTTTGTATCAACTTTATTACCAGCGTTCTTGTAACGTCACGTTTGTTTCTACTAGCTTGGGAGTTTCAGTTTAGCGGTATTCTGTGTTAGCGGCCGGAGTGGCCCCCTTTAAGAAGGTAGTCATGTGACCGAGGCAAGCATCTCCACAGGCATCAAGAGTGACTCATAGATGTGGAGGAAAGAATCCACTCATTTAAAACAAAACATTGTTCAGAATCAGATCAGAAAGAAAACGGAAATAATGAAACTTCTGGATTCTTTCTGTGTGACCCGGTACTGACTGACCCACAGACCAACTGACCCACAGACTGGCACCAGTCCACGAGTCTTTCAATCTACGTGTACGAACCTATGAGTCCATGGGCCACGGGGGAGTACTGGTTCTCGTTGTCGATGTAGACACCGAGGAAGTCAACGTTGACTGGATTTTTCTTCCACACCCGGTGCAGCAACACAATCACCTCGACGTTCTCGTTTATCTTGACTGAAACGCGGGAGTCCTTCACGATGGAGATCCTCACGCTGAAACAAAGAAGCACCGGACAAAGTGACGCCGGCGTCAGCAGCAAGACAGACGGTGTAATAAAAAGGTGTTCCCCCACCCTTCCTGTGTGATCGCAGCCGTTTCCCCCCATGTGAAGTTGTGTTTGTTCCTGCCGTCGCTCATGACGATGCCGTCGGGGCTGACAATCACGCCGACTCCATCGGGCTCGGAGAAAACCGAGATGGCGCCGAAGAAGGTCTTCAGTTTGCCTTTCTGCAGCTGTTTTGCGCCAACCAGCTGACCGTTGACCGCCAAACCTTCAGGACAAGAGAAGAGTCTTAACAGGGAGGGGTCAGGCGAGCATCAACCAAACGCTAGCATTATTGTGAGTTTCAGATTTAGCCTTGGGTCTGCATCGGGAGGAGGCGGCGACACATTGAGAACAAAAACAGGTATTTTTCGGGGATGTTGGTACCTGTTCCTCTGTCAGAAACCAAGTTGAGAATGTGACCCGGTTTGGAGTCGATGTTGAAGCAGATGTCCATGTTACTTGTGGGCAGGTGGATGATGAAGTGAGGGTCGTTGTCCACTGGGTTAGATAAATGATTAGCGCAGTGTACATAGAGTAGCATTCATGTTTAACCTCGCAAGAGTGTAGTTTTTACCTAAATTGACCTTTCCCGGCAGGGTCCACACTTCTGGACCCTTTGCAACCTGGCTGGGAGGGAGCGGGGTAGTCATCTGGACCCAAGGTGGAGGCTGGTAGACAAGCTGGACCTGAGACTGACTAGGAGAGGGTCCTCCTACTCCAGCTCCTACAAAAGGTAGACTTCAGTTCACTTCAGGTAAATAAAAAATCAATCCTCCAAATAGACTTCCAGAACTATCCAACTGGCACCAGGCACCTGGGCAGCAGCCTTGTTCGCGAGCCTTTGGGGAGTTGGCTAGGAGCCTCTCACTGCCGTCCGAGCTCTCTACCAGCAGAGCGGTGAGTGGCGTGACAAATTGATGCTCCACAGCAATCGTCATTATCTTCTGGGTGATCTTCTTCTTCTTGGCAGCCGTCGTAGCCAGAGACCTAGAGGAGAGTCCAGTCAGATACCAACAGTAGACCCAACTCACCGCTAGGGGAGACTATCCCATCAATTCAGTACCGAAAGTCAACCTGACGCTCGATGGGATTACCTTGTATTAGCTCACCTGTCGGCTATTAGCTGCTTGATAGTGATGTAAGCCCACATTTGTCTGGCGAAGCCCATGAAGGAATGCTCCTGCTTGGCTAGCTCCATGTCAAGCTCTGTGATGCTGGCATCGGTCTCCAGGGTGATGTCCATTTGGGACTGTGGGACAGGATGGGATGTCACCGGTCATTCCCATTTCCTCCCTTGACCCACATACAAGAACCTTGATTTTTTTGATTGTGCTTTCTCATGGCACGTGGTTGTACCACACTGTGGTAAACGGTTGTGTTGAGGATACTCACCGCAGACGCAGTGGTGAAGCTGTTCAAGGTGTTGCTGTCAGACAGCAGAACCTTCCCAGCCACCACCAGCTCCGAGCCGGCAAAGTATTTATCAAAGCGGTTCTGGGTGACATCCGACACCGTCCCGTCAGGGAACTGAATGGTGATCCTTCGAAGCAGCGGGGAGGAGACCTGCCTGTAAAACGCCTACACGGGAGAGAGAAGAGAGTGTCATGGGATGCTTCAAGAACATCAGGAAAGCCAACCCATATCTCGTCAAGTTATTTAGAACTTCCTACCCGTAGTTGCTCTGCAGCATCATGATTGGCATAGATCCTCTGAGCTATACCCCTGTTCTCCATGGCGATACGTTCCAGGAAGTCATAGTCTACATCAAAACCGATGCCCAGTGAGAAGAGAGAGTACTCCTCCCTCATCGCCCGCTTCACATTCTTCTGGATGGTGCTGAGCTTGATCTCACCTTTGAGAATTACGAAGGACACATTGGCGACAGAATATCAGAAAGCAACCGTATGGTTGCGACTTTTACAGACATTTCAAAAGGACAAATCAGAAAGATTTGTTTTAGAGCTGAGCTGGTCTTACCCACAGTGGGGTCTCCATCGGACACCAGGATGATCATGGAGACGGAACGAGGGTCGAGGAGCCCACTATTGGATGACCTGACCAACATCTGAATGGCTCTCATCAATGCCTCATTGATGTTGGTACCTGGTGTCAAAGGTCAGTACAGCGTTAAAGTATCAACAGGTTGACAGAGGGCTCAGAAGCTCCTTAAAGAATCGTGTGGTCACACCTCCATTGGGTTTGATGTTCTGGATGTACTTCTTGGCGGCACTGATCTGAAAAGAGGAAACGGGGACCAGCTCGTCGCTCCAGCAATTCACGTTGTGGTTGAAGTCGATGATGTTGAAGTTATCTTCTTCGGTCAGGTCATCCAAAATAGCCAGCATGGCCTCCACTGTCTGTGAGACAAGTTTGGAATGAATCAGATTCCCTAGAACAACCACATGGCATTAGCGTTTTTACCGAGGAGGGGGTGAAAGACGAGCAACAGGGTTGGGGGATTTGAAGTCCACCGACCATACCAGAAACACTCACTTGTTTCATCTTGACTCCCCACATGGATCCACTGATGTCAATGACAAACACAATGTTCTTAGGAAGTGGTGAGAGATTGGACGTCGCAAAGAAGTGGACGAAGTGACCATCAGAGACCTGGGAGAAACATACAACGCTTGAGGGACCGTCCCTGGGTTGCTCTTAGCTGAAGGAATAAAGTTCGCTACTCAGGTGTGAGAGGCACTGAGATGATTGAGTGATACCTGGAGCTCCCCAGCGGTGCTGTCCCTGTTCACGTCATATTTCACAGTGAAAACACCATCTATTGCATTTTCGGTGCAGTTGTCACACTTTCTCTGCCGCTGGAGGTTCGGTTTGAAGACGACGTGAGCCTGGGGATATCGGGCATCTGGTTAAATATTCACAAGCCAATGCTTGATCGGGCAAAATCCAAGCTAAAACCTGGACAAGGCCAGAGCCTTGATTCAAACCATCTTAGCTATGAAATTTTAAGCTGCAAAACTAAAAAAAAAACATGAAAAATGTGTACCTGGATGAGATTCATTCCAACATCCAAACCTACTTTCATGCAGATCCAGGTTGCTCGGTTTCATTTAGTTTGATAGTCTGTGCAGATGTGTTTGCAGATGTGTTCTCCAGTCTTACCTTGTACTCTGTTGTTGTAACTTTAACCAGGTCTGAAAACTGCCCTTGAAAGTTGTCCATATGTTGTACCGAGGAAATCCCCTTTGGCTCATAGATGTACACATCGACCTGGACAGAGACCAGTTCAGGGGCGATTGCAAAAAAAAACCTCTCAGGCGTGCAGAAAGTCATGCAAGTTATGATATTCCCACCTGGAAGTTTGGTACCAGCCTCCCAGGATGCAGGTGCAGGGAGTGCTCGTAGAAATTTAGCTTCCGACGCAACATCTCCTCATAGTGGATCTCAAACTCAACAATGGTGCCAGCGGGAACAATGACCTCTGCCTGAAAGTTGTCCAAGTCCTGGGAGTTAGTCCTGTGAAGCAGAAACATTTCAGTCAGTATGCGCTGAACTCTGACGGCTGATTGACTTCCAAGAGGCTGGTTCCATACCCGACAATGCCTGCTGCCTTGCCTTTTGCTCTGGCCTGGTTGAACAAGTGCCTGGCCACTGCTCTCTCCTTCACGGATCCCATGAAAGCCATGCCATTAACATTCCTGCAACAAAAAGGTGGCAGTCAAACCTCCAGACTTTTCCGAAGGCAGCTGGGATTGCGTGAAACTGGCTCACATGGTGAAATTGGTGATAAAAGCTTGTTTGGGGATCCGGACATCGAAGCCAAGGATGTGGTCTTCGGAGCCTGAATTGACCGCCAAGCTCCTGACGGTGGTGTGGGCGAAGCGCGACGTGATCCGGCTCTCCACGTGATAGCTCCTGACGGTGACGCCATCTCCCTGGGCAACATATGGAGATGTTACCGTCAAATGCGTAACCATATCAAGTTTGACACCACATCTTAACATAAGGTGAAGAAATTGAGTTGTGGTTACTGGTTGGTTGGTTTGTCGGCATGAAACCTGGTAGGAGGTTGGGTCTCCAGGCATAAGGGGGTGGAGCTGAGATTTATTTTTCTTAAAAACTACTGGCCAGATTTCGAGGAAAATTGGTGAAAGGTTGGTTGGGAGTAAAAGGGTGGATCCTTGACCATTTTTCCCACATTTGATTGGATTTTGATGCTACTGACTGAAGGGCGGAGCATGTGTCCGGCGAGGTCAATAGGCAGCTGTGGGATTGTCCTGCCTCTATTAAGAATAAACAGTGTTTGCATCGGTTTATACCGCTCCGTGGAGTGCATCCCTTTACGGGTAAGGAGTGTAACTTACATCACAAAGATTTGACATTAAAGAAGTCAAACGAGAGGCAAAGACAAAAAACGAGTCAAAGTGGGATAAAAGAGAAGTCAATAACCCGTCAGTCATCAGAATCTCTCCAAACGCAAACTTATTGACTGGGAGATAAGATTAAAGTGTGCTACAGTGGAGAGGGTTAGAACAACAAGCAGAGTCCTACCTCTTCCTGAGCCTCCAGCTCCTGGCCGGTCAATATTTCCCTCTGAAACACACAAGAGTCATCAGCTTCACACTGTCCAATCAACTCGGACAGAAGATTAAGAATCACAGGGTCATCTTCATTTTGGAGACATTCCACACGTAGATTATTATTGTCTATACTGTGCAATTAGACACAGAAAATATGGGATACTGACGGCGTAAGAAAGATGACCTCACCTTGTGTCTGTCCCGATGATTCTGTGGATGTGACTGGTGGCAGAAAGAAAATTAGGATCAATTTGATATAGTTGGGTAACGTGAAAGATAAAATTAGGAGTTAAGTCAGAGAACTTCTCTACTGAGGAAAGGATGTTTTAAGTTTATTTTATATACAGTTAGAATCCCCAAAGGGAAATTAGTAGCACACTCTAGTAGTCCGTTGGACAATCGCATGCATGTGTATATTAGTGTAAAAGCCTTAAACACACACACACAAACACACACACAATGGGCTTGTAGGTATGCAGTGGGAGGCAGAGTGCCGGGCAGCTCGTTCTTGGTGCCCTAATGAGAAACTTGTAACAACAATTCAAACACATTTTTTTGAGTTTCCACGAGATGAGAATCTCGAGATTATTCCTCCCGTGCAAAGATCTGTCCTCAAAGCTCTCAAATTGAAAATGTTCAGTTCTCACGTAAATGTCAAAAATCTCCTGGAATCCATTCCTAAACACAAATTCTATTTGGCCCCAAAGATCACAACCGACTTCCTCCTCCTCCTAGAATCCCTCAAACTCAATCCCATCCATCCAAAAACACACTTTTCTCCATCTGACTCACCCTCTCGTCAGCCCATTCGCCATCAATCACGAACTCGAAGCAGCGGCCTTGCTGGAGGAGCAGGAGCCCCAGAAGAAGCAGCGGTCCACACCTCATGGTTCCAGAACTGTGGGCTCAAAGTCGTACACACTCACACACACACACACACATATATACGAAAAGAAAAAAACCACAGTGGTGGGAGACGGGTGACTCTCCTGCAAGGGAGAAACACAACTGGAGGTTGAAGTTCCACTTCGCTGATCGATTCCCACCCCCCTTGTCAATATTTGTTGTTTCATGTAACCCAGAAAGAAAGAAACTTTGAAACCTGACCTGCGGTGTGGACGGGGTCAACAGGATGCTGTCAGGACTCTGGACCAGAAGCACGACCGATACCCTCAGACATGTGGAGTGTAAATGAAAGCTTCCGTGACTGGACGGTGTGACGTTGCACTGTGCATCACCCTCCACCAGAGGGAACTAAAGGGTAACTGCTTGCTGCATAAAGAAGAGACTGGTTTGCTTTATCTCCTCCACTGTGGTGGTTTTATGTAAACATGAAACATGAACGATGACTGGGAATTAAAATCAAAACCAAACTGTTTTAATCATTCTGATCCCACATCAGATCTACTTCAGTTTAACTCCATTAATCGATTTCTAATTTATTTGCACATAATTTTTGCAAAATTTATCCATTTAAATACCTTTAAAGTTTTGTATTTATGGTTTTTACTAATTTATCTATGTGTTTAGTTACCCACCAAACAGACCGTTTTCATTGGTGTTGGTTGGTTGGTTGGTTGTTGCACTGCAAAAACGTGTTCTTCTACGTCACTGACCTGCCTCTGACATCTGAACATGTTCACGCTGAACTTCCTGTCTCCATCCATCCATCCATCCAGATCCCAGCTGGCTTTGGGTGAAAGGTCACCATCAGCTTGGACTGGACCGGGTCAGGTCACATGGTCGTCAAGAGGTGACGACCTGTCAGTCAGACCTGTTGGGAGAGAACATCCAAGTAGAAATGATGGAGTTGTTTCACCAGTCTGAACAGAACTTTCATTTTTCCAAAATTTTCCTGGAATATTTTGGGACATTTCTAAGAGAAAATGCAGAAAGTGACTTTCTAAATCCAGAATCTTACTCTTTGCAGAGCGGTGGAAGAAGTTCTTTAGACTCCTGTGTGAAGACAGAACCATAAAAATACGATTCACATCCAAAATGCGGGGTTTCTCTCATAATTACTAAAAATATCCGACACTCCCTGAAGGCATCAGCAGCCACTCGGGACCGGGGACCTCTCCCCTCCGGTGGGTGGGGGTATTTTTCTTGAGGACACCCCGCCACTCCTCCGTCCTCCCGGTCAGTCTCATCCAGACGCAGCGCGCAGGAAACCATGTCTCCTTCATCCTCATAAGTTTTCCACGCAGAATTCCGAGATGCTGCTGCTGCTGGTTTTACTGGCGAGTTTCAGCCTCCGCGGACTGGGACAACTGGAGGAATCCCAGTTTGGAGAGGATATCGATTCGGATTTGTTAGACTTGGATTTGGGCATTGTAAGAAGACACGAATCCAAGTGAGATTCTGGTGCTTCTGGATTTCCTCATCGGCTTTTCTCACTCTGTTTTTGTCCACACAGGCGCCACGGAGGGTCCCACGGCAGGTGAAAAATATTCTAGCCAAGGTAAAGTCAAATTTACGACACAATATTTAAGTTGATTCATAATCTAACGGAAAGACGCCCAAAATAAATCCTTAATTATCTGTAAAATCAAATTTGGCTTCAATTAAGTGGATAATTTCGCGTATCGGATAAAATATTCTCTAATCCATCAGATTTAATGTGTTTACAATGACTTCACTTGCTTGACATGACGTAAACATCTGATCTCAAGTAAGTTTCTTACATTGCATGACCGACTTTAATTTATTTATAATCCCATTCCGTCATCCTAAACTTTCGCGCTCAGGGCCTGACGCGCTCCGGTTCCGCCAAAGCGCGCAGATGTGCGGATAATCTGTAATGCACAAACTCGTGGGAATCATCTGCTGCGCTTTTCGGGACCTCGGTGCAGTTTACGGTCTCACTGGAGAACCGGAACGCGCACGGCGCGGGTGCGTAACGCGCTCTCACAGCGGTGCGTAAAAGCAGGTGCTTGTCTCGGCGCCGGTCCAGCGCTAAAGACGCGTTTACGTGCCTGTTGCAGGAGACGAAGCCCCACATCCAGGAGCTGTCCATCAAGACCACCATCATCTCCCGCTACGCCTTCACGGCGGTCTACTGCGCCATGCTCAACCGGCGGTCTGCCGCGGCCGACGGCGTCTTCCGGTTTCAGATCCCCGCTGATGCCTATGTCTCCAACTTCACCATGTAAGGGGCGGAGCTAGTCACGTGACGTTTACATCTTTCAAGTCATATTAAAATATTCTGCATCTGGCCAGCATCAGGTAGAATTCCAGCTCCTAAAGACGCAGTTGACCTCTGACCCCCATCAATCCACACCCGGTCTGATTTGTCCCAATAAACGAGTCAGAGTTTGGATTTACAAGCTGTTTAATGAGGGTTCTCGTTTCTATGGCGACAGTTGTGGGGAGAGAGGATGAAAACTTGCTGTAAAAACAAACACTGACCCGTTTCATTCAAACAGGAGCGCTAACGGCAGGATTCTGCCCGTAAACTTGTTTTTTTTCTGTGTCAACCCGGTTTGAAATGTGACAAAAGTCTATAATCCTCGACCTTTGACCCCCGTCAACCAGGATCGTCGGAGGGCGTGTTTACCAGAGCGAGGTCAGGCCGAAGGGAAAGAGGGTGAAGCAGGAGAACGGCAAAACCAAGAACAAAGAGTCAGGTGAAGGAAGGTAAGTGTGTGTGTGTGTGTGTGTGTGTGTGTGTGTGTGCGTGCCCACGTGTCCTCCTAATTACACGCTAGCGCCCGTTCCCTCTAATGTAGCTATTTAGCAAACTGAGATCGAAAACATCCTCGCCAAAACTTTAAACCGGGAGTTGACGCCGCGTCAGGCGTTGGATCGTCGCCACGGAGATGAGGGTGGTCATGTGGAAGGAGTGACATCACACCGGCAGCTGTCGTGAGCAAAGTGACATTTCACCAAGGGGAGATTTCAGAGGCTCCATTGTCACGCAGGAAGGGAAGGATCGGAAGATGTGATCAGATGGAGGCTACGCCTCCATCCCTCAGGATGACATCATCAGGAGGCGGTGCCGGTCCATCAGGAGGAGGATTACTGCTGTAGTCACACCTTTAAAGTTTATGAGGAACGAAATAGAGATTCTTGCAGAGATAGCCCACAGTCATGTCACCAGTCCAGGTCCCATCTATTGATCAGGTGGCGTTAAAGTGACCTTCCCCCACCTCTCCTGTCCCTTCAGTCCTCAACCCAACCTGGAGGTGTTCCGGATCGTGGCCAGAATACCCGGTCGGAACCGGGCGTACTTCCTGCTCACCTACGAGGAGCTCCTGCAGCGGCGGCTGGGGCGTTACGAACACGTGACCAGCCTACGTCCGATGCAGCTGGTCAGCCGCCTGAGTCTGGACGTCACCATCATCGACCACTCGGCCATCACCGACCTGCAGGTGCTGCCGCTTCGCCATGGCCGGAGCGCCGGCGCGACAAACACCGCAATTGGCCCGAACGCACCACGGACACCAGGTGTACAGCTCCACCTTTGTTATCTGCTTTACGTCTGTCTAGGATATAATATAGTGGGCGTTTATTTTGTGCAACATTGACAGAGCGTAGGAAAGTCGAATAGTCCAAGTATAGAATTATTACATCAGAATGTAGGAAAGTTTGGGGTCAGGGTTTTGTTCTTCAGCCTAATAAAACACACTTCCTGTTTCTGTGCTCCAGCCAAGCCGGAGCCTCCCGCTAACACCGTGATCACAAAAGAGAAGAACGTCTGCAAAATCACCTTCAGCCCCAACATCGTCCAGCAGGCCAGGATCTCCACCAGCGGCCTCCTGGGAGATTTTGTGATCCGCTACGACGTGGAGCGAGAGATGGGGATCGGAGACATTCAGGTGAAGACGACAATGTCCCGTTGACTCCGCCCTTAACGCTCCAGCGCCTCACTTGAATTCTTTTTCCTTTCGTAGGTCTTAAACGGACATTTCGTTCACTACTTCGCCCCCAAAGATTTGCCTGTCGTCCCCAAGAATGTGGTGTTTGTTATCGACACCAGCGCCTCCATGCTGGGGACCAAGATCAGACAGGTAAAGCTAAATTATCTGCAGACGTCTATGTGGGAATAAACGTTTCATTACCTTAAAATCCAGCTGATGACGCCATATGCAAAAACCAAGAAGTCTATGTCATAAGCCATCTCCATTGGCTGCTTGAGATTTGTTTGTTTTTGGGATTATGAAAAATCTACCAAACAGATTCCCATGAAACTTGAAGAAAGACGAGCCGTCGAGCCACGAAAGACCCCTAGAAAGACATTTTGGGGTGAATCTAGAAGAAGGGATGAATTCATATTTTAATCCCAGCAAGTTGACGTATTTTCAACATTTGGCCTAATTACACAAAATCCTGAACCAGTTTCTATTTATTTTGCGTGATGACATAGATCAACATATATTCTTATATAAAAGTGTCTTTGAAGAGCTATAGTTTTAGAAAGAATTAATGTATTATCCATTAATGCTCAAAATGGACTGAAATGGAATCAAACCAATCAGAATAATGTAAATATTTTAAAAACGTATCGCACAACTTTTGAATTTCCTGCCGGTCTGTTCCCAGTTAGTCGTTTTCTACCCTTCCCATCTATAGGGGACACCTGGGCCGATGTAAGGGACACTTTTTGGACTGAGGGCCTATAAGATTGTTGTATTTTCACATAACAGCAGTTAATTGAAGCACCAGACTCTCATTCTCGCCTTACAATAACACATGATCGACTTCCCAACCTGATTTTAAGCTGCATCTCAATGACTGCATTGGATCAGATAAATCCACGTCGCACTTCCTCACTCCCACACTGGAATATCAGTATCAGACCTTTTCCTCCATCTGCAAAAGCCCGATAATCCCCCCCCCCCCGAGGCGGGACAGGGAGACAATCTCTGCAGCTGCCATGTGTGAAAAGCTCAGAACCAGAGGACAGAAAGCGAAAAACAGATTTTCAGTGAGAACCAGAAGTGGAAACATAAAGCACAAGGAAGGTCAGTGTCGATGGGGTAATGGAACTTTCTCCTCAACGGCACCCTCGACCCCTTGATCTACCCCCCCACCCATTGCCAGCCCCCAGCGGGACAGAACAAGTGTGTTTTGATGTGGCTCCACAATAGAGGGTTTCATTGTCGCCCCGCCGTAAACAGTCAACAACGATATTATTTACATCAGATATGAAACGGAGAGATCCTCGCCATCAGTTTGTTGTAAGAACGACTTTCTTCCTTCCCCCAGACCAAAGACGCTCTGTTCACCATCCTGAAAGACCTGCGACCTAGCGATCGCTTCAACTTCGTCAGCTTTTCCAACAGGATCAAAGTCTGGCAGCCCAATCGTCTCGTGCCGGTGACGCCGCTGAGCGTCCGAGACGCCAAGAAGTTCATTTACATGCTGCCAACGAGTGGCGGTGAGGCATTACGCAGAATCAGAAATAAACATTATTCAGTCCTTGGGGTTATCATTCGCAAAGATAGTCTCTAAGACTATTAAATTTCTTCACTTTTAGGGACAAATATCGATGACGCCATCCAAACCGGCTCCACGCTGCTTCGCGATCACCTGTCGAGCCCTGATGCCAGCCCCAACAGCGTCTCCCTCATCATTTTCTTGACCGACGGACGCCCAACGGTGGGAGAGATCCAGCCCACATCCATCCTGGGAAACACTCGTTCGGCGGTGCGGGAAAAGTTCTGCATCTTCACCATCGGGATTGGAAACGATGTGGACTACCGGCTGCTGGACCGCATGGCTCTGGAGAACTGCGGTATGATGAGGCGGATCAATGAGGAGGCCGATGCCAGCGCCATGCTCAAAGGGTGAGGGTATCTCCGTATCTCTATCACCGTATAGTCAGAACAACTATACGGTGGATTAACTTCATAATTCAGTTTTTAAAGGAAGCAAAACCAACATCCAGTTTACAGCTGGTTTGACAATCCCCTAAAATTGAGATTAGATTAGTTAAACCTGGCCTGAAATCAGAAAAAGTAGTCTATGAATGAAACAAGAACACATGATCTCCTTGACGGAGACTTAAAGTTGTTCCGGTGGAAACATAATGCGCCCTCGCGCATCAACATTCGCGACTTCACCTAATTGCGGATTTTTGGTCGGCAGTCACGATACCGTACGCGCATTGTATTGGCTGATGGCATCCGGAAGTGCACTATGTTCTGTGTGTCTCGGACTTCCGTGAGACACAAAAGTGAACAGTCTAACACAGTGTGGGAAAAGGTAATACAGATAGGTGGTTTAATATCATTATGCGGAGGGGTCATAAACGTTTAAATTACCCTAAGTAATAAGATAGTTTGTTGCTATATCGTGGAATTCGTAATTCGCGAGTGGTTCCTGGAACGCATTAACCGCGAGTAACGAGGGCGCACTGTAGTCTTTCTACACCATTTGACGGACATCTTTTCCATCGTACCACCAAAAAATTCCAGCCAAATTTACCCCCGCATGTAATCCACCTCTTACGAGCAATTAGCTCTCCTTAATCCCTCCTCCTCCACCTTCCCCCAACACGTCCCTCCATCTCTCATCAAGCTCGGCGGGAACGACCGCAAATGTGACGGTGCTGACAACAGAGCTCTTTAATCAGCTCCAACGTGTGACAGCCATCCTCTTTCTCTACCGGCTTTTTCTAGCCTTAACCCACAACCCTCGCCTCGCTCCATCCCCGACTTAAGACACACAAGGTGTTTGTTCAGTCGGGCAGGAATGTGCGTGTGCGTTGTGAAACCTGCATCGGGGTATGTACGCGGGGTTAACAGATAGACTCCTCAGATAATAGCCTTCGTCCTGTTTGAGCAAACACAGCGGTTCAGAGGTGACGAGGTTTACCGCAGCGTGACAACCAGGCTGGGATGGCAAACCTATGCACACAAACGTCCTTGCCTTGCATGCGTTGCTTTATGAATGTGTGCACAAACTTTGAAGTGGGGTGGTAGCAGCTTCGAGAGGTTAGACAAGCAAGCGTACAGCCGGAAGGCGCCTCGTTTGAACCAACAAGACATCTGATGAAATCCGCAATAACATCCTTGTTTTCCTGCCTTGAAAACAAGCGATGCCCTCGAGCGAAGGTGCGGGATGTGTCGCTGGTTTGTGGGGAGCTAAGAAGAACGGGCAGATGTCAGGTTTGGGAGCAACAACGTTTTTTGGAACTTGGTAACAGATGATTGAGACGATGTTGGTTGGTGTTGCTGTCCGACTAGACAACAAAGGAAGTCCAGGAAGCTTGTTTTGATAGAAGTTTAGGGTCTAATCTTATTATACAGCCAAAACAAAACGCAAGAGTCATGTTGGAAACTGTCAATTAGCAAAATTAGCATAAGCCACGAACCAAAACACCATTGATCAATTTGAAGTCGTCAAGCAACACTCAAGTCAAGTATTCTGCAAGGTAGTGAATGAGAATCTTCACAGACATTTGCCTGATCAATTTTCCAGAATTAAGAAATTACTGGACAAATTCTCAAAAAAGTGGTACCAGAAAAAAAAACTTTGAAAACTTTGAACGTTTATTTCAGAAACTTTTGTTCTAATTTCTTTAAAGTTGTAAAATAGGAAAAGCCTCTCGAGTACGCAGCCTCTTGGTCATTCCTTGATGTGTCCTCATTCCTGTCTAGGTTCTACGATGAGATCGGAACTCCTCTCCTCTCTGACATACGGATCAACTACACCAGCAACTCGGTGGAATACGTCACTCAGCATCTGTTCACCAACTACTTCAACGGCTCTGAGATCGTCATCGCCGGGAAGCTGACCAACGAAAGCGCCGAATCGCTCCACGTCCAAGTTACGGCCAGCAACAACGACAAGAGCATCATCTTGGAGACCGACGTTCCGCTGCGACAACAGCAGATAGAGACTGAAAAACACGTGAAAGCAGCCGTCGCGGCCATTGCAGCTGGAACCAAGGCTCTGGAGATAGGAATCGCTCAGGGATTGGGTTCCGCGTTGGGTTCAATCGCCGAAGATTTCGTGGAACGTGTCTGGGGCTTTTTGAGCGTCAAGGAAGGGTTAAGGTCACGGCTGCGCAGTCAAACCAGCAAGGAAAGGGAAGACCACATCCAGCAGACCACCAACCTGTCTCTGACTTACAACTTCCTCACTCCCCTCACCGACCTGGTGGTGGAGACGCCTGAAGTCCTGGATGATGGCAGCATGGCCCCTGCAACCACTAGCAACCCGGCAGCCGATGAGGCGGTCTCAACGGGCAACAACCTTCCGGCTGACGCAGACGATGGACAGTCAGACAGCGATCAGACGTCGTCTCCGAGCAACGTGATTGGTGAGGTTGTGTCTTCACAACTCCTTTCAGCATCAAATACTGGTTCTAGTTCTGGAAAGTCGGTCCAGATTTCATGTTTTGTCCCTACATTAAACATAGAATTCTTTTCCTGACTACTGCAGTCTAAAAATGGTTCAAACCAGAGGACTTAAGATTCCCTCAAGAACCAGAGGTTGGAGTCTGTTTTTGAATCAGGTTTGAATCATTTAGAGTCTACAGTTGTCAGGAAAACTGAACTTGGATTAAACTGTTCAAACTGTTCATATTTAGTTTTAGCAAAAAGCTGACAAATAATATTCATACATCTTCTTACAAACAGACAAAACATCCAGACGTCTTTTCTCTTCTCAACACTAACAAAGGACCCAGCAATGGTTAATAATATTCCTCATGTGGAATATTTTGAGAGGAAGCGTTAAACAATGGTCGGCCTCTGACTCCCTGCAGCAAATAAATATTCTTTCCATCCTAGGTAAAGTTGAAAGGAGACCGGCCAAGAAGTCTGTCACCATCTCCAAAACATCAGGTGATCCTCATTGTCTTGTAAACCGTCGTACCCCCCTCCCCCCAAAAAGATCTGTTATGAAGCCTCATTGGCCGAAGATGAAGAGACTTGAAAGAGAGGAAGACAGGAAGCGTACAGTAGACTCTCTCTCCGTGTGGGCGTCCTATAATTTGGGCGTTTGTCAGACGGAGTGCACAGCATCTAATTGAAATACCAACAGCGGCGCTACGTGGCACTTTAAACATGCAAGTGCGTGTTTGGCTCACAGGCTAGACGGCGGGTGGATGGGACGGCGTTAGCAGACGAGAAGTGGATGTTTGCGCTTGTGTTACAGTAAAGACAGGGACCCCATCAGAGGCAGTTAGCGAGGGCTAATGACCCCATCATTACCGGTTGCCCTATGATCTCGTCACTCTTCTCTTCATCTAAGCCAGTTCTCACCATGCTGAAGAGAGTAAAGAGCTGAAGATATGAGCCATCTGAGAATTACAGAAACAAAGAGGACAACAAATCAGGCATTAACTTTCTATAAGGTTGGGTAGGGGCTTTACGGGGTTGAAGTTTCCCAACTGGTTTGTGTTGTACAAGCAAGAGGATAGCCGGATGTTAGCCAGCCAGCCAGACACCACCCACCCAAACGCTAAACAAACTACAAGTGTTGTATGACATCTAAATATTTCTTGTACTCCTGGAAAGGACCGTGTTTGTTTCGTTGGTTGCCTTCGTTGTGGGGGGGATGGGTCAGGAAAAACCCCATTTAGTCTTGTTCAAGTTCTTCTGGATTACCGTGTTTTCAATATTTGTCATATTTTTGCCAAAACAACACAGAGTAGCGGTATGGCAGAGGTGTACAGCCCCGTCATAGTTTCCTTGTTTCCACCGGACTAAACGACTGGTTTGGTAAACTGGGTCATTGTGTAATTTCCTGGTTCTGTTCACCTTCATGGTTTGTCCGACAATCCCCCCTCAGCTGATGGCGACCCCCATTTCGTGGTGGAATTCCCGCTCAGTAAACTGACCGTGTGCTTCAACATCAACGGGGAGCCTGGACACATCCTGCGTCTGGTCTCCGACCACAAACACTCCGGTAAGACTGCCTCTAGCAAAACGCTGAACCTCCTGTTTCACATCAAAATCGACTTTTGCGTTGTCGTGTTCAGGTGTGACGGTGAACGGTAAGCTCATCGGCGCCCCTGCTCCACCGGGTAGCCACAAGCACCAGCGCACCTACTTCAGCACCATCACCATCGTGGTGGACCGCCCCAAACGCGCCTACATCGAGGTGACGCCTAAGAAGGTCATCCTGGATGGGAGGGACAGGTTGGTGCTGCCCTGTCACGCCACGGCGGCGGTGGACAGCGGCGCTCTGGCTGTGTCCATCGTGGGGAAGTCCAACGTGACGGTGATGGTGGGGGGGAACATCAGCTTTGTGATTCTGCTGCATCACTACAAGAATCCGGCGCCCTACCAACGAGACCACCTTGGGTTCTACATCGGACACAGCAAGGGGCTGTCGCACAACTGCCACGGCTTACTGGGTAGGTGCTAATAGGGCTTAACCGTGTGATGAGTCAGCACGTTGCTAGTCAGTACCAGCTATCAGGATCAAACAGGAAGTTCATTAATTATGAGTCGTTCCATCAAAACTGTATCAGTGATATTTACTCTTTAGCATGAGGGAAAAACAATAATATACAATTTGCAAATTTTAAACTTTTTGAGTTAAACAGTCTTTTTCTCCAATCTACTCTGAATATTTTTGTCATTTAAACAATGAGAAACTTTAAAAAATATCAAATTTCTCATATTTGTTCTTCTAATGGTTAGAAATACATTATTTTAAAATGACCTATTTTTTAGTTATAATCATGATTTGTGTGTCTACCAATCTCAAATTACCAATCTAATGTAATTTGTGCCAAAATTTGTGCAACACACTTCCTGTGACACAACAGGAAATGTTGTAAAAAAATGTTCTTTTACAACATTTTTGGTAGATT
Organism: Antennarius maculatus; assembly: GCA_013358685.1. Taxonomy (NCBI): domain Eukaryota; kingdom Metazoa; phylum Chordata; class Actinopteri; order Lophiiformes; family Antennariidae; genus Antennarius; species Antennarius maculatus. The sequence continues at coordinate 1,816,029 of CM023627.1, read as the reverse complement.
TCCTTTCAAAACCTCAGTTAAGCTGAACATCTCCACCCCATCACACCAGAAAGAAATTTTTAATCAAATTTTCAAATTATATTTGTATAAATCATGTTTTTTATGTAATTTCATGCTAACTGTAGTGTTAGCTTGTAGCACACCCAAAATTTCTGCCATATAGCTCATTTTTATGCTTATACATTGTCTCAGTTTTGACTCCTTGAGGACAAACTTGACCCAAAAATGAAATTGAATCATTTTTACTCACCTCAGTGTTGACAGAAACATTTCGGGACCTTCACTGTCACCATATTCTTGAACAGACGTGAAGCAAACATTTAGGTTGGTGCCCAAAGATCCCAATGGTAAAAACATTACCTGCAAACCTGTTAAATTGAAATCTTAAGTGTAGCCTTGAAGCTAAAAGCGTTAGCTACTGTCAATCTTAGGAGCTCAAGCATGTGCGCTAACCAAAAGCACATGCTCTCACAAGCTAACGCTTTTAGCTTACTGGCTAGCATGAGGCTTTAGCATGTTAGCCACCTGGTTTTGGATTTAAGTACACGACCTTAATGTCAGGCCGTGACAGAATGAGCCTAAAATAACTCCGGACTGATTCTTCTCCAGGTCAGTTCCTGTATGAGGAAGTGGGTGTGGCCCAGCTTCCCGCTCCTGCAGACAGGAAGCCGTCGTCGGTGCTGAAGGTGAAGGACCGGACGGTGCCGGTGGTGCAGAAGAGCAGGCGGATCTTCGGCGGCGCCCAGAGCGTGGACTGCTGGTTCGCCCGCAACAACGCCGCCAAGCTGATCGACGGCCGGTACGAGGACTATTTGATGTCGCACATGTTCGATACTGGAACCTGGCCGCACGGGACCAATAGCGTCTGAGCTAGCTTTAGCATTCACTGACTTAATTTAATCTCTAACCTTATTAAATCCCAACAGATTTAAATCCACACGCCTGCGCAATTCAGTTCCGTTCGCTCTACCTACTGGCTCTCCTGAGTATATTTTTGTACTGTTTCCAGTGAAAATTAAATGTTTTTTATGATATTGTGAGCATTATTTTGTTGCAGTGATTTTGTAAATGTAAATAAAACAGTTAAACCCATGATTTGAGCTCATTTCCTGAGACGCCAACACATAAAAACTTTGGATTCCGGAAAAACTGTGGTTTCGTCAAACAGCAGATATGCGTTAAATGCTACAGATCACACCTGGTTACCACGGCGACGGCTAACTAACCCCTTGTCCAGCGCCAATAACTGGATGAGGCACATGACACGCACACAAACACACACACACAAAAGCCCGTCGTGCTCCCTGTCATCACCTGGAGGGCAAAGGGCTCGTAGCCCCGCCCACACAGGTGTGCTCCGGGCCGGGTTCCATTCGGCTCGTCCGTCGTCGCCGCCAGGAATTCAACACGGAACACCGGCTGGTGTGTCAGTCGTCTTTATTCACAGCACAGGTTAAACATTCGGTGGAGCAGCGTCGCCGCGGCGACACGTTAAAGCGATCTGCGCCGTTTTCTGTTCATAAAAAAATCAGATCGTTAAAAAAAAAAAAAAAACAACAGAAATACAAATTAACGGGAATACATAAAGAAAGCTATCGCAGACAGACCACAAGTATAAATACGTTCAGAACGAATTCCTGCATCGTCATGCTAACAAAACGTTAGCGAATAGAGAATAAAACGTTAGCAAAATAACATTTAATGAGTCATTTTACGGGTTCATCATGGGTACGTTCGCTTCCTACAGTCGAGGACGGACAAGATTTAGTTTTGCATCTTTTACAAAAGTTTTCTTAAATGTAATATTTGATTGAATCTGCTGCAAAAACTTCCCCAAAGTCATAAATATACAAGTTTTTGGGGGCGTGGCTTCACAAAATCGCTGCCTGTATAAAACGAGTTACCGGCTAACTCGAAGAGGAAGGAGGTAAAAGGAGTAAAAAAAAACCCTCGTGATAAAAAGCCACCCTGAGAAGGGTCACATCGCAGGCTAGTTTGTTGCCCCCGCGCTAATCAAAGCTAAGCTAATCAGAAAGCGACTGTAGCTTGAAGGTTTTCCACACGAAGCATGTTCTTTTGTAAAATTTGCACCTTTTTCTCAAAATGGTTTATTTATCTACACCTAAAAACAATCTGGCCCGACTTTGAACGCGGTCGTAAACGCCGTCTCTAAAAGACGTTCGTCTTTCAAGCTGAAACGCTCCGGGGAGCGACCATCAAAGCTGGATTTGAAGTATTCTTCTTGATGAAGAAGATCCTTTCCTCACCAGCTCGTCTTTGCAACACGATCAGTGATAAATGAGTCTCTTTGGAGTGACGCTGTTCCCCAAAAGTTCCCCCTCAGTCTTTGTGGCGACCACCCGGCGCTGTCTTCCCCGCGGGCGCGGCGCTGCTCACTAATCTGTCCACATGCGCTCGCTCGTGGTTTCCTCTGATGTTCCCTCACACCAAACGGAGGATTTACAGCTTCAGGATGGCTAAATGCTATTTGATTAGCACGCGTGCCCAGACAAGCGCTAATGCTAACGCCAGCGGGTTGCTAAGGCGCCAGTGTTCAACATTCATGAGCTTCATGAGCCGCTCATGAACACAAAGCTGATATTTGGACCATTGATTAAGACTGAAATGTGATTGGTTCAGAGCGTCTTGTGAGGTGGGGGTGGGGGTGGGGGTCACCTGGTTCACGCCAACACCCAGCTGGGTCTCAGCGGGCCTCCGGAGTACTGAACCTGACCCAGATCGGACGCTTCCTCCTCCCCTTCTGAAGCTTCGTCCATCTCCTCCGCCAGCAGGACCTGAGGGGGGGGGGGGGTGCACACAGCCGTTAGCTAAAGGCTAAATAAAAGTCCAGCGTCGTCTGCGTAGCGTGTGATGCTGCATTCCTGACCTAAAGGGGAAAATATTCCAGTTTATTCCCAGTTTGGAGGATTCTTTCCAGCAGGAGTCGAACCCCAGTGGAGCAGAAGCTAAACAACGCTATAAAGACCCACATGTCGGGTCACGCTAAGGCTACTGCTAATACACACTGCTAACACACACACCGCTAACACACACACCGCTAACGGGCTCCTCTGAACGCTGATGTCACAACAACAACACTATTGTGACTCCGTTTCCAACCTCCGCCCCCGCCAAGACCTCATGCGTCAGTCAATGCTTCCATCTGTGCCCACCCCCCCTTAGCCCCCCCACTTTAACCCCCCCCCCGGCTTTCCATAACATCACCACGTGGAAAAGACTCCTAAATGTCACTTTTATTCCTGGGATGAAGGCTTGATTTATTGCTGCCCTGCAAAGGACCCCCCCCAACAACACCCTCCCCCCCACCTCAACCCCCCCCACATAGACAGGCATCCCATCGGACAGCAGATCAATCTGTCCTGAGTGGAAGGGGCAGAAAAAAACCTGACCCAAAACATCAAGTTTGAACTTCAACTCAAGTGTGTGTGTGTGTGTGTGTGTGTGTGTGTGTGTTTGTGTATGTGTGTGTGTGTCTACACTCCACAACAGGTGCGGCCGACACACAGTGTGACCACACACAACCGATTTCACACACATACTCACGACTCATCAAAAACCCTTCGGATCGACTCGACTGTTCTCACGACTCAGCACTAATCCGCTAAAAGCGGCGAGTCATTCTTCCTGTGCTGTCGTCATGTGACCTCCCAATCCTACCAGGCCGTGATGACACGTCTAACGAGCGGCGGCGACGAGCAGGAAGCAGCTGCTCGCCATCGGCACCATCATCATCATCATCATCATCATCATCATCATCCTCACCCGGGATTCGTCGGCGGCGGAGCAGCTCGGCGAATCGGATGTCATCGCCGCGCCGCCGTCGTCTTCGCTCTTCATCGTTTTGTACTTCCTCATCGTCAGGCTGTCCACCACCCAGAACATGACGGACTGCGAAGAAAGAGAGGCGGGGTCAGGGGTCGGGTGGAACGCCGCCAGCGACGAGGGAAGGGGGGCGGGGACTCACGTTAACAACGAAGGGCACGATGAGCATGACCAGCGCTAGCTCCAGCTGGGGGTTAGCGATGTAGCTTAGCAACACCTCCTGCAACTGGATAAAAAAAAAAAAGTTTGATAACGGTTGCTACGGAAACGTACAATTAATCATCCCCATCACAAAAATAACAGTTAGCTTCTAATGAGGTCACCACGGACCAATCAGGTCACCTCGAGGTCACCTGATGCTCATTTCCTCCTGAGGTTAAATCTATCCACCAGATTACATTTTTTTTCCCACGGTCCCTGAATGCAGCAGAACACAGGCCTTACTTTGGACCAACCGGGGATGAGCAGCACCAGGCTGACCACGCCCTTCTCCAGCACCATGATGAGCAGGTAGATGCCGCATTGGCCCAGCCACGCCGCTGCCTGGGGGGGGTCACCTGGGGGGGGGGGGCACGAGTGAACTTTGAACTCTTGTTAATCCAGCAGGAATCCATCTTCACACAGCACTCTGTCATTTTTTTTTAAACTATTATTGTCGCCACCCGGCGGGTTTACAGGGTTTATCATTAAATCCCTTCACCTGCCGGCTCCGCCCACCTCCTCCTCACCTGCAGTCCATTTCAACACAACCTCCTCAGTATTTTATCATTTACATATTTATTCACAATTTCTTCCTAAAAAGGTGGAAAAACACGATCGTGAAATCACACTAACGCAAAACGGGAATGTTGGAATCTGTTCCCAACCGTTACCAGACTCATGAGGAGGATGATGTCATCAAGGCGGGAAGAAGGGAGGAAGAATTTCTTTTGATTGCATTTAATGTCACGTGATTATTCCTGTAAATGTCGGTAAAAGAAGTGTCACGCATGTGGAGATAAATCCACTCCTGTTGGAGGCTCCAGCTGGAGAAGTTGGATTCTGTCGCCCTCTGGTGGTCAAATGCTGGAACTGCAGCTCCCGTTATTTTCCTGACAGATTCGGGACAGCAGATGTTTTCCACTCACCGTATTCTCCAAACATGAGCAGCGTCCACTGTTTGTGCTCCACTAGTCTGGACATCAGCTTCACCGCCGCCCAGATGACCAGCATCCCCAGCGTGGCGTCCAGCAGGAAGTTCATCAGATACCTGTGGGGGCAAAAATAGGGGAAATCATGAGCAGGAGATGATCAGACGGCGCTGATTTGGGCTCCGTCGGCGACTCACAGGGAGCAGGGGTCCTCTTTGGTGAGCGTGGACAGGAAGACGTTGGCGAAGTGGATGAAGAGGGCGCCGATGGCCTGCTTGGACGTGTCGAAGAACCTGGAGGAGACACGGAGGACAGCATGAACGTCTGCAGATCCTGGATCTTATTCACAGAAGAGGAAGGTAGGAAGTGAAGCTGACCAGATCCTCCAAGGCCGCCGGATCCCTGCAGGCTCCCGGAACCGCTTCACTGGAAACACAATCAACAGGGATTATTTTTGTACTTCAGATTGAGTCCCCCCCCCCCCCCCGTGACTCGGCATGCCGTCAAAAATTAACCGACGCGTCAGCATGAGGATGAAAAACACATTTAAGGAGGTATTGATTTCTCGACTAATGAGTAACTGAGTAGATGTTAGAGCTCATTGATCCGATTCACCCTGAAGGCCTCGCTGTAGGATGAGAGAGCCAATCAGAATGAGTCGCTACCGCTGGAAGTGGAAAGTATAAAAAGGACATGATCAGTGAACGCACCACAGTATGCATGTAATTCTATTTAATGCAGAATTCTGTGATGATGAATAATAAAGTTAAAACATATTTAATTAGATAAGGTCAGGAGAAAAATGCTGCATTCAAGAAACACTGGAAAATGAAGCTTCAACTCAGAATTCAAATCTTCTTTCCGCTTTCTGTCTGAATTCAGTCTAGATCCAGAATCGAGTTGCTTTCCTGGTGGAATCTGATTGTGGATTAAATCCAGACTCCAGACAGATCATTAATGAAGACGTTAAGATTATGAATAAATAAAAACATCTCTTAGATGCTTCAGTGGAATCTTTCAGCAATGAAGCCTGAGGTGACAGAACTGCTGTGATGCACATTCCTCCTAAAGTCAGCTGCTGGAGAATCACAAGTCGTCCAGCAGTCAGTGCTCATTGTTTACATCTGAATCTAAAGGACAGCCTTGTTTTCAGTTGGAAAACTGTGACGCTGACTCAGATTTAACATAAAGCTACCAATAAAATGACGACTGCTTGTTGGAACGTGTGACTAGAAGTCAAAGATGGTCTGAGACGAGTTAGAGAAAATGTACATATTAAATTCCACTGAATAAATCTGCTTTTCCTCCAGCAAGAAACTCCTTTAAAAACATCAGTAATTTAAGATCCTCCTTTGCTTTTGAATGTAAACTAATGAGTAACCGGATACTTTGATTATTTATGGTTAAATTAGGTTTTCTTACAATATTCGGTGAGTACATATTTCACAAAGTATCTGTTACTTTCATAAACATATATTTTTTAAAATGCTACAATGGAAACAACGCGATATTTTGCGTGCGTGGAAGAAGTCCTACAATAAAGGTTTAGAAGGCTGAAATTCTTCTATAATTGAACATGTTTACAACTTTAAACCAAAGCCGAATTGAAGAAACAAACGTAATTTACCCAAATATAACATTTTAAAGAAAAATATAGCGACATTTCTTCTGAACTAACGCGATAATTTAAACTGGGTTTAATTCTAAGGCGGGTTTGGTGTTGAGCCAAAGAGGCTCAACTGGAACAAACGTCAACAAAACGCCACGTGGATCCTAGAAACCTTTTAAAAATCACGCGTGTGCGGGTTTGAAATTCTCTCTTCTCGGATGGAGACAAAGAACCGGACGCGGGTTCGGAACCAGAACCGCGGGTACTCACGCATCAGCGTGCTGAAGGCGACCACCGCCAGCAGCGCCTGGATCAGGACGCCGAACCGGTCCGTCAGGGCTCCGTTATCGCAGCCGTGGGGACTCGCCTTGTCGATGTCGGTCATGTTCGACACGTCGAACACCGAACCGTCCACGAACCTCCTCACCGGGGACACCCCGCCGCGTCCGCCCGGGTCCATGTCGAGACGGGGAGGCGCAGGACGCAAAAGGAGCGCTCCGTGGTGTTTAGCGTCCGTTTAACGTTCGAGGGTTAAAAATAAATTAATAAAACAAATAAAACGGATTTAAAGATCGATTTAGTGATCGATTGACTCCACGATGAGGGTTTTTCTTCAGCAGGTTATAGCGGATCGATCATCTGATTCACATCCATGTTTGTGTCGGGAAAACAGGAACCCGCCCGTCAAGCTGTCGGAAAACATAAGCAGAGCTTCCTGTATACGTATTTCAAAATAAAAGACATCGGCCGGTTCTTTCAAGTACTTTTGGATAAACGAGCTAAAAATTAAGTTGAATTAAAAATTCAGCTCTTCGTTTTTAACCCAATTTTGACACAATTGCTGCCAAATAACATTAATATCACTGTGTCACAGGATGAATGTGAGTTTTCACAGTGGTGTGTTTGTGTGTTCTTTAAAAACGTTATAAAGTGTGTGCGTGAGTGTGTGTGTTGATTTAAGTCACTGCTCCATTTGAGTCCATTTCTATTGACATTGTGTTAAAAAGTTAATTGTTAAATGTCAATACAATCAAATTTTAATTTTGAAGTTTTCTTCATTGACATTTTATTTTGAAGTGGCACTAACCTAACATCCGGTCCTGGTTTGTTTTAATTGATCGCGGGGCTCTCAGAATTCCCTCATTGTGCGCGACTCCGTGTCAATTTGAGGTCATTATTAATTAATCCACGCAATCTTCCGTCTCCACGTTTTAAAAGTGGAATTAAATTCCAGGATAATTTGGTTGAATTATGAGAATCTCAAATTATAAATAATTTGTCGGTTCAGACCTCAGCGGATTATTTACCTATTATTTAACATGTAAACCACCAACAGCGTCCCGACAGCAGCTTCACGCCTTTACTGTGAAAGTTAAAGAACAACTGTGTATTTTCATAAATAATCTGATCTGTGAGAATAAAAAAAGTCAAATAATCTCATGGAAAATTTAAATCCGGTTTCATTTAGTTTGTTCCAAATTAAAATGAGGAGCATCCAAAAGAAGTGAATTAGTAAAATGTCTTCAAACGTGACCGTCTCGCTTTGAAATATCTCCAAATGTGTTTTTTCCATTAATCATAGCCACCTCCTTCTTTTCCGCTCTTCCGCTCTCCTCTTCTTCCTCCCTCATCTTCATCTCAACCAGAGACAGATTCTGGTTCCGATCGGAGTTTTCCGCCTGTCAAAAATAGTTAAAAGTTGTTAGTTTTTTATGGTTTTTAAAGTTTTTAAAAGTAAAAAATGTGGAGACTTTCAGTCATTAGATAATTTTTAACTTAAATAAATTTATTTAAATGATTATTTTTTTTCTTTTTTAACTTGTTTTCATTTGAGCCTGAGGTGATGCTGCGGTTCCACCTGCATCCAAAACCAGAAAACTTTATTGCTAAATCACAAAACAGTTACAGCCAATGAAGCGCGTGTGTGCGTGCACGCCCCCCCTCCCCCGCGCGTGCATGTAGGGATATAATCCTGCCTCCTGCGCGCTTGGAAAAGCCTCTTCTCTGGCAGATTAAAGGGACGCGGCGCGCGCTCCGACCATCTGTTCCTATAGCGGCACCAGTTTGGCACGAGCCCTCCGGTGTCTCGTGACCCTAAAGGCATCCCGCCGCATCCAGGTTTCAAAATAAAACACTCCCCGCGCATCGTTCCGGACATTTATTTTGTAAAATTTTAAATATAAACAGCGAAATTTGTTTATGTTTGAGCCGTATTGAAGAATCAGGAACAGCATTTCACAATAAAAGACTAAAACACGTGGAAAAACTGAAAACAAAACCCCACAAAAATAATAATATTAACTATTTTAAATAAAATATGAGGGACATAACTATTAATTTAAGTATTCAATCCCAGTTTTTGGACTGTCAGGCCCCGACCGGCAGTAAAAAGTGACAAAAACACATTTCAATCAGGAATATCTTCTTGAGAATCAAAACACGTGTTTAAATCTATATTTATCTATATTTAAAAGATGCACACTTTATTGCTTCTCCATATATTAACAAGCGTAAATAATTTCTCCCCACGAGTCCACATATTGAACCAGGTCACGTGAAACGAGCAGAATAAACATACTAAAGGCCAACATGTGATGAGGCATGATGACTGAGCACATACATGACGACCGTATGACCCGATTCGGGCTGAAAATCGGGAATTCGGTGTGTGTGGTTTTTTTTTTTCAGAGCAATCCCGTGAAAACCCGCCGCGCAATGGAACAATCCGCGCTGTTGGGTTTAAATAGTTCCTCTGGTGTGAGGGGTGAATCCAGGCGACACGGTGAACTGGTTTAGGTTTACTGAAACCTCTCGTTGGTCAGGTAAATTTCCATTTCTCTAGTCAAAAAAATCCCCCTTGAAAGTCTAATCCGGGGTAAAACCCATGCGCCACCAGCGGGAGTGGGGGGGGGGGAATTCTGGTTCTGTGATTGGAACTCCTTTACGCGTCTTGATGTCTGCTTATAAACGTGTTTTTAATGGAAAAATGCGCCGATCAGAAGTGGAAAAATGCCCTCCAACCACTAGAGGATACTGTTGACTTTGATAAGAGATGACGGCACTTTTGAAACAAACAAAAAAAAAAAATCTCCATTACTCAACAGCTCTGTGGAGGAAAGTCATCCACAAACAAAGGAAAAAAAGCCAAGTGTTGAGCAGAAGATTTCAACCTTTCATCTTGTTGCTCACGATGACGTCGACACGACAAACAAGTGTGAGTATTTTCTGATTAGATTAGCGATCACAGCCTGTTGTGGTTTGTTTCTGCTCACCTTTATTTCAGAAAATTTAGTTTTGTTTTACTTTGGCGTCAAAGGAAAATAACCAAGATTAATGTTCAACAAAATTATCATCCTTACAGGAATAAATCCAGGTTTTTTTGCATTACACAACTCGCTTTTCAAAGCTGGGACGTTTGGAAACGGTTTAGTTACCTTTCATGTGGTAAGCATATTTCGTTTTGCCTCTAAACTTTATCAATTTATGTTTGATCACATATAACTTACAACAGCGATTAAAAAATATACTTATAACGCCTCTATATGCGTAATTACACCAGAATATGCTTTTATTTGCTTAAAAAAGTAGGATTTCGCTGCGTAAAACCGTTTCCAGCCGTGATGTGTTTAAAGTTATAGGAATTTCTAATGATAAAAAAACAGCAGACGTACTTTCTTTGCTCCTGGACGGTTATGAAGGAGTTGGCTTGAAAAATATCTGTAATGTTTCTGCACATGCGCAGACGGGAGATGCCATATTGGAACAGGGGCAGCAGCTGAACGACGTCGTTCGCGTAGCTGAGCTCGAGCTCCCGCGAGCGAGGAAGGAAAAAAAAAAACGGAAGGGGGTCTCGAGACGGAGAGGCGACGAGAAAAAAAAAAAACTTGGACAGGTAAGACAGGTGAAGGCTCGCGCGTCCCTCGAGGATTTCCGCTTTCGCTTCATTTTTTTCTTGTTATTTTCGTTATGTCGACGACAGTTTTCTTTTTCTCCTCTTTGCGTGAAAATAAATAAATAAATAAATAAATAAAATCCAGAAGTGGTCTCGAGGCGGTTTCTGCAGAAACCAGTGAGGGAGTCGCGAGCTTTCTGTCGCGAGCCCAAGTTGTTCAAAGTGTTTCTCACGCGCTGCTGTTATTAACAACCGGCGCGAGGGGAGAGGAGAGGACGTTGTCTCGAGCCACCCGCGGTAAAAACGTTTAATTCCGTTGTTTGTTCCTCGACATGCGTTCCTGAACTGATGCGTGAATAAATGTTAATTTTAAAAAACGCGTAAACTCGAGCTGGAAACGTTATTCCGAGAGGTTTTTACGCACAAATTCGACGTAAATTTATTTTTTAACGCGAAGTTTTTGGGGTTGTTTTTTTTTTTTTTTTTTTACACGCGAACGTCACACAAATCGCCCACAAATGAGTCATTTTGGGATTTTTTTCGGGTGCGTAAAAACCATCGGAAAATACCGGACACTGCCAAAATGTCAAAGCATTTTCAACATGGCGGTGTTTCACGGAGGAGGGGAGGTGGTGTGTGTGTGTGTGTGAGTGTGTGTGTGTGTGTGGGGGGGGGAGGTGGGAAACTGTCCCTTAAAATCTTTGAACGAGGAAAAAATAAAACGGCGGCAGATAACGCGCCCGGTTCGGTTTCTTTGGGTGGAAACAAACGAGGTTTAATCAATTAAATCCAAAGTGCGCATTCGGTGATTCCTGGTGAGTTTTTTTCCGCTGCAGTTTTTTGAGTGTGCAAAGTACACGGAGTGGTTTTTACACGGCTACACCCCTTCAGCCTCATCTTCCTCATGTGCGCGTTTCCTCTTTCACTTTGATCCAAAAATAAAAATAAATTTAAAAAAAATCGTCGGTTTGATTTTAACGCCTCATCCGGACGAAAAAAAAAAAAAACCGACGTCAGGTTCGTTTTAAATCCTTTTTTTTCCTTCCGATCGGACGCGAATATGTTGATTTCACGTTTTTCCCTCAATTAATCGCGGTTCCGCCTCGATTAATCCGATAATTTCCTTGAATCGCGCCTCTGTTTAATTTTTTTCTCTTGCGTTGCGGTTTTTTGAGATTAAAAATGTGCAGAAACAATAAAAACCGCGCGTTGCGTTCAAGCGCAATGAATAAATCAGGCATTTCTAGACTTTTTTTTTTTCACTGAGCTGCAGGTATTGGGGGTGGGGGTGTGTGAAGGGGGGATCGATAGGAGTTCATCATTCAGCTGTAATTGATAAGGTAATCAAGTTGACACAGAGATGATCAGGGGAGGTCACCTGATTGGAATGATCCAATCAGGAGTCTCTATTGTTATTTAAACGTCTAATCTGATGGCTGTAGCCTGGGGGGGGGGGTTGTTGCCATGAAAACAGGGAGTTTCCTCCGGAGGCTGTTTTTGTGTGTGTGTGTGTGTGTGTGTGTGTGTGTGTGTGTGTGTGTGTGTGTGTGTGTGAGACTCAACTTTTGGATAGGTCTAAAATTGAATTAAAACAGGAGAACCTAATGTAACAAAATCCCAAACTATTCGTAATCTGCTCAATCCCTCCTTTAATCTGAGGCGGGGGACAACATGTGGATGAATGGCGCTCCTCTGGGGGTTAATCAATAAAAATCTGAGGCATCCCGTGTCTCAGATTAAGTCAAATCCCCTTTCCCAGTGCACAATCTGGGTAACTTCTTCCACACTAAAAAAGTTTTCCCTCGCGTTAATCTCACTTCTCTAGATTCCAATCCCAGCAAATTATTTTTACACAGTGGGAGAAGCTCTTCCTCCATCTGATGGAGGGATTTAACTTCTTTACGGACCGGTGGGACTGGGATTAAATCTGAATCAGATGTCATCCTGAGGGTGGATTTCTGAGGAAACTAACGACGCACTTCTAAAGAATTCAGACGACACATTTCCTGTTTTTTTTCCTTTCTCAAAAACTTTTGACGGTAGAAGAAAAAAAAAAAAGTTTTTCTTTTCTTTTTTTAAACTTTTTTCCTGCAGATCCAGTTTGAAAAATCACAGAAAAATCCTTTTTTTGCTCGAGGGTTTGGGTCAGAAGTTCCAAATCTTGAACGTAATCCAAGATTAATGAAGCAAAAAACTCATTTTAGTGTCACGTTTGAGGAGCTGGAACCAGAAAAAATGTCATTTTCAAATTTATCGATTTATTGATTGTTGATTGACTTTAAAATCTCAGCTTTCCAGCAGAAACTGGAGAATTTCACAGGAAAACCGCAGGGTTTGTTTTTTTTTTGGAGGGTGGGGCGCCGCGTCGATGCTGCTTGAGACCGAGGGGCTGGAAGGCGATGCCTCTGATTGGCTGAGAGGGGAGAGGGGCGGCGGAGGACGTCATGTGAGCCAAATTAGCTCAGCTTGTTGTTTACGCAATGGATGTTTGCAGGGTCTGTGTGGTGGACACACACACACACACACACTCAGAGTCCCATAAATACACTCGGTAGGACGTTGTGTTTAAGGACCCTTCGGTTGTTGGATTATTTTCATCGGACCGTTGTTGGGTTGTTCCTCTGTCCCAAACCAGTGGGTCGGGACCCCTGAGACGGGTCGCCACATAAAACCGGGGGGTCAAACCTCACGAACCAATCAGATTCCTCCAGTTTGTGGCTCCAAACTGTCGTCTTCTTGGTTGTGTTACTGATCCTCCTGCTGTTTTATTATTTTGAAGAAACTGGAATCACTTCCCGTTTCCTTCTTTATATTTCATGTCATCCGTTTATTTCCTCCATCCAGGCATAAACAAAGAAAACAAAAGGAGATGCAGTGAAAAAGAAGCGGCGCACCTCAGGTCAAAGGTCACCAGGATGCAGTCGCCCTCTGCAGTGAAGTCACGGTTCCCGACCAACGGGAGAGAAGAGGAGGTGAACACGGGTGAGGAGGGCGTGGCCAGATTTAAAGATCAGTCGGGCGGCGTGGAAGCGCATAGCAGGAATTCTTCTGCTGCTAATAATAGCAGCGTTCAGGAAAAACCACCTTTGACTTATTTTATGATGAGATTATTTAGTGGCCGGAGCGCCGATCCGCGTCAACAAATTAAAATTAGGTGAAATGTTGTATTTCTTTTGTTTTAGAGGGGGAAAAAAGCGGCGCATCAACCTGCAGTCTGTCAGACGACCAGCAGGAGGCGACTCCACTGGTTTCAAAAAGAAGCTTATGAGAAAATGTGTTTATTTCTTGTTTGTTTTACTAAATCAGAAAATTGTTTTCTGAGCGGTTTATGGTCTCAATCTGTATTTTGTATTCTTCTTTAACACGAAACGAGTTTATTTTTAAAGTCGTGGAAAAAACCATAGTGAAGGGTAGCACGTGTTTCCTCCCTAGCTCCGCCTTCTCGCCCAAGTATGGTCAAGTCTAGTGAAAAGTGTACGAATAATTCTGTATATTTAATTAAGAGATTTATACAAACAAACACAATGATGTCACTGGTTGATGTCGTTGCCGTTAGTTACAACTTTGACGTCTTTCTGCAAAAATTCTGCAAATTTTTTTTTTTTGGATTCAGGATTTTCCATTTCTGCCTTTTTAAAAGTGTTTTTATTTATTTGTTTATCTATTCATTTATTCTTTTGGTGTCATTAAAATTACTAAACTTCCTGGAGGGGCGGAGCCTAGTCCAAAACAAGTTCGGCAGACAAATTTTAGCCTCTTTCACTAAACGGAGAAGCTTCAGTAGCATCACAGACCGGCTCTGTGCTAAACTAACAACAATACTTCAGATCACCTCCTGTTGTGTTTTGGCGTATTCATAGGCCGCGTGTTAATTTCATTAGCATCCAATGAACCGGACCGGTCGGGTTTTTGTTTATTCAGATGCAGATTCCATGGGCGAGGAGGCGGAGTTTAACTGGGAGGAGTACATGGAGGAGACGGGGACCGGCGCCGCCCCCCACACCACCTTCAGACACGTGAGTCACAGCTGATGATGATGATGATGATGATCTCCACCTCAGTTTAATCCCGTAAACACAGCCTCATAGATAAGTAGCACACACATAAAGCCCTTAACTACATAATGGAGGGAGTCGGCGCCGCGTCACAGCACCAATGCCAGAAAATAGACGGGTTCCATCGCCTTTGTCAGGCGGTGACGCACAAGTTGTCGCACACTGAGGGTAATTATGGGGCACAAAAGATGATTATTCAGTGGATTCTGTCGTCTTTTGTCGCTTTTAGGGAATTATTCTCACAAATAAGGTGAAAAAACAGCGAATAAATGGCTCCTAAATGGAGCTCTGTGATTGGCTGGTCTCATAAAGTTATCAAACTCTGCATGAACATCGACCCCACGCGTCCTTCCGCTCTTTACTAGTTCTTTTGCGTTTCCGTGGCAACAGCTTGAAGCTATTTTTGCAGAAAAGCGCGAGGTTTGTTTTTGGGACACATCAGCAGTTAAAAAAACACTCCGAACCTCGACCCGGCATGACCGTCTGATCGACTATTATAGGATGTCTATGGAAATATTATTATTGAGGTATTTTTTAATCTTAGACTAAAGGATGGATCGAACAGAAGGGTTGAGTCTGGGATTAAATGTTCACCGTAATCCCAGCGTCTTCATGAATCATTAGTGGAGTTAACAGAATCAAACGTTGGTGTTGGATGACAATCTTCTGAGGAATCTGAAGCAGGAAGCGGCGCCGCTTCAGCAGAAATATGACTCATCAGATTTTTCAAAGGAACCAGAAGCCAGTTTGTGATCAACGTGCTCATTGCCGACGAAACGGAGGAGAGGCAGGAAGTGGAAATAAAGGGAAAGTTGATTGGCTGAGAGTTCAGGCTCTAAAAAAAACTCAACCCAACCCAAACAATTAGGCTCCGCCCCTGGCGTCTGCCCAGGTGAGGCGCCGCGTTGCGCTTCCTGACATCACTTAGGCTGTATGAGTTTGACGCGGAATAGAACGGAGCGAGAGCCAATCAGGGGAAGTTAAGTGGGCGGAGTCACCAGGAAGCGGAGAAGAGAAGAACGTGATTCAGTGAAGCCTTCATCTCTTCCTCCATCCAACCTCCTCCTCATCCTCCTCCCTCTGCCTGCACAAATTGAAACTGATTTCTCATGGGCCTGCACACACACACACACACACACACACACACACACACACACACACACACACACTGCAGCCCTTTGGCTCTGTTACGTAACCCCACAGAGTGATGCAGCACGTTTGCATTGTTGCGGCAGGAAGTCACGGAGTCGGTCGTATTGTGTTTATTTCTAAGATGTTGCGTGTCAACTCTGAACATCCTGTCGGCCCTCAAGGACCCCATCGCCGCCACCGACACGCTGGAAACACATTACTGTACTCTGTGCATTCGCTGTCCAACAGATTCATTGCTCTGCAGATAGACAAGCTGAGAGTGTTTAGCTTGAGGCTAACGCTAATCACCTATCTTTAATGAATTATATATTTTTATTTTACTTATTTAAATTAATTTCATTTATTTTAATTGTATTTTATTTTATTTATTTTTATGTTATTATTTTTTACAGTACTATTATTTTTATTATCAATTAATTTGGACACAGATGGGAGCCAATGGGAAAGTTGACCAATTTTTGAATAATTATCCAATCGTATTTCATTAACGTGAAGCTGACAGGACTGTAAATCAGGGTGAGAGAAAAGATTAAAAGTTGTGAGCTTAAAGCAGTAAAATCATCTCGTGTGTTGGTGTGTACGTTAGCAAACCAAGCGACCATAGCGTTCAATCTTAGCTGATTATTAAACCTGTAGAATCCTTTTCAGAGGTAGATGATTTAATGAAAATGCGTTGGGTTATAATAAGTCACAAGCTGTTCACGGTGTCGGTCCCGCGCTAATGAGCTGCGACCACAGGAGGCCTCGTCTTCATCAGCGTTTACAGGCTCTTAACGGTGATAATGATTCTGTCTCTGAGCTGTGTGGAACACAAACGCATCAGGATGTCTATCGAAAAGTTTTCAGGATAGTTTTACTATTTTTGTTAAAGCTTAACTCCTTTTACTAGAGGTGAAGAGAATTCTTTATTTTTTTTAAGTTAGAAATCTAATTCTAATACGATGGTGGGGCTCATTTCCATATTTCTAGATTTTTTTGTTTTTTAATCCCCCCCCCCATTTATTAAAATGTTCCCTTTCATATCTTGAATTTTATCAATTTTTTAAAAAACTTTTTTTTTCCAAATGAGTGAAATTATTATAACTCAAAAGATATTGTTTGTTTACAAACCATTAAAAACACAAAAAAATAACCTTTAAACACAGATTTACTGAAAAAAATTGCTTTTTGGTATTTTGTTACATTTTTCTTACCGTATTTTAAATTAAAATGAGGATTTCTTTCTACATTATATCACGAAAACGTAATTTTTAAAATTAATTTTTTTAACTAGAAGGACATCCACTCATAAAGAACTGGTTTAACAAACAGTTTTTCTTGATGAAGCCTCATCACTGCTGTGTTTTCTTTGCGTTCTGCCCTCGTTGTGTTTTCTGTTATTAAAATGAAATCTGCGCCTCGAGTCGAGTTACCGCCGATGACATCATCAGCACGAATCTGTAAACAGCTGTTAAAGACCGGATCTCTAAAACTTTTTCTTTACGTCCATCTCCAAGAATATAAATATGGGAACCAAAGAACCAAAAAAACCTCACGTCACACCAACATCACCACCGTTTGTCATATTATTGATTATATTAAGTCTATTAACCCTTTGAAACATTTAGATTCTACCTTCTCCATTTCCAGAGATTTAATCTGCGTTTATATGAATTAATTCATAATTTGGGATCTACTTCCTGTCAGGTGGAGATCAGCCTGCAGAGCAGCTTCCAGCCCGGCATGAAGCTGGAGGTGGCCAATAAGAGCAGCCCAGACTCCTACTGGGTGGCGACCATCATCACCACCTGCGGCCAGCTGCTGCTGCTGCGCTTCAGCGGCTACGGCGACGACCGCAGGGCCGACTTCTGGTGCGACGTGATGACGGCCGACCTGCACCCGGTGGGCTGGTGCACCCAGAACAACAAGACGCTGATGCCCCCCGAAGGTAGGGCGGGGTCACACAGGCGTGGGAAGTAACTGATTACCTTACGATGGTTAATCCGGCATAAGAACGTCGTGATTTCATTGCTTCGGTTTCGGCGGGAAAACATTTTCGAGCGGCGATCTGGTTGATCCTACAAAAACAAAATAAATACGTTAAGTAAATTAAAATGTTTAAAGTATTTAGCAAAGAAAACTGCAAAGCTGAAGGTCAGGCTAAGCTAGCTACATGGGCTAACAGCTGATAGCATTTCTCTAAACAGTTCAAATGAAAGAAAAAAAATTTTATAGGTTAAATAAATATTTGATTACTCAAATTGAAAAGCAAACGTGACTTGCTGACTAGATGTTGACAAGTTATTTGTTAAATTTGGGAAAAAAATATTGAAGAAATACAAATTATCAAGTTTCTTTTTTGTTCTTTTCACCAATTTTTATGTCTTGTCTGATATTTTTACTTTTAAATCAGGTAAATTTGTCAGTTTTCTTGTCTTTCATTGTTTTTTGTTTGTTTCTCCAGTATAGGATGTGAAAAAATACAAAGATTGAGGGGTAAATTCAAATTTAGTAGTGAAATTAAAATTAAGTTGAAATTAAAAATCTTTACTGAATTCCTTTATGACTTTGATTCTATCTTATGATTTATATTTCTAATATTTGGTTCCTCCCATTTTTTTCTTTCCCATTTTTTCCAATTTCCATTTTTCCAATCAGTTCTTGCAGAACTTATTTGTTAAACACAGATAAAAATGAGTTTCACATGTTTTTTTAAATTATTATTTTGGCTGTTCAGAGAGACGTTTTTGAAACCCTTTCAGGTAAATTCTTCGAGTGCGAATCATTAACGTGACTGAAAACGTGTTCTGCCGGCATGACAAGCTGCTGGAAGGCTCATTGAGTTTTAGTCGTGTTTCTAAATTTCCCAGTTTGGGATAAAGTATATTTATCTATCTTTTATCATATACAATGTGAAAATAAGCCCCTCCCCTGGCGACGCCCAAAAAACGAAATTAAGATGAGTTATTCTTAAATTTAATCTGATGCTAAAGGTTCAGTGCGTTTCTTTATTGTGTCAGTTTGACCCTGACACACACACACACACACACACACACACACACACACACACAAATCTTTACTTTTCAATGAATGCTTTAAAGAGTGGAACGACAGGTTTACAATGAAAGACGGTTCAACTGGCATCCATCTAACTGACGCGTCGCACCTTCGCCATCGTCGACCATTTCCTCCTCTAGACCACCTCAGCCTTTTTCAAAATAAAATACCCCGTCTCGTCTCGCTTTGCCACGACTGTGACAAAAACGTTTGCCGGAGGAGAACATTCCACCGGCGGCAGGTCGTCTCGCCCCTAGATCGATGACTCAGCCTTTTCTAAGGGTTCACGAGTCGTTTTGTGTTTTGCAGGTCAACAAATGTGACGTGTGATTCATGACCAACGTCACGTGTTGAGTCCAAAAACCCCAAAATATATCCAGCTGAATTGAAAATGCAGCGAAGAACTTTGAATTTAGAATCTAAAATTTGAAAGTTTGTATTTGAAAATCTGATTTATGTTTTTGCCGTTTGGTGAAACTTTACTTTGAAAGTGTTGAATTCTCATCATCTGCAAAAAAAAAAAGGCTGACACATGTCGAACCGTACAGTTCAAAGCTGATTGGTTGATCAGATCACATGATCAACTTTCCATCTGGCATCAATGAGACATTTCGCTTCCACTAGTATCTTTCCATTCATCTTTAACTTCTTCTTAAATGACATTTACTTCTCTGTCGTCTGATTCTTTATTCAGCACGACTCAGCAATTTCACGCTTACGACATATCGTGAAATTGCGATCTTTCCTCGCGGAAAAACGAAAAGTTTTTCACCTTTGCGATTTGGAATGGCCGAAAGAAAATCGATGAGTGACTTGTATTTTTTATTTTATCTCCTACACTATTAATATCAGATTCACAGATTGATGTAATCAGATTACATTTAAGATATCAGGTCATTTGTGTAACGAGTCGGTGTGTTTCTGAGTGATGTCATCCGTTTACTCCTTGTTGTTTGTTTGTTTCTCAGATAACGTTTACCTAAGAAAAGGTAAGCAGCTCTAGCCACGCCCCTAACTCACCTGCTAACTAGCGGCTAACGTTAGCATCGGAGCTGCATGTGCTTTCTTCCTCTTCAGCTTTTCACGCGTCCAATAGGAAGTGACCTCAGAGCCTTGCCTCCTCTTGCATGTGACTCCTTTGTAGCAGAATGTGTGTAGAGCGATAGCGTGCACACACACACACACACACACACACAGCTGTTTGTGCCAAGCTGTGCTAGCATGATAACGCGATGTTCTGATAAACAGACGTCCTGCAGCAGAAAAACGTCTCAGAGGGACTTTAGCAAAACCGCTGTGTGTAAAACGGACCGTTAGCGGATAAGATCAATGCATCACCAGACTGGACACACACACACACACACATTTAACTGTGTCTGTCACAATGAAAACTTTATTAATTTTATTTTGGAATTATTTTGAAATTCTTAATAAGGAGGTGAAAGAAATGACTGTATTTAAATATTTGTAACTTTATCGACTATTTTTAATACTTTTTTTTTTATTAAAAAAATTACTTTTTCTTACTTTACTTTTTTATTTACTTTTTTATAAATAATAGTAATAAATTTAAAATAATATTTTTATTACTGTTTTTTATTGTTATGATAGATTTGGTTGTGGTTTGGCATGTGTGGATCTAGGCGAGGTGTCACATCATTAAATTAATAGTAGAGTATTAAAACTTATGCGTAGATTTGTTCTGTTGAACTTTTTCTTTTTTGAATGTACATTCCAAATATCCATTTTTATAAATTCTATATATTTTGTTTCATTTAAATGTTAAATATGATCAAATTGAAATCTAGCAGAGGAAGGTTCTACATCTACATAATGAACTCAGACCCGTCCACTGTGTGTGTGTGTGTGTGTGTGTGTGTGTGTGTGTGTGTGTGTCCGTTTCAGCATAACAATAGGACTGTGTTGAGGGACAAACAGGGAGTTGGTGTCATTTGGGTGTGGACCAACCTCTGCCCCCCCCCCCCACACTAGATAGCACCACTGATCAGACCGGATCGGCAACAATCGATCAATCAGTTGGGGCTGATTTGAAACCAGTTTAGCATCAATACACAGAGTTAATGTGTGAACAAGAATATCATAAGATAGATTCACTCAAACACACCGTTTGATAGTTTAACTGCTGCTTGACTCCAAAAAGAATTCAAGTTATAAAGTTGTAAAGTTATAGATTAAGGTTATAGATTAAAGTTATAAAGTTATAGATTAAAGTGAACTACAGGAGAAGGAGAGACTCCTGAAGAAGCCAGAAAGATTAAAAAACTGATTAAACGCCAGAAGAACACGATGCATTCGAGGGAGTCGTGTATTTTCCATAATTAATCATCTACTTCCTGTCCTGAACTGTTTTTATAACAACACTTGAAATATCTGTCCACACCTACTTTACACGTTTCTGGAGATTACTCCTCCTAACATCAGAAAATATTGCAAAGTCAGTTTTTTTTTTTTCCTCCTAAAATTCTGCAGCCATGGAAACAAAGAGTGTAGAAATAAAGTGAGAGCTGTGTCCAACTGAACAAACAGATTCATGAGGAAAACGTTTCAATCTGCTATTTTTATGTGCTGAAGTTTTATTCTCAACTAGGAAGTAACGACCAAATATGGACAACGACCTTGTTTATTGTCCTGAAGCCCCTCTTGTGTTTCTTTTTAAATCATTTAGGGCCAAATTTTGCAAAATATTTGTCTTTGTGTGTCACAAGCAGGCGGTTTGAATGAGAAAATCAGCATCCAATTATAAAAATGATTTAATTTATATTAAAAAAAATGATTGAACTAAAGATTGAACGTCAAAGACTGAACAGAACACACCTCGGAGCCACGACTGCCTGACGGCGATTCTTTAATTCTGTTTAATTTGTTCCATCGATCAGAATAAACAGATTAAAACAGGAACCCCTTCTGACGTCACCTGACTGCTTGTAATCTGAGATTAAATTAACATGTTTGTAGATTTTATATTAAAAAGGGACACATCTAAAATCCGCCTCTGAGCTGTGATTGGGGGAAGTGTAACTGTGCCTGTTTGTGTGTGTGTGTGTGCGCGCCCAGTGTGCCACATTAGAATCTGTTCAGTGATGTCACTGAGGTCTCCTCTTCCCCAGTGACATCACTGATCATTTAAAGAGCATGCCGCCGGGGGCGGAGCTTCTGCAGAGGAGCCACCAGGATATGCAAATCAGCCCCAACTCATGTAAATTCATATTTGTTTTTTAATGCCAGGTATTTGCTTGGAGACTCCAGCTAGCACTTGTGTGGGCCGGGGGGGGGGGGGGGGGGGGGGGCAGATGAGGAGGGGGGTTTCAGGATCTCCTCCATGAAGGTTAATGATGCTCTGACTGCTGGGTGAAAGTCAGACTCTCACCTTTGGGATGGAAATGGAGAGAAATAGATCATTATTGGTCTAAGAGGCGCTGCAGCAGAACGGAGCGGCGAGATGGGGGAGGGACCGGGGGAGGGGGGCGCCAGGGGGGGGAGGGCAAAGGAGGTTAAGGAAAGTGTTTTAGCTTCTGCTACAACTGTTTGGATGAGGCTTCATGACTAATCTGCAGGATCTGTAAAAATAGTTTATCTATTTCTGCACATCGACACAACTGTGTGTGTGTGTGTGTGTGTGTGTTTTTCCAAAGTCCAGCAGCAGTGAGGAAAGAGAAAAATCTGTTAAATAACGAAGCTTCTCTCCACATCTGATTTATTTTTGGATAAATTCCACAGCTGTAGATCTGATCCTGGAGCCGATAAAGGATTTATTGATCCGCGATCAGAAGTCATTGATGATGCATTTAAAAACCGATAGAAGCGAAGGGACGGAAGAAGAAAGAGAATTTTTATGAACTATATCAGAATGAAGGAATTTAATGTCATTGTCTGGGAATGTTTCTGAGAATGTGTCCGTGAAGGATGAGAACATTTTTGTGATCACAGCTCAACAAATAGTTTTAACAGATTCTAAAAACCCTTAACTCACTTTAAATTCTTAAAATACTTGCATTCTTATTTTTATATATTAAATGTCGTGAACTTTTCCATCTTTTTAAAACAGCTCGTCATAACTTGCAACGTTTGCATTCGGACTGTAGCTGGCGTTAGCTCGATGCTAATCCCTGTTACGTGGACGCTGGTGTTTTTTTAGCATGAAGCAGGGCGTTAGCTTCCACTGGTTAATTCAACCTGTTCAGTCACATCACTGAGATTCACTTCCTCCTTTGTTCCTATAAGTAAACTCAATTGTGTGCAGAAATTAACCTTAATTATCAAATTACCAGGCGGCGGCCTTCATTCAGGTGCAGGTCAGTCCACCGGACGGGCGGGACACACCCGCCTTTAGCTCCGAGCTAACGCTAAAATCACCTACCAACATTTGAAAACTGTTTTATTCTAAACAATAAAGGTGAATCCAATTTGTATCAACTTTATTAGCAGCATCCTCGTAACGTCACACCAATGTTTGTTTCTTGTTGGTTCTGCTAACGTATTCTGTGTCAGCTTTTGATTTCTGATTGGAGCTTTTTTTATTCCTCAGTCCTTCGAGAACCCGGCGTTTATTTTCCTCACTCATTTTTATTCCAGCTTCTCGTTTGCAGCTGTTATTCCACACATTAACATTTAAATGCGCTCAGTGTTTTTCTCGTGGCTGTGTTTACTGCTGCAGAAAGCTGCCAGATGTGACTTTTCTTTTGCCTGAAACGATCCGATCAGAGCCGTAAATCTCAACTTAGCCTCGACGTTCGCGGCGAGAACGAAACCGACGAACCGTGTCTGAGGTTTTTCCAGGGAAACCGACACCAAAACGCTTGAATTTAAACATTAAAACCACTGATTAAAGACTTCACTTCCGCATTTTTTATTCAACAATGACGTCACTGTCTGCTTGTTAGAGCTGCATATGTGTTCTAGCAGAGATGTTCTGTTTGCACATGCATGTTCTGACTCATGTATGCTGACGACGCTTCACTGTTAATAATTCACGCCGTCACAAAAAGTGCCATCGTTTCTCAGTTTGGTTGTTTTTTGTGTGTTGGCAGCCATCAAGGAGAAACATGGCGACTGGACGGACTTCCTGGTGCAGGACCTGACTGGATCCAGGACGGCGCCGGCCAACCTGCTGGAGGGGGTGAGCGCCAAATCAAACTGGAGACTGCAACATCACGCGACACCCGTGAATTCAAAATTTTACCCTGACCTACTTGCATAGGTCAAACATCAAAGCTAGTGCTCTGACCTACTGTCATTACAGTCTTACTCACACTGGCCTTCTTCCTCGTCTTTCTATCATATCACATCCGGTTCCTGAGGGTACAAAAGCTGAAATTTGACCTTTACCTACTTTTCTCAAGGTCGAGGTCATCATCTCATTTTTTTTTCATCTCATCTTTGCTGCCTGAGCAACGTGCTTTTTGTTTTATCTTTCTATCTGCAATGGTTGAGAAGATATTTGGTGGACGAACGAACGGACGGACACTGACAATTACAATAGATGTCGTCATTTTGATGCCTTTTAGCTCCTAGTTTCGGGGCTCTTGTCGCTGGGCCTTGTGGGAAACGGCTGGTTGCAACATTCTGGGTATTTTGTGCCTTAACTTGAAAAAGGAAGTGGTAAAGATGACAGGAAGTGAGGATGGAGAGAAATGAGAAGGAACCTGGCGGGAGTCGAAGTTGGGTTTTTTATTTTGTTTAAACCACCGACGGGTCGCCGATGCAGCTTTTATCCAGAAGACATGAACCTGTGCCTCAGGTGGAGCCTCTTAACTCCTCCCACATGAGTGGGAGGAGCCTATGCGCTAGCTAACGTCTATTTTGCTGCTTTTTAAACACCTTTGCGTCTCTTCCAGCCCCTCAGGGGTAAAAACACGGTGGACTTGATCGTCGACGGTTCCGTCTTGGAGCTCCAGGACCCTTCAGACCCCTTCCTCTACTGGCCGGCCAGAGTCATCCGCAACGTGGGCGGGAGGCTCCGCCTCCGCTACGCCGGCCTCTCCGACGACCACCAGGCTCACGACACCTGGCTGTTCTACCTGGATGTCAGGCTCCGCCCAGTGGGCTGGGCTGTGGAGAACCAGCTGACGTTAGCACCGCCCACAGGTGAGTCACGTGATTTTTAAGTTCCGTCGTGAAGAAACTCGACTTCCTGAATGAAAACGTTTCTCCTCAGCGCTCCGGACGCTGAAAAGCGCCCCCGCCTGGCAGGAGGCCCTGGATGACGCTCAAGACGACGGACGGAAGAATCCGTTGCCGCTGGAGGTGTTCAAGGTGAGTCGAGACCCCGCCCACCTACATGTCCGACAGGCGTGGGCGTGAAGGCGGAGCTTATTGACCTCAGAGCCCCCGCTTAACCATTTCAGGACCAGGAGGACCTGCCCAAGCATTCCTTCAAGACGGGGATGAAGCTGGAGATGGTTTCTCCGTGGGAGGGGCTCCAGATCTGCCCCGTCTCCATTAGCAAGGTGAGTCGTGCCGAAAATAAATCTGACCATTTACGACGGAGGCTCCGCCCCCCCAGCATTCCTTTAATCACCAGCAGAATGAGGTTGAAGCTCGTGTTTTTTGTTTCAGGTCTACGATGACGTCTTCTTCCAGGTGACGCTGGACGACCTCTCCGGCGACGCCCACCCCCGCTCGGTGGTGTGCCACGCCCACTCCCGCGGGATCCTGCCCGTCCAATGGTGCCTGAAGAACGGCGCAGCCCTGGAGCGGCCCCACGGCTACGGGGGCCAGGACTTCGACTGGGCCGACTACCTGAAGCAGAGCGGGGCCGAGGCGGCCCCCGACACCTGCTTCCCTGACGTAAGTGTGTGTGTGTGTGTGTGTGTGTGTGTGTGTGTGTGTGTGTGTGTGTCAGGATTAGAAGAGAAAGGATGATTTTTACATCTGGATTGCTAATCCCGTTTGTGTGTAAACATAAACAGTCATAAAACTGTATTTGGTTTGTTTATTTATAAAACAAAACATATTTACAAAAGTTTGTTTGTTTTGTTTTTATAGTAACTAAAGTCAAAAATAATGGCTAAAAATGAAGGTTAAAAGCTTCACCACACCCTTCCTCTCTTTTGCCCATCCCCCCTTTCCGTGTGTGTGTGTGTGTGTGTGTGTGTGTGTGTGTGTGTGTGTGTGTGTCCAGACATGGCAGAACAGAGGCTTTGCTAAGGACATGTGGCTGGAGGCGGTGAACCCTCACCGGCCGGCGGAGGTGTGTGTGGCTCAGATCACACAGGTCAGAGGACGCCTGCTGTGGCTCCGACTGGAAGGTAAAGGTGTGTGTGTGTGTGTGTGTGTGTGTGCGTGTGTGTGTGTCTCACCTCCTCGTTGTGTCTCCAGGTGTGGCCAAGCAGCTGTCAGAGTTCATCGTGGACGTCAAGTCGGCCGACATCTTTCCTGTCGGCTGGTGTGAGGCCAACGGTTACCCTCTGACCTCCCCAGTCAAAGCTGTGTGTACGTACACACACACACACACACACACACACACACACACATACAAACACACACACACGTTTAGTGACACCTTTATTCTGTCTTTCCAGCAGGCCAGAAGCAGAAGAAGATCGCAGTGGTCCAACCAGAGAAGCAGTAAGAGTGTGTGTGTGTGTGTGTGTGTGTGTGTGTGTGTGTGTGTGTGTGTGTGTGTGTGATGATTGATCCGTTAAACCAGCGATCACTCGCTCTGTTGTCTCCCTTCCTGATTAGATCGGTGGGATTAATAACCGTATTGATTAGTTTGATGTTATTGATCGCCTCCTCCTTCTACAGGTTGGCTCCGTCCCAGCCGGTAGAATCGACTCCCATCAGCCACTGCCAGCCCGTCGCCATGGATTCAGGTAATCATGCACGGTGATTGATGCTAATGAGCTAACAGACGCTAACGGCGTCAGACTAGAAGTTCTTTTCTTCTCCTTCATGTTTTAAGCGATGCTAAAATAACCCGACAGATGGATCGAAGCTAAAATAGATTTTTTTTTCCCGCTGCGAACCAAAGCATGAATGTGTAAATAAAGCTTTATAAATAGATGCGCGGTGGCGCTGGTTTCCAGGAGACCCCTGCCCTTTTTTTTTCCGAGTCCCCCCCCCCCCCGTTTAAAAGCCGCCCACTCGCTCCTGCATATTCATCAACTCACCTGATTACCATTCAGCCCCCGCGGTCGGCTTCCAGGTGCCTGCAGGAGGGGAGCAGGAGGGAAGGGAGGTCACATGACCAGGGGCGGCGTCTAGACCCGGATTGGCACTTTGTTTACCTGGAGACACAATTAAACAAATAAAACAGCAGGAATATAAATGTTCCCGTCTAAATAAAAACTAAACATCCCGGAGGGTTTGGATGAGATTATTTTATCTTTCAAATATCAATGTTATCAGACTCTGATTGGCTGCTGTCTTTGTTTAGCTTAGCATAGCATTTTTTCCTGTCAAATAATTAGAACAACACTCGCGAGAGGAACAAGGCAAACACCCCGTGACATCGTCACATTTTCATGCCTCTGGCTTCCTGAAAATGTTGCTTTTTGTTTTGTGATTATATCAGGTTTCTGAGATGTGTACCTGTTAAAAAAGGTATAGAAGTGAAAATTTAACCTTGACCTAATTTTTCAAGGTCAAGGTTGTGATCTAATTTTCATCCCCTCGCCTCCCTGAATATAACATCTATTGTTTCGTCTTTCTATCTTATCCGGTTCCTGAGATATATGCAAGAAATTGTAGAAAAGTTGAAACTGACCTTGACCTAGTTTTCTCAAGGTCAAGGTCATCATCTCATTTTCATCCCCTTTGCTGCCCGAGTAATTTGCTTTTTATTTCATCTTTGTATCTGCAACGGTTGCAAAGACATTTGGTGGACTAACGAATGGATGAACACTCGACAATAACAATACAATAAGTCACGATGCTTTTATTGTGAAATCCATCCAAAAAGGTGCTAACTTCCTGTTCCCCTCCTATCCCAGGCTCCGTTAACGGCCGCTACTGCTGCTCCAAGATCTTCGTCAACCACCGCTGCTTCTCCGGGCCGTACCTCAACAAGGGGCGCATCGCCGAGCTGCCACAGGCCGTCGGGCCGGGGAAGTGTACGCTGGTCCTCAAAGAGGTGTGTGTGTGTGTGTGTGTGTGTGTGTGTGTGTGTGTGTGTGTGTGTAATTGTGGAGTTTCTTAATCTGACCTCCTCTCGCCTCCAGCTGCTCAGCATGCTGATTAACGCCGCCTACAAGCCCGGGCGAGTCCTGAAGGAGCTGCAGGAGCTGCAGGATCAGAGCTGGGACTGTCAGGAGGAGACCCTCAAAGCCAAGTGAGGAAGAGGAGGAGGAGGAGGAGGAGGATGGGGGGGGGCACACACACGTTTATGTCACAGCTTAAACATAAAAAGCATTTCATAAACGCTGATATCTTCACACTCGTGGGTCAACCGGCGGGTTTTTCTTCAGATTGATGAAGGAAAATGTCAGACCAGTCCAGTGTGTTCCTCCACTTCTCCATCCTCTGTTCTGTAACTGGATCAGTCGTCATGGCGATAAATTCCATCATTAGAAGCCAGCACAAGGAGAACTTGATCTAATCTGGAATTATTGCGTAATTCTTTTTCTTCCTTGTTTATAAGTGAAGTTTAAAACCCTAAAATCGCATTTCGGAACCAAAGATCAGATTAAATTGATTCCGTCGCTCCACGTCCTGGTGATTAATTATCTGCACCTCCTGATCTCCTGCTGATGATGTCACTTCCTGTCGCGCCGCAGGTACAAAGGGAAAACCTACCGCTCCACCATCCGGATTATCCGCCTGGCGGAGCAGATCCCGGACTTCTGCCGTAAGGTGTGCGTGAAGCTGCAGTGCTGCCCCAACCTCTTCAGCCCCGCCCTGGTGGCGGACAAGTGCCCCGAAAACTGCTCCCTCCAAACCAAAACCAAATACAGTGAGTCACTGAACGCACCGCCGCGAAGGTCAGGGTTAGTTTGATGTCTCTGACGGCGTTTTCGGTTCCCGCAGCTTGTTATTACGTGAAGAAGAGGAGGCTGTCCAAGCCGGCGGGAGGCGAGGAGACGACGGCGGGTGACGTGGTCAAACCGGCGCGCAAGAGGAAGAAGAGGAAAGCCATTTTTGTGCAGAAGAAGAGACGCTCGTCCGCCGTGGACTACACCCCCGCCGGTTCGCCACAGGTGGGATCACCCCTCCCCTCCTCTCCACGTTGTAACGTGATTGGACGTTCAGGTTCACCTTTGACCTTCCTCCTCCAGGATAGCGAAGAGGAGGAGCTCCTGCCGTCGGGCAGCGAGGGCACCAGCTCGGAGCCACGGGACGACCACACCGACGCCTCCTCGGTGGAGGCGACCAGCAGCCGGCCGCGCCGCGCCGCCGCCCGGCACCGCACCTTCAGCGGGGGCGTGGCCACGGGAGCCCAGGAGGCCCCCCAGGGCCGCAGGAGGTCAACGCGCTCGCTGTCGGCCCACAGCCAGAACAACAAGTACCAGACGGCCAAAGGACAAGACACGCAGGTGAAGACGGAGAGCGAGCGGAGATCAATGAAGCCGATCAGAACCCGAAAAATTGATGTTTATTTGTTTGTTTGTTGTGCAGGGGGAGGAGGAGGGGCAGCTGGTGTTGGACAGGAACCCTCTGGAGTGGACCGTCGAAGAAGTCGTTCAGTTCATCAGCTCCACCGACTGCGCTCCCCTGGCCAGCATCTTCCAGGAGCAGGTGCACAAAAACACTCCGTTTTTCACGCGTCCTTTAAACGCACCGTCACATTTATAGAACACTAGGACCTCGAGATACAAGTTTAATCCGTTCCAGTCTTGTCTCAAAACCTCAAAACCCCTAAATTATGAAAAAAACATTTATATCAACCAATAGACATCCAGACTTTACCAGTGTATAATTAATTATAAATAAGTTACATAAACAATGATAAAGAATGAAAAGAAACGTAAAAGTCAGGAGAAAACACGACTTACGTCTTTACTCCACCAACGAGAACGAGATCCGGTCTCACTGATGTTGTATCCATCCGCCAACTAGTGGTTTTGGATTTTCGCTCGTATCTCGAATAAAAACACGGACAGAGTGACGACTCGTATCTCAAATCACTCGCGTGTGGAGCATCTCATTTCTCAAGGTTCTAATTTCCTATTTTTGACCCTTCTCTCCCCCCGTCCAGGACATCGACGGCCAGGCCCTGCTGCTGCTGACGCTGCCCACCGTCCAGGAGTGCATGGACCTGAAGCTGGGCCCCGCCATCAAACTGTGCCACCAGATCGAACGCGTCAAAGTTGCCTTTTACAAACAGTACGCCAACTGACCCGCGAGCGGCGACTGATCGTCGTGGGAACCAGCTCTGTCCGCTGCTGGAAAACGTAAAAGAAGAAGGGATCTATTTTCTTCGAAGGTGTTGCTTCGGAAAAAGAGGAGAATCTTTTCGGAGTAAAAATGCGACGCACTACGGACAGAAACTTCGCCGCCGTCGGGAACGTGGGAGACGCTCCGTGTGTTTAATGATCTGTGAAGACTTTTCTTTATTCTCTGCTTTTCATTTCTGTTTATTCAATAGAGGAGCGTCATATAGAATTTAAGTTCTATTAATTAACAAACGCAACCAGCCCTGACTTTTGTTTGTGTCACATGATTGGTTCTAAGATAAAAATATTTAACGCAACAAAAAAAATAATATATTTGGATTATTTATTACAACCGTAATTTATAGGAGTAATCCAACTGTTTGACTGGAGAGAAAATAATTAGTTTTCATTATTAATTATCGAAACAAACCCCTGAAAGATGTTTAAGTTATTTCTAGTTTGTATTTATTTGAATTTCCTCTTCGGTTTGTGTTCATTGAGGGAATCAGAGCATCCTGAGCATCCGCTGTCATTGTTCTACGATCACATGGAATAATCATGGAAGCTATTTTGTGTCCATCTATGCAAATATGTCGCAGGTATTTTTGTAAGAAGGTGAGAAAATAAATTTCTATTAATTTTTATCTGTGTTTTTGTATAAATATTTTAATTTGTAAAAAAAAACATTAACCACGTTTGTTTTTGTCCGGAATGTTTGGACGTTTTTCCGGAATTTTTACCACTTTTTTAACCATTTTTGTCACTTATAAAACATTCCTTTCACCAATATTCCTTAAACTTGTTAGATTATCATATAAAATGGTAAAAAAATTCCAATCTAATCTAATTATTTTTTTAAATAAATGGAATAAAATTACAAACTCTGCCTTTATAAATAATGAGAAACTTCATCAGGAGCTGCTGTGGCTATGAGGTACTTTATTTCATCTTTAAAATAAGATAATTGTATGGAAAAAGAATCTTTTAAATGATTCCTAAGAATAAACTAGATTCGGAATGTGTGCCGTGTTTCTGAAGGGATCAGCCCCCATGCAGCCTTGCAGGAACCCCCCCAGTGGTGAAGACGTGTCTGTGGAGGATGAAGGGTTAACAGATTCTCTGGTGATTTAAAGGAAGTCAGGCCGACTGCGGCTCGCAGAAAAACAAAGATAAAGAGGAACCGCATTCCTCCCTGCTGCTCAGCGGAAGCAAATACCAACAAAATTATTTAACTGAGCAGGAATCTGTGTGAAAAGTGTTTCCACCAAAGTTTGTACCAGAATGATGATGAAACGGATGAAACACGAGGCTTACTCATTCATATGATTCATAAACAGGTGAATGGTTCAAGAAAAGTTGTAAATATATGTAATAATGATAAAATAGTGGCTAAATAATTAGCTAAAAGAGAGCTTAAATGGTTGAAAAATGTTAAAATCACAGATAAATAACTGATAAATCAATAAAAATGGTATAAATTGTTTAATAAACAAGAGAAAGTAAATGTTTTGTTAGCTGAAGAAGTATAGCTTGAGAAAAAAATTTACATCCAAAATCAGAAAAATGTAACCTAAAAATCAGCAATACTTTGCTTAAAATAGTCAAATTAAGTACCTAAATTCTTAATTTTGTTCTATTTGTACAAGCTTTATTTAAACGTGGCAGGAGGACGAGGTTTGGCACACGCCCTGTTGAATCAACAGAATAATAAAACACAGTTGGGCACAAACAGACGTGGATGATAAGAGAAAAGTGGAGATATCAACCCAGAGGCTTCGCTCCAGATTACCCCGCGGACCGGAGCCAAGAGCAAAACCAGTCCATCCAGCACCAGTTTAATCTTGATCAAAGTTTGTTTACCTGCTTTTGTTCTGAGGAATTTCTTCCAGCAGCTCTGCTGGTATGAAAATGGAGCAAAAAGGACTTAATTCTGGATGATTTTTAACATTTATATAACTAAATTAAATCACGCGTCAGCAGAACAGTTCCAGGATGGGTTTGAAGTGGAAAAAACAAACGTCATGGATTATTTTTTATGGGATCTTCTCTCAAATTTAGTTTACGCCCAATGGAAGTTTCATAAAAATACAATTTTTTGCATTTTTTTCAATGTGACCTTAAAGCTTAAAGAGTTGGTTAACTCTTCGTCCCACAGTAGCGCTGGAGACGACCGGCTAAAGGTCACGGAATCTCACAGGAAACTCTTCTGGAAAGGATTCCAAAACATACAAAATTAAACTTTTTGCAGTTTTCCAATCGAACTCAATTCTCAATTCCAACATTTACTCTTTTTATTTTTACTTAAACACTAGCATTCCTCTATAAGGACACACTATACATCCATGTCTCTGCTGCATCAAAATTCGATCTAATTTCATTTTTTGGTTTCTTTGAATTGAACTTTTGATCACAGCACATCATTCTGATGTATTTCTTCCTCCTCCTCCTCCATCCAATTAGAAAGCTCAACTTCTCCAAAATGACTTAATTAAATTCAGTTGGTCTTTAAAACACAAATAAATGACCTCATGACTTTCTAAAATATTTTTAACAAACCATAGAAACATTTTCTAGATTATGTGGGTGTAAAAATATTAAATTTACCAATATTTATACAGTAATCCCTCATTACTCACGGTTAGTGCGTTCCAGGAACCAACCGCAACCACAAAATTCCACGATATCACAACAAAGTCTTCTTCTTTTCCTTTTTGGCTTTTCCCTTCAGGGGTCGCCACAGCGAATCAACCGCCTCCATCTAACCCTGTCCTTTGCATCCTCTTCTCTCACACCAACTACCTTCATGTCCTCTTTCACTACATCCATAAACCTCCTCTTTGGTCTTCCTCTAGGCCTCCTGCCTGGCAGTTCAAAACTCAGCATCCTTCTACCAATATATTCACTATCTCTCCTCTGGACATGTCCAAACCATCTCAGTCTGGCCTCTCTGACTTTATCTCCAAAACCTCTAACATGTGCTGTCCCTCTGATGTACTCATTCCTGATCCTATCCTTCCTGGTCACTCCCAGAGAGAACCTCAGCATCTTCATCTCTGCTACCTCCAGCTCTGCCTCCTGTCTTTTCCTCAGTGACACTGTCTCTAGACCAAACAACATCGCTGGTCTCACCACAGTTTTGTACACCTTTCCTTTCATTTTAGCTGAAACTCTTCTATCACACATCACACCTGACACTTTTCTCCACCCATTCCATCCTGCCTGGACACGCTTCTTCACCTCTTTTCCCCACTCTCCATTGCTCTGGACTGTTGACCCCAAGTACTTAAAATCCTCCACCTTCTTGATCTCTTCTCCCTGTAACCTCACTCTTCCACTTGGGTCCCTCTCATCCACACACATGTACTCTGTCTTACTGCGGCTAACCTTCATCCCTCTCCTTTCCAGGACAAACCTCCACCTCTCTAGCTTCTCCTCCACCTCGTCCCTACTCTCACTGCAGATCACAATGTCATCTGCAAACATCATAGTCCATGGAGATTCCTGTCTAACCTCGTCTGTCAGCCTGTCCATCACCATAGCGAACAAGAAGGGGCTCAGAGCTGATCCCTGATGCAGTCCCACCTCCACCTTGAACTCCTCTGTCACACCTACAGCACACCTCACCACTGTCTTACAGTCCTCATACATGTCCTGCACCGCTCTAACATACTTCTCTGCCACTCCAGACTTCCTCATACAATACCACAGTTCCTCTCTGGGCACCCTGTCATAAGCTTTCTCCAGATCTACAAAAACACAATGCAGCTCCGTCTGGCCTTCTCTGTACTTCTCTATCAACATCCTCAAAGCAAATACTGCATCTGTAGTACTCTTTTTTGGCATGAAACCATACTGCTGCTCACAAATGCTCACTTCTGCCCTTAGTCTAGCTTCCACTACTCTTTCCCATAACTTCATTGTATGGCTCATCAGTTTTATTCCTCTGTAGTTGCCACAACTCTGCACATCTCCCTTGTTCTTAAAAATGGGCACCAGCACACTTCTCCTCCACTCCTCAGGCATCTTCTCACTATCTAAGATCCCGTTGAACAACCCAGTCAGAAACTCTACTGCCACCTCTCCTAGACACTTCCAAACCTCTACAGGTATATCATCAGGACCGACTGCCTTTCCACTCTTCATCCTCTTCAGTGCTCTCCTCACTTCATCCTGGCTAATCTTTGCTACATCCTGGTCCACAACAGTCACCTCTTCTAGTCTTTGTTCTCTCTCATTTTCCACGTTCATCAACTCTTCAAAGTACTCTTTCCATCTTCCCATCACACTGCTGGCACCTGTCAATAGACTTCCATCCCTATCCTTAATCACCCTAACCTGCTGCACGTCCTTCCCATCTCTATCTCTCTGTCTTGCCAGCCTGTATAGATCAGTCTCTCCCTCCTTACTGTCCAACCTAGCATACAAGTCATCATAAGCTTCTTGTTTGGCCTTTGCTACCTCTACCTTCACCTTACGCTGCATCTCCCTGTACTCCTGTCTACTCTCCTCAGTCCTCTCAGTGTCCCACTTCTTCTTAGCTAACCTCTTTCTTTGTATACACTCCTGTACCTCCTCATTCCACCACCAAGTCTCCTTGTCTACTTTCCTTCCAGATGACACACCAAATACTCTCCTACCTGTCTCCCTGATCACATTAGCTGTAGTTGTCCAGTCATCTGGAAGCACCTCCTGACCACCCAGAGCCTGTCTTAACTCCTTCCTAAAGGTCATGCAACACTTTTTTAGCTTCCACCATTTCGTCTTCTGCTCTGTCTTTGTCCTCTTCATCTTCCTCACCACCAGAGTCATCCTACACACCACCATCCTATGCTGTTTGGCTACACTCTCGCCTACCACTACTTTGCAGTCACTGATCTCCTTCAGGTTACATCGTCTACACAAGATGTAGTCTACCTGTGTGCTCCTACCACCACTCTTATAGGTCACCCTATGTTCCTGCCTCTTCTGGAAGAAAGTATTCACTACAGCCATTTCCATCCTTTTTGCAAAGTCAACCACCATCTGTCCTTCTGCATTCCTCTCCTGGATACCAAACCTGCCCATCACTTCCTCATCACCTCTGTTACCTGCACCAACATGTCCATTGAAGTCTGCACCGATGACAACTCTCTCACTTCTAGGTATGCTCTGCATCACTTCATCAAAGTCCAACCAGAATTTCTCCTTCTCCTCCAGCTCACATCCTACCTGTGGAGCATACCCACTAACAACATTGAACATCACACCTTCTATTTCTAGCTTCAGACTCATCACTCTATCCGACACTCTTTTTACCTCCAGGACATTCCTAACAAACTCCTCCTTCAAGATAACTCCTACTCCATTTCTCTTTCTATCTACACCATGATAGAACAACTTGAACCCTGCTCCTAAACTTCTAGCCTTGCTACCTTTCCACCTGGTCTCCTGGACACACAGTATGTCTACCTTCCTCCTCTGCATCATGTCGACCAACTCTCTACCTTTTCCTGTCATAGTTCCAACATTCAACGTCCCTACTCTTAGTCCTATACTCTTGGCGCTCCTCTTCTCTTTCTTTGTGCGAACGCACTTTCCTCCTCTCCTTCTTCGACCAACAGTAATCCAATTTCCACCGGCGCCCTGTAGGTCAACAGCGCCGATGGCGGTCGTTGTTAACCCGGGCCTCGACCGATCCGGTATGGAAGTCATATGTTTGATTCGCATCTTTGATTTGGCAAAAGTTTTACGCCGGATGCCCTTCCTGACGCAACCCTCTGTATTTATCCGGGCTTGGGACCGGCACAATAAGACACTGGCTTGTGCCCTCTTGCGGCTACATTACGATATCACAACAAAGTATTTATCTTATTATTTACCGTAATTTAAACGTTAGTGAAACGCCCCCCCCCATACTGATATTAAACCACTGTCTGTCTGTATTACCTTTAAAACACTCTCAGAGACCGTTTAAAGCACTTTTGTGATGCACGTAAGTCACGGAACGCAGCGCACTTCCGGATGCAGTCAGCCAATAGAATGCAAGTACGGTATCACGTGACTGCCTACCAAAAATCTGTAATGAGGTGAAGTCGATGCTAACGTTACTTAGCCAGGCGCTAGTCTTCAGAAACAAGCTAACAGGATGAGACAATAGCAGAAAACGGAGGGATGGATGGAAACTATAAGTCCCCCCTCCCACGTACTGAACCCACGTCTGAATGGAACAAAAACAGACCAGGACCTGGAGGGGGGCACTAATTCTTTACCTGGAGTCAAATCTGCATTAAAAGTACCCCCAATGCCACTCGCTGTTATTGGGCGGCGGTGGCGGGGGGGGGGGGCAGGGGCAGGATGAGTTCTGGTGGTTGGAAAGGAGAGCGGCACAGACACAGAACATGAGGTCGGCGTTCTATTAAAAATCAAACACCACACTGACAAACTTATTCCATGAGACTTTACCACCTGATAGCTCAATAAATCTGTTCTGATGTGAATCTGTTAGTTTATGATACCAGAAGATAAAAACACACCAAATATTTAAATTATTGTCTCAATATTTCCCCTAAACATGCAGATAGAATTCCAGATTTCCACATAGGAGCTGAAATATGACACCTTTAAGTAGCTTCACCACTTGTTTCATTGTCAACATGTTGTGTTTCTGTGTGTGTGTGTGTGTGTGTGTGTGTGTGTGTGTGTGTGAGCTGATTAGAGGAAGATAAAGCATTAAACATAAAGACTAAACATGGAGTCGTCATGCAGCGCAGCGAATCCGGTGTCGGACTTTCAACCTCCAAGTGTGACTCTGCAGATAAATTGACCTTTGACCCGTTGGCTGGTGGTGACATCAGTTCAAACCTGATAAACTGAACGCTTCCATGCAGAACGTGAGCATTAATCAATGCTTGTGATGTCTCTGATACCCCAGCTGATGAATCAATTGCTGGAGTTGTTTGTTAAAACGTCTCGTGATGCGTTCAGGTCTGTAGGTCAGATCTAAATCATGTAAAAAAAAAAAGAAGAGACCTGGAAAAACCACAAAACACGGAGAACAAAATAAAGTCCATTATTGTTTCACAGAGATGAAACACAATCGCAGCCCGAGGCGTTGCCATGGAGATGCATGTCAGACATACATGTGCTCTATATGACATTAGCATGAGACGTGCTCTGGAAACCAACTTTACCCTCTTTTTGAGGTCGGGTCCGCTTCCAAACTGTTGCCGTGGAAACGGAAAAATACCAAATGTATTTGTTTCTAATTGGAAAAAGGATATATTTTGCCTTTTTTTTTTTTGCCAAACTGTTGCCATGGAAATACAAAAAAGTTCAATTCAAACCCTCCGGCATGTGGTTGGTGTGTAAACAGTGAAATTATTTAAATGTTCAACTGTGAAAAAATTCCCAACGGTGGAAAAGCAGGAGCTGATATTTACATGAGAAATTTTTTTATATTATATGTAAAAATTGTAATAATATATATATATACATATATATATATTACAATTTTAATTTAAAATATGCATATAAATTTTATATATGTAGATAAAAGTTAAACATTTTACTACTTAGAGGTGACTGAAAAAAAAAATTCATAGTTTTTTGTCTTGTCCACAAACAAACAAACAAGCAAGCAAAGAATTCTGGGAAATATAAAGGGTTCAGATGATGTCAGCGCGTTTCTCTTCTCTTTCAGGTCGTCTCTCTGTTATCTAGTTTATACTACGACATAAAACACCCCAAAATAGAAAAAAAACGTCATAAACCTTTGATCCAACGAGCGAAACGCGAAAACAAACATCAGAGCATCCAAATATTATCTAATCAATAAATGTGCGATTATCAGTCGTCGTTATATAACATCATTAATCCAATAAGGAAGTGAAAAGTGGCATCAGTGACGTTTTAAATGATGAAAACTGCTGGAACAAATTCACCTTTTTTCACAATTAAACCGTACCAAGCTTTCAAAAATAGTGTGTGAAAGGGCCCAGCTGGACCGTGTGTGTGTGTGTGTGTGTGTGTGTGTGTGTGTGTGTGTGTGTGTGTAGGTATGAGTGGATATGAGGGAAGAAAAGGTGTATGGTTAACCGTAGAATGAGCTCTCTGTCTCTTTCACTTGCAGTGCGCTGCAGGCTTCAAATCTAGGTCATGGTAACACACACACACACACACACATGCACACACACACATGCACACACACACATGCACACACACACACACACACACACACACACACACACACACACAAGCAGTGTTTAAAGGCTCTGGAGAACAATCAGAAGTGATGAAGACGAGGTTTGATCTGTCAGCTGAACTCCTTCAGGCCTTAAAAGCAGGAATCCTTCCTCGTCTCAAACGCTGCTCGTTCTAATCGGCGTTCCGCCGCTCGCAGCCTCACAAGTCGCTTTTGGATTTTTCGCAGGAGCTGAGATGTGTTTTTTCTTTTCTTATTCTGCTTTGTTTCCAGACACCAAACGTGTGAACTTGTTGCAGTGGCTTGTGGGTTGGATGTGTGAGCGAACAAAAGAGACAGCAGAGCCAGTTTTTCTGCCTTTGTCATTCACAATCATTATGCCGATGACACCGTGTTTTACTTATCATTTTAAATTACTGCTACTGGGAGCATTTATGTCACAGAAAATAGAAAACTAGTGCAAATCCAGGAAAATATTACTAAAATAAACGCATAAAATTTACAGAATGAACGAGAGATAAGAGTCTGCCAAGCAACGATTTATAAATATATGTATATTTATATATATTATTTATTCCATTTGATATGGCAACACAAACAAACACGATACAGAATGGATTCAGAGTCGATCCACCCAAACTTAGTTTAAATATCTAAAAAAAAAAACGACCAGATAGGGATAAATACCTTTGTTTTTCATGAAATATTGTTCAAAATTGAATGGAAAATAGCTTCTATTTACACTGCATCATGATAATTCCTGGCGAGATTTTGTTCAAATCAAACAGCCGTTAAAGATATTTATAATTTGCTAATTTGGTGGATTTATATGTAGCTTCTGATAAAACTCATTAAAAACAAGCATATTTAAAAGAGCTAATGAGTGGAAAGGTCCGATTTAAATGTGCTAAAAAGATTTTTAAAAATTAACAACCGAGGTGGAAAATGTGTCCCATAAAAAAAGAAGTCTGATTAAACGCTTTCACTTCCTGTTGATCATT
This sequence comes from Antennarius maculatus, assembly GCA_013358685.1. Taxonomy (NCBI): domain Eukaryota; kingdom Metazoa; phylum Chordata; class Actinopteri; order Lophiiformes; family Antennariidae; genus Antennarius; species Antennarius maculatus. The sequence goes on along the minus strand of CM023627.1, from coordinate 1,776,799 downwards.
TGATACCTGCTTTCAGAATTTACCGTTAAAGGTTGAAACTCTTCCTGGAAACCCAGAAAATAGAAGATGATATTTTTTTTTGTCCTTTGGCATAAGAACATGAATAGAGCAGCAAACAGCCATGCGGGTGGTTGGAACAATAGGATAAAGACAGCCAGCGCTCCCTGCTGCATTCAGCGCCGCATAAAAGCCTCTTTATGCTGGAATCCACATGTTCTCCCCTCGTGCGTCACACAGAACTGGGTTTTCTCCTGACTTCCCAACCACCTTCTCACAGTGCTAACAGTTTCTTCTGAAGCCAAACTGAACTATTAAATTCCTTCGACCGCTGGCCAACAGTCACGCCTCCTGATTGAAGACAGTTGCTAACGGGGGAGGGTGTAATCGGGCGTCATAAAGCTGGTTATTAACTTCGACAGGGCAGGTGTTTCTGGTTTGGCTTCTATTGTTTGGACACATTTTCTTCCCAGACTCCTTGGCGAGCGGCCGTCCTGCAGAAAGTCACGTATGACGCAAGAACTGGATCATAGAACTCGTCTTCTCAGATTGTGCAAAAACTTTTCCGACAAAATTTGGTGACAGAACTCTTCATCTTTGGGAAGAGAAGAAGAGAAGAAACAGAAGAAGAAGGAGAAGATCACCAGGAGCTGCTCTGTCCACGTGGAAAAATAAAAGATAAATTAATGAGAATAGAAAAAAATGATGCATAGAGTGACATCATCAGTGACATCATCAGATTCACTGATCTACTGTTGGATGAGTTTGAAAAACAGGAAGTTGCAAACGAAAATTCCACATGGACTTTCTGACCAGTCAAGCGACAGCGGCTACGTAACCGCCTGGTTGTCAAGCCGACCTCCACACGAACAAAAGGACTTAAATAAATGTAAGTCTGTGATGAGGACAAAAGTAACGGGACGGAATTCCCTTCAGAGTCAGTTTATCATGAAATAAAAATTGACTTCAAGTCAAGTGAAGATGAGAGGAAGGAGAGAGAGAAGCGGAAGTCATCCTGTTACAGTGAGAAGAGCTGTGTGTGTGTGTGTGTGTGTGTGTGTGTGTGTGTGTGTGTGTGTGTGTGTGTGTGTGTGTGTGTGTGTGTGTGTGTAACATGAGACCATGATGTGTGTGTGTCTTTGGAAGGTCAATGAAACACACTTCTCCTCTTCCTCACTGCATCAGGGAAATTCAACCCCAGACACGACCCAACAGACGACCCGACGGACGCGTCGACGCCCCCCGAGAATCATGTGACCAAAAATAAAACATTGTCTCAAAAATTACCCGAAATTTTGTTTGAAATCAATTTCTAATGAAGATTAGCTCACTAGTGATGCTGGATGAAGATGAAACTTAAACATCACATTAAAAAACCACGAGGGGTGTGTCCACTTCACGGACAACCAATTAGACGGCGGCGAGAGGAATCCGGTATCGGATGATTTCTTTTTAACGGCAGCAGAAGATCTACCCTCCCTCAACGCTAAACGCTCACCGCAGCAGTGAAACACAATCTGCATGTTTGTTAGCACACGATCAGAATATGTGTTGCCTAGCAACAGTATCCTCCAGCATCACCAGCATCCCGTGTCCCAAAAAGTTTGGATTTCTCCTCCAGGTCCAGGGTTGTGTTAAGAAGCTTTATGAATCAAATGAAAATAAATTCTTTAGATTAAATTCATGTGTGAACCAAAATCCACTTTCACTGATCAATATTCAATTATTGTTTCTAGTGTCTTATTGATTAAAAAAGTACAAAGATCAAGAACAAATGCTATTTTAAATCATTTAATGGAAAATGGAATATTTAAATGACATGTAAATATAAAATTATAGAAAAAAGTTTAAATCCACAGGCAGGAAACATTTCCTCATCGCATCTCAACTATTATTTTATATACATTTATCCACGTTTTGATGAGAATATTAGAAATTTTGAACGTTAGGTCGTTAAAATGATCGTATTCTGACGATTTTCAATACGTCAACCACAACTCACATAATAATAGAATATAAAACAGCCTGTTCACGAGGAATTCTTCCTGATAGTTCTTCTTCTACTGCTTTAATTTGATTAAAACAGAGTTGAATCAGTAATATTGTGAAACAGACGTATTTTAACTTGAACTTAAGTAAAAAATTTCTTAAAAGTCATTATTTTATTATTTCCATGCATCCAACTGTAGCTTAAGACAACTATCGTGCTCTGACTGTGTGTGTGTGTGTGTTTTAAACTAACACAACCTGACACGGGTTTCCCTTCACCTGCATTTCAGCGTCGCTGCTCTTCTGCTCTCACTTCCTATCTTTATATCAGCCACAGTTGAGTTTTGCATCAGCTCTGTGCACCACAGAAACATGCAAAGGTGTGTGTGTGTGTGTGTGTGTGGGTGTGTGTGTGCCGCTCAGCTTACACTAATCCATGTGACGGTATGTAAGACGAGCGTGCGGGGACGACAGCGGGGGTCGAGTGAATAAAAAAGATGGCTGGAGTAGAGGAAGTGGAGGAGGAGGGGGGGGGGAACTGATACAGCAGCTGGTTGGCTGCTGGCTGGTTTCCATGGCAACGGGTGTAAAAAAAAAAAAAAGGAGAGCAGGCTCGGGTCCCTCAGTCCCGTCCTGATGCTCTGTACAAAAAAGAACGTTTTACAATCGTCCGTCTGTATCACGTGAGTTTTACTCTCAGCCAACGCATAGGCCGTCGTCACCACGTTGGTGATCACATCTGAAATCGTTTCCTTTGCAAAGACGAAAGCGATGAGCTCAGATTTGGCTGTTTTTGTAACACAGGAGGGGGGAAAACACTACCGAAGGACTTCTGTGGTAACGCTCACGAAAACATCCTGCAGTCACCCTGAGACCCGCAGCAGGAATTATATTATCTCCTCTGCAGAGACACAACACTCACAGCAGCTGACCTTCTGCTTTAAAAAAGAGAAAACACAACAAAAATGAATCAAAAGCATCGCAGGAAACTCATCTGGACGTCTAGACAAACACAGAGTGAAGCTACAGCAAAGAGAAAATGATTTATCTCCACCTTGAATGACTTTTGTGTTAAAAAAGTTAAAATTTCAAGGCATTTGAAGGTTTTTTTTCCCCCCTTAACATCAGATAAGTTAAGTGGGATTTTAATTGATCAGCAGATGGAAGGAAGAAATTTTGAAAGCGTTATAAAGAACCCAGGTCGGAGGTCAGACCTCCTCTGGCAGAAAAATCGGACGAGAAAAAGCTGATCTGGAACAAACGCCTATTCGTCTGTTGATGGAGAAAACATCACTGCTAGCAGATAAAACCACCAGGCTCGCTCCTGGAAATAAAAAAACGCATATAGATTTATTCAAAATTATGCAAATCTCTCAGCTCGGAGTCGATGTTTTGCAATTCAGCAGTTTGAAAACGTCTCAAACACAACAGGCTGTGAGCCAGGAATAATATCTGGCTGTTTAAGGAACTATGGTTGGGTAATATGGCTGTGATGAAACACTGCTGTAAGCCCAGGGGGGGTGAGGGGGGGACAGATGGTAATGGAGGACAGTAGAGGGCAGTAGAGGGCAATAAAGGACGGGGCTGTTTGCTTTGGGGGCCTCTGGAGGCCGGCAAACTGTACCGACCTCATTTTACCTGCTGCAAAAAAAGTGGTGCGACTGAAGCTTTGTTGTGGAGGTGGGGGGGACGACCCGGAGGTCGGACGCCGGTTCAGCCGAGGAGAGTCGGAGGTAAAGTCCTAAAAAGTACTGCAGTGCAGACGGGGACGTTTTAATCAACAGAACTGACAGAAAACCGACGACAGATTGGAGGACAAAGATGATAAAAGACGTTCACGGTGCGTTTAAGGACCTCACAGGACAGCAGGGGGTCGTTAAAATAAAGTCCAACACAGTGTGGGGATGAAGAACGAGACTGAGGAGCAGTAAAGGTACAGTAAACACACACACACAGTGACGGCTGAGTGTGAGCTGGAGTTTGTAATTATGACTCACACACTCCTGTGTGGTCTCTGTGTGTGTGTGTGTGTTTTCATAAACACTCCACAGGTACAGGAGCAGGAGTGTGACCTCATCATCACAATGGACTTCTTGTCCTCTTTTTTCCTCCAGAGTCGGTCTCAGAGGTTAAAGTTCAAACTGAGGAGCTTTAAAGATGGGTTTTTTTTTTATCTCTGTTTTGCTTCTGGACGTTTAAGTTCTGACTTTTCTCCTGTTATTAATACATCACTGCCCCCCCCCCACACACACACACACACCACATCATCCACTGGAGAGGAATTAACCTGCCTGCATGCTGCACAGCCCACAGGCCATTACATGAATACTGGCGCCTCCTGGTGGACAACCCACGCCACGACACCAATTATGTGGTTTCTTTTACTCAAGTTTCCTTTCATTCACACATCTAACAAAAGAATAAAATAATTTATTCAAGTTGAGAGGATTAAAACTTGTTAGAACTTTATTTCACGTAAAATATCAGAAAAATAACATTTTCTCAACTTAAAAAAAAAAATTTCAAAACGTCATAGAAAGTAGTAATAATGACAGAAAAATCGGAGGGATAAAGACTGACTGACATGCAAGAAACATCTTGCGACAACAACTTATTATAACACAAAAACAGCCGATTTTTTAAAAATGTTTCCCTCGAGGACTTCATCAGAAACACTGAAGCTCTTTTCTTCACTGAAGCTCAGTGAACGTGACCTTCCGGCTCCCACTGCGATGTTTCACTTAATACGTGGGCAGATAGAGCTGTGTTGCGTTCAGTGTATCCTCGGACGTTTGGAACGTATATAAATAATTCAAATTGATCGCTGTTGCACAAAAAATACAATTTGAGGTATGTGTATTTTTATAATACAACTCAAGCTCTTACAGCAGAAGCTTGCATTTGGGGACACAAAATGTGCATCGGATATTACAGCGTCAAAATGACTATTAAATTTACAATTATATTCTCTCCACTTTCATAAACACTTCATATTTAGTTTAGATGCCTTAAAAACTACTAAAAAGGATGTATGCATGCATATCTTTATTGATCCGACATCGTAAATGCGTTCATATGTGCAGGTTCTCAAATATCCCCACGTTCCACGAACGCATCACCACTTCACGTTAAAACGCTGCGCTGCCTCCGGTCCGCTGAGGATCGGATGAGGAGCCGCTTCTGCCCGCAACACTAAACTTCAGAGCTCCTTCAAAGGTCAGTAACACTTTTTACACAGTTTTTAAATGAGCATTTAAACACAACACGCGTGTTTTCTACTTTTAATCCCGTTCCTCACGTGAAAAAGGCGGTGAAACCGGTTCGGCTCCGTCGGTAATTACATTCAAAACAGGTAGAAAAACAATAAACTGATGAAGAAATAAAGCCGCGCTCGTTTTTAAATTTGTTAATGAATTTATCTGAGCTGAGATTATAACCCACATCATCCTTGAATGAGTGTGGCTCTTATTCTATGAATTAAACAGTAACAGATTACGTACGAAGTATTTAAATTACGTGTTAATATCATGCATGCATACATGCATGGATGGATCAAAAAAATTCATGAATAATTTTATGGTATTTTATAATTTTTTTATACATAATTATGATGCTTTGCTCATAAACAGTAATTAATGTGCATTCAGAGTTCAATGGAGTAAAAAAAAAATCACTAATAAATGAAGCTTTCAACGTATTTTAACAAAACCTATAGTTACAGAAACGCTTAAATCTACAGTAGAAACTCTAGCATTCCTTGAATGCACCGTCTGCAATGAGGGATTATAATCTGATTAAACGGCTGGTTCTAGACCCTTAACATCGCTCCGATCTGATGTAAAGTGTAAACTAATGATGGGTGGAAAGTCTTAATCTTGAACACACGACCACTTCAGGGACACGCCAAGCATCTGGACACACACACACACACACACACACACAGGTTTCCTGTCAACAACAACAACAAAAGCTACTTCAAAAACACGCCCAGCTTTAACGCTCAGTGTGTGTGTGTGTGTGTGTGTGTGTGTGTGTGTGTGTGTGTGTGTGGAGGGGGGTGTGTGCCCTTTTGAAAGGTGTGTTAAAGGTCTTCACCTCATCAGATCCACCCTGTGCTGAATGGTATTTGTGCAGACACAGGTGGTCACAGTAAAGTGACCCCCCCCCCACTGATGTCAGCACACATAAAAGTGTGTGTGTCCACAGACGACACAGTGTGTGTGTGTGTGTGTGTGTTTTGGTTTGAAATGGTCACCAGCGGTTTAACACATACAGATCAGCTGTTTGCTTCAACAACGGGGGGCTATGTGACAGAAAGCCTCTTACAAGGGGGGTACAATTACTTCATGAGAGGCTAATTCGGCTAACACGTCATGCTTACATCACTTTATATATAATATACAGTATATGTTCAGTCATATCATGTTAGCTTCCTGCTAGCATCAGAATAAATTTGTTTCCTTGACTCAACTTTGGATTGAATATTTACTCTATTTGTTGGATAATCTGCCTCAAGACAAATATTTAAACTCAATCAGATTAAGAATCATCTGTAATTTTAACTAAGACTTAAAGCGTCTAATTTTTGATTCCATCTCTTGATAAAATAAACAGATGGAAGGTTTCGTGGTTCCTGATTGGCCCACCTGTGAAAACCTGTCAAAATAAGAGCGCAGAGACAGGAAGTGTGGTTACAGCGGAAGTGTGACGCCCACTGTGTGAGAGCAGCATTATGCAGCAGATTCAAACTGCACAGTGGGGGGGGGGTGTCACAACATGTGCTGATTTATATGCATGATGTCATCACGATGATGTCACCTGACCGCAATATTATTTTACTTATTATTATTATTTAGAATTTTACTATCAGTTCCAGAAGTAGCTGCGTCAGCGTTGAACACCTGGTTCTGGGCGTGGTGCTGACACGTGGTCAGCCGGGTCGGCGGTTAAAGGTCACCCCCGCCGGGTTCTGACGGCAACGACAGAGACGCGAGCACAACGAGTACCGCCTGAGCGCAGCCACCCGGGATCCACGTTTAGTGTTTCAACTCTATTAATAGTCTCCCCAGCTTCCCCTCCACCACCACCGGGATCGACACACACAAACACACACACACACACACACACACACACTCAGGCAGGCCTCAAATATCACATCGACCGTCGGGAGTCAAAGATCGAGCTGTCTTTCGCGCCTTCGGTTCCCATTTCAACGTTCCGGTCGGTCCTTGAAGCAGAGTTGGAGAGATTTTTGACCGGCGCTCGGCGACAGCTGGCGTTTGGACGCCCCCGAGGTAGGGGTCGCTTTAGTTCCTCCGCCGACAGGAGAAGGACTTCCTGTCTTCACTTGTCTTTTCCCGATGAATCCGTGCGAGGAAGTTTTTGATCCGGTGTGACCTCCAGTTGGAGTTATGAGTCTGCAGCTCTTGTGGTCAGTTTGTCCTGCGTGATGAAACGTGTCTCTGTCTATTTCCTGTCTCAGCATCGAGGGTGGAAAACAGCGAGCCTCCTGCCTCCTCCTCCTCCTCCTACCCTACCAACCGCAGTCAGAGCGGGACAGACTTCGGAAGCGTCGCCTGGTAACCTCATCCGTGAACTTGGCTTCGCCATCGAGGGCGAGATTTCCCTGGAAGTCGTTGTGTAATCGCAGAGGACGAAGACTAAAAATCTGCAGCCATGTCGCCGTTTCTCCGGATCGGGTTCTCCAACTTTGAGATGGATCCCGGTCTGGCGTACCACGAGGAGGTCCTGAATCCTTACTGCGCCGTCTACATGAAGGAGGCCATCGACACAGGTCAGCAACTAGAGCTAACGACAATGCAACCAATAGGAAACCGGGGAATGTTTGGGATTTTTAACACAAATATGGGTTAGAAACGTTAGTTACTACCCACTATGTTTTCAAGACGCTTCAGCATACTTCCATTTGTTGAAATCATTCCCATTTGCTTCTGTGAGCGCCATATGTTCGCTGGCCTGTTCTCAGAAATAAATTAATTCCTCTGCAGGAAGTGATGCATTTACGATTCACCACAGCGAATCAGCAGAATTTGGAGTAAATATAGAAAAGCAGACGCGATGCATTTTGGAGTTCAAGCTATGAAAGGAAACTCGCATTATATCTTTCATTCATACGATTTTAATAAATGCAGCTCATGAGGTGATCACGGCTGCATGAACGCTGTAACACGCTTAGGATGTGCAGGAAAAGATCTATATATTCCGTCCTTCGTTTCTTAACATCTTCCTTGTGGCTGTCGGTCGTCACGGTGATAAGAGACTCATGTCCTTCTTTGGCATCTGGCTATCTTTATACACTGAATGCAGAATGCAGCTCAAAACAGTGTCAGAGAGAGGAAAGAGGGGCTTCTGACGCTCCTTTTCCTCTGAAAAACCACAAGACTGGTTCTGAGAAGCTCTTTGGGTGCGTTTGTTTTACATTTTCCTGACTCACTGAAGCCATTTAGTTTCATTTCACCAGCTACACTTGACAATGTCGCCCAGATGTCACTGAAACCCTCATTATATTACGACCAGACATCACTAATGCTCGATTTTCTCTCAGGAATTCATGACAGAAAATAAGCTGCAGTGTTTTTTACTCTCTGGCACCCTGCTGAGTTTGTGAAATTTAGAGCGGATGATGAGAAACTCCCAGGCTGGCCAAAAAAAAAGGCATCTGTTGTGCAGCGATTGATTTCACCGTCAAATAAATGTGAGGGGGAAGTTTCAATTGCTTTGAAGCGTTCCGTAAAGTCAAGCATTCGGGGGTTTTTAGGGGTTTTTATGCAGCATTGAAGTTGTTGTTTTATTTAATGGCAAACTTAAAGGAAGCATCATGATTGGCTGTAAGCTCCAACTGCCAGGAAGTAAACTACTTGAACCTGGTGGAGGTTGGGGCTGCAGGGATATGATGGAAAGAGGGGTGATGGTGGGATTAATGCGCTCATGATCTGCTAATAGTGTGTGTTTTTGTGAGACCTCGGTGTGAACACCGCCGTGGCGCCGCCTCGCCAAACCACACAAAAACCCGGTCAGCTGTAACACCGTCGGGTGAAGCCTGTGCAGCTAAACGCGCATCACCTTCAGAGTGAAACGCTTGGCGGGCTCATTGTTTGCATGTGGCCGTTACGTAAGCGGACATTTTGGATGTCATTGAGGAAAAAAATCAGCAGATGTCAGAAATCAAGGCCAGAAGGGTTTTGAGTTATTCCTGGCCATGTGATGCAATTTAAAATCTTTCAATAACATAATGCGATAATGATCAGCGTCTGTTTGTAATGCAAACTAAATGATCACAGACGACAACAGAGGAGACTCTGATAACGCCGGCCTACGGCTGTAAATGACCGTATTTAAAAGTGAAGGAGTCACGGAATTCAGCTCTGAGTGACGACCCGAGGCTGGAAAGACTATATAATCCCCTGAGAGCGACACTCTTTACATCCATCCTGTTGGGTTGGATTAATTCCTGGTATTGGTTTTCAAAGCAGGCAGGAAATGTCCCCATTAGTCAAAAGTTGAGTTTAATCCTTAGAGGTCGTGACGGGTATATTCCATACTTCTGTTAATGTCAACAAATCCAGTTAAAAAAAAAACGTTATGAAACGCTCGCTGCGTTAACCCATCTGTTCCTCTCTAAGCCTTTTCTTCCTTCTAGAGACACGAATACATTAAAACATCCAGTAAATATAAATTTGAGCTTTATTGCAAAGTAAAACTACCTTTCGGCTTGTCCTGTTAGGGGTCATCCTTTTTTCATTTTAGATACACCAAGTTTTTTATGCTTGATGCCCTTTCTGTCTGCAACTAGCCTAATTTGACAGTCTTCTGCCCCTGTAGGGCTGCACATACCAGGGACTGAACCCAGGGCATAAAATTCCCTTTAGCTGCTAATGTCATAGATCAATAGAACATTTGGTATTTTCTAGCCAATAATCTGATAAATAAAACTAGTATGGTTTGGTTTTTGCAGAAAAGGGCCCGGTGTACAAGCAGAAGAAGCCGACCATGTACCCACCGTGGAGCTCCACGTTTGACGCCCACATCCACCGTGGTCGCATCATGCACGTGATGGTGAAGGACCGGACAGCCGAGCTGAAGTCGGAGGCCACGGTGGCGTTGGACTCTCTGGCGACGCGATGCAAGAAGGAGAACGGCAAGCTGGAGATCTGGGTCAGTGCAGGGAGACGGACGGTGGTGGTTGTGCGGCAAACGACGCCACGGTTTACAGAACTGCTCTATAATCTCCTTTTACGACCCTGTAGGCGTCTGGGATAAAGGGAAGCGACGTGCATTTATTGCCACTTGTAGTGAAGTCCAAGGGCTTCACTACAAGTGGGCTGGAGATACTTCTCCTTCTACTTCCAACCCAGAATGCACCTGAAATAGTTTGTATTCCTGGTAAAGCAGGAAGAAACTAGGGCTTAAGAACTACAAAGTTTCCCAGTTCTAGCCCAGTCAAGTCCTTTCCTGGCTGTCTAGAAAGCCCAAGTCCAGATCCAGGCATTGGAGGCCATCTCTGTATATGAAGACTATCCAGTTCCACATCACTTCCTCTTTGGACTTGGGTCTGACTTATGTAGGCGGCTCTGATAGCAAACTAATAATAACCACTGAACCAATGAAAATGGATGGATTCGATCCAATCTGTGGTTGCTTGTGCCAGACTGTTGTCTTCCTGGAGGCCAGACAGAATTTAACGAGCCGTTTCTCCAATTTACAATTCATGCATATTCATCTTCATGGATCCACATCCTTCCGCTTTTTCGCTGTTAATGATTAACTGTTGATGTTGAGTCCTAAAGTCTCACGTCAATTATTCTACTGTTTCTATTTCAGCTGGAGATGAAGCCACAGGGTCGACTGTTGATGGAGGCCAGGTATTATCTGGAGAAAAGTGGTGAGTGTTTCATCCTCCTGCCCTCCGTTGACTCCTACTTCTTTATTTTTCATTCCATTGTTTCATAAGTTCTAGCGGATCAAGCAGATAAGAATGGGAGACAGGAAGCAGTTTTAGCGACAGTGAAGCCCTTCCTGGCTTTAGAAAAGCTTCTGAAAGCCCCCCGGGCGGCCGAAAGTCCTCTGGCATCATATTGGTTTCAATATTTTCCATAAAGCTGCTCTATTTTAAGTGTTGGTCAAACGCCAAATTGTTGTCATGGAAATTCAAAATATAACTTTATAACAATCTGCATTAAGGAAAAGTTACGTTAACCATTGTTTGATATAAAATTTAAATTTATCACAGAAAAAAGCACCAATTTACAAGATTATAAGAGTTTTCTGTTCAACGACTTACATTTTATAAGTTGATATTTTTTATTTTCTTATATTTTATGCAACATATAATGAAAAACTTTTACCATTCTGTCGATAATTAAAATAATAATCCCTTTGAATTGGTTAAATTTACTGCTCCAGCGCTTTGAATTGCTGCCCTCTGCTGGTCAGCATCATATGCAGACCAGCAGGGGGGCTTTATGTTAAATCATTTTCACTGATGGTTTCCCGACAGCATCATACCAAGATCTACAAGTCACCCACAATCAAAATAAGTTGTCTCACGTTTCTATATTCAGATCCTGCAAACAGGAAGCGTTGCTTAGAGCAGCCAGCTGGCGATTTATACGATCAGACGTCAGTTAGGACTTCTTCATGCAACCACTTTAATTTTCTCCCAGCACAAAGCCCCCTTTACCCAAAAGCTTCTTGAAAGTTATCTTAAGTGTGAACTTTCCAGGTTTTGCATCATTTCCTGTCTGCAGTGATGTAAACAGAAGTCCCAAATTTACATTTTTATGTTTCAGCTAATAGATTTTTCAAGAAAATGTTCGTAAAAATAATCATTCCACTGTAGGTCTATTTTTAATCAGAGGTGTGTGTTGCTTTCAGATGCTACAGGCCAGACGGACGGGGATGCCGACTCCGAGCAGGACAGGGAGGGTCTGTTCGCCCTCCACCAGCGGCGAGGCGCCATCAAGCAAGCTAAAATTCACGAGGTCAAATGTCACGAGTTCAGCGCTACCTTCTTCCCGCAACCGACATTCTGCTCCGTCTGCAAAGAGTTTGTGTGGTATGCAATGGGTTGTCAGATAACACACCAAGAAATAGTCATGTTCTTCATCATCACATTAGTCATTTCTGTTCTACAGGGGTCTGAACAAGCAGGGCTACCAGTGCAGACGTGAGTTCTGTTCTCCACACAGTCTGAGTGTTACCTTCCCCAGACGTTTCCCGCGTGTCTTAACAGTGTCATTCCTGTGTCTCCAGAATGCAACGCAGCGATTCACAAGAAATGCATCGACAAAGTCATCGCCAAATGCACCGGCTCAGCCATCAACAGCAGGGAGACCATGGTGAGTATCTGCCACGCTTTTTAAGAATTGAGACATTTGTAAAGCTGTGGTTATCGTGCAGTCACTTTGCTATCGACATATCGTCACACCAGACATTCACACTTCCTCCTTGGTAGCAGGTATGAAACCAATAGAGAAGACAAAATCTCATGTTGTGGTGGAAGAGACAGATGTGTTTCTTCTTCTACTACTCTAGGCTTTGTTTGCTTCGAGGTCTGATGATGTTATGTTTATGCTACAGATCCACAAGGAGCGCTTCAAGATCGACATGCCCCACAGGTTCAAGGTCTACAACTACAAAAGTCCCACCTTCTGTGAACACTGTGGGACTCTGCTGTGGGGGCTCTCCAAGCAGGGGCTCAAATGTGAGGGTGAGAGGCGGGAGCTTTATGACTTCTGTGGTGGTACAAGCTTGAATTTTTGACTGGAATAGATTCTGACAGAGCTGCTTTCCATGAGATAAACAAACAAACAAACAAACCAATTTCAGCTCGGTAAACACATTTTTCTGATGCTACAAAATGTTTTGCAAATGTCAAACCTAAAAAGGAGTAAATTTAAAAATGTGGGAAAAGAAAGAAATCAGTTGGAGCTACGAGGGTCAGGAAATTCTGACCGTTTTTTTGAAGCATGGATCTTCTCCAGTTTTAGACAAATAGTTTACCCAAAAAGTCAGAGTCAAGAAGTTAATTTATTTATATAGAGCCAAAACTCAACAAAAGATGCATCTTCCAGACAGCAGGTCTAGACTGACTCTTTGTTCTATAGAAACCCAACAGTTACCCCGTTAGCATTTGATGATCGTTGCAACAAAAATTTGCCTTTTAACAGGCAGAAACCCAAAGTAGATCTCTTCTCTAGGTAGGCGACACCTTGACACAGGTTGTAATAGAACACAGTATGATGGAGCTCCAACAGGAAGTAGTTCATTATTTCCTGTTATCAGGACCATGCAGAAGCAGACTGCAGTCGTAACGTACGGTGTACTATGTAAGGTGTATTTTTAATCTGGTGCTAACACTCTTTTCTGTGCAGAGTGCAACATGAATGTACATCACAAATGCCAGAAGAAAGTAGCCAACCTCTGTGGAGTTAACCAGAAACTGATGGCGGAAGCTCTGGCCATCATCGAGAGCAAACAACTGGTCAGACAAACAAACACTCTGTTCTGTCAAAATCTTTAAACATGTTCATTTAGATGAGAAATTTATTTTCTCTTCTGATACGAAGACTTTAAGACTGGTTTGAACGTTTAGACCTCCCAAACACTCAGACTGATTTTGATCCTACCTTTTGCTGTTAGGCCAGAAGCACAAAAGAAAGTGACATCGTTGGTCGAGAAGGTCCGGTCGGAGTTGGACAGCCGGGAATGGTTCGAAGTCCGTCTGGGTTAATAACGGGTTTACCGGCCACAGCTACACAAAAAGGTACAAAACCATCATTTTCGTTAAACCTGTTGTGTCTCCTTAGTATTTCTACATCATTCATGTGCTGCCCGTTTCCTGACCTGCCTCTTCTTGCAGAGTTGCAGGGTGTTTCCTGGGACGAACCCACAGATGTCGGCAGGTCGACCACGGAGGCGTCGACGGAAGAGGAGCCGGTGTACGCCCTTCCCAAGAAGGACCATCACTCCAAATTCACCATTGAAGACTTCATTCTGCACAAGATGCTCGGGAAAGGCAGCTTTGGGAAGGTAGAGGAACCTGTCTGATTCAAAGAAGACAAGCAGACACTTTAACATTTCGGTCGTGTTAACCAGCCTTTTCACAAGTACCAAAACCAAGTCTTTGGATTTCCAGCACCTCAAAGTCCTTTTGGAAATCCCACAAATTTTTTTCAGGGAAGAATAGTCCACGTCTAAGTCTTAGGTCCACTGACCATCATTAATATGTTAATCTGGTTAGTATGGCAGTCAAATTCTGCTTATGTGACTCAAGTTTGATTGTTTCAGCATTTTCTTTGCAGTTTATAAGACCACTTCCTGTTTTGTTTTTAAATAGAGATCATTTTTCAGAGAAATATAATACCCAAGTCAATTGCAAGCCTTCTAAATGAAGCTTTTGATTTGACTTAATAGTGCCTTTCAGAAAGGAAGCCGTGCATCAGACAGGAAGTCAGAGAACAAACAGCAATATAAATCATGCTTCATTTAGATTTTGCTGTTTTCCAGGTATTTTTGGCTGAGCTAAAAAAGAGAGGCCAGTTCTTCGCCGTGAAGGCTCTCAAAAAGGATGTGGTGCTGATGGATGATGATGTTGAGTGCACCATGGTGGAGAGGAGGGTCCTCTCTTTAGCCTGGGAAAACCCTTTCCTCACCCACCTTTACTGCACCTTCCAGACTAAGGTTAAAAAAAAAAAAAGAACATACTTGGATCCTCAGAACTTCTCTCATTTCAAGCTGCTGACATCTCTACATTCTGGACTTCCAGGAGAATCTCTTCTTTGTGATGGAGTATCTGAACGGAGGGGATCTCATGTTCCACATCCAGAACTGCCACAAGTTTGACTTGCAGAGAGCCACGTATGTGTCATCCAACATGGTGAACACAGGTCCTTTAGAGACTAACTGACCAGTGTCACCTTCTTGCAGCTTCTACGCAGCTGAGATCATCTGTGGACTGCAGTTCCTGCACTCCAAAGGAATCATCTACAGGTAGGGCCAGAAGTAATGACGAAGACGCACATCAGAGGTCACAGAGAGAACAAATCCATGCATTTGTGTTTTTTTCTGCAGGGATCTGAAGCTGGATAACGTGCTGCTGGACTCAGAGGGTCATATCAAGATAGCCGACTTTGGCATGTGTAAAGAGAACATGCAGGAAGACTCGCGGACCACCACCTTCTGTGGGACACCTGACTACATCGCTCCTGAGGTAAACACACACCGTGATAAATTACCTTTACATTTATGATTAGAATCAGAACCAGGGACCGCCTATTGGAACGCTAAAGATGTGTCATTCATCAGATCCTGCTGGGACAGAAGTACAACAGCTCGGTGGACTGGTGGTCATTCGGGGTCCTGCTGTACGAGATGCTCATCGGTCAGTCGCCGTTCCACGGACGCGACGAAGAGGAGCTGTTTCACTCCATACGAACAGACAACCCCGTTTACCCCCGCATGCTAAACAAAGACTCCAAAGACATTCTGGTCAAGGTAGGAAAGTCCAATGAAGTCAAACCCCTGGGCTATGTTGTGGTAATAATAAGCCCTGCCTGTCCACTGCAACTATACTTAGTATTTTTACAAATTTATTCAAGATAGTTACCATGGTTACTGTTTTACACCACAATTTATTGCAAACACCTGCAGGACACAGCAGTACCGCTGCACGAGTAGTTTGGCTGAGGTGGAGCATTTTTCTTTTAAACATACAAGACCACAACCAATGATTCTCATTTTTGATTATTATTTTGTCCATTTATCATTTATTTACACCGAGAAATGTTCCAGCAACAATCTAAATCTCAAAATGATTAAAGTTTAATTCAAATTATTAAAATATTAAAGGAATTAAAAATTATTATGTGCCAATGTTCACCTCGTGGTCACCTAATATTAATAAAGACCAAAGAGTGAACTTTTGATACCAACTATATCCAAAAACAAGAAGAAACACCAGAATGTTAGCGGTTCTTAACTGGTGGTTGTATTTTGACTTCTTTTACATGATTTATCGGCTTTATTTAAAGTGTTAAAGTTACATTTGTGCTGCAGTTGTTTGTGCGAGAGCCAGAGGAGCGTCTGGGGGTCAAGGGAAACATCAGAAGCCATAATTTCTTCAGCAACATCGACTGGAATGCTCTGGAACAACGGCAGGTAGAGCCGCCCTTCAGGCCAACATTGGTAAGAGCATTCACAAGCACAGTCTCGGTATTTAATTCAAATTTCAGTATGCTAGCTGCAGATTTTCAGTGAAGACAACATTCAGAAATGTGATAACTGCAAGTTTACAATCATTTCTGTTATCCAATTTTGCACTTTGCTTCATTCTAATGATACCTAGTTTTGGGCAGTTACAGGTTCTGAAATATGAATTTCATGACCTTAAAACTGAATATGTTGAATATTCTGCACGAATACGTATAGGATTTGGTCCATTTCCCATTTTTTGCCCAACATTTATAGACTTAATGCTGAGTTGAGACAATAACTGACAGATTATATAATAAAAAACACTATATTTCCCCTTCCCTCCATACAGACGTCTCCCAGCGACTGCAGCAACTTCGACAAAGAGTTCATCAATGAGAAACCGCGGCTGTCGTGTGCCGACCGGACGCTCATCAACAGTGTGGACCAGACTATGTTCAAGAACTTCTCCTTCGTCAACCCATCAATGACTCGCATCACAGGACGCTGACCGGCCAACCAGCAAACTACCGCCAACAAACAAGCCCCTCCCTCACAGTTATCTAGAGTACAAAGACTTTAAACCGCGAATGTCAGAAAACACGACTTATTATCCACTAAGAGGAGGATGAGCACAGTCTGGGTTGGGATTTATTTTCACGTCTTTCCCATCTCTATCCATTTTTAAACTTCAATAAACAAAAATGTATTCACAAGAACATTTAAATCAACAAAAAAGTGACAAAGAAATATTGTAAACAAATGTATATCGTCTTAAAATATTGAATATTCCCTGTTTAAAATACATAATGAAAAAATTAACCTCCTTCTTTACATATTTAAACCCCTATCTTACTGTTTGTGCTCGCCAGGATGTATTTATCCAAAGAGATTATAATTAACTTCTGACCTCATACTACTTCACTTGAAGTAACGCCCAGTAATGGTTTCATTTCCATAGTTTATTCCTTCTCTATGTGACAGAGTGACGTCAGGACACGTGTAGCAGCTGTTTATTGTGTAAATACATGTGATCTGGTGGTGTTCATATGCTGAGGTGTTAGCTGAATGTTTTTTTTTCTGTGAACGCGTAGCAGGGATCAGAAACAAGATTGCGTTTACGTGTTTTTTCGTACCTCAGGAGTTTTATCATTGCTGTCATTCAGATCCCAAACTGTCGTGTTAATTTTTAAATCACGTTCAATAAAATGTGTGCATATTTTTTACACCTTTGCTTCCAACTGTTGCTATTGCATATGGAGGTCATGAAGCCAAATTTTATTCACCGACTTGGCAAACATTGCTGGTAGAAAACAGTAATTAAACCTCCAAACCAGTCGAAAAACAAATATTTAGACAACAAACAAACAAGGGAACTGAGCTGCTTTACTTTATTTGGAGAGGTGGTTTCATCAGTTGACATCATTCCTCACAAGCAAGGATACTTTGGTGTGTGTGTGTGTGTGTGTGTGTGTGTGTGTGTTCTTCACTCAACAAGACCTGTTTGACTGTGTAACATTTGTGAACATGTTTGCTGTCATAAAACTATCAACATCTTGTGGGTTGGTGAGTAATGATGACACAGAAAGCTTCCCCATATATTTATATTCATAATCCATCCTTTTTATGATAATACTAACATACATTTATGAAAAAAATTGTAAAAAAAAAAAAATGTATAAAATTGCTAAGCTAGTTCATGGCAGGCAGTGAGATAAAGTCATGGTAGCTAATAGATAAAAGTAAAAAACAAAATACAATCACAAAAATTTATCCACTTGTTCATTGATTTTGATTGGTCAAACTTTAGCATAAATCACTTTGGCAGCTAAACCAGTAGCTACTTTTAGCACTGATAGAACTGGGAGCATTGGTTTAATGAGTGAAGCTAGATATCTAGTGTTAACCTACTAAATCATTGTCTGGTGTTACCATCCCTACAGCAACTTTTCACTTTCTAACTTGATAAGTCCCCATTTATAGCAAACATTCAAAAACTTTGAATAATTATTCCCACCTGGTTTGAGCCTCTTCTCTTCAAATACTTTGTGGTCATGCTAACAGTTAGCTAAGGGCTATCAGTAACTGTTTTTACCCAAACATAGCTTTAAATCTACATTTCCGGTAATGTAAGGTCAGATAACGGCACTTACCGCTGTGCTGAAGAGTTTATAGCCAAGTACAAATATTCCAGTTAACCGCACAGAAAGGTAAAGACGAAGCTAGTTTAACACAATGCACCTGTCGACCTAAACAAAGATGGCGACCGGAAGTGATTCGCCGCTTTGGAGCGCAGGTTTAATCGTTTCCACGTCAAGTTTCAGTGAGTTATTAATTAAAGGCATTTGTCATAATTATTTAAAATTTTAGTATGTATAACTTTTAAATAATTAAAATTTAATTATTTATTGTAACTAAAAGTTTTAGCCAACTACAATCTTTGGTGGAAATTCTGATTTGGAAAATCAATAATGTTGCATTTAAGTCGATATTTCAAATGAACAGCACAAAATGCTGTTAAAACTTGCTTGGTTTGCATTTATCTTGTATGAAAGGTTAATTCCAAGAATGCAGAAAAGCAGATTTTAAATGGAAACACATTTCAACTGGGTCGGAATAAAGTGGGGATAAATTTCTGTGTGGGTTTTCTGTATGAAAGAATATTACTTATTATCATTTCATACAATCAATTCATCTGCATTTAGATTTTTTACATTTGACTTACACAGCAAAAACAAGCTATTGGTGAAAACAAAACAAGTGTAGTATAGCATTTCCCATTCACACTTCCTTCCTTGTCACCATAGACATTACATCCCCGTCGTTCAGCCATCAGGTTACAGATAGTGTTGACACAGAGTGGTTTCATCAGACAGAACAAATAAAGGTGTATAACAGACATTAAAGTGGTTTTTCAGGACATTAAGTCTTCACGATACTTCATTTACAAGTCTCAGGTTGCTTGGGTTCTTCATTTGAATACTTGGCATAGAAACAACTAGAAACAGCTATTCTGTAATAAAGCAAAAGGTAGGTCTTCACGCTGCCAAATATGGTCTGTTCATTCATCAGTCTTGTCCTGTTTCCATCCAGGGAGAGCTCATGGTCCTCGGATCTACGACATCCAGCACAACCCAGTTTGAAGAGTCCTAAAAACATTGTTTCGTCTTGTTTTATCACTCATCCGTTAAGGACCTGCATAGGCCACTAAAGGGTTTGATACTGCCTTAGTTGTGAGCTAGCTTTCGCTTTGCTATACAGTACAACATGTGGATGAAACACTAACCTTCTTTCAAACTTAACTCATCTGTAATGGCTTCTGATTTTAAGGATGTTCACTTCTAGAACTTTTGCTCTGCAACAAATCGGAGTTATTTTCTCGGTATGCATGAGGCAACATGGTGTTGTTATAGCATGATTTTTTTTCATGTATCATGTGACCACGGTGTTTCTGGACAAGATCTCATCGCCTCCCAGTGGTCCCGGCTCCACTGTTCCGGTTCAGGTTGCGGCTGAGCTGGGGGAAGTGGACGGTGGGAGTTCTGGATGTGGGACCGTAGAGACCAAGATTCCGGGCTGCTGCAGACTTCCTGGGTTGTTTCACACTAGGAAATGGGGAGAAGACCTGCTGTTTGGGGGTTAGGGGAACAATAGGGGGCGGAAACGTCGGGGTCGACGGGGAGGAGGTCATTTGAGACCTGGACGACGAGGACAGAGAGCACAGCGAAGGGGTGGAGGGAGAAGAGGTTTTGTAGAAGGTGGAGGGTGTTGGGGAAGAAGATTGGGGGCAGGATCCGGAGCTCGGAAGTGGGTTGGGGGGAGATACGGGTGAGGAAGAGCAGGACGGAGTGAGGAAGGCTGGAGAGGGGGATGGCTTCGGTGTGGAAGGTGAGGAGGAAGTGATGGTAGGACAGTGTCGGTCCAAACCCGAGGAATCATAGTCTTTGTGTCTGTTTGAGGTGGGTGGGGGAGGAAGAAGAGGGACTTTGGGTTCGGGTTTGGGCTCTGGTGGCTTCTTGTTGTCAGGGGAAGTCAAGGTGGACTTGTCTTCTAAATCAAGAGAGTCCAGTTGCACCACCACCTGAGCAACTTCTGCCTCATCTTTGCATGCCGATCCCACACCAGAGGAATCAGGAGACACAGGCGCAGAGGAGTCGCTGCTCTCTTCCTGCTCCTCGTCACCATTTTCCTCAATCTTCCTCTCCTGTTCGCCCTGCAGTCCGGCGTCTTCCTCCTCGTCTTCTCTTTCCTCAGAATCTCCAAACCCCAGCTGTGCTCGAGCCCTGGCGACATTCCGTCGGTGCACGCGGACGTGGGCGCGCCACGGCGACCCCACACCGCCACCGCCGCCACGGCTCCCTGGGGACCCAGAGCCGCCGGAATGAAGCGATCCACAGCCCTGCCTGGTCGGGGAGCCCTGGCTCTGGGACAGGGAGGCAGGTCGCGACCCTGAAAGTGTGGGTTTGCTAGCGGATGAGAGTCTGGTGGCTTCTCCGATTGGCTTCCGGCCCAGGAGGAGGTGGTTGATGACGGCGCCGGACGGATTGAGTTGAGACGCCAAAACGCGGGTGGCGGGACACTTGTCTGGGGGGAAGGGAAAGAAATAAACAGATTAAAACGTGAGAAATATGTCAGAAATAAATGTTCTCTTTTATGACAAATAAATCCAGGAAAATGATCAAGAAATTGTTTAATGACAAAGAAAAATTAGTATCAGCAGCAAAGGCAAAACAAAAACAAATGATTTCTATTGGCTGAAACAGATGTGACCCAGTTTTATGCTGGAAAAATCAGCTGTTGTTAAAATGTCGAACTTCCACTGGCCACCAGGGGGCGTCCACAGATTTTTATCCATAAGGCCTTTCAAAGACAAACAGTAATTTCACATTTTATTTAACAACTGAGATTCAATACAGAATTATTGGCCTTTTTCCAAATCACCGAAAAAAAAATTAGTAAAATATAAAAACCTAAATAAAAAACCCAGATTCAAGCCCAGAGGACCAATCAGAGAGAATAACTGGAGACGTCTGTCACTTCCTGAGCGTTTAGCTCAATATCACATCAACTGAATTACCGCTGCATTAAAAACACACGCTGGTTTGTCATTAATGTAATTAAAACAAGAAATATTCTGACATTTTTACCAACTGCTCAGCCATAAAAACTGATTGACTGCAGGCGTCTGACAGGCGTCTCCAATTAATATTTAAAGGCAGCTGGTTGGTTGTAATGAGAGCGAAGCGCCACCAGCTGTCCCAGATACAGTTTCCCAGACGCCACACATTTTTCAGAGCGAAACACCCTCTTTAAAATAAAAAAGAAGCTCTGCAAATGCCAGAGGTTGCAGCACAACTGTCAAATATGAAGCGTAGAAGCATAATATTATGTTGCTCCACATTTACTGCTCAACGCTGCGTTTCGACGTCTGCAGCCTCCGGCGTTCTGAGAGAAAGACCCCAAACCTTCAGTCAGAGTGAAAAGATCCCTCAGCAGCTTCCCAGACAGATTACCAACGCAATTAAGACCCTAAAAAGATTTCAGCACCCGAGCGTTCAGCAACCTGCTGGAATCAACCCGTTATTTTAAAGCAGAGAATGATGGAAACGCCCGTTTTTGCAGGCGTCTCCGTTCAGACGCCAGTACCGTCAGCGTGCCGGTCGTCGCGACCGTCGGGACGGTTCTGGAGGACTTTTGGATTTGTGGCCACTTCAGGTCCCGGTCCTACGAGTCACACATCATCATCATCATCAATAATCATCCAACTGAACATCGTAAAGACGCCAAACAGACGACGCCGTTAGCTCGTGAAGCGGATACCAACAAAGAGGCGAAACCAGAAATTTATCTGTTAATCTCTTTCCAGTCTTTTTTTAAAAATGACGCATAAATGAACCCGATGGAAGTCTGGGACGACCCGATCAGATCGACCTATTGATCGTGATGGCCTCCTCACCCGTGCGTATGCAGAGCTGCATGGACTGCTGCTGCTGCCGCCTCTTTATTCGCGCGTACTGCTTCTTCAGCGCGTAGATGTCCGTGTTCATCCGCTCCATCATCATGCTGTTGATGGCTGCCTGATGCTCCGCCCTGGCTCCGCCCCCTCCTCCTCCTCCAGCTCCCACCGCTCCCGGACTCAGCTCAGCGATGCTGCCCTGCTCCGATCGCTGGTCTGGAGGCGGAGAGAAGATGAGAACATCTATAAATCAACACAGATTTTCTGTTTTTGGCTTTCAGACAGGAAGTGATTCAGAGATTAGAGGCGAAGGCTTTGGTGCAATAAAAAAAAAAAGAGCAAAATGTTCCTGCAAAATACACAAATCAGAGCAAATCCAATGTGATTTTTTTTTAAGCTCCTTTTCTGATTTATATGTTCAGCAGTTTAATCAGCTGAGCTGAGGACGCTAAACGCCCTCAGAAAAGCCTCTTAAAGGAAGAAACAAACATGAAATCCCGAAGAAGCCTCTGAATATCTGAGATTTGGGGGAGTTTATGTTGTGTTTAGTTCACAAGACGAAGACCGAACGTTTCCGGATCTAACTTCTAACATCTTATAACGTAAAAGACACGAGTCTTTTCCATCACGGAAGTCTCTGCGGAGGCTCATTTGTGTCAGAACGATTGATCGATGTTCATTTCTCCAGATCAGCTGATCTGGAATCTACTTCCAGCTCCCTTTAAGCCATTCCTAAACCTCCACAGCTGCTGCTCCAGATATGAAGGAGCAGGAAGTGGTGATTCTTTAAAAAAAAAAACGATCAAAACCTTTCAGATGTTTCTGGTATCTCTGCAACTCGGGGGCCAGGAGGCCCCCCAGGGGACCCAGGCATCCGAGCGCTGTCACCACGGCGTCCTCGTCATCCATGTCCACGTCGTCGTCGCTCTCCCAGCTGCCAAGACCGCCGCTAGGGAAACAGATGACATCAAGTACCCTCAGATTTTATCATTTCAGGACGAGACGCTAACGGGACACCCCCAGAAACCAGAACCAACCTCCCGTTGGACTTGACTGAGGTGGGGAACGGCGTGATGTTGTAGGTGTATTTCTCTCTCAGCTCGGCCAGTTGAGGGAAAGGAAAGACGGCTATGGAGTAAACTTCCTGTCAGGAAGATGAAACAGGAAGTAATCAGAACGATAGCACACAGCGGTTAAAAAGACACAGGGGTGGGGGTGGAGGTTTGTTTCGCACCTGCATGAGTTCTGCAGCATTGATGAGGTCGTGCTCCAGCATCTCCTGCGTCAGACATCCCATGGTGCTGTAGAACTCGTCCGCCGTCTGGCAGTACTCGATCCTCCTGGACAGACCAACGCTTGTCGTGAGACATTTCACCGCGTCCCTACTTCCTTTTCTTCTTGCTGAGGCTCCACTTACTCTCCCAGGCGCTCCCAGATGGCGAGGGCGGCTCGGAACAGCATCTCCGACCCCTCGAAGAAAACCGAGTCCCAGATCTTCAGCACGGTGGGCGCCGGCAGGCAGGTGGCAAACATAGTGAGGAACCACTGCATGGTGAAGACGTTGGTCAGCGGCGGCTCGTAGCTTCCTGCGGAGCGACGGAGGCGTTTAGACGTTTACGGAATTTAAATGCTAAAACTTTTTTTTTTTTTTTTTTTTTGCACCTCCTGCTTCCTTGTTTGCAGCTTTCTGGAGGTGGTGGAGGTGCTGGGAGAGTCTGGGCAGCTTCAGCCGGAGCAGGTCTCTGAACACCGCCATGTCCACTGACCGGAGGAAGGACAGTTCAACAAAAGTTGAATTCTGACCTTGACCCATTTTTCTCAAGGTCAAGGTCATCATCTCATTTTTATCCCCTTTGCTGCCCCAGTAATCTGCTTTTTGTTTCATCCTTCTATCTGCAACGGTTGCAAAGATATTTGGTGGACTAACGAATGGATGAACACTGACAATTACAACACATCGCGGCTTTGAAGCGAATGTAAAAAAACGTGGATAGATCGACCAAACCCATGTGTGTGTCGTTACCTGACAACGCTCGCAGGTTGTTGGCAAAATAACTCTCCGGTAGAACTTTGTCGATCAAATAGATCATCACCTGAAAGCAGCAGAGAAAACAGATTATAAAGGGAATGACTGTTGCGTTCAAGTCTTCCGCATTAGTAGGAATTCCCACCTTCAGCGCGTCGCTCTCGTTGCCTTCAGTGACCTCCAGGATGAGGGCGGCCAGCACGTTGAATCCCTGGCAGTAGCCCACGGTTTTATTCCAGCGGGCGTAGGCCAGCAGCACCCTCTTCAGCACCACCCGGTCCTGCTCCCCCTCCTGGCCGCAGTAAGAACTGCAGCCTGTCCGGTGCAGGTCCTGGACGTGAAGAGAGAAACGCTCTGCGGTTTGCTTCATCACATTTATCAGGATAAATGACGGGCAGAAGACAAACAGCGGTTAATGGGCGGACTTTGCTCTGCTGTATCTGAGTCATTGTGTTTCCATGACGCGGCACTTCCTGTTCCCTGACGCACGGCCGAGAGAAAACATTCTCTTCAGACCCGACTTCCTGGATCCAGACGACGCGGAATAACTCACTTAATGTGGAATTTTTTGATCTGACGCAGACGCGTTACGCGGTTACCTTGACGATCTGGATGCCGAGGGAGTCGTCGTCCGGGTTGCTGCGCTCGTTGAAGGCGAAGCGAAGCGTCTTCTCCCAGTCGATGGAGATGCTGTGGAGGTACTGGTCCGCCAGCGTCAGCCAGACCTGCAGGGAGACGCAGATGTGAGACGTTCGTCTCCTCACGTCACCGTCCCGTCAGCTGTTTAAGGCCGCGTACCCTTTTCCTCCACTCCTTTGGGATCCCAGTGGGAAGCCGAGCAACCGCCTTCAGGGCGTCGTACCACTGGAGAGAGAAAACCAGCAGTGTGTTCACACTTTAGTTTAAATCCCACCAATGATACGGCTAAAGCTCAAATGATGAAGACTTCCTGCCTCTTTAGCGACTTTAGCAACCGTTAGCAATGAAAACCCATATTAAACAGATTCATGGTGCTGCTCACCTGCTGGAATCCATTCTTTCCCAGCGATGGTTCGATGGTGAACTTCAGCCTCGTGTCGACCCCTAAAATAAATAATAATTAAAATATTAACAATATTTATAATCAGAGTTGAAATAATCCATTTTTAAAGGAAAAACTGGGTATTTTTAAGTTTATTAATCTTTAATTCATCTTAATCAAAATGATGAACTTTATTTTGAAATTT
Source organism: Antennarius maculatus (assembly GCA_013358685.1). Lineage (NCBI taxonomy): Eukaryota > Metazoa > Chordata > Actinopteri > Lophiiformes > Antennariidae > Antennarius > Antennarius maculatus. The sequence continues at coordinate 1,751,394 of CM023627.1, read as the reverse complement.
CAGATGAAGGAATTCCATTGGACAGACAAAACTGACGTCACCTGTGCGTCGATATAACGCTGTAATCACTACATTAATGAATGAATGAATGAATGAATGAATGAATGCGAGCTCCTGTCGTGCACGTGCTCTCCTATAGGAGGCCCGAATGCCGACGGAAATTACCGAAGTAAATCTTTAAACCTGAAACGACTTTCCACGGTTTCCGGTTTTGTGAAACCGGTGTGAAATATTTTATCTGATAAATATTGTATTTATAGTTTCTAAGCGGCTTCATTTCCTCCAGGGAAGTGACGTCAGGCAAGTTTTGTTTTTTGTTTTTTTTTTTTTTAGAAATAACCGTTCGGAGTTTTTATCTACCCTTAAAGCCCCTGCGGGGAATTAATTTTTAATCTGTTTTACCGGAAAAAATCCCGACATTCCAGGCAGGATTTACACATTATAACGTGAATTCGGATTCCCGGAGGAGTCGCTGTCCGTTTCCTCCCGGTGCTGAATCTGCGTCTCAGTTTGATCTGAACTTGGGACGCGTTCGGCTCCGGGGCCAGAAGCTCCGGCCGCGGTCCGTTCCTCTTACCGGAGCTTCGATCGGTCGATAGAAGTTTGATCGACGATCGATTCGATCCAGATAAATCTCCTCCAAATAAACCGGGTTGTGTGTTTAACCTGCGTGTTCCGCCTCTGCCGTCTGGTCGTGCGCCATTCTGGATGTTTCCTCCCGGAGCTGCGGGACGGATTAACGCAGGAAACCCCCCTCCTTCCTCCTTCTCCTCTTCCTCCCCCCTCCCTGACAGATTAGATATGACTGACACTAAAAGACATCAGTCATCCTAACAGATCCACTTTAACGTCTCCTGAGTTTAATTAACCCGGTAGAGGTGACGATGGGTGAGGGAAGGCAGCTAGGAAGGAGGAAGCAAGGAAGGAAGGAAGGAACACAAAGTTGAAAGTAGAATAAAATAGCGATTAAATGATTTTCTGATTTGGAGTTTGTCGTTTTCCCCGTTATTCTCACCTATAATAAATCAATATTTTTATATCTATATTATGATATCAAATTTTTAAAAAAGTGTCCAAAAACGTGGAATAACCGTGTCAGAGACGCAGAACTCAACATCTGATGAAGGTTTTTTCTGCTGAAACCTGAATCTAGACGCGACTTTTTCCATCTTCATCGCCTCCAGATTTGCGCCTCCTCATCTTCCGGATCGATAATAACAGAATTAGGTTTCCATTTCCAGCTGTTCGAATGCACAGGAACCAGAAACAGAACCCGAACCGGAGCAGCTTCTGGATCGAACCCATCATTTAGGAAAAGTTGGAGGATTGCCTCGTGATGCGTTCAAGGGAATACGAGTAAAATAATAAGATATCAATAGTTAGGTATTGATACCTCAAGCTTTTGTCCTTTTTATAACTCTATCATGTAATCTGATTATTTTTAGAGCTAACCGGTCCCGGTCCGGTCCGGTCACCTGGCTCTAAGGTGCAGAGCAGCCGCGGTGCGCTCCTGGAGATCCCGTTGCGTTTCCTCAGGACGCTGCTGATGATGTTCCCGACCCCTACCGCCGCCTGCGGCCGCTGCTTGACTCCGCTCCTCGGCCTCCTGCCGGCGGCGGGGAGCCTCTCCCGCCTCATCGTCCACCGGGGGAGGTGGGTCGCTCACCTCATCGTTCACCGGTTAACGGAGCTCCTCACGTCCCCCTCGGTGAGGAGGAATTCATCCCGCCGACGCTCTCCTCCCCGCGGATGCTCGGATATAAATCGGTGATCTATCTCTGTGATCGATTAGTTTCGATAAACTGACGTCCGTTCATCGTTCAAGCTTCGATCGAGCGGCTAAAAAAACCGGAAAGTCCGAACCGGATCGGTTTCTGGCTCCTGCCGCTGGCCGTCGGTGATGCTACTGATGCTGCACCTCCTCCACCTCCTCCTCCGGTCCGTCACCGGGAGGAGGTGCGACGAGCCAGAGTCACGTGAGAGGGGGAGGCAAAGGAGGATGAGGTAATGGTGGGGGGGGGGGGGGCGTTTGGGTTTCAGCAGGGGCGTCACCAGAATGGATTTTAAGGGGGCCCAAGAGGGTTTTATATATAAATGTGTTTATATATAAACTGTGTATATAATATATATAAGTTAAGAATTATATAATATTAATGATTTATAAATATACATAATATATCATAAAACATATATATATTAATACATATATGATAAATATGATATAAATTATATGTGCAGATGCCCCTAAGAAACTAACATTTTACTTACAAACATTCATACATACAAACTATTTATATATATATAATGTTTTGTTATGTGTACTGATGTAATTATGAAAGTATGTAACGTCTTTCTATCCGTCAGTTACTGCTATGTATATTTATTTGTATTTTTGCAAGCAGATGTTACACCGACATTCATTTGGGATTAATAAAGTATCTATATCTCTAATATATAGACATCTCATATATATATACTGTAGAGATAGATAGATAGATAGATAGATAGATAGATATCATTAGCACAGGCTATGCATTATCCAATATACCATCAGCTCAGAGAAGGATTAAGCGGTACCCAACATAAACTTTCCTCTACTGTCAAATAGCATTAGCGTCCATTAGCTGACATTAGCTTTCCGCAAGTCCACGTTATCCAATAAAAACATCGTCCTGTTGTTGACTAACACTGAGTAACGTTAGCTCAGTTTGAGCATTAGCATATATGAACATTATCCAGGTGGAACCTCACAATGAGTAATCTTGCTAATCTTAGCTCAATGCCAGGTTTAGCATTATCCAACAGAACCTTTAGTCTAACTGATGATCAGCTCTCTGCAAACTGAGAATTATCCACTGCAATCTTTATGCTACTGATGATTAGCATTAGCCCACATTAGCTCTGTTTGAAGTGAAGCATTATCATGTAGGACTGTTAGCTCATTGCTACCACAGAGTCACACCTAAACTCACATTTCTGGGGACTAAAACATTTGTGTGGTAGTTAATTCTCCTCCAATGGAAGCGAATAAAGCATTAATGTTTACTTCCATCCATCTGACCTCAAATAGTCAAATGCAGAAACACTATTTGCGTCCTAACTCAGCGATGCGTGAGTCGGCGCTGCAGTAAAGTGCTTCCTGTGCGTCGGCCTTAACAGCATCTGAATCAATACCTGCAAATATTCCAGACCATTATGTAAAGAGCCTCCATGATAATGTTCAAGGCCGTTACGACGAATTATCTCATGTGCAGGCGTTTCGATTGCACGACGCTTTACAATCGGGAAAATAGAAGCTAACCCGCACCGTCGCTAAGCAACCGCTAAATGCCTTCGTTGACGTACGGAGGAAAAGCCTTCCATTCACACGGATGGAAAAATAAGACGTTCATTACTGACCACAATCAGGTTTATTAGTTAGTCGTTGGTGCGCAATGCTCGCTGGCTAAAATACAAAAATAAAAACCCATGCAAACATAATTTAGCTTTTGTATTTTTCCACTAGTCAAGAAAACTGGCTGAACAGGACCTGATCAAACTGTAAAAACACCATCTATTGTTCTATACTCTACTTCCTCAGCATGTTTCACGCCTTTAAAGGTAAACGCAGAACAATACCGCGACACAAAGACTCCTGCAGGTGCGTTTGACTTGCTGAACCATCTTATTCTCCCTTTCACACCTGAGAACAGTTCAAGGACAACCCACTGCCAACACGGATCTCTTACATCTTTTCTGTGAGACTGCCTGCAGGCACGCCGTGATGATGTCATAGTTCTTCTGCAGCTTGTGGCACAGTCGGTCCCGCCTCCTAAGCTGGCGAATCAGCTTTGCCGACTGCAGGCCGGTGCGATATTTGACCTCCTGGATGATCGAACGCAGCTCCTCCGGCGCTGTAAGATGAGGAAGAAACACTTCAGCTTCATCGTTTAGACTGTTTGCTTTTAACATGAGCGGAAAGAAATCACTTTCTCACTTGCACTTGAACGCACCACGCAATTGTGGTCTCGCACGATTTATTGAAGTGGATATCGTATCAAGATCCATAAATAAATATGAATGAATGCACAGGTGATGTGTCAATGTTAGAGTAGAGTTTTCCCTTCTTAAGGCCATCATATCATGATGAAATTACCCACAATGCTGTGTGTTCGATCATGGTTATCGCCATTATCGATAAATTGAGACATCCCTATTTTTTCAGGTTTGTCAAACATGTTTAAACTGAACTTTCAGAGCAGGATGAAACAGTCGTTTGTCGGTTCTTCAAGCTGCAGGCGGAGAATGAAATGAAAACCAGAACACTGACCCCAGATGAAAACCGTTAAGGTTTATGGACACGGAATTTGATTTTCAAATGACGGTCACACAGATCTGATCACTGACCCTTCGGTTGGACAAAAACAAATTAGGGTGATGATGGAAGCTTAGACGTTCCCCGGACGACAAAAAAAAAAAAAAAAAGGACCCAGCCTTTCCAGGAAGGATAAAACACGAAACGACCATCCGCTGAAAAAAAACTTCATTCATGGCTTTCCTTTGTTTCATTTATCAAGAGAAAATATTGCTACAATATAATTAACAAATGCTTTTACATGTAAAAATTAACATTTGCTGCTTTGTTTCTCATAAGCAAAGCCTGAAAGGTCCTGATATCTCCTCCTGTTGCTGCAAAAACAGCTGAAAATGTTCAGGATTCATTAAAAAAAACACCTCCTGCGTCCAGAATCCTCAAAATTATTTATATAGTTCAGCTGAAACATCTCAGATTTACAGTACCAACATTTCACTTTGCAGACAGGCTGATTATGCTGTTTTTTGAGGCAATATCATGATCATTTCCTCTTCCTGAGTGGCGGCCCTCTGCATTGTTTGACTTGACCGAGCCTCACGTGTGCAGAGGGCAAACACTGAAGCCGCGGGCCGGCCCGTGTTGACTGTAGGACACGGCAGAAACAGGACAGACAATGGTGCCACATGCCTGTCGAGACTCCAAGGCAACACCGTAAGACAAGTGAGCCGTTAACACGTTTGTGTGTGTCTCTGAAAACCTCTGCATTCTTTGAGGCGACCTGTCAGCAGCAGAAAAATCTGATTTGTTCATCTTTTTCCGGATATCTGATTTCAGGAAACCTGCTGGATTATGCAAACAGGAAAGACTACAGATTAAATTAACCATGCATTCAAGTTTTGTTATTAAATTCTCCCTAATACTCAACCAAAACCTGCTGCAAACGTGCACAAACACACAAATATCTAATTTCTGTTCATAATAACCCTTCTCAATTAATTTGTGATTTGTATTTTTTAAGCAATCCTGACATTTGAGGCACATCATCTTGACTAGATCCAGTCATTAAAGGCCACGTTTAGCTGCACAGCATCTCCTGAGGCAGGATATTCTAATTTATCTGAACGTGATCAATGCAGTGAGGATGCTTTTCTGCAGGTTTTAATGTGGATTCTGCAGAAACTAACAGCAAATAAACTGAATTAAGAATTTGAGACACAATTTCCTTGTTATTTGAGGCTTTTTTTAGTCCTATATTTCAAAAATAAGCGTTTTAGCATTAATGCTCATCCAAATATCAGATCTTATTTTAATTTTTAGTTTAGAATAATCTTGGTCTTTTAAAGCAGGTTTGCACACCTGCACACCTGCTCACCTTTCTGGGCCAGGTAGTTCACCTGGTGCCTCCTGGTGTGTCTCTCCTGCAGCTCCTGGAGGAAGCTGGAGCCGGAGTTACTGCGGCCCAGGAAGGCATCGGACCCGGACGCCTCGGTGGAGCTGTCCCAGCTGTCCGCGCTCCTCCGGCCGCCTCCGTACGTCTCATAGAGCTCCACCAGCAGGCAGTCCACGATGGAGCTTCTCGGGACTTTAACCCCATCTCTACGGGACTCCGGGTCACTGTCTGAGGCCGCGGCCGCACTTGGGGTGTCGGTGCCCGGCGGAGCTCCGCCGTCTGCCCGCTGCCCCGGCGCGGATGATGTGTCAACAGGTGACTCGGCCGGGCTCGTCCACTGCTGTAAGCCGCAGAAGTCATCCTGGAAGGAGGCGACAGAGTTGACAAAAACTCCGCTCTCGTCCTCCTCGGAAGCCACTCCGCCGTCGCATATGTCAACTTCTGAAAGTTCATTCTCGTTTAGTTTTACTTCCGTCGCCATTTTTTCCACCAGCGACTAATTACTTATCATTCATCCTGTTCTTCCGTCAGCTTTTCTATTCTCCGCTTAACAAATTTAACAACATAAGTTTTCTTTGAGCGTTTCGAGGAGGATAGAGTTCCTGGAGCATTCCATTCCCCTCCTCAAAAAGGTGGAAATCTGTCTCGCTCCCGCTCATTTCCTTCCTGAATGGGTCGTTCCCCGACTCCGGCCACCCCTACTGGACTGGCATAATGGACCAGCCCACTCCTGAACTTCTTCGCGGCTGCTAAACTTTTTTCCAGGTCGCGCGACAGGTGCTTGTGGATTGACCAATGAGGATGAAGCCAAAAGAAAATCGGCACATCCACTTCCTTGTTTCAGGCCTGTGATAGTAAACGTTATCGTGTATTTACATCTGCGACACACCTTCGAAAATAGCGGAATATAACGTGAATTAATTCACGTTAGTGACCTCACACGTTAGTTACCTCACATCATATTTTAGAAAGTTGTTTTAATGTTTATGTCACTTAAAATAATGAACATGATATTAAATGTTTCAGAAATAAAAATAATTTAAATTTAAACATTAAACACCAATTAATGAAAATACTTTAATTACGGATATGTCTTACTGCCACGCCCTGAAATAATTATTAATTATTATTCTGATAAAACATGTATATTTTATTATAATATGGGGGGATTTTTCTGTCATTAAATTACTTTATTGTTATTACATGTAAAAATATAATTAAAAAATAGTCCTACAATATATTAAAAAAAAACATACTTCAAATCGTTTCGAAATTATGCGTTTTTATGTTTGACTTACAAATGTTCAGAAATTATAAAGCAAATAAATTAAATTGTTTGATATTAGTAGTGAGAATGGGGGCGTGACGTCCTCCAATCAGCTGATTCGGGCTTCCGTAGTCAGGCGTCACGTGACTCGAGAACCCAGGAAGTGTTATGACTGGTTCGGGCCGAAGTGGGTTTATCTCGGAGAGGCTCGGTTATAAGGTTTCGTGTTTGTTTATGGCGCATAGCTTCCGGAGGAGACGACAGGCGTCGGTAGTTTATGTTTAAACCGCCAAAATGGACTCGAATGGCGCTTTCCTGCCAATTTTAACGAAATATCTGCTAATCTGCGTCACTTTGTTGAGCTGCTCGACCTGCGGCTCTTTTGCCAAATCATCCCGGAGACCAAACATCCTCTTAATCCTGACCGACGATCTGGACGTGGCCATCGGGGGTCTGGTGAGTGAATTCTATTTTATTAATGTTTTTATGTATTTTTAAACCTTGTGACGTAGTATTTACAGTCTTTAACGTTGTTTTTAAACTGATAACAGTGATAATGGGCGTCAGGTAGTTGTTTTTTAATATTTATTCCATTCTGAATCACTGATCCATTTGTTTTAGCTTCAAAGAAATGGATAAATGATTAACCAAATGTCATTTATGTTAAAAAGTTGACTTAAATCGTCTTTTTACTTCTTCTTTCCTCCAGACTCCACTGAAAAAGACCAAAAAACTCATTGGTGATGCAGGAATATCATTTTCAAATGCAGTGAGCATCAATATTTCCCCTCATTGTCACAATTCATCATCCAGGATCGCACAAAAATCAAAACAGGAGCTCTGCCTGTCATCCTAAAACAGAAAAGTGAAAGTAAAACAGGATCGTTTCCACCTCTTGTTCATTTCTTCCCCATCTGTCCTTTCAGTTCGTCGCCAGCCCGCTGTGTTGCCCCAGCAGGGCCAGCATCCTGACGGGGAAATACCCCCACAACCACCACGTCATCAACAACACCCTGGAGGGCAATTGCAGCAGCCAAGCGTGGCAGAAGAGCGAAGAAGCACAGACCTTCCCCGCCCTGCTCAAGTCACACGTCGGTTACCAGACCTTCTTCGCCGGGAAATACCTGAACCAGGTAGGAGACATTTTTTTGTGGATTCGCAGTTGTAATCAGACGATACGTGTTTAAAAAAACGTCTTTCCAAGTGATGATCGATGGTGAAAACAGTCATGTGATTCATCCACATGATAAACTAGTTATCATGAGACGTCCATATCATCTAAATTGCGAAAACCTAAACTCTTCACCCGGTATGTTCAGTATTTCCAAACCTTTTTTTGGACTCGTGACTCCCTAAAGTTGAATAAACTCAACCTGTGACCCCCACTTCTCTTTCCTCCCCCACACTGACATGATAGATCATCACATGTTCTGTTCATCTGTTTTCTCGTTCCAGTATGGTCACACGGAGGCTGGAGGACCGGAGCACGTTCCTCCTGGTTGGGACTTCTGGGTCGGACTGGTGAGGATGTGACCTTTGACCTTTCCTCCTGTCAGCATCAGCGAGTGGGATGTTTTCGGCAGATTTAAGATTGCTTTCGAGAAGCCTGACGGGAATACGCAGCCCAGTTTCTCTTCACGCATGTTCATGAACTTCACGAGGTCATGTGACTCCAGGCTGGGGGAGGAGCTAAAGTAACAAACAGGCTAAAATTGGATTTTCCCGTACACGTCTGACCGTTTTCACCAGAGTCGTGATTCATCGCAGCGAGGTCATGACTGTTTATCTTTTGCTCGGCAAACAGACGTGAGAACTGGTCTCATGACCTGATTTCTAATCTCACGCGGCGTTAGCAGATCGTCAGCAGACGCTGTATGAAAACTAAAACCGTTGATCAGGTTTGTGTTTTGCAGGTGAAGAACTCAAAATACTACAACTATACTCTGTCCGTGAACGGAAAGGCCCAGAAACACGGAGAAGAATACAGCAAAGACTACCTGACAGACGTGCTGGTGAGAAAAATAACGCAGACGTGATCAAACCCCCCCCGACAGAGAGTAGTGTGACCTTTCCTCATCCCTGTTCCGTCTCTTCCCCCCTCAGGCCAACATGTCCCTCGACTTCCTCCAGTACAAATCCAACTGGCAGCCGTTCTTCATGATGGTTTCCACGCCGGCGCCCCACTCCCCCTGGACGTCGGCCCCTCAGTTCCAGGACAGTTTCAAGGACGTCCAGGCCCCCAGAGACCCCAACTTCAACGTCCATGGGAAGGTGTGTTCCCCCGGCAGTTGAAACGCGATCCGATTACACCGGTGACGTCTAACCCCCCCCTTCCTTTGGTTTGTCTCCAGGACAAACACTGGCTGATCAGACAGGCGAAAACTCCCATGAGCAACTCCTCCATTCAGTTTCTGGATGATGCCTTCAGGAAGCGGTCGGTTCCTCCTTCCTCTTCCATCTTTAACCGTCACATACGTTCCGTTACTTCCTGTTTGTCGTGGATTCATCACGGGTTTCCTTTCCCCTCGCAGGTGGCGAACGCTGCTCTCCGTCGACGACCTGGTGGAGACCCTGGTGAAGAAGCTGGAGGCCAGAGGCGAACTGGAGAACACGTACATCTTCTTCACCTCGGACAACGGCTACCACACAGGTGCGAAGCCGCCGCGCCTCCTGGAACCAAAAGGAAACGAACGGTTTTAACTTCCTCTCCGTGTTTCTGGCTCCTTCCTGTTCCACAGGTCAGTTCTCTCTTCCTGTGGACAAGAGGCAGCTCTACGAGTTCGACATCAGAGTTCCTCTCATGGTCCGAGGGCCGAACATCAAGCCAAACCAGACCAGTCAGGTACCGACCCCCCCAGTAGATGTCTAGAAACGCACCTTTGAATCCTGAAGTTTCAACCAATCCCCGTTTTCCAGCTGCTGGTGGCGAACGTCGACCTCGGCCCGACCCTGCTGGACATCGCCGGCTTGGATGTGAGCAAGACGTCGATGGACGGCACGTCTTTCCTTCCCGTGATGGTAAGACGAGTGCCGGCGATCAAAACGTCACAAACGCACCCCTAAAACTCGTCTGAATGTGTCTCCAGGAGGGGAAGACGAACAGCAGCAGCTGGAGGACCGACTTCCTGGTGGAATACGAAGGCGAGGGGAGGAACGTGTCGGACCCGGCCTGTCCCCTGCTGGGACCGGGCGTGACGGTATGCCGCCAAGTCAGTTGCGTTTTTTTAGAGGGAATTAACGCAGGAGGAATCACGCCACTCTTCTTCTCTTCTTCTTATTCCTCCAGGACTGTTTCCCCGACTGCGTCTGCGAGGATTCCTACAACAACACCTATGCCTGCGTGCGCACCGTCGCCCCCTCTGCCAACCTGCAGTACTGCGAGTTTGACGACAATGAGGTGGGAATGTTTCCTCTTGATTAATTCTTTTTTTTTTTGACGTGCTTCTTTCTGTGGCGTCATCTGGTGGTGAATTCAGGAACTACACTCACACGCCGACTGACGCTTGTCGCTCTTCCCCTCTAGGTGTTCGTGGAGGTCTACAATGTGACCTCTGACCCCTACCAGCTGACCAACATCGCCAAAACCATCGACCAGGAAGTCCTGGAGAAGATGAACCACCGGCTGATGATGCTGCAGTCCTGCGCTGGAAAATCCTGTCGGACTCCCGGCGTGTACGATTCCAGGTCGGTCCGTCAGATTTGAAGGGTTTCCAAAAAGTCTCGTGAACTCAAACGTGACTCCGGAGCTTCTGCCGTTTCCTCAGGTATCGATTCGACCCCCGCCAGATGTTCAGCAGCCACAGCTGGCGGCTCAGGAGACTCAGCCAGAGGATGAAGTGAGCAGACGAGGGAGGGGAGGGACGGAGAGGAGGAAGGGCTGCGTTGTGTTTCGTCTTCAGCCTTTCGTGATGTCATTGCCTTGTTAGCGGACCTCCTGAGCTGGTCTCCGTTTGACGTGGACGGAGAAAGAATCAGGCCGGTCTTATTTAGGGGGAATAGCTGGGTTGCCATAGAGACAGGAAGCCCGAACCACCTTCGGGCCTCTAGTTCAGGCCAAATTCTTTGAGGGTGGGGTTGGGTCAGGAGGCCATCCGCTCAGCGTCGTCGTGTCTGTCAGTGTTTTGCACGGCCAGTCGTTTCCATTTAAAACCTCACATCAAACACGTCGACCATCCAGAGGCGGAGCCGGGTCACATGACCGTGTCGTCACAGACTCGTGTCAATGTTCAAAATCGATCAACGAGAAATAAAATAGACATTTTGGAATTTTCAGAAAATCCGCGAACCTCGATTTTAGTTCGTTGCATGTTTGTGGATCAATCTTCCTGCGTTTCTTTTTGTCAGGATAAAACATATTTCCACTCAGGCTGAGCATAAAACCCTTTTTCCTTTTTTTGTTTGCTTCTTGTAGGAATTTAGGTTTTTCTTCTAAGCACTAAAAACAATTCTTTTTAAAAAAAAATAATAACATTATTGTTTGTTTTGCATTTTAAAAAATTTGAGAATACGAGAAAAACTTGGAAACATTTTTACTAATTAATGAAACAGATTAATAACTAATAAAACAGATGATAAAAGTAAATAAATGAAGCTACTGAGGGTATTGATTACCATTGATCATTTTGGCAACCAGAGAATTCCCCCCATCTGTCAGACTTTAGGAAAATAGCGCCACCTGCAGGCGAGCTGCTGCCAGCAGTGTGGAAGGATATTATTTCTAAATATATAAAATCTGATTAACACACTTTTTAATTTGTCCCAAAGTCCAAGAATTTGAATTAATAATCTGATTCTTTAAGTCACTTTAAACATGGATTTCCATGTTGGAGAAACTTTGACATGTTAAAAAGAATTATTTCTAATTTGACTTTTGTGATATTTCACGGCGCCAAACTGCAGAAATTTAATTTTGTACTGTGAAAGAAACACTTAAGGTGTGTTTAGTCCAGAGAGGCCAAATAAAACATAATTTAATGAAGAGACTGCCATAGAAGAGGAATCTATATTTGATATGTCTGCTTCACGTTCTTCATAATTCCATGAAGGAAAAAAAATGTAACAAATTTCTTTGATATTTTTTGCCTTAAAATTCCTTTCAGTTTATCCCCCACAGGGGCTTTAAATATCCACAGGTTTTAGGTAAAACCTCTCAAAAGTGAGACATCTTCCAGAAAGTCTCCGAGACGCTTTGGGGTAAAGTGAACTTTTTTTTGTGTGACTTTTTGTTTTTCTGGCTGACAAACCGGCTGTGAATCGTGACTCGATGATCGTATTATTGTTGTTGCTGCTCCGTCTTCCTCTGTGGTCGGCTTAACGTGACAGCACTGAGATTTCATCTCCCGGACTCGGACTCGGGACTCTGACTCGCGCTTTGTGATTATTTCTGATCACTTTCACGTCACTGATGCACTTTTCAATCGATCAAAATGTTTCTTTGGGTTTGGAATGTTGTTGTTCTTTTTTTCAGAGTAGTTTATGACGATGATGATGTGTTTTAGCCTCGTGTGTTTTTGTTCGAATAAAGATGTTCAAATATCACTAAATAAATTCACTTCATGTCATTACTGGTAACAAATGATTGACTCTAAGAGTGAAACAAATTTAAACCAGCTTTGATGATGTCATCATCTACAGTCAATAACAAGCTTCACACAATCTAGAGAATGAATTAAAGATTTGACAAGTAAAATAAGACGTCACACGAAACTATACAGCCTACCTGTTCAAACTTTAGAGATGAATTTTTTTTTTAAACATTTAAGGTATCTTCTTATGATTTCAATAAATTTAAATCATGATTAAAATGCAGTATATTTAATGTATTTTTTGTAAAGCAGTTGATTCAATCAAATCTATTGAAAAACTGATTAGAAATCAAACTGAAGTCAGGCGACGTGTTGCAGTTACCACGGGCGGCCACGTGGGGGCGGTGTTGCCAAACTAATCGGTAATGTTTCGAACGTTACCTGAACTGACCCAGAAAGACCTGAATCCGTGTTTTTATTCATCTTTCATCGCCTTAGAGATGCACATCCTGACTTCAGGTGTTTTACAACAGGAAATAAAACCCGATCTGCCGAAAGGCTCTGAATCTACAGCCTGGGAGAGACAGAATCCATTTGTTCTCCTCTGAAGCTAGCTTTTTCTTTTTTTTTCGTGGCCTTTTGAAAATCCCGGATACCTTTTTGGAAGCGTCTCCTCGCGGCCCCATTTTGGATCAAAGCATATTTTCCTAACCCGGGTCTCACCTTGCAATAAGGCTTCCCGGCTTCCTGCGGGATGATGTCAGCTGTTTTGACTCGCCGGGCTCACCAAGGTGAAGGAGCAGCCAGTCGAGACCTGTCTGAGCTGGTAGGGAGAGATGGGAACATACCACCCCCCACCACCCCCACTACAAACAGCCTACCCCCAACCCCCCTAGCACAACGCTCCTCTGGTCTTCACTCCTAGATGTCAACTACTATTTGAAAGCGTTTCAGGAAGGGATGGGAAAAAATTATTTCCCACACATCTGGAATCCTTGAATAAAAATCTAATGCTAATGCTAGTCTAATGCTTAGCTAATGCTAATCCTTTAGCATCAGAGATGTCACCTATAAGCAGAGCTAAACTATCTTCCCACATATCAATCATCTTGTCTCACTCTTTAACAAATAGCTCACCAGATTCTTGCGAGATGGCACCTTTATCCCCCCTGGCCAGACATGTTAAACACACTCATCCTCTGACTAACACAACAGTCACATTATCATCGACGCTGCAAACCCTGTCTAGACTTTATTAGAGCTATGACGACCAGGAGAAACCTCTGACATTGTGACCGATCGCTTGGAAACGAGATCGACTCTCCTTTCTCACCACCTCGCCACTCCCAAGACAGAAATCAACAAGGAAAGTTTGAGGCGTGTCCCGGGAAGCTGATGAGTAACCAGGCTACCACACACACACACACACAGACTGTGATTTCGTTTGTAGGGTTCAATCATCTTTGAACTTGTGACCTTCCTGTGGAGGATCCCCCAAACTCTGGCCTCTGACTAGAGTCGAAATTAGACCGCCGTAGATTCCTCCCGCTGGGCTCCACCCCTTTCCTGCTATGCAGCGAATCTCTGGTCAGATTCCACAAAACGTACTTGGAGAAGCTTAACTGCAAATACCCTACAGTCGGAGGGGCACCCTGTGGTCGGCGGGGTACTCTACAGTCGGAGTGGTATTCTACGGTCGGAGGAGTACTCTACAGTCGGAGGGGTATTCTAGGGTTGGAGGGGTTTTCTACGGTTGGAGAGGTACTCTATGGTTGGAGGGGTACTCTACGATTGGAGGGGTACTCTACGGTCGGAGGGGTACTCTACAGTCGGAGGGGTATTCTAGGGTTGGAGGGGTTTTCTACGGTTGGAGGGGTACTCTATGGTCGGAGGGGTACTCTAGGATTGGAGGGGTACTCTAGGATTGGAGGGGTACTTGGCGGTCGGAGGGGTACTTGGCGGTCGGAGGGGTAATCTAGGATTGGAAGGGTACTCTACAATCGGAGGGGTGCTCTAGGGTTGGAGGGGTACTCCAGGGTTGGAGTGGTACTCTACGGTTGAAGGCGTACTCTACGGTTGGAGGGGTACCCTGAGGTCAGAGGGGCACCCTGTGGTTGGAGGGGTATCCTGTGGTCGGAGGGGCACCCTGTGGTTGGAGGGGTACCCTACATTCAGAGAGGCACCCTATGCTCCTCTCTCTACTTTGTGGTGGTTTTCCTCTGCTGGGACATCCCATCTGCGGACCACATGGTCCAGCTGTGGCGGGGTGATGATGAGGACACTGACAGGGTTACCGAGGAAACCGCAGAGGAAAGAAGCATCGTGTTCTCCCTCCAGAGATGCCCTCTCCTCCCTGGCATTAAAGTGGAACTGATTCTCCTCCTCATCCTCGTTCATCACAGGGCTTCTCCTTCCCAACTGTGTCCTTAGACAACAATCGTCTTTGTTCCGCTGTAAGGCGGTGGGACGGGGGTAATTACAGTGCTGAGGGGAACCGTATGCTAAACTAGAAGCCAGATGTGGCACCATGTGCTTTTGTTCGCCTCTGATGTCAGACACTCCTTAAACTTGCTGCCCTCTCTGATGCGGTCGTGTCCGCCTTCCTTTCACCCAGCTGGACGCCCAACCACCGCCGATTACCAACAAATTGGAAACGCCGCAGAGCGCAGCTCAGATATAGATTCTCAAGGTGCAGCATGGGAACCATCTCACAAATGAGGTGCAGGACGCCGTCGTGCTCTGAAAACGGAGACCATGGCAGGATGCAAAAGCAATTAGACGAAGGACAGAAGAGCGCCTGAGGTTAAGGAGAGGAAATTGGAGTTTGTGTCGTGTGTCGATGGATGAAACGCGCTCTAACCCCACACCAGTTACTTCTTCATCTTTAGTATCCGTACGGGTTCCGATCCACGTTTCGGTTGAGTCGGCAACAGTCAGTCGGTCATTTCTACACAACTTATTAATGTTATTTTAATTTATAATTCAAATCTTACAAGTTGAAACCTTGAATCTATATCAGATCCCAAAGACATCGATCCCGACAGACTTGGAGAAAATATTCTGGATTTGTACGGTTGCAGAGTTTGCCTTGAAGGAGCTGAAGAAACTTTGTTTAAATGGACTTTTTTTTTTGCATGAGTCTGAATTATTTAGATCCTGTAGTCACGTCGAATTATTAGAAGAACCGTCCAATCGCAGCTGCGTTTCCCCCCTCGTGTGTAGAAACCATATTCTACCAGGGACCCTTCTGTTCGATAAACGAGCGACCAATCCAAACGCGGTTAATTATTCAACGTGTTGTGCTGCTGTTGATGGGAATTGCTCTCCGTTCGTACCTGAACATCGCTGTGAAAAGCTCGTATTGTGTTTTAACCTCGGAATTTAAATTCTCTGGACGCGTTGATCCCACCCCATTTGGAAAACACAATTCCAGAGTATTATCTAGAGCAAAATTCAGCTTTTCTTCTTTACTTAATTCTGTATGATTATTTTTTAAGTGTAAACATTTGCTTCACAGAGTGGCTAGCATGGTTGTTACTTACTTCAATAATGCTCACACTGATCAAAATTTGCGATATTTTTATTCGTTAAATAAGATGCATATTCCTGAAACAACCCATATTTGATAAGCATTCAAACTAAATTAAATTTTAAAGGACCCGGCAGCAGGTGCGGTCCTGACAGGCGTGCTTCAGCCACAACTGGTCGCCATAAATTCATCATATTCCTGTGTGCGCGTTCCAGATTTAATTTACTTCCAGCTGCCAGGACGCACATCTGCTGCTCGGATGGAGCCGGCGGTCTTTAAGTTGCGGGATCGTCTCCGCCCTGACACGTCGTAACTAACCGACCAGATGGTGATGCTCAAAACGGCCGGATCACGGGACGTCTCCGGAACCTCAAACAGCACCTGAGTCAATCTGGAGGAACCCCGATGAGTCCAAATGTTGGCGGTTAGACGAACCCCCCAAACCAGACATGCTAACAAGACTTCCATGCTCTTATTCTTCTTCTGCTGTTGCTGACTCCCTAATTGGTCGCAGGCCGTTTCGAGTACCGTCAGCCGGTTTTAACTTCGCTGGCTCGGCACTTCAAACGCATTCCTCTCCCTCACAGTTGGACGCGACTTCAAAATATTCCCCAACCAGTTGTAAAAAGCCCGGTGGAAACCGAGGCCCCTCTCCGTTGGCCTCCCCTCGCGACGGCGTGCGTTGCCATGGCGCTCAGGTGGTGTTGACACTGGAGGGTGTAAACAGACGCTAAAGAAGAGGGAGCAAGGTGGCGGCGTGTCAGGCGCAGACCGGAGGAGGCTGGAATGTTAGCGTTAGCATGTGGAAACACTGATAAGAATAAAAACAGATAAAGTGACGTCCGTGTTTCTAGTAAATATAGCATCTCCTTTTAGCTCCCTTTTAGTCTCCGCCCCCCAAAATGCTAAGTGCTAAAGCTAATAGTGGGCAATGGCGAAGTCGGCGGCGGTTGTCGGTTCGACGGTTTACGTCTTCAACCGCGCTGAAAAAAGCTAATGTGCTGAGGAATGAGTGGAGTAATATTTCGTAGCGCGTTTATCCAGCTAACATGTCGGTGTCGTCAGCGTAAAAAAGTCCCAAACTTAGATCCTGTCTTTAAGGTTTTGCGCTTTTCAACAGCGGCGTGACTCCGTCCCATCCATCCATCCATCCGTCCGTCGAACCCCCAAAGCCAAGACGGGCGTCGGCCCCGCTTTCACCTTAATGGACGGGATTAATGGCTGGGCTTGGGGGGTGGAGCCTCCATGCGGTCCTCGCCGTTCCTCATTTCCTGGCTGTTATCGGCTCATGTGGTTTTGTTTTTCTGGATGGCAACCCCCAGAAAGAAGAGAGAGCCTCAATCACAGGGGAGGGGGCAGCTTATCCTCGCCGAGCACCCCACCAGTGGCGGTTATGCAACCCACGGGGGCTATTCTCGGTCAGGACTGGGGGGTTGGGGGGTGACTCACGTTCACATCAAGCAACCTCAGGGCAAAAACAAAGAACAGGAACATTTGGTGCAAACCAACTGTAATAACTGCTTTTTTATTGGCTGTGGTGACGAGTTTAGGGTGGGGGGGTGGGGGGGTTGTTTGATGGGTGGGGGGCAGCACTGCTGGGTCAGCTAAGCCGTCCTGTCACCTCTCTGTTAGCTCAGCATTTTTGGACATACAGTATATCTGCTATGCGGAGCTGCTGGGCTGACGACATGCCTCTCAAACCCCCCCCCCCCACCCCGACGACCCCCCCACCCTGCTATAAATTCTCATCGTCACAAAGCTGCTCAAATTAAACAAACTCTGCATTATTTAAATGTAGACATTGTTAAGGTTAAAATCACGTGTTAAAATTAAAATCGGACGTTTAAACGGTTCATTTTTTAATCCATTCCTCAGTTTGCTGACTTTTTGCTTCACGCTCTGAGATTAGATGTGTGTTAGCGGATAGATTGATAGATTATAGAAAGGCCTACTGGTTTAAACTGTAAGACAATCCAGAACAGGGTCACATTTTACAAGGAAAGAGTATCTGTAAATAATACTTGTGAGAAAAGAACGTTTAAAACATTCCTTTCTGCAAAGACGGACGTTTTGGCGCACACTGCTCAAATAATGTCTGGGATAAAATCTGTCTGATGGCCAGAATCTCGATCAGCAAAAGATTAAAAGAACTACAGAACAACTATCCTGCATAAGATTTAAGTTTTAACATTTATTTAAAGCTAGCATGAAAAATAAACATCTAAAATCTGTATGGGCCAGTTATGTGGAATAGAAATACACATTTTTATTGCAGTATTTTAAATTTAATATTTTGAATTATTATTTGTCCACTATGCAAGAAAAAATATAAATATGTTTATTTGATAAAAAAGGTTTTAATATAAATTTTAATATAAATTTAAACCATTTTACTAATAATATATGTATTTATTATTATTATTATTATATTATTACTGTATCATCTCTACATGCATTTGTGCCCATCAAATTTAAAATAGGGTGTGCAAATTGTTTGAAAGGCGCAGTATAAATTTAATTGATTTATTGAGTAACCGGATCCAACTACCGACGCACAAAACGCCACAGAGGCGGAGCTTATTTTATTGGTCAGCTGGCGGGATCAACAGGTAGCGAACGCATCCGACCGGATCAAACATCCTGGAATTCCTTCCGCCCGGAACGTCGTCTGGATTCGTCAAAATTTTGGAAGCTTTTGTAAAAATCGACGTGGAGCATGAACGCGCCCCCAGAGGTCAAACGTTGGTCACATGGTCCGACAGAGAAGAGTCCGATCTCTCCTGAATCCGAATTAAAACTGTGACTGCACAGCTTGATCCGGCGTTCTTACGTAACGCTGGAACCGAGCTCGCTTCCCACCGCCAAGCCTTCGCCGCTCCGGCTTGGCCTACATCCTGTTTCTGGGCGTCCTGGTGAACGGTTCTGGGAGCGAACAGCGAGGAAGTGTCTCCGCTTGCAGAGGGAACCGGAGGCGGCGCGCTTCCCACTCACCAGCCTGCCGCGGCCCCCGCACACACGCGGACACGTTCACGTGTGGTGGGCGACACGCCAGCTAGCGCACCGTTGTCGTCGTCGTCCCGTTTTGAGTCATCAGGTGGAAGAAATAGAAGTGACAGAATTAAATCCAGACACGAACGTGATTTATGAGATACGCAGCGCACCTACGGCGCCGCCGGTCGCTCCCCGCCCACACACACGCGCGCACACACACACGGCGGCGGAGTCGTCCCAGATGGACTACTATCAGAGCGGCGTTACGTAACAAAGAACCGCTTCAAGCGCTTGACTTGAACGAGCTTGGTTTGCCAGGTTTGGATCATTCTCGCCATGCTGCTCGCAAAAAATCTGCAAGACGCTGCGAAATTCATCGTGTCTGATTTAGTTTTTGTTTTGTTTTTTTCTTTTTACAAACACCAAATGGTCGTGTAAAATATGAGCATGAAAACGATTTCTGTTCATTCTGTCAGCTTCTTGTCCTTCGAGGGGTCAAAGGTCAAAGATGGCGGGTGAAAACATGAAAATGGAACCAATGGAAGTCACTTGGACGACAACGATACGGCGCAAAGATGGAGTAGGCGGAGTCAGATAACGACGTAAAACTTATGTGAAGTGAAATAGAAGAAAAATTATCACAAATATTTATTTTGGTTCCACAGAACTGACGTGAAATGTCAATTAAGTGATTAAAACTAGACCAAAATACCTTAAATTTGATTTTAAAAAATCAAATACTTTAATTTAGATTAAAAGCAGACAAAAATAACTTAAAATTGATTAAAATCGGACTGAAATACTGAAATTTAGATTAAACCCAGACTATAATACTTTAATTTAGATAAAAAATTGGACTGAAATACTTTAAATCTTATTAATCGTAACCCCATGCAACTCAAATCTATAAATATTACAGTAAAATATTTATTTTTCATTTTGTGTGTTAATTCAAATTTACACATCCTGAACGTTATCTTTTCCTTCTGAGGGTTATTTGTACTGGTGGTGACCTTTGACCCCTGGAGGAGGCTGGTGGACTGCTAACGCTAACGCCAGTGCTCCTCGCAGAAAGCCTCCTGTTAGGTGGGGAGGAGAAAGAGAGGAGGGGGGGAGTAACTGGGAACAGATGTAACTCCTGCCACGTACACACACACACACACACACACACACACACACACACACACACACACACACACACACACACACACACATACACACACACACACACACGTCAGCCTCTATCTCCTCCTCACTCGTGTCCTCCCTTCAAACCATGTTTTCAGCAGCGCCTCCCCCCTTTTTCCAGCTCTGACATTCCTCCCCAGACGTCACCCCTGTCTCACCCCTGGAACCCTGTTCTCCCCCCCCACCCAAACCGTCACCTCACCCCCCCTGCAGGTCTCAACAACAGGCCCACTGTGGCCCCGCTGGCGTCACCTGGCTACCCCGCCGGACACAAGACACTCCTGTGTGGGTGCAGGAGGACCCCCCTACACACACACACACACACACACACACACACACACACACACACACACACACACACACACACACACACAGCAGACCTGGGAGACACAGGAAGGGGCGGGGTTTATAATTTCCAGAGAGGAAGAACAAATTCGATTGGTGGACGACGTGGACTAAAACCCAAAGGTGCGACATATCAGGAAGTGAGCTAAGCTAGCTTTCAGAAAACTACATCTCCCAGCGGCTAACTCGCTGCTACCGCTAGAGCTAGCTTAGCTGCATTCAAGTGGAACAGTTGAATTGATTTCCCCTCAATGGTGTCGTATTTTTAGAGGCTTTAAAATGTCTTAAATAATTCAATTAAATTAAGATGCACTTTATTGACCCCAAACTGGGAAATTTAAAAATTCAATTCAATTTAAAATAAAAATTTGAATTATTATTATTAACTGACGCTACTTAGCCGTGGCTACTTAGTCAATGCTAACTTAGAGCTAACTGTCTGAAACATGAAGTGGCTTCAGCAGAAGCTGAGGTGTAAACAGACCAGAGGACACAATGGGGGGGTTGTGTTGGGGGGGGGGTGTTGGCAGTGCTGCTCAGGAGGGAACTACAAGGTCCATGCTGTTATAACCCCCCACATCGCTTGTTACCCCCCCACATCGCCTGTTACCCCCCCCACATCGCCTGTTACCCCCCCCTACCCTGTGAGTGTTTTACAATCAGCTCTGATGCAATCAGAACAATCCCTCCTTTATGCGACCTGTGATCCTCACTGAGGTGGGGGTCCAACCTCTGGTTCTGGTCCTGGGGGGTGAGTGTGTGTGTGTGTGTGTGTGTCCTCCTCCTCTCTGGTATTATGGGATGTCAGTGCCGCCGTGTTGCAGGAATGCATCCTGTATTCCTGCTGAAAGCAGCAGGATGTTGCTGATGCTCATAGGTTCTTTGAGGCGCCAGGCCCCGCCCCCCACCCCGGGCCAATCACAAAACAGCGCGGCCGCCTGCTCAGACCGATGGACCACACAAACGCCACCGGTGGCACAAACATGTCTGTAAACGCACGTGGGCATTCCTGACATGCCTGCCTGTTTATACGGCCCGGGGGGGTCAGGGGGGTTCACGAGCGGCCAGGTGCAAACGTGATGCGTGGATGTTACCAGAGAAGCCCCCCCACCCCCCATTTGGACCCCATGAAAGGACCAGGTTGGACTCCATCACCCCGCGATCATGGGCTGTAGCCCCCCCTCCAGAACCCGATCGATCAAAAGGAACTATTGGCTCATTAATAACTGATTTCAACTGATTTCAACTGATTTCAACCGTTTTTTACATTTTTAGGGCGTGTTCATTCACATTCCTTCACGCCCGTTTGAACCCGACCACCCCCCTCCACCCCAATCCGGGCCCCCGGACCCGGATGAACCCTACGACCGCTCACTACCCACTGTTTCTATTGGCAGCTCCACAGCAGGTCCTGCGAGGCCTCTGATTGGTCAGTTCAGCGCTGAGGAACACGTTAGCATGTTGCTAACCGACAGCTTTCCTGAGTTGGTCGAACATGGAATTAAATAATTTGATAAATTATTCTACATTTAGGAGAATAATAATAACAAATAATAATTAATAAATTAATTTTCAATAAATAAATTATTCTCCACCTTGTGTCAATTCTTTAACAACTGTAAACCTGCTGGTTTAGCGATAAGGCGCTAATGGGTCACATGACGCATCGCAGGCTGCTGATTGGTCAGAGAGCGAAGCTTCTTCATCACTGCATTCAAACGGCCAATCACAGAGCAGATCAAGAGAGGCGTGTTTAATGTTACGCCAAGTGTCGCCATAGCGAAAAGCTACGATGACGTGGCGCTATCGTCTAACGGAAACGTCTTTTTAATAATTAATTGAGTTAATCAAGAATGAGCTGTGATTAATCACAAATAATCACAATCATGTCATCAGACTGAGACTAAAAACGAATGGTCACATGACCTCCTCTGAGCCTCTGATTGGTGGAGGTCAAACATGTCAGTGCTGCAGTGCAAGAGAGAGAGAGTCGAGGTTTTAATGGCGGCATCAGCATCACACACACACACACACACACACACACACACACACACACACACACACACACACACACACACACACACACACACACACACACACACACACACACACACACACTGCAGGAGCCTGGACGATGTCATGATCCTGATCATCTAGTGATGCTTCCTCCCACCTCCTGCCCTGGAAGCGTGGGGGGGGGGTGAGATGGAGGGTAGTGATGGGGGGTCTGGGGGGGTTGATGGGGGGGTAAAGTGGCAGCCCTCAGCCTTTTCCAGGTTGTGAATAATTAACGTTCACTGGGCAGATTACTGAAGGTCTATATTTAGTCGTCGTGACGACCCTCACCGGTGAGTCATGAGTCATCGAAACGTAAGACGTGGAACTCGCGTCATGCCAACGTACACACACGGAAACCTAATCTTGTTTTCAGTCAGCGCACACACACAGACACACACACACACACACACACACACACACTGTAGATCAAACATAACAGGAACAATGGTCATGAATCATCCTGAGTGAGTTTCCAAACAACACTTTTATTCCGCTGACATAAAGGTCATCGCCGCGTGACGCAACGCCGCGAACAGACGGTGACGCAAACGTGAACGTTTGGCTCGCCCCGATTTAAAACAACAACAACAACAAAAACAAATAAACAAACAAAACTCCTCAGTTTCCCGGGTTTGTCGCTGCACCAGCCTGATCATGTGACTCCTGGGAATCACATGACTT
Organism: Antennarius maculatus; assembly: GCA_013358685.1. NCBI lineage: Eukaryota > Metazoa > Chordata > Actinopteri > Lophiiformes > Antennariidae > Antennarius > Antennarius maculatus. Next base: position 1,728,126 of record CM023627.1, on the reverse strand, counting down.
TTTTAATTTTATCGGAATCTTTTTTTTACATCCTTTAACTAAAATAATCTTTAGACTTCAATCCGTGTTAAACCGGAACAAATCTAAACACGCGTTATCGCTCTCCCTGAAGCTCCTTGTGACCCGCATCCGCGCTGTGGCCTACCGTTGAACCCACAAAGCATGCTGGGTAAGCATCAACGTATAGAATATATCTACATCCCAGGCCGTTTAATAAATGTGCTGACTGGTTTTTCCTTTCCCGATCCAGCTGTGCCTTTCGTTCGCCCTCTCCGCTTCGCTTCCCAGCGATCGGCGCTGTCAAGTCGCGTCTCGTCGCCGCGCCGTGAAGGAGGCTTTTAAGGGGTTCATTCTGAGGGTGGCTTGGAGTCCCGCCGGCGAGCAGGAGCATGGTTGTGCTCCAGGCTACGAGGGAATGCAAGGAGGGGGATGTTGACACGTCTTAAACACACACGCCTTCCAAATTTGCCTCTCCATGGCGTCATCTGGCTATTTGCATGCCAGAGCCCGGCGACGGTTGACCGGGAATGATGTCACCGCCACAGGTGAGCAGCTGGAGCTAGCTCAAATCGCTAACACCTCAGTGGAAACGTAAAAGAACCTTTGAGGAGTCGTAGCGGCGCCGGCGGCGGCGAAGCATCCCGGGACCTTTGGCGTCCACCTGAACGCCCACGCCAGTGCTTCACCACGCCTCTTCGCTCCTCTTCCTCTCCGGTTTTGGCAGCCAACAGGAGAACAAGGTGATTCACGGGAAGCTATTTCCAGTTTTTACCGCGACCCCGGCTCGACCTCGGAGCGGAAGAAAGAAAAGCATCCTTTCGTTGGCGAAGGCCGCATCGATCACATGACCTCCTCTCTTATTCGCCGTTCGCTTCACATCCTTCTGAAGAAGCGCTTTTCGTTAAAGAAGTCGGCGCTTGTGAAACGCTCGGGGTTTGAAAAGCATCCGAGGGATTTGCCGGATTGTACGGCGATAAATCTGGGCTGTTTCCGGCGCCACGTTGCGCTAAGGTCGCACAAAAAAACGAGGGTGCAATCACACACTTTTCCACTTTGGAACACCCCCCAAATATTTCTTCCTCATCAAGACAATGGGTTCAAATTTAAGGTCCAAGAATGAAGCGTTTGATTATCATCGCTTAAAACTCATCGCATACGGTTTTTTTTTTCTTCCAGCGCTCCAACTTTAAGCGTCTCTTCCTGCATATTTGTAGGCGTTTAATGAGAAAAATCAGACTCAGAGCAGCTCCTGATTAATCAGCTCAATCTGCTGCATAATTTAGATTTCATTTAGATGCTCCTGCCTCGCAGCCGTCACTCCGCAGGTTTATTCACGTTTCTGCTGCTGGTATTTACGATATAGTTCGTGCAAACTTTTCACACATGTCCCAAATACATTCAGAAGGCGTTTCAATCCATAGTTTTAAAGTCCCAAGTGAGTACAGGTAGTCATCAACATATGAACACAATCGGCTCCGAGAGGTTGTTCGTAAATTGAATTGTTTGTAAGTTGTTATTTATTAAATTTCAATCTATAATCACCATTTCACATCATTTAAATATCATTACTTCTCTAAATACTAAAGTTCTATTCCCCAAGACTGACCAGAAACAATTACAGGACATTAAAACAACACATAATAATTAAAATACAGGATCAGGTCGTTTAGAGTTAAGTTGTTCTTGATTGTACGTATGTTTTCACAAAAATACACAGAAAAATAAAAATAAAGTTTACATCATTTCACTGGACTTAACGTCTGTCCACCACAAATACTGGACTCTAAAATCACGTGAACACCGTTAATAGTTCTTAATGTTATGTTATTGTACAATAAATTAGTATAAAACATGTAATCATATTAAAATACGTACGTATAGTTCCAATATCTATCGTTAAACTTAATTTGTGAGTCGCGTGATTATTTTAATCCGGATTAGTTCACGGTAAACTTCAATCCTGATAATTTAATCCTTGACGAGAAGAAGTAGTTAGCATGTAGCATGTATCTTACCTTAAGAGTGAAGGCAGAGGAGGAAGATGGGGAGTTATTGTGGGTCAGAGTCAGCGTAGTCATCAGAGATGGTCACCACTACCACTATCTTCACTAGCCTTTGCTTTACCACCATGATAAACAGTGAAGTATCAGGTAGGAAGCCTGACGCTCTGAGATGCTAACAGACAACTGTGGTTGTGGTGCTGTTGTGCTATAGTGTGTAACTTGAAGTTTTGTGTAGAGGAAGCATATGCTTTTATTTTGAAGACCAAAAAAAACTGCACTTCCGGGTGAAGTGACAAAGAAGAAGCTGCCCATGGAGTAAACCTGGAGAAGATGCGCACACAGGGGTGCTGCCCCCGTGGAGGTTATGGCAGAAAGGGGAACTGCAGGACAATAGCTGAGTATGGTGAAGCGCGTTTGTTCGTATCCATGAATGTTCGTAAGTCGTATGTTCGTATCTTGAGGACTACCTGTACCCGAGTCGTTTCTTGGAAATTTTGAGTCGCGGCTGATCGGGTTGAAAATAAATTGCCCTGTTTTTTCTACATTTCCCTGTTTGATGGTGTTCATTGGACTCAATCCATTTACCTTCCACTTATGTGTTATTTGCTATTGTGTGTGAAGCTGCGTGGAGCCTCTCCATACGGCAAACAGCATGGGCCTGTTTGTTTGCGTGTCCTCCAGTGTGTACACACTCGTGCATTTGTGCACAGGTGTGTCTCTGGTGTCCTTTTCCCTGTGTATGTGTGTGTGTGTGTGTGTGTGTGTGTGTGTGTGTGTGTGTGTGTGTGTGTCGTGGGAGTGGAGTAACGCTAAGAGCGCCGGCCTTTTGGGAACAATAGTAGAGTATTACTGGAAATCCCTTGTTTCCCCTTCTCAGAACAGGCTGTCCTAGTTGTAACACGATCACTGTGACAACCGTGGCCATCGCCGTGACTACGGAGCTACAGGTAAACAAGGTGGAGGAGGAGGGAAATGGGAGACGGGGGAGGGGGAAGCAGGTGGAGGTGAGGAGTAAAGGATGAGGATAAAAAGAGGGAAGGAGGTCAGAGGACCAAACACCAGAGGTAAACAGGATACGGACGACGCTTCGGTAACGCAACTGGGCTGAAGCGATCCGGTTTCATCCGGGATTCTTCTTGTTAATGTGAGAAACCAACGAGCGCCAACGCAATAACGCTGAGTCACGCCTTGCCTTCCCATGAACACCTGTCTTGACCTAAACATAGCCGGTAGCGAGCGGTGGGGTGGTGAACGCTGCCGGAATCCAAACATGAATCCTTGCATTTATTTCCAGCATGCTAACATTTAATTCGTGTTTTTATTGCACCTAAATGTCTTTTATGACAGTTTCTGCTTCTTTGAGTTAGCCGCTAATGCTAGCTGCTAACAGCTATGCCTTGATTCGGCTTGATTCGGATTTAAAATGGTTTTAAAGTCCCCCTCCTTCGTCTTTCTGAGAAAACACATTGCCCGCTCCGTCGGATTCCCAGGGTCCCGCTGGTCGTACATTCTGAGCGGTGGACGCGTAGCTTAGCGGCGCACCTCCTACATGTGGTGGAAGCGCGAAGCCCGGAGGAGTGGCGGCGTTCTCCCCACACGGCTCTACTTTTCTCTCCTCTCCCAGCAGCTCCCAAACATTCCTGGCGGCGCGAGGAGACGGAAACCGAGGCCCGGAGCGGTCATCGCGTCCCCGCGGTAAAAACACGCGCCCTCTAATCAGCGCCGCTGAGGAGGCGCACCGGCTTCTCGTGGGCGTCCTGAACGCTCGGCCGTTTCTCACAGCTTGTAATCGGAGCACGGCTTGAGTAAACCGTGCCCGTCGACCACATTGCGATATTTATTCAGCTGAAATGAAAGGATGAAAGTTTGTTTTCTCTGTTGTGATATCATCCGCTCACGGTCGCCGCGGTGACCGCCGTTTATCTTTGAAGAGGAGATTCAGGTTCACCGGAGGAACGCGAGTAGGATAGCAAGTCATATTTGAGGATGGAAGCAATTTAATTGGATGAAATGTATAACTTTTCATGATGTCATCGCCTTTACATCTTCAAAAATGAAGTTTAGCAATCAGCTAGCTAGCGCCTCACTTCGAATGTCCGCATTTCCTTTAAAATGTCGCTGTAAATGTGTGCTAACGTTGATGTTTCTTCTTCCACCACTTCTTATTATTCATTATTATCATCTTTATTATAACTTTTGTATTGTTCAGATATGACTTGCTGATGGAGAATGAAATGAAGGTGATATTTTGCTCTAAGTCACGTGTTTTATGACCTTTAGTAGCGGTTTGGTTTGGCATGATCTCCAACTGATTATTTATTCATTCATTCATTCATTTTCCAAACCACTAATTCTGCTTTCTCAGGTCACAGGGACCGGTTATTTAAATTCCATTAAAATTACTGGTGCTAAAAAGCTATGGCTAATATTCAGGTTAAAAAACCAGCTTCTGCCTGGGGCCACACCGCAAATAAAAAAAGTTTAACAAAAAGGTGTGAAGTCAAACTTTATAAAATTGTGGAAAAATATTGCAGTGTCGTCTGCGTAAAAATGAAGAATGTGGATTTCATGGTTTCTTAAGATGTCGTATGATTTGAGCAGTATGGATTAGGACAAAAATGGAATTTCCCAATCTTCTGAATCCCTCCCGAGCTTCCAGAACATTCCTGTCTTCAGTGCCTGGAGCTGTGGAAGCGTCGCTACGCTAACCGATGCGGAATGTGATTGACCCGAGCGCCAAGGTCGCGTAGCAAACCCCGTCCGACGGGAAGATCTACATCTCCCAACCGCGAAGACGTTCTACCATCTGCTCATCTTCACCTGTTCATTATGAGGTCACATGGGAATTGTAGCCCCTCCCACTTCTCCTCCAAAAGGAGACCCTCTGAGTCAATCTGACGTGGATTTCTTTCAGTATTATGACGGTTTTCCGGTGTGACTTGCGCGAGCGGCGTGACCCATATTCCTTTCTCCTGATGGTCCACAGTGACCGAGGCAAACACAACCGCAGCTTTGTGTTTGTTCTGGACGCCTCAAGGCGGCGGCGTCATTAACATCAACGTCACGCTGACGTCCAGACGGTGACGGTATTAATACACCACAATGCCACCCACAATATAATTGCTTGACTTTTCCTTCCGCTTGTAAATCGTTGGTTTTCTAAAACAACTGCAGAGATGCTCAGACAGAAATAAACGCACTGGTTGTGTCGGTCCAGCATTCCGTCTTTATCTGACGCGTCTTTGTTGCGTTGCTGCACAATAGGCTGTTGTGTCGCACTGTTATTCCCAGGAACAGTGTCTCGTTTCATCAGCAGAAACGACGCTTCCCATCGCCGGAGAAACACAACAGCCACAGGGCGGAACCATCGGCAGGTCGACGCCGCCTTTGATCGCATTACAAGCTTGCAAAAAAACAAAGTGATTAAGATCTTTCTGTCTTTCCTCAAAAAGTCCCGCCTTTCTTCTCACCAGGCCACTCCTTTTTTTCCCATCATTCCATCTGATGCATCTTTGCGTCCCTCACCATCCCAAGACGGGACAACTTGTTCCCGTCTTGGGGACATTAAACCTCTGCCCTCACCTCGGTTCACCTGCTGAGGCACGCATGTGTTGTTGTTGTTGTTGTTGTTGTTGTTGTTGTTGTTGTGAGGTGAACAAACAATCGTTTGTGCATTTTTCTCTGGTCGTCGTTTCGCGATAACAAACGATTGAATTAACGAAATTATTCTGATGAGGGAACAACAAAGATGGAGCAGATGGAGATAATTCAAACATAAGCAAAGGAGTTGTGTGTTTGTGGTTACCTGTGTGTGTGTATGTGTGTGTGTGTGTGTGTGTGTGTGTGTGTGTGTGTGTGTGTGTGTGTGTGTGTGTGTGTGTGTGTGTTTCTATCTCCTAAATCACGCTAGCCCGGTGTTTACAGCGCGTCCTGTTGACCTAGAACAGCCAGTTCCTCCGCCGTGACGCCAGCAGCTTCGCTCCAGCTGGGCGTCCAGGTACTCGTCTCCAGGAGTGACGCACTTTTCCGTGAATGTTGATCCGGACCGGTGAGAATTCCCCGAGGAGGAGCTGCTCCTGGTTACCGGCGGCGCTCCGGAGTCCCACGACAACCGGACTGTCGGATGTACCAAGGTAAACGAACGCGGTCAGGCTGGACCGAATGATGTTTAAATGTTCAAAGGTGAGGTTAAATGTTTGTTTGCTTTCATATTATCAGGATTACGCAGAAGCTACAACACAAATTTCTTGTCGTGGGAACACGACGGGAAAAATAAACATAGAATTTTTGAAGTGGATCCTGAATAAAGGGTGAATTTTTTTACTTTCTAAAAAATGTTTGTTTTTTTTGAACTAAAATTTTGACTTTCCCTATGTTCTTCGCCGGGATAGGCTCCAGCAAGCCGTGACCCGCGAGATTGGAAGCAGCCGATAAGATGAATGAATAAATATTTTGCATCATTTTTAGTTTTTGGTTTGATTGTTACTTTATTGCAAATTAATGATTTTTGCTTTTAACACTAAACTTTTAATGAAAGTTCAAACATTTGCTTTTAAATCTTTTTCAATAATTTACTTGTATATTTGCATTCGTCGACATGCGATTAATCAAATCCACGTGTCTGAATGAATTATCCGTGTGTTATATAACCGGAGAGTCCTGTTCCGTGTAGTATCCTCGTCTCGCTCCTTCTCCTTGTCTCCGTTCTGGCACCGGCGCCTGTTCCGCCTTTGCGGATGCCACCCACCCACCCATCTGTGCCCATCGGGGGCCTTCAGGCCCGGCGTCCATCTGCCATCGTCTTCTGTGTCTGTCGAGTTGTCACCTACGACGACGGTCGCGGAAAGATGTAGCGGCGGGAACGAAATAAGTTGAGGATGCAAACGCGTTAAAAAGTTAATGATGCACCGCTCGTGCACCCGGTGGTGGTCGTGACGCCCCTCATAGCGCAGGGTGGGCTTCCATGGTTGCAGCAGGTGAGCTGTAGTGACACACACTCACCAGAGGGGGCAGCACCGGTCCAGAAAACCCCCTCACAAACGCACATCAGCTTCACGTCACGCGTCTCAGGTAGGAGAAAACTGGCAAGACAAATCACATTTACCGCCTGAGAGCAGCGTGAGACCATGCGTGCCCCCCCCCCATCCCCATCGTTTTCTTCTTGACATCCCATCATCCCTCATTCCACTCCAGAGACACATCTGTCCCTTATTAGCGCCGTTCTTCCTGCAGGTTGTCACGCAGCTAACGGACCCCGTGACGCCACGTCACGCGGAACCACGTCGCTTTTAAAACAATGTGCTACGTTAACCTCCTGGGAGGGGGCGGGGGAGGCATTGGCTGGGGGCTTCATTAGAAGTCAAAGCGGCGGAATTATAAACAGAAAGTACGGAGACGTCAGATTCGGTGCGTAAAAAATGATTTTAATTGAAACCGTGGTATCAAAAAACAGCAACATCCATTCTTCACAGCTACAAGTCAGAAAAGGTTGTCCACTGGGGGGCGACGCTGAGCAGGACGCTCCGGCTGCGAAGGGGTTAAATAACATTCAAATGCTCTTCAAATTTAAGTAAACTTGTTTTTATTCTGCTTTACATCGACAACTGCTTCAGTGCATCCTCCACATCTCAAAAAAAAAACTCGAAATGTAAAAATAAGTTATAGGAATGCAAACCAAAGACCAAGAAGGATATGCAAATTTTCAAAGGGGGGGGAGATTGGGGTGGGGTGTGAGGGGGGCTTTTAAGCATAGACAATAAATAAATAAATAGCCACAGAGTGTGGAATGTCTACATGTGTACAAATAAATTAAAAGCATGGGGAGGAAAAATAAAAGTACACACAAAAAGAAAAAATACACGCTGTACAATATTTGCTGAAAAAAAAAAAAAAACATAATTGAGTCCATGAATATTGCATTGATTGTGCATTTCACACCCCCCCAACCCTGAGGGAGGCCGGGGGAGGGGTTTAGGGTGGCTATGATGTTCCAAGCAGTGAGATGGCGGGAGGCAAAACAAGACACAAATGCCCCCGACAGGTAGGGGAGGAGCTAGAGGTGTGTGTGTATTGGGGGGGAGGGGTGTGTAGACATTCAGTAAAGACAGGATCCAGTTTCCAAACCCCTGTTCAGGTTTGGGAGAGCAGCGTCAAAAATGGGGGGGGGTCAGGGTTGGGGGGTTTTCAAGTATTCGTCGTCAGGAAGAGCCCCCGCCCGCTTCTCTCCGAGCTAACGCTAATGCTAACGCTAGCGTAGCCTCAGCGCTCGGAGGCGGGTTGGCTAGCAGTGATGGAGAGGAGGAAGAGTTTGTTTTTTTAAAAAAGTGACAAAAAAAAACAACCCAAAAAAACTGCCCCCCTCCAGCCTCCCGTCACAGCACAGGCAACTTTAACCATCAGGCAAATAAAATAAAAAAGAAATACAAAAATAAAAAAAAGCCCCCGAAAAAAAAAAAAAAAAAAAAAAAAAAAAAAAGCAGCTTCCCGAAAAAAGGCACTACAAAATCAAAATTAAAACATTTAAATAAAAAGATCTTCTCCGAGCTCTATGAGAGCAGCCATGTCCGAATGGGGGGGCCTTGCCAGCTGCAGATACCAGCATAGTAGGTTACAAATGAGGTGTGGGGGTGGGGTTATAAATAGCGCTGGTAAGACCGCCCGAACAGAAAATAGTTCCCCATCAGGAAACGAGTAGAATCAACTCAAAAAAAATAAAAATAACAAGGTGGGGGGGTTCAAGGGGGTGGAGAACAAACGGTAATAAATTAGAAATTTCCTACAAAATAGGAAAATTAAACAACATTTTCTCCTCGCTGGACCGGAATGAGGGGAACACCCCTCCAGCCGGCGCCGGGCGAGTCCGTCCCGCTCCTTTCTTCTCTCCCCGGAGAGTCCATCAGTCCATCGGGGAGCGCCCCCCCCCACACCCACCCGCCCCCCCTCCCTCAGAGGCTCTCCTTGCTGGAGCTTGTGCTTGATGAAGAGTCCGTGTCGATGGTCCTGAGGCGGATGTCGCCGCCGACGCCGCCGTCCGGCTCCTCGGGCGACGACTTGGGCGACTCGGCGGGCGTCGCCCTCATCCAGGGGTGGTCGCTGATCTGCTCCAGGGTGGGGCGGTCCGAGGGCCGCAGCGCCAGGCACCACTTGATCAGCTGCTGGCACTCTGGGGAGGAAGAGGAGGAGTTAGGCACCCACAACGCACTGCAGCGAGACGCAACAACAACCCTCAGCGTCAGGAGTGTCTCGACTGGGAGGAGCCTCCCGGGTCGGACCGGTTGCTAAGGCTAGAGGGCAACAGAGTGATGGGTGTTGTTGTTGTCGTCGTGGCGACAGACTTACCAGCTGAGACCCGCCTCCTGAAGTAGAGCCGCCCCCGGAGGATCTCCTCGTCCTGCTCGAAGGGGATGTCGCCGCACACCATGTCGTACAGCAGCACGCCGAGCGACCACACCGTCGCCGAGCGCCCGTGGTATCTATGGAAACGGATCCACTCAGGGGGGCTGTACACGCGTGTGCCTGGAGAGGGGGGGGGGGGGAGAGTGAGTCGAAATCGGAATAAAAATAACCGACTTCTGTCTGAAAAAAGTCTGAGTCATGCTCCCATCAGCCAACACAACACAAACCGGGTGACCCCGCCCCCCGCCCTCCGAGAAAAAAAAAAAAGGAGGGACTTGGATACCAAACACACACACACACACACACACACACACACACACAAAAGGAAGGAGGAGGAGGAAAAAAAAAACAACAAAAAACGCAACGTGAGCCGGTCACGTGACGCCCACTCGGGTTTCACAACAAACAGATGTTACGTGGCACCGACCTGAAACTGCTACGGGGCGCGAGACCAGCGTCAACCAATAATAAAAAACAATAAACAGGCAACGTCTCACGAGACGGATTTGATAAAAAAAATAAAATAAACAAAGATTTCCGAACAACCGCGTCACACGTGACGCGCGCGCTGACGGAGAATTAAACGTTAATTATAAACCAAAACAACAATAGAGGTAATAATAATAATAATTATAAACAATAATAGCAATAATAACTATTATTATGAAACCCCGGGATGTGGAAATCCCCCCCCCACACCCAAAACAACCCACTGCGTCACGCGCGTGAACGCCTCCGCCTCTGAAAATAGCGCGGCGGAGCATCAAGGGCAAACCGGCCGGCGCGCACCGCCTGAAAACCGCGATTAATCCACCGGGAGGGGGTTACAGAACGGGGATGGGGAGGGGGGGGGGCTCACCGTCGAAGTCCGTGTAGACGGTGTCCTTGAGAATCGCCCCCGAGCCGAAGTCGATGAGCTTGAGCTCCCCGGTGCGTAAATCCACCAGCAGGTTCTCGTCCTTGATGTCGCGGTGCACCACCCCGCAGCTGTAGCAGTGCCGCACCGCCTCCAGCACCTGCAGGAAGAACCCCCGCGCCGTGTCCTCGTCCAGCGCGCCCTTCTCCGTGATGAAGTCGAACAGGTCCTTCACCACTTCCGGCCTCTCCATGACGATCAGCCAGCCGTCGGCGCGTTCGTAGTAGTCCAGCAGCTTGATGACCCCGCGGAACGCGGAGCTGACCTTCTTCAGCAGCAGGATCTCCAGAGGCACCATGGATCCGTTCTGTATGGGGAGGGGGGCATGAGTTTAGCTTTGGTGACGTCACACGGGGTCGGTTCCGAACCAAAACAAACGAGGGCGCGTACTTACAATCGTGCCCCACTCGGTCACCCTCTCCTTGGCGACGTGTTTTACCGCGACCTGGATGTAAAAAAATACGCGTTAAACATCACGGGTGGGGTTAAATAACCCCCACATGCAAAATCAAAACACCCCCCCCCCTCACACACACACACACACACACTTACCGGTGCGCCATCGGAGAGGCGGCTGCCTGCGTAAACGGTACCGAATCCCCCGCTGCCCAACACGGAACCCACTTGGAAAACCTTCTCGAAGGGCTCCTTCTCCACTTTAACTGTGGGGGGGAGAACAAGAAGAAGTGGGTTAAAACCTGAGGGGGGGGGGGTCACATTCCACCCCCACCACCACCAATCCACGCCGCTGCGCGCGCTCGGCTCCCGTTCGTCAGCGATCCCCGGTGGAACCGGTGGAGCGGAGTAAATAAACACACACCCCCCACCACCACCACCCCCCCGCAACACACACACACCTGACTGGAGCTGGATCTTCACGGGGAGGTGGTCCATACTTGAAGGATTGCAGATATGCGAAAAAGAACCGAACTTTGACAGCAACATATTCACGAAAGGAGAAAAAGAAAAAAAAAAAAACACCGGCGTGGAAGAACCACAAGGTCCGACTGCCACCGACCCGGAGGAACACGGATCGCCGCCCGGTTCTGTGTGTGCGTTTCTCCGGCTTCGACTGAATTCCGTATCCGAGCCCAGCAGCAGTGCGCCAACCCTCCGCCGCACCGCGCCCGTCAAAGTCGCGTCACCGCCGCCAAGTCGTCGTCCGTCCGCCCGGAAACCGGCATTAAAATATCCGCCTCCGGTGGGTCGACTCTAGCGCGGCGGGGCGTGAAGAATCCTCCCCGGTGGAAGAAGCACCGGGCGCTCCGGTGTTCGCGGTACACGCAGCGTTTTGGTATTCCTCCTCCGCGGTGTGTTCGCTTGCCGACGAGCGGACGCAGTCTGAGCTTTGGCGCGAGCTCCACAAGCCAATATTTTGACGCGCGGTGGGAAGGCGGTATCCCTCCGCCGCCAACACAAGCCGACACGTTCGCTTCAATCCCACTTTAAATCATGTATTTCTACCATATTTACATTTTATTCACCACATTTAACTTATTCTGTAATTTTAATCCACTTTAATCCGGTTATTTACTCGAAATATTCATTTTCGCTGCGCACTACTTTCTCATAGTACTAGACGTCCCAGGAATACCTTGTCTGGAGGATTTGCGCTGTGGCCACTATCGATTCGGAGGCGCCGACCAATCAGATGTCGTATATAAATACTGTGTTTCGTATTTGCACCAATCAGGTAAGAGCTAGCAGAATAAAACAGACATTTGAGTGCACGTGGCGGCAATTCTGAGACGGCCTCTCCCCGTGTGTGTGTGTGTGTGTGTGTGTGTGTGTGTGTGTGTGTGTGTGTGTGTGTGTGTGTGTGTGTGTGTGTGTGTGTGTGTGTGTGTGTGTGTGTGTGTGTGTGTGTGTGTGTGTGTGTGTCCGCAGTGAAACGACACTTTGTTGGGGGGGGGTGCAGAATTGGAACTATTTGAGAAACTGAACTTAATATTTACGTTTGAAACACTAAATTTAAAATGTTATAATACGAATAAATAAAAGAACAAATAGAAAACATGTCAGATTTGTTCTTTTTTATTATTTATTTAATGTTTAATTTTGTAAAATTTGAGAAAATAGTGAAATAGTGTCACCCAAGGTGACAAATTCAGATTGAGTATTTTGTTTTGCCAACAGTCTAAAATCAAAAAATCACAACTTTTAAAGATATTAAATGCAAATCCTCACTTTTTATTCTTTTATTACTACAGAATGTTTTTATTTTTTGTATTTTTGTGATTAATCCCATAAAAACAGCTCCTAATAAATTTTTATTGAATGAATAAAAGCTGAATCATATCTTTTTGTTGAATCTTCTCCTCTGAGGCATTTCAAAAAGTGTCCTCAAATGGTTTTCTCTTGGGGGAGGAAGAAACGTGTTGTGAATGGTGGTTAAAGGGGGAGGTGGTGGTGGTGGTGGTAGGGGGGTGACTTTCATTTCAGATAAGGCCTGATTGCATTAACATGAACTGTCAGGAGGTATCTGCTCAACCGGGCGCTGTGCTAGTTTAGCTAATTTTATATTAGCATAAGAAACAACATAGAACACAAAACATAATGGCCCCCCCACCCCCACCCCTCTGATTAACTTAGCACTATCTAAAATCTAATAGGGAGTGGGGGGGGGGTCATTGTGACCTAAAACCAATAATCAGTTCAGCATTTTTATGCGTAATCTTGCAGATAAACCAACCAAAACAATCAACCAGGAAATGCATTTTTTAAACACACACACACACACATGCACATGCACACACACATTCTCCTGCAGCATCAGCACCCAGAGGTGGGAACGCTGCATGTGCATCCATCCCAAATCCAACTGTCCGGTGATGGGTTCCTTCACACACACACACACACACACACACACACACACACACACACACACACACACACACACACACACACACACACACACACACACACACACACACACACACACACACACACACACACACACACACACGGGATGGCGAAGCCGACCCAGGAGAACACGATGCACACGGGAGCGTCGGTCGGAGCCAGCTGCTCCGTTCCGGCGTCGCTCCGTACATCTGATGGCGTGACCTTGGCTCTCGGTGAACTTTCCACTTTTTATCTTCAGCTACCTCTGATAACGTGTATGTGTGTATGCGTGTGTGTGTGTGTGATTGCTAATCAAACAGAAGCCTCAGAGAGTTCCAGGGAAACTTATCTCGCTCCCAGCCTGCCGACTGTAGAGTTATGTAAATGCCGGGGCGGCCTGCGGGCCGGCCTGCAGAGACGTCGACCGTATGCTAATCCCAGCCTCTTCCCGGTTAAACCGCGTCATCCGTCATGCCACAGAGACAACATGCAATCAAGACGTGTGCTCCTAGGCCTTTTGTTCCATTTCCTGCACATATCGACTAAATTAGAGCAGAATTAGAGCTTCCTGTCGGCCCGATTGGAGGAATCAGAAAGCCTCACGTCTCCGCTCGGGGATCCAGAAGCGCTGCAGAAAAGCTGATTTCCTGTTTTAACAATGGAGTTCAATGGTTTATTGGATTGCGCCTCAAAGTGTTGGAAACAGCATCTTCCACCTCTCTATGATCAGCCTGGACTATTTTTAGCCTCAGTTATTATTAGCAATCACCACGAGCGAAGCGTTTTTAGCACCAAACACCTCCTCCGTTCCCTCCTTTGGCTGAAATCAAACGCTTGATTTTGCTTTAAAAAATCAGCAGCTCTGCTTTTTGTCGCTGGCGCCTTCGCACAGGGTGTTGCCTCACATGAAGTCGAAACGGGGGGTGCTAAAAGTGGTTTTGCGGGTCAGTGTCCCACCCCCCCCAACCCCTCGATGCAACAGGTGCACCGAAATGCTAAATCACGAGGCCTCTGAGGACGCCCTGTCCTGCATGCATGTGTGCAAATAGTGATGAAAGGGACAGGACTGGGGAGGGGAGGGCGCAAGGGGGGGGGGTGTCCTGCTGGGACAGCAAACAGTCGATGCTGGAGATCAAAAAAAAAGTTTACATGGATAAAAATAAACCCTACAGCTGGATTGCAGGTTGATGCAACATTCTGGAATGATTATTAAAAACCAGCCGATCTCAGAATCCGTGATTGCACTCATTTTTTTTTTTTTTTTTTCAGAACCAGTCAAGCAGTCGACCAATCACGCGCGACGGTTGCTCGAACGCGTCCGATGCAGTCGTTCACGGCACTCATGGGAAATCATCATCAGAGCTTTTTATTTATGATCAGCAATCCTGTGATTCTTGGACGGAGAGGAAACGTCTCCGCGGCTTGATGATGAGTCGCCGCCGGTCGCCATTTCTTCATTTTTCTGCCAAGTCTGTCTTTTCTTTTCTTTTTTTTTCGTGCAATGCCTCCCGTTTTCCTTTTTGCTCTAATTACTGACTTAGCAAACTGTGTCAGCGAGCCGAAATAGTTTTGATGAGGGGGTCCGACTGCGTTTGCATCTGTAATTTGATGTATTCCATCGGGGACACATAAAACCAGACGCACCAGAGGGGACGAGGCCACATCAGAGCGTCGGGGTCGGCCGGGGTTATTATTAGCCCCCCCGTCACACTCGTTCGGTGGCGGCCGCGTCATTTTGGTAAGCCGCTGATTGAAATTGATCCAGCTTGGTTGAGCCGGCGATCGCTGCCAGAGAAATCCAGAGAAGGCCCGACTCGGCATTCCGGGATCCGACTCATCGACACGCCTGCGGGGGACACGCGTGATGAGTTCACGTCGACAAACGGCTACAAGGCACAATTTAAAACGCAGGTATTGATTTAGCATTTTATTTGTTCACACTGTCATTAGCGACTGAGCTAGCAAGGCCAATCTTGTTAGCTTGGAGGGCTTTGCTCCCCAAGGACACCAAAGAGTTAACAGAAACAAATCTAGCTTGATTGGCTAATGTTAGCATATTCCATCTGGCTAATGTTTTAGCATTTAGCTTGCAGCTAACTAATGGACAAAGTTAACCTTCCCCAAAAGTAATCGGGTCCACAGTGGAGGTGAAATAATTCTTTATCAGCTGCAACTACGTGGATGGTGGCGACGACGGCTGATGACTCTGCTGGGACTCATGCAACGATGACATTGGTGAGTTTTAACAGACTGGGCTGAAAATAGGAAGGTAAAAAATTATAGAATTATATAAAAGAAAACACACAACCGTTGCCCAACGATAAGATCATGCTAAATTTTAAGACTAAGTTTTATTATTGAAGACAAATTCCTTTACTTTCCAGCGCAGGTGAAGGCGAGTCCAGTCAAGTGAGCTTCCTGCCGGTCACTGCTGTATGGATTAGCGTCTCAACTCAACCTTACGCAACAACGTCAAGTCTTAAATCGGCCTTGTAATCTAGCACCCGCCTTATATAACAGTTCATTAGCTCTGCACACTCCCTCTGCTTCACTTTTACACACCTATATTTAGATTTATAACAGCATAAAGCTAATAAACAGCTAATATTTAGATGCACTTGAACAGAGGTGACCCAGCTACTTGTATTTTCATTGCATAAGATGCCAAATTTACAATTGTGAAATATCGTGTTTGAATCTTATCAGGAGCTTTAGTTCCTGGCTGCGCTTTTATTTTGCCTGCTTTTATTTTGGAGGGGTGCAGATACAGTTTATTCTATTTCTGTCACAGAGGGTTAGGGTTAAACTATGATTGGAAATTAAGTCTTGACGCTCCGGGACTTCCAGCAGACACACACACACACACACACACACACACACACACACACACACACACACACACACACACACGCTGATGCTTTTATATTGACACTTTTCATCATGAAAACGTCCATATTGGCCTAGCATCGCCGGTATCTGAGCTCTCTATCTTTTGTGTGTGTGTGTGTGTGTGTGTGTGTGTTTATAACTCAGGAGGGGACAGAACACGCCTCAGGGCTGCAGTGCAGGAGATTTCATAAAAATAAATCCCATTTGATCATTTGAATTGGAACAAGCTTTAACGGCTCCGGTCCAGGTTTGGGGTCCGGGGTCGGCCTTTGACTGCCTGTGTCAAAAAAACAAAAAAACAAACGTCTGGCGCGCCGCAAGCTCGTAAAAGAATTTGCAGTAGGAGAGATTAGCACGGTTTTGATGGGGAAATTCAAACCAGGTGACGTGTTTCCCACTAATGGGGGGGTTCCTGGGGGTGTCCATGTGGATCCGATTGTGAGTTTTTACTTAACACTCGACATAAATGGTTTAGTTTCACTCATTATCCTTTTTTAAATGACAGTTATTTACCAGTCAATAATCACATTCAAATTCCGACCCCCCCACCCCCCCACAAAGCATCGGTAATCCTCCTACTGGACGCCACCCTCCTCCTGTACACATGAAAGTTTCAGCTAAGTGGTCCACTTCCTCCCAGCGCCTTGATCCATTTAACTGCCCATCCCTTCCTTAAGAGGATACTGAGACGAAAGCCTTAAATCCCCCCCGGGTGGGGTGGGTGTGGGGCTCGACCCCCAGGAGCAGCAGGAGCAAGGAACTGCATAACGAAGCCTCCAGCGTTAGCCCGTTTTTAAATATTCATGAGGATGGACGGAAACACGTGATGATCCGGATGGAGGTCGGCGCTTTTTTACTTATCGGTCTCAGAAACATCTGGATGTGGAGCAAATAATAGTTTCAAACAAAATGGGACGCCCAGAGCAACACTGGAGGACACTGGGAAATCGTGAGATGCGAGAACAGGAAGTGTGTGAGAACATTCTGTACGATAAAGAGGATTTTTTTTTTTTGTAACGTGAGACGTTTTTCCCTCACCAAACGTAAATCAGTGAACTTCCACCCGTCAGTCTTCTGCCATTTAAATGACGATCATTTATTCATTACATTACTGTCAATTATTATTAAATACAGCTGGGAGAACCTGGCAAAGCTGTGAAATGACTATAAATCCATTCAAAGCGCTTCTCCATCATTCTGTGATGAGGATGACCTTGAAAAAGGCATTAAAAATGAATTTAATACGGCGTTAAAAAGGTCTTGATTCTCTTTTTTTTGTGTTTGGAAATAAAGTTTAGTGTAATATCTGTGACCTCTGTAAATTCAGCGCTGATGCCTCGTAAATTTTTTGACTCTTAATAAACGTTAAAAAGAGAAATCAGGAACATCCGACGACCCGTTTTCTCTGCACGAATCAAACTTCGACTGGAGTCGTCACGACGATTGGCTCCCGCCTGCCCTTTGGCCTGAGCTGGGAGCGCTCTGATTGGCTGGCTGCGGTGACAATGTGCTGACTGTGTGTCTGTGAGGCCACCGGACGGATGCCTGGTCAGCAAGTCTGTGGACACACACACACACACACACACACACAAACACACACACACACACACAAACACACACGCTTCAAAGAACACGCTTGAAATGCGGCGCGAAGAAGAAACCATCAAGACGAGCGTCGCGTCCACATCCCCCCCCCCCCATCTTGCTCGCCGGACGCCTCGTTATTTATTCAGCGACGTGGTCACATGACACAGATGCATTGTGGGGGAAACTGAAAGCCCTAATCCACGATGGCATGACAGAAGAGAAAATAGCAAGCAAAGCAGCACCCCCCCTCCACCAGGCCCCCCTCCCCATCCTGAAATGACACCTATGACAGCGGCACAATGAAGAGGTCAAGCCACGCCCCCTGCCGGTCCACCCAATCAGGTCTTAAAACTCAAACTCCGTTCAGGTTTGCATGAAGGGGAGGTTTGAAATGCTCCAACAAGGTGGGGCAGGGTTAGCTCGTAGCCGCTACATGCTAAGGTAAAGTGGGCGTGGCCTCATTCCATAATGAACGGCACGGATGGGAATCCATTATTTACATTTAAATTAATCCCTGCTTTCACTGGATTAAAGGAATATTCTGATAATCTACCCTCGCACCTCCAAAATACATTTCCCATAATGCAACTCTGTAGCGCTTTCCTTTCATCACGTTAAACATCCATTCATTTTCTCGTCCGCATCCACTTATCTACCCTGGAGGGTGGGGGGGGGTCACGGCTACCGCTACGGGCGAGAGGCGGGGTACATCCCGGATGAGACGCCAGCTGAAACCCAATCCTGTGACATCACGATGATGTAAACCCACTGACTCCGGATTGAGAAAACGGACGGTTGCCGCGGAAACGTGATGATGAAATCGCGACAGACGCATTTGCTTGGATATAAAAATACTTCATTTGGGTCCTTCGGGCTCCTGTAATTACACTGATTAGCATAATGAGCCCCCGTATTGAAAAGTCACAGTTCAGTCACCCCGTCGCCTCCTCCTCGACACACACACACACACACACACACACACACACACACACACACACACACACACACACACACACACACACACACACCAAGATAATGAGAATTAATCAGGAAGCGTCAGCGATCAGATGCATCCTAACGACGGCCCGGCTAATTGCATCAATGGGCTTTTTGCACGTTCAGCAGTTTGAAATACACGACTCCTGTGATTGGTCGGCTCTCGCATCGTAATGACAACGTCCCCGACCGACGCCGTGTGAGCGGAAGATAACGGCGAGCGTGTTGAATAATCACACGTCCAATTACTTCCTGTGGATGTAATCAGCTGTTAGCTCACGTGTCAATATTAGCATAGCGGCGGGGGGGAGGAGCTGAAAGCTTTATTAGTCCGATCGGCGATAACGACGCGACGGTGATGTTTAACGTCCAAAGATAAATTAGCAAATGTGTATTTGTCCAACTGTAATTACAGGAAACGCTAGCTAAGCTAGCTAATTAGCGCAAAAAGATTAAAAATCGCGATTTTTGAAATAAGAGTGAATTTTTAAAAAAATCAGCTTTGACTCGACTAAATTAAAGGCGGGGCATCAACAAGCGAGATCTACGAAACGTCACAGCAACTGTTGGCCACGCCTTCCTGTAAAAGGGGCGTGACATTTTTAAAGCTTCACACTGTCGTATGAAATAAAGGCCTTCTCGCTCCTCGGATGGAGGTGCAGGTGGATTGTGGGTAATTGTGGAGGGTCCTTGAACTGTTGGGTAATTACGAGCAGGAATGCTCACAGCTGAGAGCGCAGAAAGAGAGAGAGAGAGAGATGACGTGTTGGCATGGCAACCACGAAGGTGTTAATTATTTTCTTCCTTCAAGGCGAGGGAGGAACCCCCCCTTCAAAGGGGAGAAACACCTGTGAGACACTTCCCCCCCCAGTTTTCCTTCAAATCATCAGGAATAAGGAACTGAAGTCTTTTCTTGCATTCTGATTGGTTATTGGGTTGACCTGTGAAGGTGAATGTAGAAGGGGGGGTGAGGGATGGGGGGGGGGGGGGCACCTGTGTCAATGTTAGCTTGTGTTTCTGCTTGTATGCTAATGAAGGTTTTATCTTCTCCGTCTCTAGCATCTTGGGAAGTCGTTCACACAACACCATCACAAGAACCTGACATTCCCGGGGAGCGCTACACCCTGCCGGGGAACGCCGGCCCCCATTCGGATCCCGTTTTGAAACAGATGAAGCCTCTGTGCTCCTGAACGCAACGCGTGTCGGGTTCCTGGTGGAGATGACGGCGTTAAAGATGCCTCGGTACGGGAAGGAGTCTTAATTTCCCTTTTATGTTTTTCTTCTTCATTTTGGAAAATAAGCAAAGAGTTGGAACATTCCAGTCATTCCGATCATGGTCAGTTCATTATTCCACTTCATTCAGTGACAGACAAAGGAATAATAATAATAATAATTCTAAATATTATATATATATTTAAATATATATATTTATATATACATGTATATATACGTATATATGTATATACATACGTATATATACTGTATATATGTTTATATATATATAAATGTGATTAAATCTGAATAAAAATTAATACAAAATTTATTTTATTTAAAATTTGAAATTTGAGTTAATCCATGATCAATTTTAATATTATATATTATATTAAATATTAATTAAATAGCCATTGTTTTTGTAAAATAATAATAATAATAAATAATAATATTATAATAATATTATAATAATAAATAATAAATTCTTGAATGAACAGAGAAGAAGGAACTCTTCCTCACGTGTGTGCATCCCATAATCAAACAGGATGTTTCCGGAACCTTTGTTTGCTTCATAACAGCCTGATTGTTTTCGCTCTCCTTGTCATTTCTAATTTGAGTGACGGGCAAAGCATGCTGGGACGGCGTGTCCTCCCCCATTCTTCCTGCTCTTTAATTGGTTCGTCAACAGGACCCCTGCCTTTGTTTGTCCAAGACCCCTGAACACACACACACACACATCCACATGCAAACACAAACACACACACACACGGCTCACACACTCCCTCACGCAAACACACCAAAACCAGGAGGGGCGATGCCCCCTTCCCTCTCAGCTGATTAGTGAACCACGATTATGGTTATCGCAAACTTTCCACCACGGAGAACACCTTGACTTTCACGAGGTGTGTGTGTTTGTCCTTCATCCACGCCGTGTTAGTGTGTAAATAATTCCCAACCAGAATTTTTCCATCCCAGTTTTCCATTTTGAACATGAAACCATCAAAACTTTCCGCCACCGTCACTGGTTCCAGTAAAGATGGCCGGTTCGGTTTTAAGCTTTTATTTATGAAAATAATGTCAATACAGGCAACAGACTTCCTGGTGTGTGTGTGTATTAAAGTCAGATCAAATGATGTTGATATGCAACACGAGTGCCAAAGAATTCTGTCCAACAAAGTCGGGAAAATTCCACACACTTGTGGTCACATTGTTACCAGCACAACGCGAAGAACAGATGATCGCACTCAGCTGATCAGCTGGCTTGCGATGTTGTTGTCATGTCACGCATCGGTTGAGGTTGACACGCAAAGCCATGTGAATTCCGATCTGTTTCCGATCTGGATGGCGTACACAAGTGTTTCGAATCCGATTTAAAAAGATCGGAAACACAAAGTCCAGTCTTGTCACGCTTGTGTAGCCTCAAGGCTAATATATATATATCCTTTCATGCTACGCTAATATATGCGTCAGTGACAAGCTGACGTCCACATACCTCCATGTGTCTTTTACGTTAGCATCGATCTGTCCACTAGGGGACAGTGATTACGATACATCGGAAATATTTCTTGATCGTAGCTACTTTGCACCACCCCCAAAACTCCAAAGCAGTATCCGACTGTTTCGTCTATCTTTTTCGTATCCGAAAATTCTACAAAAACTCGCAGAAATGCGTACAAAATAAACGCAGAGCGTTCCGTTCCTAAAAAGAGAGTTAAGTTAACCTCCTAGACGCGGAGCTTTCATGAGCGTTTGCTTATTTGCAATCTTTTCCTGCTCGCTTTCATCTCTTATCGGGACTCAGAGTTGACCCCTGATTACGGAGCGCTGTGACTTTCCGTTGTTTGACCACACTGAGGTCAACGCTCCAAGGTGACCTCCAGCTTGATCCGCCCCCCACCCCTCCTCTGATGTTTTCCCGCTGGGAACTCTGCCACTTGTGACCCGGGTGGGTAAAGTAAAAGGCTCTAAAACCGGACCAGGTCACATGATCGCTTCAGAACAAAATGTCCAATCCAAAGGAATTTCGCCCTTTCTTCCACGGGTGAAATGATTAACAGAAAATCCCTTTGATCCGGTGTCACCTGGCCACTTTCAGGAAGTGTTCACGCCTCGTGTTTACTGTAAGTCTCTGGAAAAACACTGTGGAAAAATACATGGGCAATATTTCAAATTCCTCCATGTTGACCTGCGAGTTCTGGCACACACTGGTCCGCTAAAGCCGGTCCGTAGCAACACAAACAGCATATCTGAGCTCAGGAAAAAAAAAAAAAAAAAAGGTCAGGTGGCCACGACGGCTGATGAAAATACTGGAGAAAGTAATCAAAATCATTCCAGAGCCAACGAGGTTTGACACATCGGCCCGACTGGCGTCAGAAACAGACGATTAATAGGAAAAACCGCCAAAGCCTCCGACTCAAGGTCGTCTGCAAAGGTCGTCCTTCAATCCATTTACAGAACTGATCACATGCTTTAGTTTAATCCCCTAAAATAATTTGTTTTATCTATATTTCTACTGACTGGATGATTTTTTTCTGGCTTGTACGCCTTTCCATGCGGTTGACAAATGCTAGCATGCTGACGCTGCAGACCGTTACACATAAATGTGTATGTAAATGCTATATGTGAATGCTAACATAAGCTAGCTATCTTAATAACAATGACAGCTTGAGAACAACTAAAGGTGACGCTTCATGAAGCGATCACCTGTCGTCAGTTAGCTTCATTAGCATACAGGCGTTTTGCATTTTGCCATTTCTGATGTCACCGACTGGGTTGTAAAAATGGTTTGCACATTTTGAAATGCAAAAGAACTGAGATGATATCCTCCTGCAGGTGATATTTAAACGATGAGGTCGTGCGTTTTCCAGGATCCCTTCAGGTGAATGACTGAACGGTACGCTAAACCCCGTTAGCTCCTGTCGCCTCGGGGAGAAGCCCAGATGCTCATCAAAGAGATAACAACACAAGGGACGCGTCCTCGTCCGCACGCCTGCACCTGTGTGTGCGCTAGCGTGTCCCGGTGAGGTCACGAGCCGGGGTGCAAACCAAACCCGTTCCCCTCCTGCGTCTGCCTCACCATCAAAGCCTCCGCCACACCACCGCGCCGTTTGATGCTCCGGCACAATGGAGCCTGTTAAGGTTTTGATTTCTTCATCCATTCATCTCCAGAGAGGCCAGGCCCCCCCCCCATCTCCTGGTCCTCTGAACAAGGGGAGGCAGGACCATGGAAGCCCTCCTCCTCCTCTTCCTCCTCACCTGAAGCTAAAGTTAGCTGTTCTTTCTTGACGAATGCATCCGTCAGAAATGCTGCAAAGCTATTTTTGCTAATAAAAATGAAGCGGCGGCCGCTAATGACCTGTGGCTAATGGCAATCATGAAGAGGCCGCAAGGAAGTCGCAAGGAAGTCATCCACAGCCAAATACCTCCAGAGAGCAAGGCAAGTCCTGAGAAGTCAGCTGAATGGCAGGAACAAGGTCCGAGCCATCGACATGTATGCACTGCCAGTCATCAGATCATGATCTGGCCAAAGTAGGAGATAAAAGCCACAGATATTGAGACTAGAAAGCTCCTCACAATGCATGGAGGGTTTCACTCCAAGTCCAGCCCCTTGAAGCTGTCCACTAAGCAGAAAGAGGGAGGCCGAGCATGTGGTAGCAGGGTGTAAGATGCTCGCCAGCTCAGCATACATGGAAAAGCACAACCAAGTAGCCGTGATAGTGTACAGGAACATCTGTACCCAGTATGGACTAGAAGTACCCAAATCCCAATGGGACATACCACCAAGGTGTTTGAGAACGACAAGGCTAAGATCCTGTGGGACTTCAGCTTCCAGACTGACAAACAGCTGCTGGCTAACAAACCGGACATAGTGGTGGTGGACAAAGAGCAGAAGAGAGCAGTGGTGATAGATGTGGCGATTCCAGCTGACGCCAACATCAGGAAGAAGGAACACAAAAAGATTGAGAAGTATCAAGGGTTGAAAGAACAGCTGGAACATATATGGAAGGTCAAGGTTAATGTGATCCCCGTGGTAGTAGGAGCACTTGGGGCAGTGACCCCCAACCCCAAACTGGAAGAGTGGCTCCAGCAGATTCCTGGAACAACATCTGAAGCCTCAGTCCAGAAGAGCGCAGTCCTAGGAACAGCTAAGATACTGACAGAACCCTCAGACTCCCAGGCCTCTGGTAGAGGACCCGAGCTTGAGGATGACACACAGATACCACTTTACAAGGGTGAGAGAGACATTTTATATATATATATATATATATATATATATATATATATATATATATATATATATATATATATATATATATTTTACACGCTTCTTCAAATGAGTTTCTCTGGTTACAACTCAAACAATGCTAATGCAGCTAAAACATGCTAATGCAGCTCCTCGAGACGCATTAGCCTGAGCTAATGTCCAAGTTTGGATGTCTGTGTAGGTTCTCAGTCACCCAAGTTTGGATGCTGACATCCGATCAGGATCAGGATTATGCCACTTCCAGCTGAATAAAGACGGAGCAGGCATAAATATCACGCATTTAATCACATTTTTCGGATAAAGCAGTTCTTTGAATTCCCGTTTGGGAGGAAAACATTAAAGCGTGTTTCTAAAGTTTCTCGCTGAAGGAAGATGATTCACCCGCAATTTGACGCAAATTCCATTCTCGTCTTCCGGGAAGACAGTTGCGCCAATTAAAGCTGAAGTGATCATTTATGTCCCCCCCCCTTCCTGATAAAGAGGCGGATTTGCATGGTGAATTAATTTGACTTGGGTGAATGGCAACTGGAAAGTCCAGTTAGATAATTCCCCTTAAGCATAATTAGCTCTTGAAATATTATTCATATGCTTCGTTCTATTCCACTGCACCTTCATTTCCCACCCAGATTCAATTAATGTTCAATGAAATTACTGAGTGAATACATCAGAGAAATGGTGGCACAATGGAGCGAAGCCCCTCCACCAAACCCAGACGCATTTCTCTTTCTTTTCCCGTTTTATGAATCACACTTTTTAGTTTCTGATGCGCGAGGATGATGTCACGATGCAAAAAGAGACACGCGCAACAAAAAAAGAGTCTTTTGTTTTCCTTCACCACCGACGACCTGAACTGCCCTCGCACTGGTGTTATTTGTTTAAAGCCTCAAAATGTGCCTCTTCATGTCTAATGGGAATAAAATATAATAGAGGCTCCTTCATCGAATGGTTACAGAGCAAAACCTGTAGCGTTAGCAGCTAATGCTAACTGATCTCAGCTCCTCCTTGCTAAGGAAGACATGACTTTCCATCATGTTTCACGGCTTTGATTCCAATCTCCCACATTTGGTTTTCCAAACGTACCTGGTGGGACGTCTCTGGCACCACCTGAGCTAAGCTAGTTTAGCAGGAGGTGCAGCTTTGGGTGGCTAACCTGACAGGAGGGGGGTCCCATCGGAGACTCCCACAAAAAAGTCTGCAGGAACTTCTTCTTTTTGGGTTCTTGTTAGCGGTTTACAACCGGGTTTTGGAATCAAGACCCCCTGCTGGGCGGAACGCAGGATTAAAACTATTAAATATCACTTCAATCACATACTTCCTGTGGACAAAGCCGTGTGTGTGTGTGTGTGTGTGTGTGTGTGTGTGTGTGTGTGTGTGTGTGTGAAATCCAACACAAGTCCGACACTGTTAACCTTCAGTACCCCTCTGCTATCCTCAGTGTGAACACACGTGACAGAACATGGCAACACCTCTTTCCCCTCTTCCAAAACACACACACACACACACACACACACACACACACACACACACACACACACACACACACACACACACACACACACACACACACACACACACAAACACACACACAGTCTGGTGCCGTCATTCAAGGGTTGACGGGTTCATATTCATAAGGTATGAACGTCCCGACTGATCCTAGTAGAAGTCGACTCGTTTCGTCACGCGTCTCCTTACTGGCGTGTTCAGATATGTGCAGCCCTCTACATACATGTGAATTACCAACATGTGCTCCCCCCCATTAGGGCGTCAAACCAATCACCCTCGGCCTGCATGTGATGTGAACAATGAAAGCTAGTCAAGTCAAGCATCATCTGAGCATCACCCAGACAACCGTTTCCCGTCAGACAGACCGTACAGCCGCGTTCCATTTCGTGTCATGGCTATATTAAGCAGGCGAGGGTCATATGTGCTGCCTTCCTTAGATTAACCACGTTTCCACACATTTACAGCAGAAAACTTCCCCAGAGAGCCGTTAAACCACAGGAACCAGGACGACACTGACTTCTGAAGACTTTATTGTAGCCCTTAAAAAAGTATGGATCACGTAGCTAACCCCGGCAGAGCAAATAGGTTGGATTCTCTTTTCTGATTCTGATTTATTTCAGAAGTCGTTACTACCCCACAAAAATGTAGATTGTTGCACAATAAAAGGATTTGCATCCACAATGCCTAGCCTAGCCTAGCCTATCTCAATTGTTTCCTGGAATTCAAAATGTGGCGCAGTGTCGGAGTTTTCCTCTCACCTGAGGCCGGTCTGTTGTAGGCTTTGGCTGATTTGAGCAGATGTGTGATTAAAGTGAAATTAACCACGTTGAAAGCTGAGCGTTCCATCTGACGCTCATCAGGCAGCTTATTAAAAGTTTTTATTTAGCCTGAAGTCTGCTCATAAAATTCCTAATGACAAACTCTTTGATTCCAACCTGTATTTAATGAGCCTCTCAAACCTGCTAACGCGCTTCTGTCTTTGTTGTCTGGTATGCATTGAGCTGTGACAGGTGTAGTATTATAGTAGTATTTGTCTGAGGAAGCTATGACGGCTGCGTAACACGTTAGCTTATATAACAATATGAAGTCTACATACGTCATTCTAAAATCTGAATTTAAAGTAACCCATTAAGCTATAATTTGGTGTGGTTTGGGGACGGCGCTAACACCTGCGTCATTAGCAGGTATGTCAAGCTAATGCTACCGCTGGTTAGCACTGTGCTACCAAAACTACCAATACAAGAGTTCTTTGTTCTGAAGAAACATTTTTTTAAGGCATAAGCATTTGCTAAGATGGTCCACCTGAACAGGTGAGGCGAATCGAGACAATTCCTGCATAGGTGTGCTAGGAGACAAACGTGTTTTTGGCACCCCGGAGCGACTCATTTTCTGCCCTCAAATGTCACCTTAATCTGATTTCAGCTGAGGTAAACCACCTGTAAGACTTCACTACATTGGAAATCTGTCATTACAAAACGAACGTTAGCGAGGATACGACGAACACCTCTTTATTATAGATAGTAATCCACTGTTTAGGTGTTGACCACAAATCTAAAATGACTTTTAGCATTGATTTGTCAACAGATATGTTCTAAGGAGACACTTGTGGGCACTGGTTCAATGTCAGCCAGCAGCTGTGACCCACCTACTATGCTCAACAAGATGCCTGCATCCATGCTAGGCCACTAAACACAAACACCCCCCCCCCATCAACATTAACCTATAGCCTCGTCTCGCAGCTATCGCTAACCCCTTGCGACGGGAGGTGTGAACAATCATGGAGCAATGCCAAGCATCCAGAGCAGCGTTATGGGGAAGACGGTATGCTGCTTTGGCATACTCTCGCTATCTCCCGCAGCCTCGAGGGATGATACTCACGCGCTAAAGCACGAAATGTACCAGAGGAAAGACACACCAGAACGGAGAGGGAGGCGAGAAGCAGTGTTTAGCGACGGGAATTGTAAAGTAGGTCTGAAGCACAGTCTCAAGGACACCCTGACATCACGACGGATCGTCGCCCTTTGGTTGACGCCACGCCCCGATCGGCCCTCGCAAGAATCTTCCACTGCAGACGAGTGTCCACTGGAGCTGTTGATTGTCAATACGACATGGACCACACTCTGATGTGGCAACAAAGCCATCACGGAGTTTGCACAGGTTACGATAACTCCTGAACCGACCCATAATACTACTTGTTTATCAAATTATGCATCGACGTAAAGCGGAAAATTTAAGTGTGCTACTCGTGTTGCTCCAAATTGCTTACAAAACAATTCATTGAGCTTAGTCAGGAGGGTTCCGATGCTTATTCGGGCGTGAACGAGTTGTCTTCGTTTCGTGTTCCGATGCCGCCATCGACAGGTTCATTTATTCCCCTAAAATGTTGTGAATTTGTTGGACTTTTCTGTTTTGTGTTCAAATTTCCTCCCTTAATTTGTTTTCCCTCCTTTTAGTCTGTTGGTGACTGGTGACTTTTAGTCTGTGTCTCATCCTCACCTGTTTCCCAATCTGGTCTCTACTTCTTGTTTCTCCCTGTGGGTTGCCAAGTCCTGACGGAAATTTACCAAACATCTCCTCTTATATTTTTGTTTTTATTGTTGTTTTTTGTCTTCTTCTTGAATTTTTGTCTTCACAGACAACAACATGTTCTTTTGCAAGAAAATATGAAGGTATTATCCACTTCAAAACACTTTAAACAATGATCTGGTTGTCATAATTTTTAGCAAACCATCCTTTGAGCAGATGAAGTATACCTGGTTGTCATGGAATCGCTGGAATTCTTGCAAGTTTTAACTCACAACTCATAGTTCAGCATCGGTTATGAAATATTCACACAAAATCAACCAAATGATTTTGATCCTGGATGTGAACACACATTATCGCCACGATGGTGACCGAAATTAACCAAAAACTCTGACTCTGGAGCCGTTTTTCAAAACTCCTCCATTCACCCAGAATGAGTCCATCTTCAGTCCTGTCCTTTAGTATCAACAGGAATCCTGCTCTGAGTCACGTTTGTTCAACTTTTCAGATCACAAGATGTCACAAGATTCATGACATCACATAAGACACTCCATTTATTCCACTTTGAGTCTCTTACTTGAGCTGAAGTGGGCTGTCATTGCTCCCAGGTGTGAATGCTAATAATGAGTGTGCAGGGTGTGCACAGCTAACATTCCCTGGTTAAACAAAGTGCAGATACTAAATCCATAAGGTGGAGAGAAGTTGGCCCAAGGAGTGTCCTGACTCCCAGGGATATCCCTGCCTTGTGTTGGTTCTGAGCTCGGTAAACATACAGTAGGGAAGCTGTGACTCATCAACTGTAACAATATTTGCTTCACCAACAATGACTCATATCGGCGCTGAAGGAAAAGCGCCAATGTTTTGTAAAAACTCGATCGGATCAGCTTTTCAATCCAAATGTCAACAGGATATTTGGATATCTGAAGGTGGATGTTACCGGAGCACACGCCCGGAGGCTTCCACGGAATCCGAAAGGACAGGGCGCCGTCAGGAGCAGCCGTAGCTAACAGCAGTAGCTCGTCTGCATCGGCTTCCATTATTCATGCCCTACTCGAGCGTTTCAGTCCTCACCTGCTCACCTTACATTCATTCACTGGAACACAACATTGGGATCGGGGGGGTGTCCAGACTGGAAGCCAAACTTATTCTCAATGCAATGAGAGGTTTTGGTCAACTTAAACATGACGGGGAAGTGGAAGTGGGTTGGGTGTCTAAATATCGCTGAATATTCTTAACGTGAAAGTAAAATCTGCTGTCAGACGTTAACTTTTTATTATTTTTGAAGCAGCTCTTCAGAGCACTGAACCAAGTATTCCACCCATT
The DNA here is from genome assembly GCA_013358685.1 of Antennarius maculatus. Classification (NCBI taxonomy): domain Eukaryota; kingdom Metazoa; phylum Chordata; class Actinopteri; order Lophiiformes; family Antennariidae; genus Antennarius; species Antennarius maculatus. The sequence goes on along the minus strand of CM023627.1, from coordinate 1,698,671 downwards.
GGATGGCCTGAATGGCATCTTCATTTCCCGTTGGATCCCGGTGACTTTAAGTAGGCGGGAGGTTCAACTTCTTCTCTAACGTGAACCAAGTTGGACAACATTGATTGAAACCCAATTTACTAAAGTTTTAACACAGGTTTGTGAGACTGTTCAAGTCACCGTGGTAACGTTGGTGCTCCGCCCTTCCCTCTCGGCGCACACAACGTTCCTATCAAGTGTCTTCCTTTCTAAACAAACGTTCCCGCTCTTTCTTTGTGAACGCCGACACCTTTTGTGCTTTCATCGTGTGCCAAACGCACCAGCTAGTGTACGACTGGCGGAAACTTGCGTCTCTCTCCTGAACGAGTCGACGCCTTCAGGGCAGCACTCCACGATCGTGGGATATTGGGAATTTTTACGGTGAGAAACACGATCGGAGTGTTTTCCCTCGACTCGTAGGCAGGCCCATACCTGTAGGTGTGTGTGAACAACACACACACACACACACACACACACATACACATGTTCAGTCCATGTAACGCCTTGTGGCGTTAGCCCTGCTTGCTGAGTCATTGCACATCTCTTATGCAACCTGGGGTCGTTAAACACTTTTTCTTTCCTTTCGCACTGCGGGGTTTGTGCGATCGCTATGCAATCCCACCGACTTGGATTGAGTCGCCAAACTGCAGAGCATTTCAATGTCACGGATATATTTATCCACGCCCGGCACACTGTGTGTATGTTTGCCCCTGTTGAGAAGTAGGTCTGGAATGCCACCAATGCGAACCAAAACTAGGCCAAGCGCAGATGGAGCCACTGATTTAGAGGTGTGTCAATACGCGACAGTGAGCGATTGTGTTGCATAAAAGAGGTTGCGTCCATAGGTCCAGATCAGGACTTAAACAGCGCTGTCATTGGCTGGAATCAGAGGTGGGGTAGAATGAACTTCAAACAGTGGAGGTGAATAAAGATTGAAAATGTTTGCATTTGAATTTTGCAGATAACACCATCTATAATGGTTTTCTTGGTGTCTCTCCAGGTTGTAGCCTAACCCCATCGAGTTAGCGTTAGCCTCAGACTATGAACAGACTATGAGAACTCACAGGAACATCTTGTGAGTTCACATCGTGATTCACGTGGCGCTCCAGTGAAAGTCTGAACACTTAGTCAACAGTTTATTTCTGACTGCCTTTCACGCCTCGATCAGATTCTGAAAGTCTTCATCGCAAACAGATGGTGCGACGGTGTCGCGAGGAAGACCCTTTTCTCCGATGCGTGTTTGTTTACATTAGGCGGTAGGTAGAGTGTTCGCAAGCTAGCCTTCTGAGAGCAAAGAAAGCTTGATGTTTTACCCAACAGCACTGAAGTCTCGGGACTCTAAACCAGTTCGTCAGGACTCGTCACGACAGTTCATCAGCCGCCGCCACCACCATGATCGCCACCAGTATCTGGAGCTCATGGGGTGGGATTTACCTCCCTGCAGATGCTCTTCAACTATAATCTCCCTTAACAGTCTAAGCTCCTGAAACGGTCTAATTAGTGGAAATCATCTATATAGTTAATTTTACTCTTTTTGCTTGTTTTAAAATGTGATCAAATCACACACGGGGCTAACAAGAAGTAGCAAAGGTTAACCCTAGGGCTCAGCTAATGGTGTTTTCATGCCTTCACCATCACAGATATTTCCCCAATCGAATCAAACGAGCATCAAGAGAAACTTAACACGATGGCACTATCAGGGCAGACAGCATGATTATCTCGTAGAAGAATGAATGAATCGTACTTCAACTTTTAATCCTTCCCACCCAGCCTCTTTCAATCCCGCTGCCTCTTACGGTTGGGTCTGTTTCCTGCTGAGTGGCTCCATCCCTTCATCCTTCTGACCCATTTATCTGCAGGACTCTGCCCAGGTAAATCTGCGCTGATATCATTATCTTCCCATTAAACCCCCCCTGGTGTAACCAGGGCAGATAAATCTAGGCCAAGCAAACCCTCCTTCGTCTCCATCGAGGAGAGGGAGGTAAAAAATAATAATAAAATTGGAATTGGATCCATCCCGGGAGCGTAACAAAGCATTACAATGCGAAACGAGTTAAATGGGAAGCTCACGCTTCAACAGTTTCAGGTTAAATTTATTTGGATAAGGCGATTACAGTTCAGAAAACCTTTTTTTTTTCTTTTTTCCTGCAAACGCAGACTGTAAAGATCTGCATTGGCCGTTCGGTACCAATAACACACATTTATGACACAATTGAATTTACTGAGCGTGGATTGTAAAATGGAGCGGCCATCTGTCATGTTGCATTTCCTCTGCAATCGCAAGCTTGCCTGTAATGTTATTTGCCCCGTGCTATCTTTATGAAAAGCAAATATGGCGCTGGGGTATTATTTGAACGCTAACTGCGAGGCTGCAGCGTTCGGGTTCACACGGTAAACCGTGCACCTGTGTTTTCCGTCTGTATCCCATCCTGTTTCAATATTTTTTGAATTCTAGGTCCCGACGTTATGTGCGGTTGTTCGAGGCTCCTACGTGGTCGTCTATTAGCGTTGAAGCTAAATATTCCTGCAACCAAGATCAACAGAAGACGCTGACCAGGCCAAGGAGACAGCGGCGGCCACTCCTCTTCCTTTCTCCTGGTCTTTTCTGTCTGCACTCTCTCTCTCATGTGTGTGTGTGTGTGTGTGTGTGTGTGTGTGTGTGTGTGTGATGAGTGTGTGAAGACGAAGCCAGACGACCAATTATGGCGAGAGCAAGATGGAGCAACGCTGTAAACATCGTAGTAAAGAGCACACAGCCCACTGTCTGGAAAGACCGGTGGTGGTGGAGGAGATGGAGGCGGTGGAGGAAAAAATTAGGGAGACATAAAAAGAGAAGGAGATTGAGAAAGTGGGATAAAAAAAAAGAGAAGAAGGGGAGAAAAAAAAAGAAAGAACCGCAACACATGACCAAACAGAAGACACATTTCTGGTCTTCCTCTGCCCGGAGCGTTTCCTCGAAAGGCTGGGAAGATTTCTTTATTCTCATGGTCGGCCAGCACTTCATGAAGGCATCATTTAAAGCTTCACGGGCGGAGTCGCTGTAGTCAGCGCGAGGATGGCGTCGTCTGCGTAGAACCGATTTTTCTTTAACAGCATTTTTTGACACGCGTCTACAATAATAAATTTCCCGCCGTTGCAAACGCAGCGACGATTACCGTTTGGGAATAGCTTTCAGCTGCCGTTTTTACAAAAGAAAGGGCTAATGCTAATGTAGAAGCCAAATGTGCTACCGGATGTGTTTTCTGCTCGCTCATCCAGATGTTAGACGCTAACACTGGGATTTCATTCAAACTCCAATTTTAGCATGCTAACACAGAGACATTAACCAAGTATAAATAAGAACACTCACTATCTTGTGTACTGAAATGCTAAGATGAGCTAACTGGCACAAGGGAAACGGACTTGTAGCACTCAGCCAATCGTGAGCTGACTGATTTGAATCTGAACCAATCAGGGCCGGACCCGACACCTCCTCTCTCTCCAGTCGGAACGTCCCGGGGGGGGAGGAAGAAGAGAGTCGACAGAAATCACCTGGAATCTTGTTAGGTTCGATAACTTGGAGCAGAGTGCCGTCCAGATCCCGAGGGACCAACCCGGGCTCGGATTAGTTAACCCTGCATCACCCGGGGCGCTGCCGGGCCTCATCCCTGCAGCATAAGCTCTTAATGACTTCACCTCCTCCCCCCTCCCTCCCTTCCCTCCCTCCTCATCTCTCCATTCATGTCATGCACCTTTGCTTTAGCTTACACCTCATTTTCTCTCTTATCTCTTCATTTCATTCGCTCTCCTCTCCGTCAGCATCTCTCCACATCCTCCCCATCCTTGTCTTTTCCTCTCCATCCCCAACCCCCCCTTCCCCACCTCCCAGCATATGTTCTTCTGGATTAAGGCCTTTCTTGTTCGCCAATTAAAGAGTCTAATAGCGATAAAGAAGGGAATGGTTTTTTTAATTAAGCTTCCATCCACAGCTATACCAGGTCACATGACTGCTACAGGGAAAGGGTTAATTCTGCCACGCTCTTATTTTAATCCATTCAACATTAATAAAGTTGGATTTGCCGCCTGACTTTCAGTTACAGCGTAAAACAAACAAACAGGGAACCAAAGAGCGACGCCAGTTTGTCCATCTCGCTGATTTACAGACTTTCAAATCTGGCAATAAAAGAGAATGGATAGTAATTTTATTTTCCATAATTTTCGACTGAGTTTTCCTGGAATGAAACATGCAAAATGATCCTAATTATAGGGAGTGTGGGGGTGGGGGTGGGGGAGGGGGAGACAATGTTCAATTTATGCGCAACCAAATTCAAATTAAGTGGCAGCAAAACTTTGAGGCTCCAGCAGGTCAGGTGGCCAAAAAAAAAAAGATCCTGAAACTCAACATCTGAGATTAATAAAGTCTTCAACCAACAAGAATAAGGTGCAGATGTTTAATTAGAGGTTAGACGAGAGGATCAATCCACTCCCATGTTTGGATGCTGAATATTATCCTAGCTTAGCTTAGCTTATCGCAAAATAAACTTCCTGAATTGCCACAAAAACATTGGCGACGTTTCCAACTTAGGTTGGTCTGAACAAAATGTGCTAAACTGTAGCTCGCATTTGCAAACGTGGACACGCTAGCTAGCCTCTAGCTAGCTGTTAGCTAGCCTCGTCTAGCATAGCACGAGGAAAGCGAGGTTTCCTGTTTTCACTCTAAGTTCAAGACCAATTCGGATCCGGGGGGGGGGGGTTAGTGTAGCTAAGATTGTACGGAAACAATGAAGAAGACTCTTTGTCGCCCCCTTGAGGGCGCCTCAACACCAACGTAAAAGACGCATGGGTGCCCACGTCGTTTTAAAATAGAAATAAATAAAATAAACCACCTATTTTTGCGGTGAACTTCCCTTCCGGCCCCTCGTAGATGAACCCCCTCAGAAATACCCCTCACATGATACCCATATAGGGTAGCGGGATGGTCCCCGGGGGGGGGGAGAGAAGTAAGCTGTTGTTACTGTATCTGCCTAAGTCTGGTCTGCATGTGTACATCTGGGGGGGTGTTTGAGTGATGGGGGGGGCAGCTTGTCTATTTAGGGGAAAGAAATTATCCGACACTCCCCTTGGGAAGAGGAAAGACTTGCTAAATACACGCTAGGAATTCTTAGGAGACGTAAGCCTGAATAAAACCAGCTACATGTGGTTCCTTCTCTTTGTCCCCGGGGTAATACCCGTCCCCTCCCTCACCCAGTTTTCTCTTGGGGCTCCACGGCTGGATTAGCTCATCTTTCAGAAGACGCTAAAAGAAAAACAAAAAAAAAACACGAACGCCGAGACGACGACGAAGAACAAGAATAAAAAAAAAAAAAACCCAGAAAGACGCTGTGATCCAATTTTCAGCTTTTTTCTCCTCGCCAGCGTTATTCGCTCGGCGCCTGTTTAAACGGGCTCCCCGGAGATGACGGCGTCGTCGGGGTTTCTAATAACTCCCCATGTTTGTGTGTGAGTGTGTGTGTGTGTGTGTGTGTGTGTGCGGTCACGAGCAGTTTTTTTGTGTTGCGCATTATTCCCGGCTGATGAATGAAAAAAAATTTCATGCTGACAAATCAGAGCGGAAAACCTCGGATGACTCTCGCCGAAAAAGTTGGCAGCGACATAAAGACGTCAGCGGTCGATGTTATCTCCCCCCTCCCCACTCTGGATCGACTCGTTACAGGCCTTGTCAGGGTCGCCTGAGGGTTCAACCTTACCTTGACCCCAGTAAGTCCTAAAAGTTATGAGCACTGGAATTATAAGCAGATGAAATAGGATTGAAGCGTTCTAAGCTGGTCGATCGCAGAGACCCCCCCCCCCCTACTGGAGATTAGAGGCTGATTATGATATCGAATCCTCTTTGTGTGTGTGTGTGTGTGTGTGTGTGTGGCGTTGTTGTGTGTAAACCTCACCATACATGCGTGTCCATATGCGCCTGCATGGAGGTGGCTGGCGTTGGAATGTTTCACCCAACCGCCGCTCCAACCTGGCGTCAGGAAGGGGGGGCGTTTACCCCCCCCCCCCCCTGGCGTCGGGGTCAGAAGTTCAGCAGGGCGCGAAGTAACGACCTTCAATCAGCGTTCATCACTCACTCACCGGGTGAGTCCTGACGGCCCAGGTGAGGGGGAGGCGGGTCGGGATTAGCGCCCCTCCCCCACCGGTGGACCCCCATTAGATTAACATAATATGCTGATGACGCCATTGGTCGTCGAGGGTAATAACCGCCGCTAGAATCCTTCACGGCATCGGGTTTCCAAGGTCGATTGGAGCGACGGGGGGTGCACCAAGCTAACGCCGCCGTATGCTAACCTGTTAACCGTATGCTAACCTGTTAGCTGTGCTTGTGTCAAACCTGAATGTCAGGAAAAGAGAAACATTCAGTTTTTGTGGAAACAAGCGTGGCGCCGGTGTTTAGCCGTAAACACCTAGCAAAGGTTGGTCCGACGCTAAACACGCGGCGAGCAGATGATCGACCCGGCGGGGGCTGGTAGGCGCTGACAGACGCGTCACATGACACCTCAGGAGGCTAACAAGGCTAACAGGCAACACTGGTTAAATAGTGATTTTAATAATAAACCTGTCGTCGTTCCCTCAGGCGGGATGAAATCCTCCCGTACGCGACGCCCCGTTATTTTCTAATCTTTTCGCTGTGTGCATGGTCGAGATTAAAGGGGAGATTATCTGCTGGATTTCTCTGGAAGTGTGTGATGAAATTTTAGATTTTTAACGCCGCGCTGCTATAATTCCAGCCTTTCTTTAAATTCCTTGAAACTAAGCCGTCACATCTGCACATTTCACACCCTTTAAATCATGATGGACGGTTTAAAATAAGGGATTAAAATCAACTGGAACTACGGGAGAATTCTATGCATTCTTAATCCGAGCCAAAATCTGGCCCTCTCCTTCGCTAACGTAGCCGCTCAACCTCCGCTAACGCAGCCCTGAACAGAGGTGGCACACCTTCCTTCTTCCTGACGCCACACCCCGGAATTTTTTCTTCCCATTTCCAAACTGGTGCAGAAGAACTGGGAACGTTCAACCAGTTCAAAGACGTCTTTGCTAATTAAAGAGGCGCAATTTTTGGACACCCAGAGATTCGGTTTGAGCGTCATTCCAAACTGTCCTCTCAGCTTCCAAAAGATCTCACGTCTCCACATGAGCCGACCCGTGTTGATAAAGTACTGACATTAGCGAGGGGTCAGAGGTCAAGCCTCTGAGGGAAAGGTGAGGCGTCTGATCCCAGGAATGTTGTCACGTTGCTGTTTGGTTCTTTTCCATGTTAGATGGAAGTAAAAAAAATGCCCATTCATTGCTTCGTGTCTCTGTGGCGCAATCGGCTAGCGCGTTCGGCTGTTAACCGAAAGGTTGGTGGTTCAAGCCCACCCAGGGACGTTGGAATTTTTTGGATATTTCATCTCTTTATCGTGATCATTTTCTGACTCTTTGTGTTGGACTTTGTCAACCATCAATAACAAAACAGATTCCACGCGATCCGTTTCCCTTCATAAACTCAGCTGGAATGAAGAACTCACTATTTTCTCTCCTGGTTGCATCGGTGTGATTTTCCCATCATGCTAACGGTGAGGTCCCTCATGTTAACGCTAATGCACTGGCGGCAGGGGGGGGGGCGGGGAGGTGGAGACGACGGCTCATGCACGCCCGGTTTTATGTTTCGCATGAGCTCACATGCACTGACACACATTTTCTCCTTGGACCAGCTGCACCTGTCGCTGATTGTCGAGCGATGACTGTGTGCACATGGATTCTAACTGTTTATTTATACTGTACTCTGTATATATGCGCCTCTCATGCAGGCCCGGCTGTGTTTGTGTTCGGGACCATTCGCCGCCCCCGTATCGTATATCACCGAAAACCGCCAACGCTGACCATCCCCTCATTTCTAGGTCCCCAATTTACCTTGCAAAAAAAAAAAAAAAAAACGATTGCGGGGGCCGATCATTATTCGACGTACCACCACCACCACCAACCTCTGTTTAGCCAATAACTGCTTGTGCAAACACCGACCCTGTAATAAGAGAGTCCACTCTAACCCCATGTCAGGCGGTGTCACGGACCTCAGCCGCTCAAGGCGTCCAAAATAGATCAAAGTTAGCTGCAGAAATGAAAACTGGTTTTTATTCCCACAAAGGAATGAGCTTTAATTAGTTTTGATTTGGGCCCCCGATTTGGTGACAAATGAATCGCTATTTGACTGTCATTCCGGAAAAAAAAAAAAAAAAAGAGGCCCTTTTGATTTGGAGCAGTCGGTGGGGAAATTGTTTTAGACACGGCGGGTACTTTGAGGCGCTATATTTGTCGACAAGCTGCACGGTGACAAATCAGGTCAAATTATATTGTCAGCTGAAGTCCCTCAGATCTTTTCAGAGGGTGTTTTTTTATCGGCGTTTCATGTAGTAAAGTAAACCGGCGTTGCGTTGCTACACATGACACGTTGTGCGTTGTTTGCGCGACAACAAAAGTTTGACAGTTCCGAACTCGCTAGTTAAATAAGGCAAAATTTTCCATGCCTATAAAGCGCTCTTTCCACTCCTTGGCTCCATTTTTTTTTTTTTTCCCACCACAAACACCCACAAGGACCCCCATGTAAACAGACACGCCTCCCATGCCGTGCTCCAAACCCCGCCTCTCCTCCTTTGTCTGTCACAATCAAAGCGCCCATTTAGCCTCTTTTAGCCCCGTTTAGCGGTTATATCTCCGTACCATCAACCACATCGCAATCCGACCGTCACGCCGCACTTCCTGCAGCGCCCTTCCCCTCATCATCCAACGCCCACCCCCTGCGTTTTCTTTCAGTCTCCCACTCTCTCTTTATTTTTACCCTCCTTGACAAAAACAGGAAGTGCCCCTGACATGAGGTGCTGGAATTATTTATATCCCGGCTGTGTGGTGTTATTTTTAGCAGCTAGTCTATATCAGTCTGGGCTGTGCCAGATTTGGAGCCGTTGTAGTGGATGATGATGGAGGATGCTGCTGTTTGAGAGCACACCTACAATCACTTGGCCTTGGGTGAACGTATAAGTAGCTCTGGTAATTGTAGGTTTTCTCTGCACTCGCCAGCTTGGCAGATTTTCTCCACTATCCTCACGGGACCTCTCTCCTCTTTTTCATTTGCGTCTCCTGTGCCGCTCCTCGTTGCATAATGACTGTATTGTTTTCCCGTTGGCGGCTCCTAGAAATAAAGCTCAGCCCATGTGTTGCTGGGAAAGTCTGAGCAGCTACCGATGGAGATTTGTGCCACTTTGTCTTCGCCAGTCATTTCAAATCCAAACCTGGTGCGCCGCTGAATTATTTTGCCTGTCAGTCGTAAATGGAACGCAGCCCGTTTTCCATTCTCTCACCTCTTCCCTGCGTATCCGTGAGACAAAAATAGACCCCCGTCTTGTCAAATGGTTGTATTTACGTGCAAATTGTCACTTTGCATGAGTGCAAAACGCTTATTATGGATGCACAGCATCTATTTGAAATGATTGCAGACCCGATGGCTGTCGCTGGTGGCTGAAGGATGAGCCTCCTTCTCACTGAAAGCTCTGTCTCTCCAACCCACAACCCTCCATTACCTGCAGTCTCCGGCTCCCGAATTCTTTTTAACCCAAGCCAAACAACTGACCTCGGATTTTCAAACGTTCCTGCGGTGATCCAGCCGATGACCGATGTTTGGGTTCAGGCTACTTTAGCTGTATCTGTTCAAATAAAGGAATTACCCTTCCTCCGTCATCGCAGGTCAACACCACTGGGTTGAATGGATTAGGCAAATATTCTACAAATATGTCATCTCTCTCCAGGACTTTGACAACAAACATCTGGGCTACCGCGGAATGCTAAAGTTGCATTTCTCAATTTTGAGGTGAGGCAAGATATCCAAGACTATACGAAGACAGTCTGGAGACTACGACCAGCCTAACATGCTGAACTACTAGTATTTCACTCTAAGGTATGGAACAAGTTGAGATTTCAAGTCTGGCCGTCTTCGAAGTCCCAATAGTCACCGGATGACCAACGTGATTAGCATTCATCTTCAGGGAATCGGAAAACGTCTGCCCCAAATTTCACGGCTTTCCATCCAACATAAAGACTATCTGCTCAGGCAAAATTTCCATGTAAATTTCTAAATTTCCAAGAATTGGGATGAATCATCCTGCTTAAATATTCTACTATTAACAATCCCCTGGTGGGACGCTACTGAGAGCACCTGGTGATGCTTACTTTAGCTACTGTGAGGGGGAAAGAGGATGAGTAAATAGTGAGGGATCCAAAATAGCTCCGATTGCATAACTGTTCCAAACACAAAGCCTTTGTTTTTGTTGTTGCATTTTTTTTTGTCTGCATTTGTAATTCAAGGTGAGACAACAAGACAAATAAAGCTTGCAAAGAGATGAAGCCACTTGTGACCTCGTTTGACTCTCTGGAAGAGGGGCGGGGGTACGTCCTTAAATGTCGGACTGTTTCTATAATTGAATTAAGAGTCACAAGAATGGAGAATCGCCCTTAGCATATGGCTTTGGATTTCTCCAAACATGACTGTTTGGGTTCATACGAGGCGGCGATTGGCGCGGCAGCCTGAGGTCACATGACGCATCCCGTTGAGACATTTCAAGACAGTCGGACCCAAACCGGGAGATAAGCTCCTACGTCGATCGGGGGAAGGACAGCCGGGTAAGAAAAGAGACAAAAAAAAGGAGATGAAAAACTTTAGATCAAGAGATATTCTGAAGGGTTACACAAAACAACCGTCATGTAACGCAGAAATATCAGACGATGAAATCAGGTGTAAACAATTCCAGACATCTTTCGATGTGGCGACACGGTTGGAGTAGTTCTCAACTGATATCCAAGAGATAAATAAGGGATGACGGCTTCCAAGGTGAGAAAAGGTGAGAGGAACACAAACAAACATCTCATCTTGGACATTTAACGTTTAACGGACATAAAGGTCGCCATCTTGGGTATTTTCTTGGGGCAGAAAGGGGAGGAGCTTATGAGCATTTTCAAGTTCCTTAAAAGGGGTGCTCAAGAAAGGGGCGGTTACAGCAGAAAGAAAGAGTGAAATGGTGAGAACGATAAAACTCTCAATTCTGGTAATTTTCGAAAATAACGAAAAAAATTTTTGTGGTCAAATGTTTCAGACATCTTTTCCCGTGAACATTCGATTCGAGACAATCCAGCACCGGCAAAAAATCACAGACCACACAGGTAAGAAACAGAAGTAAGCAATGTGAGCCCACCAATGTGAGCTGAGTCAGCATATAGCTAGCCTGGTTGCGTCTGCGTTCTTTGACATAGCTTAGCATAAAGATGCTAACGGAAAGAGCAAGCCTAACTCTTTCCAGAGATTCTGGAACCTTTAGAGATTAATCTCATTGGTTTAATGAGATGAAAGCTATCTTTTGGCCAGCGGATACTCCAGGACTTTAGCATACCTAGCACGTAAAAACCCAATCTGTGCTTCAATTTGAATCCTGTTCAACATATTTCCCTGAATGTGACAAACTACTCCTTTAATACATCTTTACACTCTCAAAATTCCGAAAGACTGCCCTCCTCTTCATTACTTTCCAGTGATTCCACTTGGAAGTCTTTTGTTTTTCCCCCCACGAATGGAACAATCCAGCAACGAACCAATTTGGAGGCGGTTAAGGAGACCCCAGCAGAAGTTTATTCAAACATTCCTTAAGTTCCCTTTCCAGGAATTTCCAGAGGTCTGAGGTAAACGTTGCAGACAGCTGCTGGAAGTTAGCAACAAAAGAGGCCAAACGCACCCTGAGGTGGGGAGGGACCATCCCCAAATGGGGCCCTGCTCTTCTGTTATTGTTTTGACTGAGGAAGGGGGTGTGTTGGGGGTGACGGGGTTCACGTGGGGTAAAGCCCTGCCTATTATGTCTGGGCGTCTTGGAATCTGGGTCACGATTAGGCCTCATCTGCCCCCCCCCCACCTCCTCTCTTCTCCTGCCGCCAAAAACCCTGCTCTTTAATCCCTGCTGCCTTTTTCACTTCTCGTCATCTCCACTGATGCGCCACGCCCATCCCATCCCAACCCCCCCACCATCCGTCTTGCATCTCTCCCTTCTCTTGCCGCCAAATGCCAGGCATTTATCAGGGATAAGCAGCTGTCCCCTTCGCTTGGGGGGAGGGAAGGAGGGAAAAACAGGAAAAGATGGGACAAAGTTTTACAATTCCACCGCCTTTGACTTGAAATCTGAACAAGGTTTTGACATCAAACTGCAATTTGACGCCATCAAACTAAATTCTTGTCTTATCCTCGCGCCCATAACACAACTCTTTGAAAGCAAAATATTATTTTTAACCCTATCGCCCACGGTATCTGACGACCAGAGCGCTGATTGCACGACCGTTTCGCCGGCGTCCCTCGGATGTGAGGGTAAACACATTAATACGTCTGCGAGTTGAAGGCCAAAGCCGCCGCCGCCGTCGCCTCCGCGGCGTCATTGCTGGAGTGTTGTGTGAAAACAAAAGCGCAACTCCGATACGACTCCGCGAGTCGACAACCTTCAGACGACGTAAGGAGCTCGGGGTTGCTTGGAGCTTTCGTGGAAAAGTAGCTGATATCAGCTCTGTGTGGTCAAAGGTGGCCAAATGGCGGGATTTATCATGTGACGGCAATCCAGAAGTTACCTCTCGGAATTACCTTTCTTGAGCACATGATTGAGATTTTATCTTTATTGGACTTGCTCTGATAAGTTAGCAAATGAACGGCCAAACTGACCTTGGTAGCGCCATTCTTACCTTGTTGGTAATTATTAGAGCTCGGGGTATTTTTACCCTTGCTTGACACAACCTTCGTAGGGCCTTAAAAACGTGAATCTCTGACTTGTTTTTATTGTTTTACTCTTTCGAGGCTTTTGTTAGATTACACTTTAGCCCAATTATCAGAATTAATGTCTTATTTTGAAGGAAAGCCAAACAGGGAGTCCGATTTGTGTTTTGAAGGGACTCCTTCGGTAGATATTATAAAAACAATTGCTGCTAAAAAGTGATAAAAACTCCCTTCCAAAAGATAAGAAACTTCCTCTTTTCTGCAACTTTTCTCTTTTTTCATCTGGAGGAAAGATTCCCCCCTAAAGTGACTCCTACTGTACGATTTATTACATCTCACCCCGGCATCGGTTTGGAGTGTGGAGGATATCTCCTCCTTCTCCTCGCCTTCTCTTCGGTAAACAATCGGCCTTTTAAGAATTCAAAGAAGCATCTGAGGTTACAGCAGCAGCACATAAGGAAACATCTTATCTTCATTGTTTAATGTTCCTAATCGCTCCCTGCTGCCTCTGCTTGGAATTTAATGAGGGCATTCAGCATGTCAGATCACAAATGCCACGCCTTATCTGCAGGCTGAATTGCCATGCATCCGATACGATGCGGCGACCGTCTGCCTGCGTCGACGCTTCATTCCTTGCATGCCACAGTCTGTACGTACGTCTGCAACCGCCGGAGGCGACGCCGCAGATATCCATACATTAACGGCTGCAAATTGCGCTTGTTATCGCCCGTTTGCATCTTTTTTTTGGAGGGGGGGGGGGGGGGGTCGTTTTGACTGGTTTTAGGGACAACGCCACAAATGAAACGCATGCATCACGTCGGAGCAGCTGCTGCCGGGTTGGGTGTGTGCACGGGGACACGCGTGTAGTGATGCTACTGATGAGTGTGTGCAGGAGTGGATTGGAAGGGGGGTTGGCACAGGATTGCAGCCGCCCCCCCTCCCCCAGCTGTGAAATCTCCAGTGGACCCCAGGGAGAGGAGGAAGTCTTTTAGCTTCTTTCACTAGCTGTGATCTAATATCATTGTAGCATCAAGCAACCAGGTTTAAGGAAACAACCCGAAATAATGAAAGGCCTCTTGAGCGTACCGCCCCTGGATTGGGGTGGAAGGGGTCATCCTGGTTTACTCATTACTTGTTGGGTTTGGAGGGGGTTTATTTCAAAGATTCCAAACCTGCCCCAGCGTCACGGTAGCAAAAGCTTTTTCCTGTTTTGTTCATTCATGAAGAGAAAACCCAACAGGATTACATCCACATCCGGCTTGTAACTGGATACGAGATGCTATCTGCTGAGGTTAGAGTTTGACCCGGCCACCTTGGCCAACGACAGGAGATTAGCTGACAGCAATAAAGGACAATCAACTCCTCAGGGCCAATTAGAAGACAAGACGGGAAGGACAGTTGCTATCGCTGCACCTCTTATCTTTATCTGGTCGCTAAGCAAACAGACGGAGGAAACGACGACGGCTATAAAGCAGGTTTACAGAAAATGACTGATAGTGAAACTTAAAAATCCACAGGAGAGTTTCGAATCGATCACATTAGGAAGGCGGAGTAAAGAGCAGCAACAAACTGAACGATTTCACGAGATCTTCATGCCTTTGACGCTTATCGATCGACTTAACATCCAGGAGATCGCGTTACGACGAAAACACTTCACTTCACCTCCGTTTAACCCCAAATTCTAAGAAGCTTCAACCCCCCCCCAATTCCCTGATTCAGGCATAAATTCCAGCTGACTTATTTCCGACGCGAACGGATTTTAATCATTTCAATCACGGACTAATCATCTAAATCGTCATCACTGTGAGTGAAGAGGAAAATCCTAAACAGGGACAATAGATTGTTTCGTTAGCGAACAGATGCCGTCCAGTTGTTTAGTTATTTTACTTTCCCAGCATGCTCATTTCCATAATTCATCCCCTCGACTTATTAAAAAGCTAATCCCCTTGTTCAGCGGCCTCTGCTGCTAGCAACTGTGAGCATTAGCGCGAATTTGAAGGGGTGGGGGCAGGCCAGGCCACATTTGAACCCATATTGAACCCTGATGCCCCGCGTCTTCTCCTTACCCTCCTCCTCCTCGCTTCCGCCGCGTCGCCCACTCATATACGGCTGATGATTAATTGCTTATTTGCTTGTGCAGGGTTTGATTGGCGTCTGTAGTGAACGGACCTGACGAGCCGCCAGAGCCGTCAGACGGGGACTTGATGCGGAGCAGCAGAGAGATCAGAACCATCAGAACTCATTAATACCTGCAGAACAGCTTTTATTTATTTATTTATTTTTGCACGCCGGCGTGCAAAAAAAATCTACGTGCAATTTATTAACGGCAGAACATTTACAGCACGTAAACATATGCGACGGCAGCGCAGATGCATCCATGCTAATGTACACCTATTGGATGCAGACGCACAACTCCCGATGACATTGTTCTGTCAATCACACGGGGCGTACGGGATTTTAGTCATCGTTAGAGGCAGCAGCGACAGTCATCACACTATTAAATTACATGCACTCTGCAGGGCTAAATGACCAATTGCATACATCAACATGAATTAAAGGACGGTCTGGGGGGGAAGACGTTTCTCTTTGCAAACTCAATTTGCATCTGAACCTATGCTGCTCTTTGCAGCCCTGTGGAATATTAACTCAGTGGAGTTAATATTCCAGAAATCCAATCTGGCGTCATCTACGGGGTATACATTAGAGGCCAGATCGTTTCTCCGACAATACCTCGACGATTGAAATAATCGATTACCGCGGCCCTGGAATGCGTGCATCAACTGCTAATTGTGAATTTGTGAATTTATTTTATTTGCGTCTTAATTTTCTATTTTATATTCCAGGGTTTTGCTGGATTTAATTTGAATCCGTGGGATGAAGTTGCACGAACAGGAAAGTCGCCAAGACGACGCAACATTTTAAGAAAGAATAATTGCTGGATAGCGTCCAGATGAGCAACCCAAGATTGGAGGCTAGCATTAGCAGCTAACTCAAAGAAGTAGTGAATGGACTAAATAAATCCCCGATTGGCACCAAAACGCTAAGTTGGATGTGAACTACGCACAGTGGCGGTTAATTTAAATCTGTTTTTAAAGATAATTTTTTTAGATGATTGGGGACGGCGAACGTTTGTCACCTGATATCTTTAGCGTTCTCCGCTCTACCGCAAAGCTTTTTTATTTATCTTTTTTTTTTTTCTGTTTGGATATTTTCAGCTTGCGGAGGCCCCCCCCCCGGGGCGGGCCTCCGCCGCAGCCAAGATAAATGATACCAATTTCATAAACAGCATCTTTGCCAGCTTTCACTTGCGCCTGAGCACATGGACGGAAATGAGGAAAGCCTTACCTGTGTGCGTAAAGGAGACACAGGCGCACACACACACACACACACACACACACAGGGAATTTGATCAATAGCGTTGTGAGCCATGTAGCGTTTCCTCTCGTGTGGAGCGACCGCACGTTTGTGGCTCCGGGCTGAGTAATTGGCGAACGCCGGCGTGATCGCTACCGCAGCAAGAAACAATATTGATAACACGGCCGCCATGTGTGTTCGCCTGTTGTGGAAATTGTTCCACTGGGGATACACTACACCTCCAAGAAGGGTTCGGCGCAATGCATCTCCTCATCTTCTGCTTCTACTTCCTGTCTTCTGGGTTCTTTTTGGTTTTTCGCACCCAGAATGCATCGCTAAAGGGGCGTCAGAAGCGAACCCGCCTGCCTTCTAGACTTCCTGTTATTGCAAACGTCCTACTGATCCAACTCCTCCTGGGAAATTCTTTAAATATTAATTTCATAGTCTCGATTCTGGGGTTCTGGATGTTCTGCTGTGGCGGCGTTGGGAATAATTTAGCGTCTAGACGGGGGTTTAGACGCTGACTCCACGTCTGATGACCTCACCTGTCCTCTCTCAGAGTGGACATCCGCAGAATTCTTCCAGGCTAGACCTACAGGGTGGTTTAGACACGATGGAACCAGTTGGAACCGCTTCCAAAACCATTATTCCATCGGCACCTGTGCCAAAACGTATGGGGAGGGACGTGAATATGACGTGGGAGACTGGCCTCACCCCGCAAATTCACGTCCGGATGCATCTCTGATTCAACATTTCTGTCGTGCACGCTCACGCCTGAGTGTTTTTACTCTCGTTCGAGGATCTATTTCCTGCCTCTCCATCGGTGCAATATTCACCAGGAAAGGGGGGGTTAAAAAAAAACCCTCTCCTCCTTTCTTCCGCAGTCCAAAACGCGAGAGGAGGATTCGCCGACGATACTCGGCATCGCAATGCAGACACAAAAGAAAAAGGAGAGAACGAAGGGGAGGTGAACGGAGAGGTGCTGAAGGCGTGAGACTTGTAAGGAGATGAGCAGGGGGGAGAGAGAGGGAGAGGAAGGTGGGGGGGAGAAAGTGAGGGAGGAGGGGAGGCGGCAGGATGAGTGGAGACAGGAGTGCACCGGGTACGCCGTGTCCTCAAAAAACCTCGGTGGAAAGAGGAGGAGGAGGAGGGAGAGGAAGGTAGAGAGGATGAGCAGTGCGGCGTGGCCGGGAAGGAGGTTAGTAAACCAGCCGAAAATTGGATAACAGTCTCGCTACGCCGCCGCCGCCGCCGCACTTTCACATGACGAGAGCTCAGCGAATGAAAATGGGAGATTAACCGAGATATAGGCGGGAAGGGGCAGATGGCGGCGATCTAATCCGGCCGCGTGTCGGGGGCAAATCCAGGGGCGGGAAAAGGGTCTTAGCGTCGAGCCGACATACATGAAGCATATGACCAATTAGGAAACCTCCTTGATTAGGTCGGATCCGGGGGGCCAATCAGAGGCCCCGGAGAGCTGCTGCCACATGCATGCTGGGAAACATTTCTGCAGAGGATGCTGCAGTGTCACCCCGACTCTCGCTCTCTGCATCTTTGTTTATTTTTCGGAACAATTTGTCCTCGCAGGAAAATGTCACGCTACCCTGTCAGCTCCGACTACACCCCCCCCCCACACACCCCCTCCATCTCTATTTCCTCCCCATCCTCTCACTTCTACTCTGCAACATGGAGACTCTCCTCTCTTCCTTCTTTTCACATCACATCACGTCTTTGTTCTCTCTTTTTTTTGTGCGTCTCCTCTCGGCGGTACGGAGTGTCAGGAACACGACGTTCAGCCGCTCACACGGCCGATATATTCACGGATGGACGTCTGTCACACCTTTCCGCACCTTTTCCATCTCCCATTAGAGCCTCTGATTCGTCCTCTTTTTCATCACGTCTCACTTCTATCGCTCCATCTCCTTCAGTTTCTGCGAGAATTCAAATTAAACTCACTAAATCCTTGATTAATCGAGCTGCGGTTCGACTACGAGCGTCTCATGGTGAGAAAAATTCTCCCCAGTGTGAGAAACGTCACCAAGTTTCTCATTTTCGAACAGTTTCGCCGTGGAAATCCTCATCTGACACGAATCCCACTCACCTCAATTCAACTTGTAACCATGGAAACACACACATAAAAAAAAAAGATGAAATATAAAAAAAAAAAAGCACCAAATCAGTATTTGACCGTCGTGTTTCGGAAGTTTCCTCATGAAATGAAATGATTCCTTTCCTTTTGGACCACCTGTGCCTCCTTCCCTCCTCCTGTCGTTGCACTTGTGTCTCATGACCCTGTGCATCATGAGATTTCTCAACAGCCCCCCCTCATTCCTCTACATACATCCAGTTTCACACTCGTCGTGTCACAAGCGCGGGTCACGCTGGGATCAGGCACGTGAATCCGAGACAAGCGCGCTCTTCCACAGGAGCGCACTCGGGCTTTCCACGCCATTCATGGCAGCGCCGCTGTCTCGGGTTATTTATAGCCGTGACTTAACTTCGCTCTGGAGCCATTTATGTGTCTTTACCTCACGGACCCGGTGAGTTACTACCACATGTGTGGGGGGGCACGCTGCAGACACGTTCATGAGCCAGGAGCCACACGGATGAACCAGGAGAACCGGAGCCGGAATGACCCGGACGGGGTTTCCCGGTTAACAATCAAAGGATATGACGAGTCCAAATCAAGTAAACTTAACATAATCTGACTTGACCTCGAGGTCTGACCGTCGCCATAGCGATGAACCCAGGGCACTTCGACCTGGACAGTCTAGAATTAGAACTCCATGGAATCTGAACACGGTGGCATCTTCCAGTCAGACTTTGAACACGACTTACTCATTTCCAGGTCACATGACACACACACACACTCACACACACACACACACACACACACACACACACACACCAACAACAGCATTCCTGATAAAGGTCTGGTTAAATGCTAACTATGACGGGAATGTGAGCGCACGTGGGCGATCATTAGCACAACTTTATCATGTGAGCGAGCTTACACAACACACACACACACACACACACACACCTACACACACACACACACACACACACTCACACACAGAATGAGATTATCTACAGTTAAACTGCGCAGGCAGCTGAGCACTTTATGGACATCTACATAAAAAACTTAATTTTCTTCCTCTTTGGTTTCATTTCCCAGCATTCCTTTGGTGTTTGGGTTCTTCTCGTGTTTCTGCACCGGATCTACTTTCCACCTCTCACCTACCTGAACCGGTCTGGAACCCGTCCGGCCAGTCGTTACCTAACATAGATGAGTTCCTGGGATCTTTTTCTACCTAAAACCAAACCCAGAACCTGACTTTAGCATTTCTGCTGTCATGTGACCGATACGATGACATCACCGAGGGAATTCCTGAGCGGGAAGTTTATTTGATTTCATGCTAAAGTGTCATGGCGGTCATTGTTAACCCGGGCCTCGACCAATCCGGTATGGAAGTCATAGGTTTTATTCACATGTTTGATTTGGCAAAAGTTTTACGCCGGATGCCCTCCCTGACGCAATCGTCTGTATTTATCCGGGCCTGGCACAATAAGACACCGGCTTGTGTCCTCTTGCGGCTACATTTTTTCGAATCTGAGACTTAAATCATCGTTTCACACATCCGACATGAACGACGTGCTAACGTGGGAAAATGCTCAAAGTTTACGTTAACCCACGAACCCGATTGAGCTTAAAATAAGATCCTACCCCTCACCTATCTCATGCTATACACGTTTATAACTGTAAATAGCATCTTTTACCCTTCATTCTGCTCTTTTTCTTCTTACAAACAACCAAAAAAAAACAACCAAAGTATCGTCCTGGCGTGTGTTTTTTCTCTTTATAAGTAAATGCATGCGTGATATTTTTCTCCAGAGGAGGACAAAAACATGAAAACAGTTTGGTTATCATCCTTTTAAATGCGTGTTTGTCTGCTACAAGACGGAACGGCAGCAAAATAAAGGGCGAAGCGCCTCTTTTTACCAAAAGCAGAACTCCATAATCATGGCGTTTGGTAAGTGCTAATTTCTAAAAGCGTTGACGGTGACTGTTAAATTTGCAAAGCAGCTCCAGCTATTTCCCTCCTGTTTTCCTCTCGGGAAGAAAACAAAACCGCAAAAAGATCCTGATTTGAATGCTCATCCCTTCGCAGCATTTCCATTCTGTTTGTTTTATCTCAGGTACCGTGGGGCCATTTGAATAATTTTTTTAAATTTTTTTTTACATTTCCTCATTTCACCTCACTGATAACTGCTCCGTCAGGTCAGATGGAGCTACGGCGACAAAAACCAGTTTGAAGGTTGGGACGGATTGGGGAAAAAATGACGCGGTTACATCCGTGACAATAAAACTTTACGTTTTATATCAAGTGACATTTTACGACGAGCCGAGAGGTTCTGGCATCGAACCAAGTTTACAAAAGAAAAAAGGCCGAAGTCATGAAGTCGTAATTGTGAGAATCATTTGTCTCTTTTATTTGCTGTCAGTAAATTGCATACCTGTAGGAACGGTGAGTATTTTGCGGATGGGGATAATTACAAAAAGCGCTTTCATACTGCAGTAATGATAGCGTCTGTTTTACAACATGATAATGGTAATTTGCAGGGGGTGTTATGGCTAAGGCCTGAGAAAACCCCTTATTTAACAAGGCAAGATGACTGAGAGCAAATTCATATTTATAGGCATGGCGTTTGATGCCTTTGTGGGGGAAGAAAAAGGGGGCGAAAACATGAGGAAGGAGAGTAAATAAAGTAAAGGACGATTGCCCGTATTTTTACGCCTTTATAGTGGTTACCTTTTTGGTTGTGAGCCTTGCCTTTAAGCGTCGGGATGCTAACTTTCACCCCCACAAGGGCTTTTGGAACCGAGGTGTTTACACTAGCAACACCGCCAACGTCTATTCTTAGCCCCCCCCTCCCCTTTGGTGGAGTTGTGTGTATTTAAAGAACATGGGAACGGCAAGAACCCTTTAGGTGACCTCGTACGGTTCTGCGAAGAGAATACTCCACACAAAACGCGTGACAGGTCAGGGAAAGTTCCTGTCATTTAGCTGCATTCCTCGGACCGGCAGAACCTGCTCGGACCGGACGCGCGAGTCTTCATTCCGTCTCATGCGTGGTTTTGTAACGCGTTTACGTGAAACCAGGAAACAAATATTTAAGATAGTGAAACTTTCCTGTTGTTCCGTCCCGTCTTGTGACTTTATTCGCGAAGGCTTCCTCCAGGCTGGAGGCAGAGCCAACACAAAGAAGTTTTGACGTGATGATGCTCATTCTTGGTAGAAGGTCCAGAAGTGTGTATAACTCATCGTCAATATTCAACGTATAGAACACACGTGTGTCAAACTCAAGGCCGTGGGGCCAAATGTGGCCCCTTACATCATTTTATGTGGCCCACGACAGCGTAAAAGGTCAGTGTCTAAAAGTAAATAGGTCAAAAGTGTGATTTGAGCGAAACTACATTTCCCACAATGCAGTAATTCAGCCCATTTTAACTTTGATAAAAACGTTTTGAACAAAGGTAATGTCCTAACTTGTGTTTGACGTAATTTTTCTTTATTCATTGATCGTTTGATCCTTGATTGATGGAGTTTTTTGGGTTCAATAACCGGATGAATTAAAAGGATAACAGAAAAACAATTTTTTTATGAACAACTGTAACGTTTGTAACTTGAAATTCAGAGTTATTTAACATCAGGCAGTAGTTACATTTATTTTATTTTACATTGAGTTACATTTCGTTACATTTATTAGTTACACCTGGCCCTTTGAGGACAGCCGAGATGCTGATGTTGTATAGAAGATGCTAAAAAATGTTCTGGTGCGGATTCTCGCCCCGGAAGTCACCTTGATTCTGAAAATAACACAAAACGGGCAAATCTGTAGTAATTACTGCTAAACGGACACGCATGTGCATGATCACACACACCAGGAAAAGCCATAGTGACAGTATACACTGAGTTTGACGAACACACACACACACACACACACACACACACACACACATCCGGTACAGGGTGATTTATACTACAATGATAGGAATGTATTACCCGTCACGTTCCGCTCATACCTGCCTTCAACCCAGTCGAGCGTTTCATCTTGGCGTCGCCAGATAGTCCCGCAACACGCGTCGCTCACTTTGCCGCGCTCGGCGCCGTAATGGAACCGCCGAGCGCTCGTGATGGACGACCGCGGATGTGG
Source organism: Antennarius maculatus (assembly GCA_013358685.1). Taxonomy (NCBI): domain Eukaryota; kingdom Metazoa; phylum Chordata; class Actinopteri; order Lophiiformes; family Antennariidae; genus Antennarius; species Antennarius maculatus. The sequence continues at coordinate 1,676,278 of CM023627.1, read as the reverse complement.
AAAAATATCAGTGCTATTAAGACGTGCGGCGCCCTGAGATCACACGGAGGGGACGGGGTCACGCCGCGGCCCTTCGCGCGCTGGTTTACTGTTATTTGCCGCTTTTCTACCGAAGCTTGACACAAATAATATCGGATCTGCTTTATCATCCATTTCCTTCCCGCGGTTTATCTTCCCCTTGCCTTTGTGCATCATCTTTTATCATTAGAGCTCCTCCATGAGACGCCATTAGAGACAAATTGACCCAGCTCCCCGCCGGTCTCAGCAGGCCGCAGCCTCATCAAGCCAGCCCCTGCCCCCATCTCCACCCCCCCACTGCGACCGGGATGGCCGACCATTACGATGGAAGCGGATTGGCGAGCTGTAAAATATTTATTGATGCTCCACTTGGCCCCTTGGGAATTGTGCACAAACACACTCACACAAAGTCAAACACACTCACACACCGGCGACAATCGGAAAAATTGTCTCCAGATCGGTTTGGTAGACGACAGCGTCTGAATCTTATCAGAATTATCATCTTAAATTACGACACAGCTACTTACGTAGTTTAATCAACTCCAGGAAGTGGAAAAAGTCACTTCCTGTTGTACAGAAATGTCAGTTTATCAATCCTGGACTGCATCTCTCTTGGATTTTTATAACATTATAGAACCAAATTGATTAAATTTTGCAGGTTGTGAGCTCAGGGCGATTTATCGGGACCGCTTATTCAAAATAAAGCTTTATTAACATCTCCTAACACTCTTATTTGCTGGCGTGGTTTCCCTCTGCATACGTGCAAAAATCTGAGGTGGAAGGAGGGACAACAAACATCGACATTGACGACAGGAAAAGCTTTCGATGGTCGACTTGCAGACTTTAAACCTCCCGGTTTAAAAAATTACAAGCGCTGACTCCGCCCCTGTGGTGGTAGCCTAGCGCCGCTAACGAAAGATAGGACGAGGAGTCAATTATGATTCAGCGTTCGGACGCGTTCGAAGCATCAATCTGCTCTCAAAAAGACAACAGAGTCACACGGGACGTCGCTGAGAACATCGATCGCTCCATTTAACGGTAACCATCACTATAAAACATACAGAGAGCGACTGGGGGGGGGGGAGGTGTGCAGGGATTGGCTTGAAGTGCTGGGAGAGTGGCGACGACGCCGGATCAATGCCTCCTGGAGTCCATCACTGGGGATTCATTTGTATGTAAACCAGTGTTCCCATCATCAGCGGCGTGAGCTCGTCTAATCATCTGTCGATAAAACGTATTGACGGCGTTATTTTACCCACGCGGGGGAGGGGGGGGGGTACGTTTGCGTAGGTATTCATGGGAGAAGAGCCAACGCCCCCTGAACGTGGAGTTTGGTTCCACAGAACCTTCCGGAGTCAACGAATGTTGAATTTAATTGGTTGCCGGTAACAATGACATCACACCAGGAAGAGGACGACACGGCCCGTGCGTACTTGTGCACGCCGCGCACATGCGAGGATGCGTGCGGCGCTATCAGCTCCTTTATTACGGGGCTAAAGGTCGCTGCCTTCGACGAGATTGGGAAGTCGCTCCGTCCTTGAGGGATCGCCGCCGCCGTCGGGTGTTCGTGGGCGTGAAAGACAAACAGGAAGTGGGGGGGGGAGGAAGAGTTTTGCAGGTTCTGCAGACACCTGGACATCCGATCCAAAGATCGCTTCAAAGTCGCGTTGATAGGAAGGAAAAAGGGCCAGCGACGCCAGAAGACGCCCCCCAGTCAACAAGAACACGTGCATGAGGGCGGCGGTGAATATTCATAACGCTAACCGCTAATCATAGATGTACGACCGGAGGCACATGTGACCAACGTGACAAACGACGGGATCGCCAACGAGTCGCACCTCCTCCTCTAAAGATGTCGCGTTATGCAAAACGCGTACGATCGCGGTTTCGGTTCCGTCTAACTTAGGTTCCCGTCGCACCGACGGCGACGCTTTGACCCAATCAAAGACGAGCTGCTTGTTTGTTTGTTTGTTTGTTTGTTTGTTTGTTTGTTGATTGAATTTTGAGGCGTGTCCCAAAAATGGGGCGGATATTTTTTAATTAAAACAAATCAACTTCCTTTCTTCCCTCCTTCTCTTCCTTGCTTCTGATTGGCTCGATACAGGGAAGACAGGAAGAGAAAACTCTCCTGTGCTGAGGCCACGCCCTCTAAGCGTCACGTGATCTCATCTTAAGCAAACAGACCGAAAAGCAATCCTGGATCCGTTTATATCAAATCGACACGCGATTGTAGTTCTATTGATGCCTCTGACACAACGGTGGTGGTGGTGGGGGGGTGGGGTTGGGGGGGCCTATGGTTCCCTCCGCCAGACGGCCGTGAATCACAACGTCTGCTCGAAATGTGCGATCGCCGGGCGGCGCTGCGAGACTCTCACCATCCCTCGTCGCAGCTGCGATGATGTGTTTCCATGATGATGATGATGATGATGATGATGATGATGATGATGATGATGATGATGATGATGATAATGATGATGAATGGATGCCGCCGCGTGGAAACAGTCGCCAGTCGTCTGCGTGCGTGTCAAACGTCACCCCAAAACCCAACCTTATCGCCGCGCCGCCCTGCTGCTACTATCGCCATCCGACCGCCGTGCTCGGCCCTCCTGGAACATTCCACCGACAGTTAGTGGGGGTTTGGGGGGGGGGAGGGGAGGGGGGCCTTCGGCGTTCACGGTGCGTCGCTATGAACAGCCGGCCTGTCTGCCCCCTTGGCGTAGACGACACGCAACCATAAAACACAATCAGAGCTATGTGAGCGAGCGAGGCGGCGGCGCGACGACGCTAAGGAGAGGCGGACGAGGCCCGTGGGTGTCGGCCAGACCGGCGCGGCGTGTCTGCTTGTGCGCAGAAATGAGGGATTCTGGGTCGCTGCCAGTCAGCGGCTGCTAAATACGTCTACTTTGGAACATTGAACAGAGCTAACAGGGGTTATTCCAGGACATAGCCTTCCCCTCCTGCTCCGTCTCGGCGAAGCGCTCAGGATCTTTCCTTTCTCCCTCTGCGGTCTAATATAGAGCTCATTCTGTTTGTTCCTAGGTGCCAAGGCCAGAGGGGGTTGTGTGTGTGTGTGTGCGTGTGTGTGTGTGTGTGTGTGTGTGCGTACCAGCTGAGGCTGCCACTGCAGTCTCGAAGGCTGCTTTATTTGGGCTTTAGTTGCCATAGCGACCCAGTGGGACTTTCAGTACGTCTGAGCCGGTGATCAAATCGATGCTGACCAACACCAGCACCAAAGGTGTGTGTGTGTGTGTGTGTGTGTGTGTGTGTGTGTGTGTGTGTGATAATGTCACATGTTTGCATCATCAAACATCTGGTTTCGCCTCTACGTCAAATATTTATTAAAAAAGCAAAACGATGACGATGAAGATGAAGATGATGACATCCCCAAAAATATTCTTCAATAACTGCATCAGTTTTTTTTTAGGTACCACGGAAACAACCAACAATATAATTGGCAGGAAATTGAAATTGTCGAGATTTGGATTATTTAAAATTCTGAGCGTTCATACTCTTCCTGGTTGAGAGCTGCTCTCTGATTGGTCGCCTGATACAGTTCTCTGCAGCTAATCTGCTTTATTCTTTTTTGTTTTTAAATGTCATTTGTCGATTTTGATGATTTTTTTTGCAGAAATGCACACAATAATTCCATCGCTACCCCCTTTAGATCCTTGTGCTAGTTTTTAATTGCGGTCATGTGATCCCTCTTCTCCCTCTTCGCACACAGTTGAATAAATAAATCTCATTTCCGGACTGAAAGCTGAAGTACTGGAAACTTAACATCAGCGTTTAGGCAATATCGCAATGTGCTGAGTTGTTTTTGGAACCTTACACAGCTAAAAAAAAACAAAAACGTTTTGTCACCAGAACTTGAATCTTTGCTCATGATAACACACACACAAAAAAAAGTACGCTTTGTCCTCCTGTTGGCAAACGGGTGGATTAGCGTAGCGTGTGTTGCAAACTCAGAAGCGTACGCTCCTTTTTCTGGTCGGGCTGCTATCAGTTGGCGCTACTGACCTCCCACCTTTAGCCCGCATGTTTGCCCGGTGATGAAAACGCCGACTTATCCCCAAACACACAGTCAACACTGGAAAAGCCAACAGTTACACAAGAAGCGTGTTCCAGTAAAGCTGCACCTCCTCTGCCAAAGCATTACTGCATATTAGCGCACATGTGAGGGCAGCTTTTGGACCAAATGATAGTATTTTACTGTACTGCAGGCGAACGCCGCCTAAGTCCAACGTTAGCTTCACGCTTCAGCTGCAAGCGTTAAACTGAAGCTCCACGCCGCGGTGACTTTACAGTCTCTTCGGGTGCAAGGACGCTAGCAAACGAGCTATTTTTGATGCGTGGCTGTTCATTCAGTCGAGGTGTCTTTGTTGGTGAGCTGAATGGCCAAGGTCTCTGTTTATTATTGTGCAACTGAAGCTCGTTCTCAAATAAGAAATGTATGCTTTTCATCAGGAGCGACGGCCTTGCGTCGAGTTTGTTCTGACTGAGAACCGTCTGTATTTGTAGAACTCTATGTCCCGCTTTCTATGTCCTCTCATCAAATGAGTCACTGATTTGTAAGCAAGCGATACGACAAAGCGTGCAGCGATGAAATAACGCGTCGTGAGAATACAGATAGGAGACTTTTATAAAATAAAGACATTTATGAATGTAAAAAATTTGCCTTATCATTCCCCCTTGTTTCTATTTTCCCCACCCAGCTCAGGCAGATGGAGGCCCACCTAGAATCGGTGGGTTCTGAGGGTTCTGCCTGATAAAAGCAGTCATCGTCTGCAAAGAAAAGACCGCGTAAGGTATCAGGAATATATAAGGTATCATGAAGTGACTGCTTTGAGTTGATTTGACTTGAATTTTGGTGCTAGCAGCTTTAATGTTCAGTTTGAAGGTTCAGACGTGTTTTTAACGAAAATAAAATGTATGTTCTGTGTTAAGATTTCTCTGTGAATTAATCAAGAATCTTCTCTGTGTTCGAAAATGATACTTCCTTTTTAAATTCTTCAAAAATACCAAGATTTAAAGCCAAATACCTGAAAAACAAGCAACGTTAAATTTGCTGCAGCTTTCAGTTTAGCAACTAGCATATGTTCGCATGCTAACGCATTAAATAAAATGAATTTACAAGCAGCGCTTGATGCGTCATTCTGATTTCCTCGCATAGAAAAGTGAGAAATTAATTTTGTTTCTAAACTTCAACTCTTGCAAAAGTTTGTGAGTGGGAGTGTGAACTCAAACCCAGAAAGGATGACAAGAATTAAAAACATTCACTTGAATGAATTCATTCTCATTCAGAAAATGCTGGTGCTGGAGTTAAACCTCAAGGCCGCCTAAAGAAGATCAACCTTTCATTCATTTTTTTGTTGAATGATTTGGCATGAATGGCAGCGTTGGTGAATAAGAGAATAAGACATTCAAACTTCCCAGATTGCGCTAATGGAGACGTTTTTAATGCTATAATGGGAAATGTTCTGTGTTTTTTAAGGAATCTCATCAAGATTTGGGGAAAAATGTATGTCAACAATATCATAAGGTGAACATGAGGGAATGAGGGGCGGTGGCACTCCAGAATATCCAGTTGAACTTGCTAACAGCACAGTAACGTGAAGGGAAATGTTGGTTATTATTTCTTCTTCTTTTAAATGGGAGTGGGAGGATTTCGAGGACTATAAGGACAGGAAACTGTGCTACCAAAACATGATAGAAACAGCAAATTTATGTACTTTTTTGTTATGTTCTTAAAGAATTTTGTTTTTGTCTCCATCTGATGTGAATACTTTGATGAAAATATCGATACCTCTGTCATATCTGCGTTCTGAGGAATGACAGCAATCAGAACAAAGACGGCTGCAAGGTGTTTTCACGAGGTCTACAGCGTTCACAGAGATGCTTACCTCGGTCTTCCTGCTCGGATCTTCATCTATTTTTCTCTTCCTCCTCTTCCTGCTTTGTACTGGATGCTTTAAATGCATGCGTGAGTCCTGCAGCTTCCTGATTAGCCTCCTTTGCTGACACAGACTCTGGGGAAAACAGGAAATGGAGCATGGTGTGAGGTCAGCACACCGCTGGCTGTCCAACCATGTAGCCGCTACACCCGAGTGTGCATCACAACGGCGTTTCCCCCGAAACGAGAAGCTGTGATGAGCAGCAAAGATGTTAGCGCTGTTAGCTGAAGGAGAGGACTTAAATATGTTAAATCTCAGGCTAAAGCCAACAGCTGGTAGCTTAGCTTAGCATATAAACAGTAACAGGTCTCATCGTTTTAATAAAAATCAAATTTGTGGGTCAAGTTGCGTTAGTTTTTGCTGTTTTTGCTATGTTCGCATAAAGCGGGCGGCGCCAACAGTTTATGACGTAGCTCAAACACGGAGGAAGCTAACGGAAGTAGCACGGCAAAAATTTACAGATGGAGTAACAAAACTGAACCAATAATCCTGATTGGAACCAACACTAACAAATAGAAGCTAAACATATCAATACAAGTTATTGATTGGTCATTGGTTTGGGTTTATATGCACAGCTAGCTTTTAAAAAGGGCGGGAAGTTAGCTGGAAATCTTCCACACTTCCTGATGTTTAATGCCTTGAATTATTAATCTTTAGAAGGTTAATCTGGGACATTCCAGAGAACATCCTCCGCCTGGCAGAACAGAGATGGGACGTTCTTGTTTGCGGTGTCAGTTTGCGACAAACATTAGCCTGATAACACGGTGTTTCCTACACAAAACTCCTCAGTGTCTATTCAGAGCCCTCAGTGCTAATTAAGCACAGTGAGTCAGTCAGGCTCAGTAGAAAGGGCATCAAGTAAACACAAACCATGGTGAGCAGTGAATGAATCATTCTGAACATCGACTGAATGCTGAGTCACGTTAAGACAGAGGAGTGTTTGTGTTAGTCATTTAATTTAATTCACTCTATGAAAACACAGAAACAACCCTCTGGCGCAGGAACCACCATCATTTTAGCAGTTTGTGTTGACTGGTTGGGTCATTATGATCCGAGTCACACTTATAAACAGTTTTAGAGCACAAAACATTTGAAGGTGCTTGAAGAACGACGGCCGTTGTTCTAGAGCACATGTGTCAAACTCAAGGCCCGGGGGCCAAATGTGACCCTCCACGTCATTTAATGTGGCCCACGAGAGCATAAAAGGTTAGAGTGTCTAAAAATAAATAGGGTAAAGTGTGATTTAACCAAAAACTATATTTCCCACAATGCAGTATTTAAGCCCATTTTAACTTTGAGGAAAAACATTTTGAACAAAGTTAATATCCTAACTTGTGTTTGATGTTATTTTTCTTTATTCATTGATAGTTTGATCCTTGATTGATGGAGTTCTGTGGGTTTAATAACCTGACAAATTTAAAGGATTAATTTTATAACAAAGAAACATATTTTTCCGTGCAACTGTAATGTTTGTAACTTGAACAAGTAATAAATTGAGTTATTTAACATTAAGGAGTAGTTACATTTATTTTACATTACATTGAGTTACATTTAGTTACATTTATTAGTTACATCTGGCCCTTTGAGGACAGCCTTTTTGCTGATGTGGCTCTTGGTGAAAATGAGTTTGACCCCCCTGTTCCAGAGGCTCAGTTCACACAAATGTAAAAAATAAATGTTTGCTCATGCTAAAAAAAAGGCAGCTAGCCGTGAGGGTTTCACTCGCACCGGGTTTTAGATAAAAGTCTGTGAGGTTTACGCCTGCGGGCTCTTTTGCGTCACACATAAAAACAAGTTAACATTTAAAAAATTGCAGCGATAGATTGGAAACAAACATCAAGGAAACACAATCGAAGGCAGGGTTGTTGCCTCAGGTGGCTGCGACACAATGCGGCGTGCTCCAGGAAGTTCGATCTGAGCGGCAGGTATCGACGCCCCGGCGGCTTATCAGGTGTGGGAAACGCTGATGTACACGAGTACGAGAAATGTAATGTGGAATCGTCACGACTTCCCGCTCGCGACTCGACTCATCCGTCAGGAATGCTGTCTCGTGGGTGTTTGATTGGCGGCATCCGGCGGGGCGAAGGTCAGAGGTGATGTTTTGATATTTTGAAACAGGTACTGAAGTTTCTGACACACTAATGATCAGTTTGATACATTTATACTTTTATCCAGTACTAATAATACTAAGAATAAAGGATAATTCCTGAAACATTGCTGTGCTGGATGTACACTGAAATAAACTCACAATAGCCTGAAATCACTGACCTAATTGTCAGTTTTAGTTTTTCCTTTAGGGTTTTAAACTCTTTTATAATAACGGACGTAAACAGGAGGAGAAGCGACAGCGGGAAGCGAGGTGCGGATGGGTGTGTGTTTACGCCGATCCTCGTGCAGCACTCGTGCCAAATTTGGACTTGTTTTTATTAGAACGGACGGAAGAATTTTCCTCTGAATTTCCCCGTCTTACACACACACACACACACACATACACACACAAAGAGGCGACCCCTTCCTGTACAGTACAGATCCGGCACATGACCAAAATAAACTCTGGCTTGAAAACAGGATGACGGGAAGACACTCAGGCTTGTCACCCTACTGTGTGTGTGTGTGTGTGTGTGTGTGTGTGTGTGTGTGTGTGTGTGTGTGTGTGTGTGTGTGTGTGTGTGTGCCAGGGAGAAAGTGGTAGTGTTTGGGGCCTGCCTCACTACAGAGGAAGCCAGCAGGAAGTCTGAGCCAATTGTTTTTCTGGTTCACTGAGTTCAACACGGCTTCTGTCTTCATAACAACGACAAACAACTGATCTGAACCCGCATGTTGTTGGAAAAACCGGTTATATATGTGTGTGTGTGTGTGTGTGTATGTGTATGTGTGTGCATGTCATGTATAGTCATGTAACATACTAAATATAAAATGGGATTACATCAACATGTTTACTCAGAGCAGAGGTTGTGAAAATCCCTCCTGCCCTGCTTTTGACTGACCTTTGTGATCCCTGTTGATTTGATTATTACAACTGGTGTGTTGTTAGTGTGTGTGTGTGTGTGTGTGTGTGTGTGTGTGTGTGTGTGTGTGTGTGTGTGTGTGTGTGTGTGTGTGTGTGTGTGTGTGTGAGGTCATTTCGTTAGAAGCCACCAATGCCTGAATAAACATTTACGGCGAAAAATATTTGTGTGTGTGTGTGGAGTTTGTTCTAGCACGACGTCAATCTGCTGGTGTTTGTCTTTTATTTCTTATGTGTTTGACTCAGAAATCGATGTGTGGTTGGAGATGAAAGAGGAGAGTCGCGTTTATCTGAGAGGAGGGGAGGAGGGAGGGAAGAAATGATGGGTTCAAGAAGAAGTAGAGGAAATAAAAGTTGATGAGTATGGAATTAAAAAAATGATCTGAAGATAAAAACAGCCCCCAAAAAATGTGAATCTAATTTATCAGAAATTCCTTCCAAATGATTTGTTAAGAATCGACTTAAAATGATCTAAAGAGATCAATTTTGGGTCATAATTTGGGAAGGATAGGATGTGCTTTTTTTTTTGCACTTTTTTAAAAATTCAGTTTCCCCGGAAACGTACAGAAAAGACCTGTAGAATTTCAAAAAGTTACAAATGTCACAAGCTAGAATTTACAGATCTTTCTCTGGACCAATCTTGTGCTTTTGTTTTTTATTTTCCCACTCAAACGAAAAAAAATAAAATGGGTATAAAAATTTTAAAATTCACGACTTTTTATGTTTAATTTATTTATTTAAGTTTCTTCAACTCAGAATTTACCGTTTGGGATAAAAAAAAAACTTGACAAGCATTTAAAAAAAGGAGAAGAAGATCAAAGGGATGAAAGGAAGGCAGTGTTTGCAGAGGGCGAGGTGGGGTCACCCTAACATCAACACCGGGTGACCCCCGGGTGGGCAGGAGCTCCTGACTGGGTTATCATGACGGCACCGTGACCTGGTTGCAGTCGCCCGGGGGTCAGTAACACGCACACGCTAACAGCAGGTCAAACACAAGCTAACCTCGACCTCTGCACATGGGGTGTGTTGTGAGCGGACACACACTTTAACAGCCGCGCAGCGACTCATCAGCACACGATCAAAAGAAAGCAAACGGCAAACGTACGAGAAAGCGCAGAAAGCTAACAGCTAGCAGGAAAGACGCTGATTCGTGTGTGTGTGTGTGTGTGTGTCATAAGAAGGTAACATTCCACTGCACATGCTCAGTAGTGATTTTCGTCAGCGACCAGCAGAGCACAAGGTCTCAGAAAATGGAAGTGTAAACAAACTAGCGCCTCGTGTTTACACGTGTGTGTGTGTGTGTGTGTGTGTGTGTGTGTGTGTGTGTGTGTGTGTGTGTGTGTTTAAAGATCATGGGAAAACCTAGAAATCCAGACCCTCCTTCCTGATCCCGTGTGAGTCATATCGATGGAATAGGGGGTTGAAGTAGAGCATTGTGGGAACTTGACGTTTTTTGTCAATTTGTCTTTATGACTTTACGACTTATGAAACGTAAAGTACAAAGCATTTAAAATGAATCGCTCCAATTTTTCTCGTCTGAACCAAAATTGACAAAACTTAAACCCAAACGACGCCCGTCGCCTCAGTATGATGCAGTCGCCATGGCAACAAATGAATGCCTGGAACCCAGATTCCAGACGCGTTGGAAGTGTTTCAGGAATATCCTTGGTGGCGGCAGATGATGAAGGGTATTCCAAATCTCTCTCCGGCTTCTCCGGCGGGCCAGATTAGATATTTAATCCATCCAATGACTTCCAGGCCAACTCCAGCATCTTCTCCCTGTTGGACGTCTCTGGAATTCTGCCAACAGGACGCGCCCTGGAGGCACCAGAATCAGCTGACAGACTTTCCTACCAGTCCTTTGCAAGACCAGGACACTAAAACTCCCGTTGCTTGAATAACTCCAGTCCAAGACGGTCCATGATCTCCAATCTGGAGGTTCTGACTCAGTCCAGGGATGTAAGTAACGCAATCACATCATCTGCGTAGAGCAGAAAGGATATTCTGAGCTCCCCAAACCAGACCAGATCGGAAACACATGGCGGCCTTTTCTGTGTTTCTGAACCGGATCGAGACCCCGTCCGAGATTTTCTCCTCAAGTGACTCGCTCTTGCATATTTTACCTTCCCCATCAATCATCGTAAACAAACTGCGTCGGTCGCGGCAAAAGATTTTCCACTTAGCACTTTGTTTACTAATTAATCCCGCGCGATGCCGCAGCAGCACTTTGGATGGACAGAACAGAAGGAATAGAAGGAGAGAAGGCGGAAAAAAAACAAAGAGGTAACGATTTGCTGTCTCTGCCTGGAAGACGCTGACGATGGAAAGTGGGCATTAAGAGAAGTCAAAGCTTTTGATTTGTTTGTGTCGACAGAGTTTTGACCTGTGATGCGCAAAAAAAAACAAAAAATAAAACAGAACAGGTTCATGCTGCTTCGCTGAAATACATAAATCCACAGACGTGTGCTTGTAAACGCCACACACACGCTAACATTCACACGCTTTCAAGCACAACCATACAAGAAGTGTTTCTCTCTGAGCATCTTCAGTGTAAAGTATTGATCTCGAGGCTCTATTGCTGCACTCCCGGTGGCCATTAATTCACCGGGTGCCGCTGGAGGCCCCGGAGCTTTTCGCAGATCTCTGAACGCGACGACGAAGAGTCATCCATCAGAAACTGCAGAGCGTCGGAAAAAGCGCGGAAAAAAAAAGATGCTATAACACATGAATGTGTTGCATGTACTCAGATTTGATCTGCCATACTGCATTCTCATGTCACCCTATGATTAAACCCTCTCATGCGTGCTCAGTCCTCTTGTTTGGCTGTCAATCGGCCACCACCGTCTTCTCAGAAGAAAAAAAAAAAAAGACCTCCGTTTCCGTCATGCTGCTGCGATTCGCCCACATCCCCCCCCAGTCTTCACAGGTTAACCCCCGTCTTCGTCATTCCTCCAGCCTCGTCAGTCAGTACGGAGCCATCGGCCGCCGCCGCCACCTGCGTCTGGACTCCCACGGGGAGGGGAGGTTCCGTTTTGACTTCCTGACAGACTAATTATCGCTGCATCATCTGCCAGACCACGTGATAATTAGGCGTGAGTGTGAGACAGGAGAAGCCGAATGATTGGTCGGTTTAATGGATCAGCCGATTAGCGGATAATTTATCAGCAGGAAACGAGATGGAAACAAACGGGTTAACGATAACTGCGAAGCAACGTTTTGCGATCCCGTCGCCGTTTTTCCGATCGTTTTTTCCCCAGATGGAACGAGAACTTGACGTGAACTCGATCCAAGATTTAAATTGCGTGCATGCTTTTGCATACGTTGCCTCTTTGTCTCCGCGGCGCATCATAAATCAGTTTGGATCCATACCTTCATATCTCTTAAGACCTCAGGCGTCACCTCACATTCATCCAACGCCGGATCATGTTGAGAAATGAACGCGCCGCGTTACTCCCCATCCATCTGCTTGAGTATTCATCTACCCCCGTCAAATATTCCCTTCGCAGCGCGTCGCTTGTGTTTAGCATACAATGGAAAGACAATGGATTATTCCTCCCACCCAGGAGTGAAGCGAGAACATCTCATAAACATGAACACCATATCTCACTGGGTTTCCTATCCTCTAAACGGTACACATCTTTGTTGCGTATGACAGCTGGATTAGCATAACATACTGTTTGGGATAAATGGGTCTTTTCCCTGGAATATTGTTCTCGGGTGGGTTTACAGGAATAATTCTGGGCCTGAAATGGCTGGGAAATGGGAGAGATGCTTGGAAAGAAGCATTAATGCAAATTGGTTGTACTTCAATGTAAGCATGAAGCCATAATGAGCCATATAATATCTAATGATGGTGTCGCACATTAGAGGATCCCGTGATTGGCTCAAATGATGTTTATTCTGTTGTTCGGGGGCCACTTCAAGGCTTTATTTCAATGTTCACGTTGGGTTTTTTTTCTTATAATGTAAGAAATGACGGTGATAATGTGGAATCCGTAGCATAAAATTGGTTACACTTCAACGTAAGCACGGAGCCATAATGACTAATATCACATTTAATGACGACCTCGTGCATTAAAGGATCCTGCAAAGAGCTTAAATTCCATTTATCCCGCTAATTGTGTCAGGTTTCAGATTTGACTTTATTCTTTTTAAATGTGTTTTACGGCCTTTTGCCCTAAAAACCATCATGAATTGTGTGACATTTGGGGCAAAGTTTTCCGCAAATCCATCGTCGTTTTACTGCAGTGAGATATTAGCTAGTGGGGCTGGAGGTCACAAAGTCCTATTTTCCAAGACATCATCGAGTAAAATGGGCAAATAATCACAGAAATTACAACAAATTCAACAATTTTCACCACAAATTTGCAGCTGCACGCTCAACATGTGTCCAAAAGCCCCGCCTACTGCAGCGCTAGTAGGTCTGGGCCTTGTTTCAAGACCCTTGAGGCGGGTATTGATGAATCTCTGCATGGGAATAATGGTGCAATGTTCTCACCTTGAGGGGCGGAGCACGACAACACTATGGATGAATGGTGAAGGAGAAAGAAGCGAGGAGGCCGGATGAAAACCGCTGAATGAAAACGTCTCGTTATTGAGGTTGAGATGCAGCGAAGCACTTGTGGGTGCCGCCGGATCTATACATTCCCCGTATAGAATCCCTTTCACCTGTATGTTAAGTTTTCCAACCCTGACCTGCAGGTGGGAGCTGTGATTGTATATTTCCATGCATCACATGGGTATCGGGTTGCGTGCAGCCGTGTTATTTTGCTCTATAGGATCCAAATGTGCATCAGCAGGTATATCCTGAGAGGTGACAGGGATCAATAGTGCATTAGGACCCATCACAGCTGCTTGCCCCCGGGGGGGCAGGAGGGCAACGGGAGGACGGGACGCTCCTCCAGGCTTGTATCTCCACGCAGGCACAGAGACGGATAGATATCGATCAAGAACGACGAGGTAGGAGCAGAGATAAAACCGGGATGGACGGAGGGAATTGAGCAACGCTGATGGAGACGGAGGAAAATAACGCCGGAGAACGATGGAGAAAAGTGGAGATTAAAAAAAAAGAAATTAGGGGAATCAGAGGAAGAGGAGAATGGACAGGTGGAGGAGGAAGAGGAGGAGGGGTGGAGAGGAGACCAGGAACCAGGATTCTCTGATGGAGAAATGCGACAGTCTTTCGCCGCCACCGAAACGACAGCGTGTGTCCGAGCTAGCCGGGTGCGCTAACGGCGCGGGAGAGCGCCGTTTGGCCCGGGAGACATCCGGGTCAAGATGTTCCGAATCAAAGAACCCATCTTGAAATCATCTAGAGAGCAGAACAAAACCAGAATAACTGTGATCTTTGCTAATCGTTCGCGTCCCGGGCCCGAAGCGTTTCCGACTTCCAGGAAATCAAACGAAAAAACACGACAAACTAATTTTTTGACACGACGGTCATAAAACACGTCTTAACTACTTTAATCGCCGGAACGGGTTAATTTGGATTTAAGGATCTCCAGTTTGCACACTTATAAAAAACACACCCAGCACACGCAACACATGTGCGCCGCGGGCCTCAGGCGTGGAGATGGCGTGTGTGTGTGTGTGTGTGGCGGGGGGGAGGCGGGACAAGGACCGTATAGCTGTAGGGGACTATGGGAAGCTTTCGAAGGCCATTTCCAGCGCGGCGTAAAGAGCAGCACCATCTGTGACCGGCTCTCTAATGAGCAGCTTAATGGGCTTGGAACCATGTGGCTTCCTCTATACGTCTCGTTGTGTGTGTGTGTGTGTCGCACACACACATTGTCTCAAACACACCGGCTAACATGCATATTTCTCCGTTATCACACTCTTCTCCTTCTTTTGTCGCTCACACCCTGAGCCAGATGTTGCCTCTCCTGGGTAGAGGGAGGCGTCATCAGCGTATAGCTTACGCTAATAGTTTTACAGGACTCCGGGAGCGGCTAACGGGATGCTAATATCTGCAGTTTTTGAAGGAGGAGGAGGGGGCGGGGGTGGCGTCCTGGTGTCGGTGATTACAGCGATCTCAGGTTATTGTGCGGCGTGTGTTTATCGGCGCGATATTAAATCACACAGCGGTTTCATATCGGCCCAGAAGAGCCGTAACGCAGCTGCGCGTACGCATGCAGAGCGTTATTGAAATGTAAATACTGCATCGTGTCGCCGCGGCCAAAATGAAGACAGACAGGAGACACGTTCGGAGGCGGAACGCTTTGCATAAGATCGCATACAGGGTAAATATGGGGGGGGTTCTCTTTTCAGAGTTTATTGCTTTCCAGAAAATGAGAATTTCTAAATCAGGCGGCGGTGCTTTTCAATGATCAGTTTTAGTTTATTATTTACTGATGGGCCCCTGGGCCCCTAAACGACGTAAATCAAGAGGAACTCCTGCAGGTAGAAGAGTAACACATGCATGAGGAGCAGCAGCGAGGATGACCACCTGAAGCTCCAATGAGGAGGAAGAGTATGCAGATTATCTTTAATAATACAGTTTAAGACCATTTTCTGCAGAATTTGATTATTTAAATTGATCAAATTTGGATCTGCATTCAATTTGTGCTCAGATTTTTTTTTGTTGCATTTCATGGTAGAGGTAACGTATTCCTTTTGTTTTTCATAATCATGCAACAACTACAGGATGAATTTTCATGAATTTTAATTTAAAAAAAAATCAAATATACATATTTATTTCCTTTATGAGATAAGATTCATGAATTTTCAGTCTTTCCATTAATTATGCACGAATGTCTTGAGATAATTTGATGAGACTCGATGGAGGGGCGGAGCATGTGATAAAAACTGAGCTGGTCCAAATAAAAGGGGCGGAGCCATGACCTTGACCCCACACTTTAACAGAACCCTGAGGGACACCAATTCAATGCACTGCTGATTTAGACGAGAGGTTTTGTCCTTATATTTAAATTCAATTTAAATCTTTTATTTTCTATCACGGAGGGGGGGGGAATGAATGAGTGAGAAGTACAACAGTAAACCGGTAATGGAGGTCTGGTTTCATGCGTGACTTCTGAATTGTCTAATTAGATCCACAGAATAAATCATGTCCCCAGCGTCCATCCACTCCCGATTCTTGTGCTCGTTTCTTTTTCTTTTTTCTTCTTCTGCTGTTTGTAATTCATTAAATGAGTAAAAAAATTAACATTCTCCACCAGTCTGTTCGAAGGAATCTGGCTAATTACCGCTTTCCTATTGTTTCTGTAATGAATTCTGTTTGTTAGCATCTCTAAAGAAGTTCTGCGCTGTCACATGACGCCATGTAAAACAATTTAATGAGCGACAATCAGCGCCGGGTCGCTTTCCCTCCTCGCTTCAGGCTCCTGTAAGTAGCAGCAAATTTGTTTAATTAATTGTGTGATTTTTCTTTCTTTCTCAGTCGTTGGAAGATGAAGATTTTTTTCTTTTTTTTTTTAAACGAAACATCCGCTCGTCGAGGAACATTTTCAACATTTTTCTTTAATCTGCGTTTTTTTGTATTCGTCATTTTTCCCGATTTCTGCGCCGTCTGTTCCTTTTAACATTATTTATTGCTCCGTTGTAATCGATGCCTCTCGACTGAAGCTGATTAGATTAATATCTGGAATAACCCAACCTCCCCATGGTGGGGGGGGGGGTGTAGCTGTTTCATCCTATCATCTTTAACCCCCACACTTTCTCCATCGTGTCTCTTTAACTCTCTTCATCGCGCCTCCCTTCAACCCTTTTCCGCCCATTATTGTTTCGCGGCCTTGTTCATCTGTGTTGCCCCCCCCCACCCCCCCCCCCACCCCGCCCCCGCTGGGACCTGGCGGCTCACATACAACCCATGCAAAGTGTAATGAGATGCTTTCTCTTCACATGTTCTCGCATGATTCCCCCCCCCCCCCTTTGCCCTCCCCCCGATCGCGAACAAGGGAGAACCTGAAGAGGCAAAGACGGATGAAAGAAAAACTGTGAGAGGATGGATGAGGGAGGGGGGCAGGAGGAGAAAAAAGGTGGGTGAGGGGTTCATAGACCCGCTAATGGTGGATGTCCGGAGGGAAATGGCTAATGTGATGCCTGCGATGAATGCATTATCAGGATGGATGTACTATCGTGTGCGGGAGGCACTTGCGGCGCCCCGTCTCGTCTCTGGGGCCTTGTGTACATTATTTGGTCCTTTTTGCACTTCTCTAACTGCCATGTTTTAAACACACATAGGACACCCGGGGGCGCGAAAGGCATTATTGTGATTGTCACTTCAGACAGATTAACCACGGCGATAGGGACCACCGCTGGTTCTGTCAGGGATGAGTACGTGTGTGTGTGTGTGTGTGTGTGTCGTGAGGATGATGGAGAGCTGAGGCAACGCCACGAGTTGCATCAGCGTTGTTTTTTCCACGCTGACGGTTTTCCAAAGCTCGGAGTTCGTTGGTGAGGATGTGTTTGCATCAGCGTTGGCTCGTCTTGCCCTGACATGTTGCGGCGATGCAAGCGCAACGCAAAGAGTAAACACATCGGAAAGCTGAGCAAGCGTCGCTGCACCGCGATTAAATGAAACGTGATGAAATCTGCAGTTTGTAATGAACTGGTTGTAATGAAACGGGTGAGGAAGTCATGCATCCCATGCAACAGGGGTCTCTCCTCGAGTTGTGGGCACCAAAACTGTAAATGCAGCTACTTATGCATCAATTTATCGCTGTATATGCAAGAAATAGCTTCAGTTTTCTTGGCTCCGGTGATCATAGAATAATTTTCCTCCCACCAAAACGACAACCGAGCAGCAGGAGTGCAGAGAAACGAGAACGGTTCACGCTTTCTTATAAATGTTTATCCAGTTCCACGCCGTTGCGATCGGACCGATGCATTCATTAATCAAGGTACGCGCTGGAATTAGCCTCCACCCAGCTTCTGCCCTCTGTATGCTGATGATTGGTGTAGGAACAGATGGAGATGCAGATGGGAGATTTTGAACCTGTAGAGAGTTCCTGGTAAAGTTGAAGTCATTATGAAGATGATGACAAGTATTTAGTATATATGTTTACTGTATACACCCAAGAATTGGTCGCTGAAGCTTGCCTTGAAGTCATACGGAAGAGTTTCACATTTATAAACTTAGGCTAAAGAAATTTGAGATTCAACAAACTTTAAGTCCGAACCAAAGAGCCGTTCTCCGCTAATTCCACAACATTTAGTCTGAAGTCAAACCTGGGGGCAGCGGGGGGCATAAAATCCAGGTTGGGGACATCTGAGCGCCATCCAACACTATGCACTATGAACCATAACACAGCCAGCCTATTGTCAATTCTCCATTTAAAGATGAAATTTCTGGGTGGTCTGTTGACACTGACCTCTGACCTTGTGAAAACGCCGTTAGAAAAGTTGAGGTTTAGAGTTACCCTGTCGGGTGACGGTGAGGGGATATTAACGACCAATAGACAAGTGGCACTTTGTTGAACTTCCTCTCACCTCGTAGAGCCAGAGACACACACACGACCCCAGACAACGACATGAATGTGTTACTGATTAATGCGACCGATGAAGCCCCTACTGTTCAAATATAAGGAGTTTGGAGGACTGGATTTAATGATTTTACTTGAAAATCCAAATTCTTCCTCGGATATGAAGTGAACAAGAATCACAACCAGAAGAAAGACACCGAATGTGTCTCTGAAAGCCGTAAAAAAAATACCCAACAGGCGTCGTCATGAGTTACCCTAAACGTCTTTGTGGGAACACCCGATGGGCTTTTGTAACACACTCCATATCATGAATGAGTCCTGTGTGTGTTCATGGCGCTCCTGGGACCCACTTTAATCAATGCCAATCACAAACAAATTAGCCTCGCCTTAATGCACCACCTCTCCTGCTCTCCCCGCTGACTACACAGGTTTCTTCCTCCAACCACACGTCAGGGACGTCCCATATGGAAGCCTCTCATCAGACGTCCCTGTAGATAGTCCAGCAAACGGAGGAGATGCATAAATTATGTGGCGTAAAGGAATTTTGAAGAGATATCCACTAAAAGCTCAACTCTAAGCTAACGGTCTGCATGGGCGGATCCGTGCAGGAGGTGTTTAAACAGTTGAGAAGAGGGATTACGCTAGTTTACAGCAGCTTATGCTAACACCACAGAGGAAGCTAATTGCAGGGAGGTGTCAGGGCGCTATATGTGTGTGTGTGTGTGTGTGAACAATGTCT
Source organism: Antennarius maculatus (assembly GCA_013358685.1). Lineage (NCBI taxonomy): Eukaryota > Metazoa > Chordata > Actinopteri > Lophiiformes > Antennariidae > Antennarius > Antennarius maculatus. The sequence continues at coordinate 1,657,123 of CM023627.1, read as the reverse complement.
AGGGATGAAACAGTGGAGTTACTACACTGCGTGTGAGTGTGTTTGAGGCGAGTGTGAACCAATAAACCCTGAACTCACCTCCACGTCGTGTCGTAACAAGCGGTTTGGGCGCTTGATGTATGCGTGACACACATTTTACCAAGAGTACATATAGACGTGAAAACACCCACTTAAAAAATGTAGATGTAAACGTAAACGATTGTGCAACATGCAACACGCCTGCAGGTTATGCCATGTCTTCATCGTCTCACATGTAACAACAATGTTCGACTGTAAAAAAATGCCGGACTTTACGGTTGCGTTTACGGGCGCGGCGTTAGCCCTATTGATCGGGGCTCACTGGGGTGTGTTTGTGTAGCGTCGGCCACCTGCAATCTCCCTTCTTGTCGGCTGCAGCAGATTTATAGCGAAGCCGAGACGCCGATCGATGGGCGCAAAGTGGAAAAGCAAAATCAGAGCTCTTGTCTCTGTCTTATAGTCTTAAGAGTCGGATAGAGGAGTGTTTTTCATCTCATCTGACAAAGAGATGTTAGTTTTTATTACAAAACAAACAATTCCTTCATATGTTGCAATTATCAAAGTAATATTTCATTCAAGATTTGATTTTTCTTTTTATTTTGGGTAATTTTGGCTTGATTTACAGCACAGCCGGAATTTCTATCATCAACCTTTTCCATAGTAACAATTACATTGACATTAGCTAACGGCTAAAAGCTAAAACTAACTTCGTACAGTTTTTCTTTAATGCACCTACTGTGAGGAGGAAATGACCCACCCTACTTTGCCTCTGATTGGCTAACTATCGCTGTAATTCTTACGTTAACCCTCATGAAAGAGCTTCAGTTATGTGAGAAACATTGCCGTCAATCCAAGCCAATCACTTGCAGCGAAGAACAGTTATGATTTCATGTGAAAACAAAACCCTGTGTTCATTTTGTCTGAATAACTAATCACCCGTTACCCTCACTGGGGCACAACTCTCCCTGAAATTCCACTGAAATCTAATCAGAACTTTTTAAGTAATCCAGCTACATATAAATAGAGTATCATAAGTTTGTATTTGGATATAACAAGTCATCTATTTAGCATTTGGCATTCTGAATAGTGAAAAAAACCACATAAATCAGCATGTCACCAGCATAGAGGTAATAAAAGACAAAGCCTATGCAGTCAAACCTCAAGATACGAGATTAATCCGTTCCCTGACTGAGCTTGTAAATCAAACAGTATAACACATAATCTAGTTTTGAATGGGTGCAAGGAACTTTTCTTAATTCACATTTTACGACCATTAAAGATTGATTGATTAAATTGCGTATTGAACTGTCTAAATACTGTACAGTGTGAGTGTTTGCTCCTGATGCAACGATTGTTCTTGGGGGATCTGAGGCTTCTTTCTCCTTGAGAAAACACTTGCATGAGCTTGATTAAAAGGACCACTGTGTTTTCAGCCCCCCCCCCCATACTAGGGCTGCAAATGTCAAGCAGCTAAACATTCAATCACACCCCTCAAATCTCATTACCACTCGCTGACGACTGTTTCTACATGTGAACACACGAAGTCCGACTCCCATATGGAGTCAGACTTCGTGGAGTTGCTCTTTATTTCGACGACACTAATGGTTTTAGCTCAAATAATGATCGTCTGCATCGTTTTATCATCTGGACGTTATACTTAACAGAAAAATGGAACATAAAGGAAAGAAAAACGGACAAAAAAGACAAAAGAAAGGAAGAACAGGATGAAGGGGGCAGGACGGAAGCGGTAGAAGTGTATGAACGGGTGAGAAAGAGAAAGAGAAAGAGCGTTTGCATCTCTGCATTAAACGGTGAGAACTGATGTCGCTCCCATCGCTCCCTGGCGACCAATTGGTCTCTGCAGGGGGGCGGCTAACCGGTTCACGCCAGGCCGAAACAAACTCAGTGCCCTCACCCAGCCAGCGGACCACCCTGACTCCACATACACACACACACACACACACACACACACACACACACACACACACACACACACCACTCCAGGGAAAGAGACACAATTCCAGTAATGGATTCGAACCACGGCACCAATATTCTAGCTCATACTTGTAGCGTGTGGAACGAAAACATGGATAAATGAAGAGATGTAAATTTACACACACACACACACACACACACATATACGCCACATATCGTATTCTTGGCCCGTCATCTGTCCTCCCTCTCCCCTCTGACACAGTGAGCTCCAACCGGAAGCTTCGGCTCCCATTCTGGAGAAAGACGAGCTTTTGTCTCGGGAAAACAGAGGCCTCTGTGTTTAAGCTGTGTGCTGTTTGTGTGTGTGAAAACCAGTTTGTGCTGTGGACTAACAAGTGCAGATAAAAGTTAGGAGTAATTGAAAAAGAAGAACAGCCAGGCGAGAAAAAGGGGAAAAAAAAAAAAAAACATGAGAAAAACCAACCAGGACCTTTGTTTGATGCGGTTTTGGGAAGGATTTTAAAAGATGCTGTCAGCCGAAAACGGAATGCAAATAAGGGCCGCAGTTGTCCCGGCAGAGGCGAGGTGACATCACCGTGTGTGAGCGCAATATAAAGTTGCACTTTACTTTTCACACCATGTTTTACAGACTGGAGAAAAGAAGGCTTGTTGGCTGTGTCTAGACGCTGAAGCCACCGCCATGGCGCCTGACCGTCTTGCTGCTGCCAGACTGAACAAGCGCCGTCTTTCTGGCTGACGGGTCTCAGAGGAGAAAAGGCGAGGACAGTTTTGTCACGGTACTTTAGAGGTGAGAGTGGGCCACGCCGAGAGTTAGAATATCTTAAGGGTCTGGTTAATTTAATCCTCAGAGGTGATCACTCTTCCTATTTACCCACTTTACGTGTCTTAACTTGGCCGTAATGGGATCTGTTTTGAAGGTTCAGGCGTCCGTTGCTGCCATGGGGTCGATTAAAGTTCTGTCCACGCAATTGAAAATGCAAATAAAGGATAAATTTACACAGTAGTAGTAGAAAACATGAGATAGAACAGCATTTTAATACTACGACGATGTGTGAAAGGAATAAAGAAACAGAGTTTCTGAATTCATTTGAAAGACTTTAGTACGAGCGTTACCGTAGGAAACTGCCCGAAATCTCAAACAACTACTATAAAAACAGTTTGATCAGCATCATCAATCTCAAGACAATGTTGAAGGCCAAAGTTATCCTCTGTCATCCTCTCAGGGAGGAATAACCACCCGGTTGACTGATTGCAAGACTTGAACTTTCACCTTCTTGCTTAACTCCACCAGAATCCCCTGAGCAGCGGATTACACGGTGTAATGCCTGTTATTTCCCGCACTGCCTTCAGTTCCTCCATGCTCCGAGCTCTCCCTCATCTCTTAACTGGAAGGCACCCTACCGGCGCAAGGGCGACCTCTGACCTCTTGAACACATTGGTAGTCCAACTAACCGTTATTCTATGGGCCTCTCTAAGTAAAAGCAGTCTTGTATTGGATGTTGTAAGGAAATACCCCATGTGGGATGAACTTTGACCAGCAAGAAGGTCAAGGGTAGATGGAGTTAAAACTCACACATGATGCACTGAGTCCCTTTGCAATAAAGCCCTTTTTTTTGTACAACTACTATTGTTCCCCCAGTGAGGGCTGGAGAAAAACGCTACCTCACATGGCATCTGGTCAGCAAAGGTTTTATCAGCCACCGTTACAAAGATGAAGGTAGCACCGGACAATCCTTCATATTTGTTGCTCGGGATCAGAGAAAGTTGGGTTTGTAGGAACATGCAACTAAGAAGAGACTCTTCTCGGAATCAAATACCATTCAACACCAGAATGTCGTTCCAATATCCTGCAGACGCCATTTTTCTGTTTAACACCTCTTAAATCTTATTCTGGTGCTTGCAAAAGGAGTTTAACAACAGACTCTAGTCTACTAGACTAGAGTCTGTTGTAACTTATTTATATTCCTGGTTGACGCGACTCCTTCGACAAAAACACGGTTGATTTTAAAATATTTCGTAATTACAAGGCAACTGTGTCGGAATGACGCTAAAGATGTACGGACAAATGACAGGAAGATGATTAAACTACGCAAACATGCGTCGTACGAAAGCTTGACTGTCTCTGACCATTAGTCTCATCCCATCCTTCCAGAGGATATCTTGTTTGGCATTCGTACTTTTTGCAGCGGAGTGGAAGCTGAGTAATCAATAGCCTTCCAGCTGTATTGAGAATACATGAAGCAGCATTGGCAATCTATCAATCGCAAGGTTGTAAAATATGTTCCGCTGCCGCCTTTGCGTTATTTTATTTAGAGACGGAATCGTCAGAACTCCCATGCATGCGCAAGGATTAACGAACATTCCCAACGTATACCAGCCGCTCTATGGAAAGGGGAACATACCTTTACATACAGCGAGTTCCAGCCACCCCCGACCCCCGCGATCCCGCAATAGTCTTCCCCACAGTACCCCAGGGATGTGACTCAGGCCACTTGTACAGTAAAAGCTCTCTCTTATGTGGCGGGGAACACAGACGCACACATACACACAAAACACTTTTGCCATCTGGGACTCATTTCCCCCCCTGTCGAACAGCTGTAGCCGGGGCTTTCATGTGTTATGGTGGGCAGGCGGAGGAATGCCGGGCGAACATCCCTACGTGCTCCGACAGAAGGTAAATTATAGGGGGGGGCCGCGTAGCACCATAACTCTGGAGAAAACGTTGCGGCTGCTTTACAGTTTGTGGCCGACGGCTGAATGAACTCTCTGGTTTTTGACATTTCTTTCCCCGCTGGATCAGGTCTACAGATGTGGCGTGTTGCTTGTGCGTTTAAATTTAATAGAGCCTTAAACTACTCGGCATAGGAAGGAAATTCCATTTGCTCGGTGGATATTATTAGTTGCATGATGCTGTGGCCAGTAAATGTGTCATACGACACTGCAGGTTGAACAGAAAGCATTTTAGTGGCATATAAAGTCAGCTAGCAGTAACAAAACTAAAAAGTGGATTAGCTGACATGATGTATTAAAATCTTTAATGCATTATTTTATTATTCCAGGTTGGAGGTTTTGCTTGTCACAGCAGTGTATATTCATTTTTAACCATGCTTGCAGATGTAAGCAAAGCCAAGGGATGAATTTGACAATCGAAGTAATGGTGTACAACAATCTGAATAACATGCTGTGTTTAGCCGTATGTAAATGTTAGCATATATTTGTGCTTTTGGAAGCACAAATATATGCTATCTTCAAAAAAAAAACTTTTTGCAGTTCGTAAATTGTCTGCAAAAGTGAATCTAGTCTAAACTGGGCGGCGGCTCCGCTTTCATTTTCACTGCCATACATCTCATGAATTTTAATGACAACAGTTTCCCCTCGAGGGTTTGATGGTGACCTGAGCCGACTGTCACCGGTGCGGTTAGAACCCGCATTCAGAACAGCCAGCGGAGACGTCTGAATTTATAGTTTGATTAAACAAAACCCCAAACGGACAAAAAGAGTACAATGAGTGTCCTCAATCTGAACCACAAGTGACATCTGGGCTGCCTTTAAATAGGGTGGAGTCTGATTGGAGATGGAAAGCAGGTGCTGCAGCAAAACAGGTGACAGGAATGAGTGGATCGAGTGGGAAAAAGAAACTGGGCAAAAAAAATAGTTTATAAAAGATTCCATCCAGAAACTTAAACTGAATTTAAAGTGAAACGCATTAAGGTTTCCGGATTAATTCTGAGTATCAGCAGTAAATTGCATGTGTTGTACATTACACCTGCTAGATTGCCATGAATATGATATCATGCTAATTTTAGCATGTAGCTCTCGTGCACTTTCACACGGCTAAAACCATAGCCGTAAATTTTACACACTGAAACAAGAAGTCTTTTTAAAGCTGCTCCACTAGAAACACTTTGGTTTGTACGAGTTCCAGAACAGTTTAGAGCCTCTTGTGAGGCTCTAGATGTTGCATTGAGGTAGCGGCTTCACGCTGCCAAGGAACATCTGCAGGAAGCATAAAATGCATGTAAGTTACGCTTGTGAAAATTTTCCGATTTAAATTTAAACTGGATATCGACGATTGGCAGCGTTTTCCAAAACACATGAAGGAAAAAACCTGCTCTGAGACACACATCTGTAGAAGAAGAAAACCTGCTATTAGCATGTCGGGAATGAGCAGCATTCAATACACACAACCTTCAGCGTGAATCTGGTTCCAAAGAGCAGAACTCCACCAGAAGGGAAAGTAGAAAACGTCAGCATCGATATGATTTCCAGGGGACGGGCAGACAAGCCTCCACACGTCTCCTCGGGCTTCCAGAAAGCAGAGCTGTCACTCCAGCGAGCCACATAATCAGAAGCTGTAAGCTGAGCTCGCCGGAGCCGAGGAAGGAACGACCTGGACGGGTTTTAGCATCGCCTTTTAGCAAACTCATCACAAAATGCCTGCTTGGTGGCAAGTCCCAAAGCAGAAACGTTATCCGTCCGTCCGCCTGACAATAAGCCGTTCTGTTCTCCTCACCTCCTGTTCCTCCACCAGCTTGTCCACAAATCACTTTCTTTTGGGAGTATTTAAGTAGATTTTATGTTTTTGTACGGTAAAATTCTGTTACAGTATTAAGACTCTTGGGAATAATAAAAAAACAACCCTATGAACATTTAACATTGTTGTACCTCGAGATACAAACTAATCGACATACGAGTTATTTGAGATAAGAGTCGTCGTTCTGTCAACATTTTTGTTCAACATACGAGCGAAAATCCAAGAGACGAGTCGTACTTCAGGACAACACTGCTAGTTGGCGGATGGATACAACATCAGCTGTGACCGGATCTCTCTGTTATGTATGGGGGGGGGTGACCCTACATGCACCCTCTGGTGGGGGGTACAAAATCCAAATCGATGCCACAGAACCGGGAATATCAACTTTCTTCTTCCACAAGTTCTTCCTTCTGCTGCCAACAAGATGCCCCCCCTCACTCCCCTTTGCAGTTCACTTCGATATGTCGACTATGGCGTTCTGGAGTCTTCACAACCGGACTGACTCCGACTCGAGTGACATCACCTGAGTCCTTGGATTTCTCTCGGCTACAACCCGAGAGGTTCAAGAATTCCGCAGATGGCCCCCTGAAATTAAAGGATGTGATATAATTTCATCCGCTCTTTCCCTCCATCGTGTCCTTACATCACCTTAATCTCCCTTCATGACCCCACCCTGCCTCCCCCTCCCTCTCTACCCCCCCCCCCCCCCAACGTCAGGTAACTACCAATGTTCCTACCCCTTCTGACGTACACCACTTTTGAATCGGCACCACCGAGTTGTCTAATCCTTGTTCATTAGCCCAGTTAGCCTATATACAGCCCACGCGCAGACACACACACACACACACACACACACACACACACACACACACACACACACACACACACGTGTCCAATGCAAACACAAGAAACGGCGAGGAACGACTCTGGTATTAATAATAAGCGGCTTATCTTGTGTAAGGGGCCGACGTCCTTTTAAAAATACCAGCGAGGACTCAGGAGGGATTAGATCGACCAAACTGATTTTTTACTATTTCCCCCCCACCATTTTGAGAAACCTAAGGAAAACAAGAGAGGGAGGGGGTGATTGTTTTCTGTGTAAATGTGTATTAGGGTTCTGGCCTGTGGGGTTTGGCGGTTTCTCTCTAAGCGAACCTGCAGGCGGCGGCGGGTTCGTATCAGACACCCGTTTGGTCTCTCATTCCCACACTATATTTGTTTGGATGCTACAGCTGTGCAGCCAGGGAGGCGTCGCCGTGACAACTTCACACCACATCAGGAGACTGTGATCTGGGAATGGGAGAATCGCAAGCTGTGATTTGTGTCTTTTTGGGCGCTTTGGGAGCGTTTTCTCCAAACCGCCTACGAGCTGGGATTGAGATGTGACGTCCGTCGATTAAGGACAACTGGATTTCTGTTAAAACACTCCGCCGGGCCTCAAACTGGCGTCCTCACGAGGTGCATGATTACTACGTCCCTCTTCATCCAGGATTCATTTTTGATTTTTTGCTGTAAGCGTGAGCATACGCCCCCAGCCTTCTAAAATGGTGCAGTAGAGCAGAACCCCTGAGTGTGTGTGTGTGTGTGTGTGTGTGTGTGCAGTGTAGTATCCTACGCCGCGCTTGGCGAGAGCGAGCAGACAGAGAGAAATTTGACAGGGTGCCAAGCCGACCTCGTTTCCCCCACCCGGTATGTGTGTTGCAGTCGCAGCAGTCCTGAAGCGGCGCGGGATTGGCTCGCCGTGCAGCTCCCAGATCTCCGCCCTGCACTTTCTACGTGTAACTTAAGCCTCCGCCGCCGCACAGGCCTGCAACCCGCACCGAAACCTACCCCACCGACACACACACACACACACACACACACACACACACACACACACATGCACAATACTCCTGCTTTTGCATGCACAAAAAAATACAAAAAAACGCCATGTTGGTCATTTTAAAGTCTTTTGGAGAATTGGTTGTGGATGCATCTGGAAACACACACACGCATGCACACACTAATGCATGCAGTCAATCACGCTACTGGTGCTTCACACCAGCATAGGAGTGAGTCTGACCCCATTCACCCCTATTTTACCCAACGCCAGCACATGGTCCTGAAAATAATACAGCCGCTAATAGTAAGACTATTTAATGTGGTGTCACACTGCTTTTTTTACTGCCGGTGTGTGTGTCAGTGTGTGTGTGTGAGTGTGAGTGTGTGTGTGTGCATCTCTGGCACCGATCCTGACTGTTCTACACACCACAAGGAACTCATTGACCGGAGAGCCGCGCCCCTCCCCGGTGCTGCTGCAAAGACTCTACGGAGCCCCCGGTGGTCACATTAAGAACTGCAGGCTGCAGCCTCATCAGATAGCAGGTTTACAGAAAAGAGGAATAAATACAGTTTTATCTAGTGCTGCATCTTCAAATGCAAATTTTGTTTTTTTTTAATTGAATTCATTAAAAGTTATTTCCTGTTTTTGTCAGGTTTTATCCAACTGAAAGTCTTTTTACTCTTGTTTTTTTAAAGTGTTTGTCTTTTTTCTTTTTTCTCTCATTTTATTAATTCGTCGCTTATCTCATTTAAAATGAATCCGATCATATATTGATGAAAACAGCTAGAATGATTAAAAATGCAGCAGCAGAAAGCGTCTGCTCTGATGAGGTCATACATGTAGATATGGAGCGTGATCTGATTTGCATTTCTTTCGAACCTCCAGTCGAGCTTTTTCTTCTAAACCCACTTAAAATTTGGACAACAGGTTGAGACGCCTTCAGCCCCGAGACCTCTAATCACTGTCTTCACCAGATTAGACCAGTTAGAGAACTACCAGCTACTAGATGGTTCCATTAGTCTTTTGACCCTACATCCACGCGCGTCAGGACTGCCTCCAGTGAGCGACTGAGTCGATCTGTCAACCGTTGGATGAACTCCAGTGTTTAACGGATTAACCTCTGAGTGGAAAACCGGTGAACAGACAATGAGGATTACTTTTACTTGGTACATTTCAGGACTCCATCAGCAAGGATGTAGGGCGAATAGAGCAATCCGACCCGTCCTAAGATGAGTCTGAAGGGTCAAAAGTCATATCTGTTTATTTCCACGTTTTTCAATTAAAGGGATGCTAATTGGAGTTAAAAGTGTGTTTTTTGTCGTCAATTTGGAATTCAGAGCAATATAATTTTGAAAATAACTGGTTGTTCTGACGGGAAGCAGAGAAACCAAGAAGACTTAACTTTGTTTTCCTTGATTATCCAATCAGGCATCACAGAACGACCAGAATTTGATTTTCCTGGTTGATCTTGAGGGACTTGAATCCCCCCCCCCCCGTAACCAACCCTCCACAGATGAAGCTGCTGCTACCACACCTTCCATCCGATAGCTAGCAGGTGTGACTTTCATTGGCTGTCAAACACACGCGTGTACACGTGAACTGAGTGTTGAACAAACACGTCTTTTGAGCCTTTGTTTGCCGCTGTGTTTACATTCATATGTCGGAACATTTGCGTATCATCGGCTGCTGTCGGGGTGTTTACTGATGCCACGCTACGTCCTCGATGCAGTGCCTTAAAACCGGGCAGAAAAAAAAAGGTCGTTGTGTTTGTGTCGCGTTTTCAAATGTCAGGCAACAAATTTTGTTTCTTCAACTGACTGAATAAGAACAAGAATTAGAAACTACATCTCAATGTAAGGCTAGATCCAATGAGCTAAATGCTAACCTTGCATTGATATCATGATATCTGTCATTTTGATTTTAGCTGAGGAAGTTAGAATGCTAAAATGCTGTAGCTAGTGTTGAACACCTGGGATTTGATGAAGTTAGCATCCTACAATATTCTAGCTCACAAGGAACAAATCAAACACATAACATTTCAGGAACTAATCACCCTAAAAAATTTTTGCGTTAGTTCTGAACAGACAAGATATCTGAGGTAGTTTTTCACATATTTCATCATGAACCAAAATTTTATAAAAATTAAAATTCAACCGAATTCAGCAGCAAATTTGAGAGAAAAGAAGCTATTGATCAGGTATCAGAAGCTGTATCTGTAGTTAAGCATCTGTGATCAATAAATCCAAAAAGCCTCATCGCGTAGGTGGAGAAGCCCACTGAAGAACGAACCGACTGTTGACATTGAGATATCTCTCTGCATTCGTGGAATTTTGTGGCCTCAAGGGGAAACAGAGGGGATTAGAGTACAGGTGGTGCAGCTCAAAACATTCCATGGAATTACCTGCGTTGAGCACATTTGGGATTAAAAAATTAGGACAGAGTTGCACATCCAAGCGAGACAAACACAAACGTTGAGTCGGACACATCCCAACTGTGACGGGAAGAAGCGCATCACATGGTCAAACCTGTATGGTGCTGGTGATGTGCTGCTCAAACCTGCGTCATCCTGGTGATGTACTGACGAGCGCATCACATGGTCAAACCTGCGTTGTCTTGGTGATGTGTCGACAAGCGCATCACGTGGTTAAACCTGCATTATGCTGGTGATGTGCTGACAAGAGCATCAAATGGTCAAACCTGAGTCGTCCTGGTGATGTACTGACGAGCGCATCACATGGTCAAACCTGCGTCATGCTGGTGGTGCGCTGACAAGCACATCATCATTTTAGACAAGTAACACTAATCTGATGCAAAAATTAACCCTCGGAATTAGATGAGCACAAAAGTATGAAATATGGTCTCACGCTCATTTCTGGTTGGGTTGCACGGTCTAGAAGCAATCTGAGGCGTTGTCCAAGCTGGAAAAGGGTAAACACAAACGATGATAATTACAACGCAAAACAAAACAAAAAGCATTGGTTGACCCGGAAGTGGGAGGAGCCTCTACCTTAGGTGAGGTGCCATGAAGGTGAACGGGCTCCTGCCCCGGTTTTACGGTTCTTCTAACTTTCACAGCTGTAAAAAAATAAACATTTTTAAATTGCTTTAAAAGAGGACGAAGCCTGTAAACAAACCCTGTCATCCTCACTTTACTCCCCGTGTTGACGTTTCATTTCCTGGTCACATGTCGCGAGAACATTCCGGCACTCCGTGTACCCAACATCCCCAGTTTTGTTTTTTTTTGCTTCGTCAGCCACTTAATCATGCAACACAAGTGCATTTCTGTTTTCGGGTCGTGCGTGTGTGTCACATCACTTTATGTGTGTGTGTATGTGCTGATGAGTCACGTGTGTACTTCCTGTCTTTCCTGACACACTCTCATCATCTCCCTGAGTCATCATCAACCCAGACTTGTTTTTTGAAGCGGTGTTTTTCGGGAGAACGTTGTGTAACCTCATTAATGCTGGTGGGAAATGTGTCAACCCTGGTCGGGAGCTGTGATTGGCTCTCAGGGAACACTCCCCCACTGCTGGCGTCCAGCCCCTCCCACTGCATCCAAACCTGGATGGCTCAGACGCTGGGGCAAGGTCGCCATAGCAACTGGAGGTACCCACTTTTTTCCTCCCTCTCCTCCTCTGCTCTCTTTTTATCTTTCCTGTTGTTTATCTTCCCCTCCTTCTGATGGGGTTTCTTCCTTTTTAGGATCTCATGGATGTAAAAAAAATAAAATAAAAGATAAGAAACTCGGTCCTGATGCGAGTCCTGGAGGTCATTTAAAGGGAAACACTTTTATTGGCTGTTTTGTTACCTCATAGTTTCCACATGAATCTCGCGTCGCCCTTTACACCAAATAAAACTCTTTTCTGTCATGAAGACGACCGACTGGAGCCCGTTTCCAGATTTACGCCCCTTCCGTCTGAACTCCTCTATACCTATTTGCGGCGGCCCACCGACGTGCACGCACGAGGAGCGGCTGTAACTCACCAAACATACACAGAATATGTTCAAAACATCAGGACCACCCACTCACGTCCTGATTTATCACGGACAGCCCCATCATTTCACATTCACGCCAACGTCATTTATTATTTTCACCTATTAGATCCATTTGCGGGCAGATGGTTGGAACGGGACGATAGCTCTGACCCCCCACCGTGTCATAAATCACATGCACTAAGTGAATATTTCATGAAGGGACGCAGATTCAAGCTTCATCTCAGGAAACGCCGTCACGGCTTCTGAGGCGTCTATTTTCCTGTAAAGCAGGTGAGATAAGGTGTGTGTGTGTGTGTGTGTGTGTGTGTGTGTGTGTGTGTGTGTGTGCGTAACAGTGAAATGTCACATGCAGATTCTTGGAAGGATCAGCCTGTGGCGTGTCCCCACCCCTCCCTTCCTGGTTGCCCAGCGGTCATCACGTTGCTCCCGGCTGACCGTCCACTCGGTGACTCATTTCTTCCGACACTTGTTCGCTCCCTCATCCTCCTCTTCCTCCTCCTCCTCCCATCCCTCCATCTTTAGCCCCTCCCCATCACAAATCAGTAGTAACAGGAAATAGATAGCCGGGGAAGAACTGATGTGGGAGGGGCGGCGGACGGGAGAGCCCTAATGTGGAGTGTGTTTAAAAGAGGAGGAGGAAGAGGAGACACCACACATCCAGAACCCCCCCCCCCCCCCCCCCCCCCCACAGAGGAAGCTGCAGAATACTAAACACTAAAGAGAGGATGGGGGGGGGGTCATCTCTGTTTCTGTCTTTACTGGTTTAGGTGTAAGAATCCAATAAATCAACGTTTAACGGGAGCTGAAAACAAACAGGTGGGTTTGTAGAGATGGAGGGATGATGGGTAAGAGGAGCGGCGAGGGGGGGGGGGCGAGAGAGAGGGAAGACGCGAGGGCGGAGAAGGGGAAAACCTGCAGTGCAACACGTTCTGAATTATTCATCGACGTCTGAGTGGGCCGGCGCTGACGGAGTGATGGAGAGAGAGAGGAAGAGGAAGAGGATGGGCAGGGGAAGGAAAGAGGAGAGAGGGGGGGGAGAAGAAGGGGATGAAGGAGGGATGGCAAAAGAGGGAAAAGAGGAAGGGAAGGAAAGAAGGGATGAAAGGAAAGACAAGGGAAAAATGATGGAAGAGGAGGAAGAGGAGGAGCAGGGAAGATAGAAGGGAAGGGAGGAAAGAAGGAAGCATGGGAGGGATGAGAAAGAGAGAAAAGAGGAAGTGAAGAAAAAAGAGAGGATGGAAGGGGAGACGAGGGAAAGAGAGATGCTGAGACTGAAGGGAAATGGAAGTAAGGATGAAATGAGGAGGAAGAAGGAAAAGAATGGAATGGAAGGATAGAAGAAAGGTGTCAGAAAGGAAGAAGGAAGTGAGAGGAGAGACGAGGAAAAGGGAAGTTGAGAGAGGAGGAAGGAGGAAGAGGATGAAGGACGGTAAAATGAGGAAGTGAAAAGGAAATGGCAAGGATGGAAAAAATGGAGGATGTGAAATAAGGACAAAGGAAAAAGGGAGGAAGAGGAGAAGGAAAAGAGGAAGAAGAGGAAGGATGGAGGGTGAAGGAGGGATGGAGGGGGCAGCCGTCTGAACTCTGTGTACCCGACAGTCATGTCGCATTCACTGTCTGCTTCCCTCCCTGTCTGCACACACACACACACACACACACACACACACACACACACACACACACACACACACACACACACTAAACCACAACGTACACGAGCATACACAGCGACACACACTGTAAAACTTTGACGCACATTCGCAGAGAGAGACGCGCTGCAAACTGCAAAGTATTCTGGGTAAAATCATAATCATGTCCGACTGATGGATGATAGTGAGTAACCTCCAATGGTGTGTGTGTGTGTGTGTGTGTGTGTGTGTGTGTGTGTGTGTGTGTGTGTGTGTGTGTGTGTGTGTGTGTGTGTGTTTTGCCTTCACACACATCAAGAATCTCGGTCGGAGACAGATTTTAAAAAAAGATGCATCAAACGATCACTCGAGCGCGCGCACACACACACGCATGCACGAGCAGACAGTGGGTAAAACACACACACATGTGGGAGGATCCGGCGGAACACACTGCCAAACGATGGAGGGGGGGGGGTGAGGTCAGATGAGGACACGAGGCAGGAAGGAAGGAAGGGATGGAGGCGCGCGCGCGCGCAAATCAAAGAAACGGAATCCTCCCTAAAAATATTCAGCGATCATCGATCAGCTCCTTAGAAGGAATCGATTATCCAAAAATAACCAGCGTGCGATCGACCAATCAGGGGAGGCGCGAGCACAAAATGTACAGACGGGATGGAGGAAGAGAGAGAGATGTGTGTGTGTGTGTCTGGGGGGGGGTAGATGCGTAAAGGTGCAGCGGGGTGAACTCTTTGTCCTGACGGAGACCCCCCCCCCCCCCAAAACAGACGCAGCGCGCTCCCGCGAACAGCTGGGCTCAGCCGGATCACGTGACCGGCTGACTTTCACTTTATTTCCAGCTCTTTAAAATCGTTTCTTTTTTTTTATCTTGCGCCCCCCCCCCCTCCGGCGGGCGGAGCACCGGGAGCAGCAGAGGCGGGGGTTGAGGTTATCTGAGGACAGCAGCGAGCACCGGGATGTTCCCGGTACGGCGTGTTCCCGCGAACGAAGACACCGCTTCCGCTCGAGCTGTGGGGAGTCGTTCGATCAGAAATCGATAAATCGATGCGAATATTTAAAACCACCACCGATTGATTGTGTTTGAACCTGTTGATAATTAGAAAACACCTGAGACTCCATCAAATTTCTGTTCTTCTCTTCCTCTTCTCCTCCTCTTCCTCTTATCTTTATTTTTCAGCCCAGAAGCCAAATTAAAAAACATTTTTATACATTTTTATCCCCATTTTCATCATTGTCAAACATTTTGCAGCTCAAATAAAAGATCAATTAATTGAAGATAATCTATAGATTAATTAGAATAAAAACTAAAAGAACTGCATGAAGATAATTATTAAGATAATTAATCTTTGTATTTGTGTAAATATAACTCGAATATAATGACCCCACCCCACCATCTCTCTCTCTCTCTCTCTCTCCCCCCTCAACACCCACTTGGGCCCTGTCCCAGGATGCCATTCCTGAGAAGAATCTGTAATGGAGGGGGGGGGGGGGGGGGCTGGCTAGTTAGGCAAAGGTTGCATGAAATATTAATAACGCTGCAAATTGTAGTGTCCTTTTTTCGTGTGTGTGTGTGTGTGTGTGTGTGTGTGTGTGTGTGTGAACTCGATGCTCCCTGTAATAATATTATGTCTCCATGACAGAGGACGGTAATTCTCTAAATGACATGAGGATGAAAGACACAGGCTGACCAGGATCTGCCTGTGATGTGCAACGCAGAGGCCGGCGGATGTGTCGTCATGGTGAACAGAATTCATAGATCCATCCCAAAACATCATTTTTAAAAAAATTTTTTTATGATGATGTGAAAATGATGAGAATTCTTCCCAGGAGATGTCATCTATCATCCATCGTCGGTTGTCGTCGCCGTCGTCTCTTAAAGCGGTAAATACGTCGGGACGCACGCGCGCAGATCAAATGGTTTCAATTTGCTCTGGTCCATCAGATCAGTGGCATCATGCCCATATATGGGCGTCTTAATATGCTATGTCGAAATGTAAGTCATTTCAGTTAATACCGTGATCCGTCCATATGAGCCGTCTCTAATCCCGCCGCCGTGGCAGTCGCAGGATGGCGTGACGAACGAGAGTGGTTCCAGAGTTCAGCGGTTAATGCTTCCAGGCAGAAAACTGACCCGGCCAACATTGGTTCCTACATCATTTAGTTCCTACAGGAGGAGTCCATCGTCTACATTGTTGCTCTAACCATAACCTGACCTGGACTGTCTTCAGTCTCCATGTTTGTGAACGTTTCCATGAGCAGAAATGCATTGTGGGTTCATTTCCCGCTCAGAAGTTCACAGAGATGTGAAGAAAAGAAGGAGGAAACGCTGCAGATGACACCAACAGGAAAGACCAAAAGACAAACAGGAAGTGACATCAGAGCCAACTGGTCTTAGATCTGCAGAGTCATGTTAACATGACACGTGAAATCTGAGCCTATGAGGGGTTAATGTTACGCTGCTCACAGGGGGTTGTGGCAGAAAGGGGAACTACAGTCGGACGTGGCGACCTGCGGTTGTTCGTATCTACGAATGTTCATAAGTTGAATGTTTGTATCTCAAATAGTTGTGTAAAAACAGATGAAACGTAGCATAGGTGCTACCATTAGCATCATTTTTATACAAGATATGGTCCTTATTTTCTATAAATAATAAGGGATAATAAGGAATACATTTTTCCCAAATTGTCAAATTTTGACTTTGAGGGTAAATTTCAGTTCTTTGTTAAACATCATTCTGTTTTCTGCGGCGTCTTAAATCAGGAAGGATGATTTCTAATTCTATCTCAGCTGTTTTTCTGATTATTTCTACGCCGTTCTGGTGGAATTCCTTCTTGTTCTCTCCTGCGGCGTCGAGGTTAAAGCGTCTGATTTACAGCTCGCTCTCATCCTCACAAGACAAACGGCGGCGAAAGACGAAAGCCGACACCTGCTCCACAGCCAGGGTGACAAACAGCGGCGTCGTTACGGTGACCGTTAAAACCTCTGGTTCTACTCGTCCGGCTGTCGGCGGAGCAGAATTCACCTAAATCAAGAGAAAATTAAACTTTTTATTGGCTCATATTTTCATCCGGAGAATTGAGGCTCCGCCCTTCATGTTACTGAACGTGTCGATGATTTTAACTCTGCTTGACAACTTTATCGCCCACTGGTGACCTCCAGCACACACACACACATGCTCACACACACACACACACACATGCTCACACACACACACACACACACACACACATACACACAAACACACACACACACACACACACACACACATATACACACACACATGCTCACGGAGTCAGTAACCATGAAATGACATCAACTGCCAAGACAATCAGGGGTCAACTTGATGTTGAAAGGTTGCCATGGCTACTGAGCCGAGTCATGTGCCACACACACACGCGCACACACACACACACACACACACACACACACACACACACTAATGCATACTGCTTAACATACCTCTGAAGTGTTTTCTGACAGAATCTGAATTTTCAGGATTTACAACCCGCCGCACCGAAAACAGCCGAGCATCATGGGAAACTGAGAGCAGAGCCTATGAGCACGTTAGTGTCTTCAACGGGACGCGAACCCATCGCCTCAGAGCCGCCGTCTGGAACTCTAACTCTGATTGGTCTGAATTTTACAACCACGAGCCCAGTGGATGCTGGGAGTTTACAGCAGGCGACAGATGCATTTAGTCAACCCTCCACCGGCTAAAGGTCAACCAAACCATCCCTCCATCATCGCTCTCTGTCTCCTTCTCCCCCCTACCCCCTCGTCACCCTCGTCTTCCTCCGTGCCCCCCCGGTAACCTCACAGAGGAGCAGAATGTCAGCGTTCAGTGGCATTTACAGCCCATTCCGAGGACCTTATTACGCCTAGGTCAAAGGTCAGCCCCGCGAGGGGGGGAGGGGCGTCTCACACACACACACACACACACACACACACACACACACACACACACACACACACACACACACACAGGGTGACCTCACCTGACAGCCGCGCCTCGGATCAATCATCTGTGAAGGTGCAGCGGTGGCACGGATGAGGCCCCGCCCACACGGTTAATCCGCCGTGACATATCTATGTGTGCATGTATGTGGGCGGGGCAGGGGGTGGGCGGGGCCTTTGGGCGGCGGGCGAAAGGTGGACGCGTTTCATAAATGTATTGATTGACTTTACGTGTAAACACAGATGCGGTGCTGTATAATGCGTGGGAAAAGAGGCTGTCTGTGTGTGTGTATGTGTGAGTGTGGGTGTGTGTGTGCGTGTGGGTGTGTGGGCGTGTGTATATCTAAATGTCTTTCTATTTACTGTATGCACACACGTCAGTGTGCTAAGTAGCGTAGCCGTCGCAGCGAACAACAAAGTCAAACAAGACCTCAAGACGTCCATCTGCCAATCAAACGCTCCGGGGTTGGGAGGGGGGTATGTTAGTTCATTTGTGTGTCTGTCAATCAGCGCTACTGATGGCCCACCCATCTGCCCCCACCCCCACCCACACATCAGCCTCATAAACACATTAACAGGCCGACACAGTGAGTTAATGAAGCTCTTAGTATTCCGTACCATGTGACGCGACGCCAGAATGTCCGTTCAGCGATTCCTGGAAGGCGACTGTCGTCCGATTCAAGATGTTTCTAATGGGAGGAAGCAAAATTATGCAATTATATATTTGGATATAAGAAAAAAATACAATTCATGAGCTGTTTGATTTAAAAAAAATCATTAAAACCGAACGGAAACATCCCAAAACTGGAGGCAAGGGGCTAAGATTCCTCGCCTAAAATCTGGATCTGCGTTCGATTCTCGCAGTAAACAAACCAGAATGCACCTCTTCTGTTTCTGGTTATTTAAGATGGAATTTCATGAGCCGAATCTGTGCAGATTGGAAGTCGGACATGTCCATCCTGACCTGAAGCCGGGGGTCAAGCTACAAGCTAACGTTAGCTTTGAAAGGCTAAAGAGTTTCACTGATTTTATTACCCAGATTTGCGTTTCTCACCATTGTTAAAAAGTCAAACCGAGCTGAATGCAATAAGTTTTAAATTAAAGAGGACGCCTGAGGGAGGGGGTGTCGGAGTGTGAGACTAAACACTCGCCGACCCCTCCTCCGCGATTTTCCCGGAGTCAAAATATTCCGTAACGATCTCGTAAAGCTTAAGAATATGTGTTTCTGTGTGAGTTGGCCACCGTCCGACCGCGTGGTAAATATTCCTCCCGGGGGGGGAGGGCATAACAGTCTGTTCCCATACCAGCCCCCGCCTCCAGCCCAGACGCTTTGTTATTCATTCCACTATTATGATCTTCTCATCTTCGCCCATTCGCCTCCCCACTTACAGCTGTGTGTGTGTGTGTGTGTGTGTGTGTGTGTGTGATATTATGTACACACTGAGAAGAATCAGGTGACGCCGAGGTCAGATCAAAACAATAACAGAGAGGCCTTCACGTGCGTAAACTCAGATGAACACGCGGCCCCAAACGCACCACCTCGCCGCTGTTTTCTCAGAAACACACAGCTGTCAAAAGTCGGCCTGTCGGGGTTCATCGGGGTTCATCGCCGTTGTTTTCTCCAATGGCGTCCTCATCATGTGTCGCAACGTTCTGATGCCCCAATATAATTTTTATTTAAGTTTTGTTGTCTAATTTACGAAAAACGGGACATTTTAGTTTCCCTTAAGTTTCAGAAAATCGTCAGGATTTTAGTTTTAATCCATAAAAAGTGTCGTTAATGATCTACTCGAGTCAAAACAGGCAGTTTTGATTTCTGATGTCAGACAGGCTTAAATATTAAGATTACAACTTTGCAGAAGTTACTTGGATAATGAATTTGATCCCACATCAGCTGGTGATACACAAGAATAAAAGATATAACGCAATTTATCTCCTTTTTGAGGAAGAAAGTTAAGTTTCAAACTACATTTGAGTCCCTTCGATTAAAACACCTCAGATTCTTCAGTTAGTCTTTTACAAATCGTTCCTATGCTCACGTTTCTACCCTCAAATTTATTTTGTAATATTGTAAATTTCCCAGTTTGGGATCAGTGAAGTATATCTTATCTTATTTTACAAAGCGTTTCGAAACAACTTCAGTAAAACCAAATGAGCTCTTAACACTGCGTTGACAAGGAATTAGAGAATGGATCGGATCTGGAAAAGGCTTCAAAGCCGACCCAACCGACCCCCCTTCCCAATGGTCACATGACACGTGTTGCTGAAAACGATAATTCCCAATCATCCATCAGCTGGACGCCTCTTAATAGAGTCAAACTCCCTTTGTCCAAAACCTGCAGGATATCTGCTTCCATACTTGAGGTTGGATCTGAAGAGCTCTAATAGGATTAGAGGACAGTGGCCCCTGGTAGTCCTGAGATCACTGGACTAGCTGCAGCTTATCTCCCCCCCAGTAAGACAAAGACTACAGATGGCTCCTTTTGTTGCATTGGAGAAAGGTATGTAACATATACGGAACATTTATCCCCTGAGTTCTGAAAGCATGAATCTGTGGCTGGAAAACGACAGTTATGTTCAAACGTGCAACAGCTAGCAGGTGCATAGCTTAGCTAAAATGTTAATTTGCTTAGCGGAAATGCTTTTTCACGCAACAGTTCCGAAATAATTGCCACAATCGCGACAATTTTACCGATTCCTGTTGAAAAATAGAAGAAAAATGTTTTGTTTCTCATGTTTGCTGATGACTCGAGATTCTTTCACACCGACCCCGTTTGGTCCCAACTTTTGGGTTTTCCAATTTGATCAGGACCAAAATAGCAGGTGTGACCTGAACAGTGACGTGCTAGAAATGATGTAAGATACGATTCAATAAAGTTTTTGTTCGAACTACTTAAATCTCGTCTTCTTTCCGCTTTATCCTCCCCTCATCGGCAGACAGTCTTCTCATTTATTATTATTCTCTCCCCTTGATGGTCGGAATCAAACGTTCCTCCTCCAAGGCTTTAATTCACGAGTCGTTCCCGAGTCATCTGACAGCATGAGTTCGCCTGAGTTGAGGAATAATAAGTTAATGAAACGAAGCCACGTATCATGTGACCTCTGCTACGCTTCTTCAATTTAACACATGCTGACCTTCAATCCGAGGACAACGTCTACAACTCGCTGATTTCCATACAAATAGAGACTTCCTTCAGCCGCTGGGGAGGGAAATGAATTCATTTAACCCTCCCCTGTAAAAGAAATCACCACTTAAATCCCTTTATCTGTCAACGACTTCGTCATATTCGCTGGCGTACACCTTTTCCATCCGGGCTGACATGATGCGAGGTGAGCTGGAAAACAGATGTAGCCCGAGTGACCGGCAGAAACCCTTTAATAGCTTTCGTTTCCCGGCGTTCTCTCTTATCCGCTCAAATCCACTTAGGAACGGGTCGGAACGCCGCCGCCCACCGCCGGGTCTCCTCACGAGTTATATGAGAAGCGGAGAAGTTCGACTGGGGTCGACTGCAGGAGCGCAGCGCTAGCGTTTCTCCTTAAGCGACCCGTGGTGGGTAGCGGGTCGGTGGATCCGAGGATGAAGTGGGTGGGTGTTTTTTAGTCTTTTTTCCGACTAACACCATGGAATACAAGTTTTTTGAGCATCAGTCTTGTTTATTTCTTCTTCTTTTCCATTAAACAGTACAATTCATCAGCCGTCGCCGCCTGCTCGGTCACTTTTGGGCTCTGTGAGCGTCGTTCCTTCGACAACAGCAGCAGCATCAGGTCCCGTTGACGCGACAACACTTTTCTCAGAAGATGTAAAACTGAAACTAAAAGCTTCTGATCACCCAGAATGCACCTGTTGTGTAAACAAACAGTAAAACCACAAAGAAAGGGTCTTGGGCTAAATGCTGTCGACCCAAACTCCTCCACAACTTGCTGTAACGTAAACCAACTTTTTGATATTTGCATGAACGCGTCCAACGATCTAAGCGACTGTGGCCACGCCCCCCGGAGCAGATGTCATTATCCTGACTTGGGTGGGGCCGGATTGGGGGGGTCATAAAGATGCCAAACTGACTTAAAGGAGCCAGCAGCTGTGAACCGCCCATTGTCTGCAGAAGCATCACACACTCAACGTGAACAGGGGTTGTTAAAGGCCTGCTTGACCCCCCCCACCCCCACCCCCCACCCCCTACAGTAGCTCAAATCCCTGGAGATTTATAACAGCAACAATATTTTGGTTTCAGAATTCCTTTACGGGCTCCATCCATCCTTTTTCTCCCAGGGTGGGGTCGCGGCGGCAGCAGATGAAGGACGGTATTCCAGACATCCTTCTGGTCGGGAATCCTGAGGCGTTCCAGGGGGGGCAGTTGAGATATGTGACCCCTCCAGCGTGTCCTGATAAGATGCCCATATCCTCCTGGTTGACTCCTTCGGATATGAAGGAGCAAAGGGGGCTCCGAGGTCCTCATCCCTCACAGACGGTGGGGGGCTCATGTCGGCAGCTTGTATCTGTGCCTTGTTTTATAATCCCACGTGTTTTATTCCCTCTCAGGTTAGAATAAACATATTTATTCCATCATTATCCTTTAAATTATGTAATTTTTCCTGAACCTGGGCCAAGGCTATACAGTCGTCTTCACAGCTCGGAGACGGTGACATACGCGGCGCTGGGATCCGCCGTGAGCCAGAACATAAATGTTTACTCGATGGGGGGGGGGAATCCATAATACATTTAAAGTCTTTGCGTCCGAACTGGAGTCCGATCTGTACCTGACCTGAGTGTCGCAGATACGCCGTAAATAACCCGGCTGGGAGCGCCAGTGCCAGCGCCACTTGGATTTGTATGGTAATGCTTTTGGCCCCAGGCCAGAGTGGACCTTGCCACTGCATACACACACACACACACACACACCTTCACACTGGGAAAATAGGGATGCCCTTTACTCTTTTGGATGGAAAAAGAAATATGTTTCAATTAGCAGCTCAGTCCAACCACTGTAAACACTGTGTGTGTGTGTGTGTGTGTGTGTGTGTGTGTGTGTGTGTGTGTGTGCGCGCGTGTCGGAGGGGGTGGAGGGGTGCTTGTGAATAGGCCCATAGAGCTGCTAACCACAGGCTGGCCATTACACCTAGTTACAGTCACCGCTGGATCGACAAGGAGACAGACAGTCTGCAAACCTGACAAAACTCTACTGTGTGTGTGTGTGTGTGTGTGTGTGTGTGTGTGTGTGTGTGTGTGTGTGTGTATCAGGTCGGGGATCCCCTGAGTTGCCCCCGTCGGTACCGAAGGGCTAACAGAAACGACGCTCCTGAGCAAGGAGGAGGACGAGGGGAAGGGTTCCATTTTTTTTTTTTTTTCGGCGACAGAGGGTTCTCTATCACCGGCATTTCGCTCGGCCTCCAGATCCGTTTCCGTGAGCGATGAAAGACGCATTCAGAGGAGAACGTAGAAGAACAACAATGTCGCTGCAGCGACAGCATCCAATGCGTCGCTTAAAACGATGCTTTCTTCCCCGTCGCCCCCGACGACGCATCTGTTTCCAGAGCGTAAACTCGGACAGCATTGGAAATTTTCCCACCCAACTTTGCGCGCACATTGATCACAGCGCAAAGTTGCATCTCCTGCTTTTTGTGAGCGGGGGGTCCTATACTCTTATTTTTTCCTGTTTCCATGGTTACAACTCGGATCCAGGTGTGTAAAGCTCCGCCTTCATGGGCGTGGCTTCAGGTGATGTCTTGCATGCATCCTTGCATGCTGCAGAAAAACTGTAAACGACCATAAATATACGTCAAGTCTAACATAAAACCGTCCCCCTGCCGGAACCGGATTCTTACGTAACCCCCCCTCAGTTCGGGCACTGGCTCTGCACCCCCTCTCTAGCTCCTTCCTGGTGTTTACACAATGAGCTATTATCCACTATTACTCCTCTTCCTCCTGTTTTTAACATCACTCTCTATTTATACTCAGTGTTATTGTTCCCTCTCTTTAAAGAACCCCCCCCACAAGCCAAACCCCCGCCACCCCCACAAGTCCTGGACTCGGCCTTAAATGGAAGGTCTATGCGCGTCGCCCGTCTGCGAAGGCCCCTCCGTTCAACAGCTGAGCATTTATAATGGTTTGTTTATGCTTGAATGGGCTTTCCACAGTAACCCACTGTCATGAGTGGAGCCTGGTTCCACACACACACACACACACGCACACGCACACACATACACACACACACGCACACACATACACACGTGGATGCACAACCGCTGAGAGCCTGGGCGATATGGATTTAATTAGACATATTATTCTAATCATAGGCTTTACATGACAGTGGAGTGGGGGGGCGGGGGGGGGGTTGTGACTGATTGTCGGGGAGTCATCAGTGGTTTTGGACTCCTGTAAAGTCTTCGCTCACGCTCTCCTTCCAGGAAACAGCTTCTGTTTGCTGCGCATGAAGCCTGCATCAGTTTACGGTGCGTTCACTGACTCGTTACAGGCGTGGGTTATTTGTGCGCTGAAAAAAATTCCGAATAGAAAAACACCATGTGGCTGCAAGGACTTGTATATATTATATTTTATAGTTTTATATAGTGGATATTTTATTTTTTTTAGCTGAATTTAGAGTCATTTCTTTATCTGTACTAAATGTTTTTGGAGGTGGGAGGAGCCAGAGAACCCGGAAGTGATTGGGATTCAAACCCACAACCTGCATTTAATGGAGTCAATTTGGTTTTATTCAAAAATTGTAAATTAATGTAACATTTAAAAGCTAATTTAAATCAAAATAAACTGATTTAACATCATCGTGTTTTTCCGGGTGGATTTTAAATGATGCACCTGATGGGCACCTGCCCCCCCCACACACACACACACACCTGTCCCTGGCATCGCTAATGAAGCCGTGAAGACGCAACACGGAGTGTTGGTGTGCACTCCAGCCACTCATGGGGGGGGGGGGTCTTGATGGAGTGGTCCTCTGTGACAAACACACACTTGGATGAAGGTGGGTGGTGGGGGGGGGGAGTGGAGGCCCCCTCCCTGCTTGTTAATTGCCACTACTCCATAACCCGCTGAGCTGCCGTGGAAGGTGGGGGCAGTCGAGGGGGGGAGGGGTAGCAATGTCTGCCATCTGTTCTGACTCTTGACACCACCCTCCGCCCCCCGCCCTCTTCACATTCACCTATCCCGCCTTTTGCACGAGGACCACTTCCTTTTCTCCATGTGCGCCCAGGTGTGTGTGTGTGCATCCAGGTGTGGCGTTTGCATGTGTGTGTACATGCATCCACCCCCCAACCGGCCTTACCCACCCCCACAATTACCGTCACACCCTTTGCAACCGCTAATGACGCACACGTGTCTCCGTATTGTTATCTGATGAAAACACTTTGCACAAAGGATGCCCTCTAAAAAAGACACTCGCTCACATGCTCTTCATACACACACACACGTGTGTGTGTGTGTGTGTGTGTGTGTGTGTGTGCGTGTGTGTGTGCGTAGCACGCATTTGTACTGTAAAGTGTCACCCGTGTACGCATGAAAACATAAACACTCGCCGTTTGAATCCAGACGCCAGAATCGGCGCCGGCCTCAAACTCACAGCGGGAGGAGCGAGCGAGGGAAGAACGGACGGATGCAGGAGGAGAGGAAGAGGAGGAGAGGGAAGTGATGAAGGGAGAGACAGGAGGAGAGACATGTGAGAGTGCCAACAAGTGTCTGGATCTTTGTGTTGATGTATTGTGGCGGTAGCAGGGGGGGGTGGGGGGACAGCCTGTCGTGGGTCTGATTGACAACTAGATGAATTGAACACAGACCTTAAAAATAGGTTGGCCGCCTTTGTGTGTGTGTGTGTGTGTGTGTGTGTAGTGTGTGTTCGCACATGCATGTTCCATTACACGGCTGCTACTCATCCATTATTGACACGTTGCTGTCACCGCAGCTCGCTCGGAAAATATGAAATATGTGTAAAGAAGGGGAGAGAATAGCGGGGCGTCATCGGCGTAACGCGGTAGAAATGACGGATGTGATCATTTTTTAGCTCCGCTATTAGCACGGCTAAGAAGGCCACGACTCTCTGAGGATGAGTGTATGTTGGTGCGGGTTTTCCTGGGGCTTGCAGATTTTATTTTTACCTAATAACTAGCTGAATGTGCGCAGAATCATCAGAAATTGTTAGCGGGTGGCGTAGCCGCAAATGCTAATGTCGTAGACACGTCGCTGCCCTCCTGTGGCCCTATCGATATCGATGGAGGCAAATACCGGCCTTTTTTCGAGGTGGGGTCGTGACGGATTCCCGACGACTCACCTTGGGGGGCCCCAAGGCCTTCCGGGGTCGGGGGGGGGCGTATAATCCCTGGGTTCAGCCGGGTTAGCGGTAATGAAAAGGCTGGGAGGAAACAGAAACGTGAGGCACAGCTGATGTGTAATCAAATAAGAAAATGCCACCTCAGCATCCCTGAAGGTGTGTGTGACCTCAGCCCTCCCCCCCCGTGCCCCCACCTCACCAAAATGGCAATTACCAACAGTCCATCAGTGCTGTGGCATTAATGGGCTACCCCTGTGCCCCCGTGTGCATTGTAGTATGATTAAAGGGCATTCACCTCCGCGGACGCTCCGGCGTCCAATCAGGGAGGTTTTCCAGGGGGGGGGGGGACGTTCGCAAGCGCACTGGGAGGATGTCCGCCGGTCGGAATCGGGTTTGTTTAAGCCCAACTTGGCCACCTTGTGACCACGCCCACTGATAGGCGGGCGAAACATTTGCCCGATCGGAATGCGTGCAGGAATACCCCACCAGGGGGCGCGCCTCGGAAAGGTCGGGGGGCCAACATGGGGCCAAATCCGGCCCTTGAGGATAATAGTAACAATTTGGAGGGAGGGGGTGGTGCAGGGTGCAAAGCGTAGGGGGGAGGGATCCGACCATCATGATTACAGCGGCGTTGAATTCCCACTGGGGTTGTATATGAAGGGGGGGGCGGGGCTAGAATATAGGCCAACCATATGGATGCGCTGTGATGATGAAAGGAAACACAATGTGCGCCCCTCCAGCCAAACAAAGCGGCGCTCGGCTTTTCTGTTCGCCATTTACTCCACAAAGGCCAAAGAGTTCATCCGCCATTCCGCCAGCGCCGCAGCGCCGCCGTAGCGTGTGATGGCTGTCAGGGCGCGCCGCCAGCGCCGGATCGTATATCCCAGTACACTCCAAGGACTGGAATGTTGGAACGCGGCCCAAAGCTGAGTCATAGCCTGATTTTTTTTTTTTCCTGCAATAGATCATCTGCGTAAATGTTTAGCGAAGCCGTTCAGGGTGGGCTCGGCTTTCGGGAGGCGAGTCCAGGCAGGTTTTTACTTCCACTTCCACATTTTTATGCAGATGAGAACGAAAAAATACTATTTGATAGTAGCATTGACAGGGATCGCGGCGGTAGATCTGATCGCAATCCAGAGCGTACTGCAAGCTCGGTGCATCATGGGAAGTCCCCACCAGTGTAAGCATTCAGCATCATAGCTAAGTGCTAGGCTACGCTAGCTTTAGGGCGACTGATTCCTGGAAAATATCTCCACAGGAGAGGAGGAGATGCCTCCTGTTCTACTTTTAGGGCCTCTCGGGGGTCATGAGGGACCCCTGCATCCTGGGGGGTAACATTCTGGGAGGGTAATAGGGTAGTAGGAGCTCTTTAAGGTATGCTAGTGACTCACAATTGAGTGCCGGACGAGACTTTCGGAGCTAAAATAAGAGAGAGATCTGAGCAGCAGCTGAGGAGCCTTGAGAGGTGTTCAAGGACAGTAGGGAAATATACGATTCCAATCACATGGGGCCATAAATAAAGAATAAAATAAAGAACTCTTCCTTGTTATTCTCCTGCAAAATGAAAACCGACTGCAAAACAATCATGACACAGATTGCTCAATTGATTGTCGATATTTGACTAGCGAGGAAACGCAAATATTGACCTTTAGAGTATTTAAAACAGGTGATCATCGTTTTAAATCAATCATTTTTATCCTTTCGTCAAGACGATGTGAATAAATATTCAATAATTAGGAACGACGTCTTTTGTCTTGTGATTTGATGCGTTTTGGTGTCGTGTAACGATGTCGTGAGGATTTCAAGGTTTCATTCGTAAAAAAATGAGCCAATAATTTACTTGTGTGGATGAAAACGTGTCGCGCTGGTGGTAAAAAATAGCTGCGTGTAAATGCTAACAGCCCATATGTCCGTATTATGTGATGTGCATGAAAAAAAAAGGCCCCCATATGGATGCCTCTTTGGCATCGCCTTGGATTTTAGAGTAGCAGTATATCAGTGTGATAAAGCCGCTGGTTGAAGTCGGCGTCACATGACCACCAGCCTCCGAGCCATATGTGAATGCCGGCGCGCGCGCTTGTGTGTGTGTGTGTTTTCCCTCTTCCTCTATCGCTAACCCATCCTTTCTCTGATAGGATCTTTGTTTCTGAGGATGACTGGGGTCCGATGTGGCGGGCCTGTCCTGACAAAAGCTACTGTGCAGGGTTGTGGGGGGTGGGATAGTGGGGGTAGATCCCTCTGAAGCCATGCCAGTTCCTGTGCAAACGAACACACAACGCACACACATACACACACACACACACACACACACACACACACACACACACACACACACACACACACACACACAGTGATTATCAAGAAAAGCCCGACAAGTGTGGAGCTTATGGAACTGCAGGGAAGGCCTGGCACTCCTCCACCCACAGGCCTCTTACCCCAACCCCCACCCTCTCTGCTTAGCACGCAGTGGGGGATCAACACACACACACACACACACACACACACACACACACCATCCACCCCCTGCAGGAAAAACAGCGTCTGCATTGTGTTTCCGTGTTATTCTTCTTTTCCAACCAATCCCAGCGAAGACGGGAACGTTTATGATTTAGCTGAGCTTTCGCTAACAAAGACAGGATAAAAATGTCCAAGCGCTGACACACACACACACACGCGCACACACACACACACACACACACACATCACTACATCCAGATTGTGGGGGTGTTAACGTAGCGTTAGCCGACCCCGACTCAAACTTTTGAAAACGGGTTCAGGGAGTTTTACTCTTGAAAATGCCGCCATGCCGTTCCCATGGAAACGGGAGGAACACAAATCCTCAGTGCACTAATTTGTAAAAGGTTCCCGACCCGCGACACGAGGGTAACAACAACCTGACTTCATGCTAGCGGACAAACACGAGGGCGGCGACAGAATCTGGGATGAATTCTTCTGCATCTTCAAACTGGCTTCTGATTGGCCGGCCTGGCCGCTGGTCGACGCCCTCTCTGTGGCGAACAATGCGATTGCTGAATGTGCTCACCGCTGGTCCACCTTCCACCTCCACAGCTGGTCGGTTGCCTGGCGACCTGACCTCCAGCGCCAAAATGTCAGAGTGGGGGTGGAGGGGGGGTCACAGGTTGCCTTCCAACAGATGGACTCTGAGTGTGTATGTTTGTTGTGGTGGGGGGTGTGGGGGGAGGGTGGGGAAGGACACAGCTTTAACGCGGCGTCAAACGCGAGAGTCAGGAGCAAGCCCGGCGTGTGCCGAGGTCAGCAGGGGTCAGAGGTCGCCGGCCTCGGGGGCGTTCGCTATTCCCAGTCGTTTATCGCTGCGCTGTCGGGGGGGGTTGGCATTTGGGGCGTGATCCCTGAGGTCCTGTCAGAACGAATGATTCCGATTATTAGAATAGGAATCGGAATCGCCATGGCGACAGGAGGCCGAGGAAAAGGCCCAGCAGCATCGTCTGCTACCTTAATCCACGAAACCCTTTCCTCATCCGCCTGCCTCACATTAAACCCCCCTCCCCACACACACACACACACACACACACACACACACACACACACACACACACACACACACACACACACACACACACACACACACACACACACACACACTCATCCGACTGTTTACCGATGACTCAGGCTTGCCGTTTCTTTCCGGACAGGCGGTCGGCGCTGCAGCTCTGGCACCTCGGGCCCTAATGGACCGATCTGGACTGTTTACAGCTGTGCCCTTTCTAGAGTGACTCACAAAGGAACAAAGAGGCCTCTGTGTGCGGGAGAGCTTTTCCCATCCCCTTCAGGAAGACCCACCGACGCGACGTGTCTTCAAAAATTCCTCCTGTCACTTGTCTTTTTCCACAAACTCCGATTCTCCTCATCCTTTCGCCTCACATCTTTTTTTTTGCCATATTAGTGCAAAACATTCAATTTTCTAACTTCTTTTTGCATCATCCGGTTCAAATCCATCCTAACAGCATCACTTTGGAGTCTCCTCACCCCCCTCCCCCACATCCATTCCCTTTTTTTTCCCCACCCTTGAACCCTTCACCTTTATCCCAGTTCCCCAGCTGTCCTCCTGTGTGAGCCTATATGTTTTACTGATACGTGTCTTTCCATGCGTGCCCCCGGGTTGAGTGCCTGATGTTTGCCGGTTGACATCAGCTTTCCACTTTCCACGGCTCTGGAGGCCCGTGTTTGTTTGTTTAGCGCAAAGCCCCGGCGCGAGCTCGCGCTGCGTCGGCGCTTGCCGATTAACCCGCCCGTGAACAACACCCCGTTGGAATGTCTGGAATTACACACAACAAGGATTAGCTCATCCCTGTCTGTTGTCTCTGGCTCTCCCTGTTTGCCATTCTTTCAGGCGCAGAGATGGACGGATAGACGCAGATAAAGACAAACGCAGGGTTGCTGTTTTTTTTGGGGGGGGGGGGGGGCCTGGAGGGGTTTAGTTTCCTTATGAACCAGCGCGACCCAAAAGAAATGTTGAATCCTTTTGTTCTTTCATTCTTTTTTTAATTGTTTTGAAGGAAAACTTCACCAAAGACAGCTGTTGGCACGGCACCTGGCATTTTTTTTTTTATCCCTGTGGATCAGCGGCGATGCTTAGACAGCATGACATCATGAGCAGACAATTCCAGCACAATTACAACACCGGTTCACTTTAGAGAATGTTTAGAATAGTTTTACACTCAAAGATAGAAATATAGACCTTAACAATACACTCAACAAGGAGTGGGGATTGTTGATTTGTTACTTTTACTCCTACAAACTTACGAACATAATCGTTCCGAGAGGTTGTTTGTAAGTCGTTCAATTTCAATCTATAATCTCCATTCATTTAAATGTTCATTCAAAGATCATTTAAATTTCATTACTACTCTAAATATTAAATTACTATTCCCGAAAGTAATTTTATTTTTATTTGTTTTACTTTACTTATTTTAGTTTTATTTCCGTTGTTTCTCAGGTAACTTGGCCAATAATTGACAAAACAAAACATCAGTTAGCATCAGCGTTAGCATCACTTAATGCTTCCGGGCAGAAACTTCGGTTCTGCATCAATTAGCTTCTTACTGAGAGACAACCTGACAACATACAAACACATAAACAAAAAAATAAATAAAATAAAACACAATAAAATACAGGTGAGTTGTTCTCGATTACATGTCAGTTTAAAAAGATGTACACAGAAAAAGAAAAATAATTATCATGTTTATGTCATTTCACCCGACTTTACGTCTGTCCGTCACAAATACTGGACTCTAAAAATGACTAGAAAACCGTTAAAAGCTCATAATATCATATTACTGTAGAATAAATAATATTAAAAACATGTAACTATATTAAAGAAGAGGAAGTTAGCATGTAGCTTACCTTTAGAGTGAAGAAACAGGAGGTCACCACTGCCATCATTTTCACTAGCCTTTGCTTTATCATCCATGCTAAACAGTAAGTTATCCAAAGTACGAAGCCTGACGCTCTGAGATGCTAACAGACAACAACAAACAGCAAAGAATGTTGGAGCTGCGTGGACGCAGCGGTGCTGCCCCCCGCGGAGGCTGTGGCAGGAGGCGGAACTGCAGTACAATAGTCAGATGTGGCGGAACGCGTCAGTATGTGTTGACTACCTGTATTTAATTATTATATGTTACTATTTTTATCACTGTTATTATTATTATGATTATTATTATTATTATTATTATTATTATTATTATTATTATTATTATTATTATATTGTCATTTATGTCACATATTTTTTATTTGCGTTTTCATTATTTTTCATAATTAACTATCATTTTTGTATCTCATTATGTCTTCATGTTTTTTTATAATTATAATTTTAGAAATTTTATTTTTCATAATTTATTACATTATATAAATATTGAATAGAATAAAGTAAATTGAAGTCAACAACAATATGTTGGAGTGTTTTTTGTTTGTTTGTTTTTTGGGTTTTTTTGCCCAACAGGCTTCCGTTGGGTTTTCATGCGTTGCTCAGGTGCGTCTTCATCGTGATCGTGGAGCTGTGCTCCAGGTGATATCTGCTGTTTGAAGCCTCGCCGCCACCTGTCACAGATAATCCCTCATCAATCATTAATCATTCACTGTTCATTTCACACAGATTTCAGGCTAGAGCGACAAAAGACAGAAGCTGACAAACGTTTACAGATTGAAGCGAATGATAAAAACTAACTGTAGAGAATCAGCGCTTAAGAAATCGTTTGATTTGTGATATTTTTATCATTTTCCATCAGTAACAGAAACGTTGGCGCCTCTTTTGAAGGTTTTTCTTTCCAGCCTTGGTGAACAGCGCCATCTTGTGGTTATTTATCGGCGTTCATGTTTCTGGATTAATCATTTGAGATTATCGATCAGACTTCAAATGCAAATCATATCATTTAGAATAAAATTATTAGCATTTAGAATAAAATTATTAAAAAACAACTGACCGATAGCCCTATCAATGATCAATAAATTCATTATGACACGTGCATCTGATAAAAGTGAATTAATTAAACGACAACACATTTCGTCCCTAAAGGTAAAAAAAAAAAAAAAAATCAAACACTGAATGCTGAATTTCAAATAAAATACTTTTTTAGTTATAAAGATCTGTAGGTTAAAAACCAGCCAGCAGGTGGCGCTCACAAACAATTCATAGATTGATTAGGACGTATCCTTCCTCTAGTCTAAATCCATCAGATTTCCATTCTTTGAGTAATCTGCAGCGGGATTACGAGGAAACACCTTCTTTTATTCATGTAGAGAGTAAATATAGAAACGCATCAACATAAATAGAGGATTTATAACGACATGATGGTGTTTAAATTGTAAAGGACAAGTAAACAGGTGTACTTATTAACTCTCCTGTCATTTAACATCCATCTCCTCCCCTCACCTGATTTTCCTGCCAATCTCCTCACCTCCATTGCACTAAACAGTATGGACTATTTGCACTGTGCTGTTATTTTAACCTTTCAGCTCAGTTAAGCCAAATTTCCATGTAATTCCAACCTAATTTCTTTCTAATTTCTTACAGGAAGTTTAGCCGCTGTTGTTTCTCCGACAGGTTCAAACCTGCTTCTCTTCCTTTGGTGGGATGAAAGAAGCTCTTGAGCTTTTCAGGGATTTTGTTTTTGATCGGCAGCGGTGACGGCTCTGACTTTATCACCCCAGAGCTTCCAGCAGAATCTTCCCACAGGTAGGCCAAGATCTTCATTCCCTGTGGCAACGCTGCTGGAATGTGTTTATCTGCTGTTTTCTTTCCACTCTTTTTTGTCCCTGTAACATTTTTCTCTTAGTCGGAACCTGCTTGGCATCAAAATCCATCAATCCAGGAATCTAGATCCCGGGAGAACCCGCCAACCTCTGCAGAGTGTTAGCAGATAGGAGCTAACGGCTAACAATCGGGTCCAGTTGGCCTCGAAATCCTGGATCCTGACCCATGTTATTTGATCCATTATAATCCATTACAACGGATCCATTATTAATGTTTTACAGTTTCCCTTTCTGGAGGTGAGTGGGCAGAAATCCGAGCCGAGGTGTTCCAATCAGTTCCAGGATCTTTGGAGATAAAGCACCTCGTGAACTCTGCTGTGTCACGATGACAAGCGGTAGCATAACAAACACAAGCAGCTAAATTTATTTCCTCCAGGTGACTAAGTTCTGATTAAGACTTTATAAAAATACCCCGCTAGGAGGAAGCATTCCATCGATAGGAGACGAGAAAGAGGCCAGATTAGACCTCCTCCTCCTCTCCCCTTTGAGTCAGGTGATGAAGGACGTGATTATTTTCTTCTTGTGTTTACTTGTGGTTTACATTCATGCTTGTTGTGCATTCAAAGCCAATCGAACAAGGAAACGTGTGAACCCGTTTAGGGTTTTACAGTAAGTTCCTCTTACATGGGGGGTGGGGGGGTGAACATAGAGGCCTCAGTTCTGTTTAAAACAACATCATGAGCCTAAGCAGAGCACAAGGACAGAGTTAGAACAAGTAAAGCAGAAAGACAACAGCCTAAGGCCTTCCTTATTACCAGCTTGGGAGGGTGGGGGTGGGGGGGTATTCCTTTCCGCCCCTCCATTGTTGTGTTGCAGTGAATGTCGTCCTAAAAATGGGTTTTAATTTGGGTTCTGTGGGGGTGGGGCCACACGAATTAGTTCGTTTTTATAATATTGCCATTGTTTGTCTCAACAGAGCCATCAGCCGCCACCGCCACCGCCACCACCGTGTGGACTGTCAGATTTACTTCTTTTTGTTCAAGAGAAAAAACAAGTTCCGAATCAGGACCGGTTTTGGGTAGTTTTGGTGTTGTTACCATCATCAGTCTCAGCAGGGTCATCAGCCACCACCGTCACTGGCTGGACTCTAAAAGGGGGTTTGGATCTACACCTTTATCTAGATTTTAACGGAGCCGTTTCAGCACAAGAGCCATGATTTATTTTCTTGTTTTATTGTAAAACAAAAAAATGACATGAAAAATACATTTTCCTTGATATTTTTATTGAAAATAAACATTTAAATTATAACACAAATTGATGGTTTAGCCGCCAGCTGGATAAAGAGTCTAACTTCACACACATTCCCTCCCAAATGAATCAACACACGCAAACAAAAACCATGACAACCACACATGTTCAGTAACATTTGAAATATCTGCGCCGACGTCGTTCGTGGCGTCAAACCGACAACCCGTTCAGTCTGTGTAACATCTTTAGAGTCTCAAATGGAAAATTGGAGCTCAGTTCTTCAGTCAGTCGGAGATCAGGTTAATTTTCTCGGTGTTTCCACACTGGGGCAAATCCGGGATGAGGACTCCACGGAGGACGGGATTCGATTGTAATACAGGGACTATGCAGTCAAAGTCGAGGTCTGACGAAGAAAATTTCAGGTTTTAGATATTTCTAGAAATGTGAGCGTTTGGCAAAGAAATATTGTGAAAATCTCACCTGTTTGTTTTACAGACGTGCATCCCTTGTGTTTCGATTTCCACCTTTTACACACTGAAATATAATAAAGTTGATGAGATGAGGACAACAGGAAGACAAAGCCAAATGTTCTTTCACTTTAGTAAAATACTTATAAACAATTAAAATACAGAGGAAAATATTGTAATTTTCATTTTTTTCTTTCTTTTTTTTTCCCAAAAAGATCCCCAAGAAATTAATGAATCCTGGCTCCACCCCTTTATCTCTCAACCAATGAACAAACAGACATGGATGAAAACATCCTTTGATTTTGATATGATGTTTCAGTTTTCTACAAATTTTTGTTAAAATTCAGTGAGCATGTAAAAAAAAAAAATCTCGATTTATAGAAAGTTAGACAGCAAGGGATCATGGGAGTTGTAGTCTTCACTGTCCATTAACCACCACTTGTGATTGAATACACTTAAAGATCTATATTTGAGATATTTTGTTGTGAAAATGTTAAATATTATATATTTATAACTGTTTAGAGAATTATTAATAGTCTCTTCCAATCTCAGAGCTCTGAAGCCGTTGCTAATATTATCCAAACATTCTCGTACTTGCAGCAACGTCCGTGATTTGGAATAGTTGACACTGGAACCGAGCCAACATTCAAGTTGAGAACAAGTGCTTTTCACGAGTGTGTCAACAGAGAGGAGGGGTTTGCAGGCCTCAGCAAGTGCAGCTTTTCCACCTACCGGTTAACGCCAGCATGACGATTACGATGCCAGAGAGGAAAACAGCAGCTGGGACAATAACTGGGGTCAGATCCCAGGTGGCATGATGGGATACGACGGGTCTGGGGAGTGACGAGTGATCTGTGAGGACAGATTGGAGGTCAGGATCTGGGTGCATAAATCAAATGCACACTACATACTGAAAATGCTGTTCCAGGCCAGCTGTTAACACCTGTGTTCTGTTTAATGCTAAGCTAACCGATTAAGCTACGTGGAATGAATGATGCATGTGCAATAAATGACTTTAATTGTGTGATAATTATCATATAATCTAATGGAAAAGATGAACTCATCTTTAATTTATCACCCCCAACCAGGTGAAGCAGACTTACTGCATTGCTGGAGACAGTGAAGGATTGTGGGAGCAAAATTGACATCGAGCCTTTTCACCTGTTCAGGTACAGAATGAGTATTAAAAGCCTGTTCAAAGGCAACAGAGTGGATTGATCCAGATGATCTATCACTACCTGGAGACAGGTGTCGCATCGCTCCCCCATCAGCTTCAGGCTGACAGCTTTATTTTTCTCCTGGGAAACAACAAAAGGCGCCAAAAAACAGCCGTTAGAGCGTTGCCGTGTGGTTTGGTTGTTGTGTTGACAGTTGACATTATAAACTCTTTCATGCATCATCAATCAACAGCACCGATGATTGATTCATGAAGCATTACATCTACATCCGTTCCAGGAAAAGATCTTACAATTTTTTCATGCGGCCGATGGATTGGCAAAACCCCAAAAACAAAGACAAAACATGACTTTTGATGGATTATTACTTGTAATTGCCTCACAGATGAGTGAAAACCCTGGAGATAAAACACATTCCCGCTGTGGTATCATTAGTTTACTCCGTGTGTTACCCACCACATGCATGACATGTGTTTCTGTGACCTGGCACCCGACCGAGCTTTCCGACTTCTCGCACAGCTCCACAGAAAACGTAGCGGAGACGTGCGACAGCATCGTCACATCTTCGTGACCTTCTCTGAGCGTGGCAACCACCTCCCACGCTGGAAGAGATCGGAAAGCTTGCGTCATTTCAACCAATCTGATATCGGCATCGTAAAAATCTGACACTGCTATCAGTCGGGTCATTAAATGATAATTCAGATGTGATTAAAAAGCGGTACCTTGGAATCTGGCGTTGGCGAAAGGACACCTGGTCCAGGATCGAGAACCTGCGGTGAACTGAGGAGGAAAGAGGAATTAGATTTTGTTGCAGCTTTTGCGCAAAAAATAGAGAACAGGGTGGAAATAAACAAAAGTAATATTGACACGTTTGACTTTAAAAGTGGACGCTCATAAATCAGCTGCGTAGGATGAGCTTCCCCATTTTTAAAGATGTGATAACACCGCAGAGGAAATGCTAACGGCGTTGGTTCTTCAAAATAAATGTCATTAAATAGCATTTAGTGGGAGGAAAACACCTCTCTGCTGTTTTGTGGAACTTTATCCGACCTTAAAGGTCAAAGCGTCAAGCATGACCTTTAATCCAGTCCTAAAATGACATTAGCATGAGCATGAGCAACACTTGGCTAATAATGACTTACCTTCATGCACAGGGACGGGTGTGGATCCACTCTGGTGAATGTGATCTGAAAAGCAAAGATTCATTGAAGGGTTGTTACTGACGAGAGGCGGGACAATTGTTAAAGCAAAAGGGAGTGACTCATGTTTGAGGTGTTTTTATGCTAGCTCGAATTAGCTCACAAACGGACGACTGTGTCAGAGGCTATTTTTATATTAACAGAGATTTACCCTCTGAAGTGACATAACCTGAAATTTAGGTCAATGACATCATGTAACGATCAACTTTATGAAGCTACAATTCAGCAAATACAGTTGAACCTCAAGATACGAGTTTAATCCGAATCATTGGTCAACATTTAACCAGTTAAAATAACTAAAATAATTTTAATTCATTTGAGCCTTGTAAAATAAGCCCCAAAATCCCAAAATTAGAGATCCAGTCTCACTGATGTTGTATCCATCTGCCAACACATGGTAAAGACCGAGATCCAGTCTCACTGATGTTGTATCTATGGATTGTTGCTTGTATGTCGAACGAAAATATTGACAAATTGATGGCTCGTATCTCAAATAACTGTTATCTCTTAGATAATAATAACTCTTATTTTTGACTTTGACTTTGACTATCTCGAGGTACTACTGTATGTTTACAAGAAAAACACTTTGACTTCATCATCTTGAAGTCAAAAGTATATTTTTCCTTTCAAGAAGAATAATTTACAGGTACGTGGAACTCCTCAGGGTCCTCGTACCTTCTCCCTGCTGATGTTCCTGGAGGCGTGAGGTAGATCCTCACAGACCTCCTCTCTTTGCTGACACAACGCCACCACGGCATTGAGAGGACAGGACGGCTTCCAGGACAGCGTCCCCTCCAGGTCAAAGATTATCCCGGACCACAACTCCTCCAGACCTGCGGGAGCAGCGGAGATCACGGCGTTTTCATGAGGGGGGACGCAAAACTAGCTGGAGTTACTACAAAATGGGACGAGGACTTACGGTCTCTGAAGGGGCAGACCTGGACTCGGGGGGCGTCCGTCACCATCGACCATCCCTGAGACACATTGGGTTTTAAAATCTGAATTCATGAGCTGATTACAAATGGAAAACATTTGTGGGGGAGGGTGTTACCTCGATGCAGAGGCAGGGCAGCGGTTGGGAATACGAGAGTTTGACGATGCGTTCAGGTTCGTTCATCTTGATCTGGAAGGAAACGACACACATAACAGTCTTCCTTTTGCCTGTTTCTACCAACAAGAGCCAATAATTCCTCATTCATGAGTCACATGATCCTGACAGTTTTTCAAGCCACCCATGGGAATTTTCAGGATGTACGAGACTCCGATGAGTCAGCAGGTCCCTCAGTAGGTTTACAGTAACAGCCGACAAATAGAGCGTGAGTCACTGCGGATGTTTTTAGCTGATGGGGACATGAGGAACCTCCAAGACTGTCACAAACGCAACCTCGCAATTCTGACGCACAGGTTTTGGACTCACCCGTGTGCCCTCCCCGGTTCCCATGCAGATGAAGTCCTTGTGACACAGGCGCAGGTGGTAGTCGTAGTCCTCCAGCATGTCGGAAACACTGACCATCAGCTCCTTCGTCTCCGGGTTTATGTCGTACGATAGTCTCCCGGCTGGAAGAGACACATCGGCGTGAGATCCAAAGGTGGAACCCCATTACGATAAATCTAGAGCAGTAAACGTGGACTTACTGATGCATTCTGGGACGTGTCTCTGCAGATCTTGGCTCGTGCATTCTGTGGAGGGAAATAACGATATTTACAGTAATAGCCTCGAACGACAAAGCCTGCATCTTCTCGTGAATCATCACCGCGTTATTGGGAATTGCCTATGTTGGCGACTTCTTTCACTACAAGGAAATACACGCGCCGCAAGACAGACGTGACTCATGATTTGACTTCTGTGCTATTAATAAGCCGCAGCTTCTGCTAGTTTGCTTCCCGCCGACTCGCTGTCGCGTTCTCATGGGTGTAAGTTTCCAAAATGATGCAAAGTCATTCTCACCTGGAGCTTTATGGGCACCCGTCCAGGTTACGCCACAGTAGCTCGGCGCCGTCTTTACCGTTACCATGACTTCTTGTCCTGGGGACACGTCGGTGCAGTCACTCTGGACTTCCACCTGCAGGGAAGGACATCGGCAGTGATGTCACGGCACGTAGGGATGTCCAAACGCCAGCGGAAGCCGCTGAGAACTCACCTGTAAGCCAGACAGTCTCTCTCTGGACGATCTCCTGAAGATGATCTTTCGGCATTCCTCCATCATCCCTGGGGAGACGGTGCAGACGGACACGCCGTGGACCGCCTCTGCGAACAAGCGAGGGATTACAGTCTTCGAAAAACAGTTCGGGTAACGAACAGGAAGTACAGGCTTTATATGATGAGCCGGCAGGAAGTCGTAAAGGTCAGCTGGGCTTTGACCCCTTACAATCAGACGGAACATCAGCTGATCCTTCCTTGTTGACACGTCTCATCATGGTAACCGTCTCAGCTCATTAATCAGCTGGACGGCGACCAGACTTCCTCATTATGGGAGTCAAACCGTTGTCGGGCTGAAGGATGTTGTGTCACGGCGACAGATGTTACCTGTGAGCCGCAGCTGGATGCCGATCCTGAGGTGAAGCCAACACTTCTGCCTCCCCTCACACCTCATGACAGTGGACAGGCTGATGTTCCTGAAGACGGAGGAGGCGTCTAGACCTTCCGGACGGTTTTGACACGG
Organism: Antennarius maculatus; assembly: GCA_013358685.1. Lineage (NCBI taxonomy): Eukaryota > Metazoa > Chordata > Actinopteri > Lophiiformes > Antennariidae > Antennarius > Antennarius maculatus. The sequence continues at coordinate 1,616,936 of CM023627.1, read as the reverse complement.
AGGAGGGAAGAAAGCTGCGGATGACAGAACGCAAAAGTTACATTTCAGCTTGTGTCAGAGATTGCCCAACGTCTACCCAGCGTTCCAAGTTGGTGTTTGTTCGAGGACAATGAGACTATCAAAGGGTGTGTTCCACATCAAATCACTTTCCCAAACTGTCCCAACTTAATCCCTGAGATAAAACAAACACACCAGTATTTCCTGCATCTTCGTCATGCAACACTTTGCACTTTGCTTTACGACTGTGCGTGTTCTACTCGTGTCGGGAGTCCACAAAAAACAAATGCTTTGGTTGCAGCAATCGCTTTTGTGCACATCTGAGCATCTATTGTGCAGAATTGAATGCAAGAGTGCAGATGTAGTCTCTCTACTCACCGTGAGGCTTCGTCCTGCATTGGAGGCCCTACAAGGAGGAAAAAAAAAGAGTTGTTGGAGCTGCAGGAGCAGACGTTTCATGAGATAACAGGGAATTCCCAGACAGCAAAACAGTTTTTTATATCCTCATTGCTCCTCCAACCAGGAGCCAAGCAGTTTGTTTTTCTGCGGCTCCACAGATTTGTCAAAGTTCTCAAGTACTAGCTGGGATGTCGGTCTTCAAGCTTCAGCTGTAAGAAGAGTGTTTACATGCAGTTTATTAGCAACACAGTTATGTCGAATATGCAACTCTGCAATTTGCGTCAGTGGATGATCCGTGGTGAGTCACCAGCAGGAAAATCAAATATTTCAGATATTTCCATGTGGTGCCTGAAGCCATCGAGTGTTTCCACCACCGTGATGCAACAGAATCAATTCCACAGCAAGCACTCTAAAATATTGAATGAAAGTTTATGACATTCTTGACATCAAAGGTGGTTTCAGTACCGGGGAGGCAGGAGAAAATCAACTTTGACCTCATGATGCATGTCTCAAAGGGTTTTCTCTTCCCATAAAAACTCTGATTGTCTATGATTAAGTTTCTGGGGAGATTTCATGTGGAAAGGTCACAAAAGAGAAAAGGAGAGAGTTTGTTGTGTTTTTGAAAATCACACGGAGAAAAATGGGTTTAAATTGAGTGGATTTAATGACAGTTAAAACCTTTACTGAGTTTATCAAACTACAAATATGTTCAAGTTAATTCATGTAAATATTATCAGTTATCTCAACTTAAAATCTGTAAGGTTTAGATATCCCTTAGTAAATCAGACCTTGACAGACTTTTACGCCTGAATATGATCTATTATTGTTAATATGACTCCGACATGTAATTTCATTGCTTACGTTTGATTTAAGTGAGATTATTTTAGACTTTGTTGTGTTTTTTTCTTGACTCCTTAAAACCATTGAATATTTTTAGCATCTTGATCCCATGAAATTCTCGCTTTGCTAAGAATTTTGTCATAATTCAGTCTCAGACTTTATTATTATTGCACAAACTTAGAGTAAAAAGTCCAACTCTGACGTGATTTAAAACAGAAGCTCTGGTTGAGACTCAAGTTAGTCAAAGTCTTCTTGACTTTCTATCGCTGCTGAGGGGGAAGTGAAAACGCTCCTGTTGTCTGTAACAGTTTGGTTTCTTCCTCGGACGTGAGGAATGATTGATAGCTCAGCTGTGTGTGTGTGTGTGTGTGTGTGTGTGTGTGTGTGTGTGTGTGTGTGTGTGTGTGTGTGTGTGTGTGTGTGTGTGTTTGTGTGTGTGTGTGTGTGTGTGTGTGTGTGTGAACGCGGGGAACCTTTGAGTGCAGCGCACACACTCACCTTTGACACACACTGTAGAAAACGCTCCAGGTGAGCCAACAGGTGAGTCATTCTGTGGAGTCGGTTTTTACGGTGTTTCACAGGAGTGTACTCATAAAAGTCATAAAAATATCAGCTGCAAGCGTGTGTGTGTGTGTGTGTGTGTGTGTGTGTGTGTGTGTGTGTGTGTGTGAGGATGCAGATTTACCTGAGAACACCCGACCCCACATGATTCTATCCTCTCCAGTTCTGCAGCTCCAGCCAGACCCAAACAGCAGAGAGATACCAACAGGATCATCTTCATCATGCAGATGTCTTCCTCTTCTTCTTCTTCTTCTTCTTCTTCTGCTGATCCGCTGCTCTTCCTTTATCCTTTCCCTCCCTCCTCTTTCTTTCTTCCCCGGCCTGGATGAGTGATGGGGGTCAGACGGTGACGGTGATGATGAGGATCTCCTGTTTGACTTCTCCTCAGCTTGATGAAATCCGGTGTTTGGTGCACTGTGGCCGAGCCCAGCACACAAAGTGAAGCAGAAGCAGCAGAAAAGCCTACTTAAATATTCCTCCTGGGGGGGGCGGGGCCTTTGGTTGTCAGGGGTTACATGTGAGGAAACATCAGAGCTTTTCCTCTTTGGCAACGCTTCCAATAAATTGGAGGTGTGATGAACATCCGCTTGCTTGCTGATGGCTTTTTAATGATTGGCAGCGATGAAAAAAGAAAAAATGTATTTACCTGTAAGCCATTAAACCAAAGTCAAGTAGCTACAAGCAGGAATTCTGCGTCAGGATTTACTAGGAAAGAAATTTCCCAATTTATGGCACTGAGTGGGACATAAAAGGTCAGATCCCAAAAGGTTTATTATCTCGTAGGCATTGCCTTTGGAAATGAATGATAGGAATGCTTTCTGCAAAATCATAATTCTCTTAATTTGGAATTTTTTTGTTTTTTTTAAAAAGCGAGGGGTTTAACAATTCTATAACGTCAGAAATGCTTTAATTCAATTAAATACTAATAAGAATGGGTCATCGGCATATAAATCCCTGATGATGGCGCAGAAACAAGCCCATGCCCTTATATGGGTAACACACGTGCAGTTTGGACCGAACAGGATCTCAGATTTACTCTCCTTTGAGTCGTCATTCAGTTCCAGTGGGAAATTTTAAATGTTACACCGAGTTTCATCTTATAAATCCCAACCGGGGAAACTGAAACCGAACAGGAAAAGCCGGTGATCATTTCCTGCTGGCTCATCGTTACTCATGACTTTAACACCACTGAGACATTCAACCCGTCATTGTTCTCAAATAATTATTAAAGCTTTTTCAAATTGTTAATGTCTGCTTCCGTGAGGAAAACGGGCCCAAACCGGGTTTTAAAAATCAGGAAATGCAAAGTAAATTGAGCAGCAGCAAAATATAAACCCCTATAGGAGCCCAGACACTGGTGGCGGTGGTGGCCGATGACTCCGAAGAGAATGGCATTGTCTGCATTAACTGTGCGCCGTTAGAAGATGAAAATGCTATGCTATGCTATGCAATCCAGCAACAACCCCTCCTGTGTTTACCCCCAGGCGTTGCTCTTCTTTTACACGCCGTGTTGCACAATAACATCAAAAGTCACGACCATAAAAAGACAAGACGGCGCAGATAACCAGGTGACTGTTAATCCCAGTTTCAGTTCTAACACGACAGATTCCTGGAATTTCTCACCTTTAAAGCAGCGATGAGTTCCATCTGATGAGTACACCCTCATAAAAACAACACAAAGACGTATCATCACATTACACGAGGCTAATAATAGCGCCGTGACGAATACCCATCTACGCTAGCAATGTTGGGCGAGCTGCTGAGCCTAACCCTGCGCTAGACGTAAGAAACAAAACACGCACATGGATGCCTGAAATTAAGAGTGATCTCGCAGACGTAAATAGAAATACTGTACGCAACAGTCACACAACAAGCACCCCGGGCGATGGAGTAGTTTCCATCTGGCTCCAAGCCCGGCTTCTGTTCATCTCAGCTACCACCATTAAAAACAGACGACAAAAGGCCTGTCAACATGAGAATTTATTTATTGACGCTTCTTCACTTCCTGTTGGCTCAATCAAAAGTTCACTAATGTGTTTCCTGAAAAAACACTCATAAAAACAAGTTCTTTGATACCTGAGACAGGTAATGAGGTCAAACTAGCTGGTGTGATGGCGCCATCTGCTGGTATAAAAGATGAACTACAACTCAGTCATGACTTCTTTATTTACTGTGACATAATAAACTTAGTAATTACTAATGATTTCATTATATTTATCTCATTTGTTTTTATTTACAGTCACAACTGTTTGTAATTCATTCATTAAAGTGAGATGAGTTGCTTTTGGATGCTGAGAATAATATAAGAAAATAGTGCTAGCTGTTCCTTATGCTAGATTGGACAGATTGGTCGATTATTATTATTAGTCAGTCAGTCATTTTCTTAACCCGCTTAATCCGTTTACGCAGGTCACGGGGGAGCCGGTGCCTATCTCAGTCTCAGGGCGTGAGGCGGGGGACACTCCGGGCACGACGCCAGTGTACCGCGGTCGATTATTATTATTAAAATAATTTTAAATAATAAACTATTTGCTTACATTGATTTTATTTCTTTATTTTATTTTTATTTCACGAGTCAGTTAAACTTAATCTGTTAAATAGGTTACAATAATACCTTTCTCTTCACTTTATAGACTGATATATTTCATATTACATATTTATTTGTACTTAATCTGTAATTTAGATTCAAGAGCAAAACTGATGTGGCATTTATAAAATAAAAATCATATATGAACTGCATAAAATGACCTAAAATGGTCTGATGTCAGAAAAGTATATTTGGTCTTGAGCTGGGGGGGGGTCCCTGTGACCCTACAGCCTTCAGACCTGTAGACCTGCTTGACCTTTGACCTGCTGTAGGCCTGTAATCTGCTCTCCACTGTAAGAATTATCAATCTTTACCTATTCCACACTGCAAAAAATACAGTTCCCTCCCCACGCTGAATATTTGATTCTAGAATGTAATCATCCTGAATTAAAGTTGTCTGATTACTGAACGTCATAATTTAAATCATAACACTCCAGCAAACTTCAACCACTGCCCCCCAGGAAGGATTTAAATTTAAATTTAAATTTAAATTTAAATACGGCTGCTGCACACCATGACCGTATTTCTTGCAGTGTGCTTCCCCTCCGTTGGGTCACGTGATCAGATAATCTTCCATGTATTTCCGCGTTCACGACGGCCGAGCTGTTGTGATGACGACTCTCCGTGGGGGCGTGCGGGTTTTCACCTGAAGTCTTCGTCGTGCCCCCCTCCCGGACGATGCATCAGGATGAGGCTTTAACCGTCTGAGGGTCTCCTCCTCCTCTTCCTCATCTTCCTCCTCCATCCAGCCTGTCGTCGATCAGCGCGGCCGAGCTGGGGGGCAATCCGGGGAAAGGGAGCCGCGGCGCCGCGCACCGGCCGACGGACGCCCCGCCGCGACGCGCCACCAACATGCTCACCCGGGTCAAGTCCGCCGTTGCCGGCTTCATGGGTGGAATCATGGCCGGGGGCGGCTCCGGCGGGGGCGGCAACAACGGATCCGAGCTGCCGATGAAATTCCCCTACATGCGACCCCAGTTCCTCGGACTGTCCCCGGATGAGATCGAGTGCTCCGCGGACCACATCGCCCGGCCCATCCTCATCCTGAAGGAAACCCGGAGATTACCGTGGGCCACCGGATACGCTGAGTAAGTAAAGCCGGCTGCAGCTGCTCCCGCTGCGGCAGCTATTGGAAGTCAGGCCCGGGTGTCTGCAGGTACCGCCGGGCTGCACCTGTTCCTGGGCCTCCATCCGCCTCCCACGTGGATCCAGGTCCACGCCTGCTTGTTGCAGGTTTTGAAATTGCGTGTTTGGTTAAATGCATGAACGCATTCATCCACGGGGATGATTTGGATGTGTTATGATAAAAACCACATGGGAAGTCATTAAAACATCAAACAGTCTTTAAAAATCATCACGAAACAACACGGGACTGGAAGTGTGTGTATGTGTGTGTGTGTGTGGGGGGGGGTGTTCTGGTCTAGTTGCGCCTCCGGGTTGGCGGCTGGTACCACGATCTAGGCTGGAGATGCAGGACCAGACATCAATAACAAAGCTTAGCATGTGGAGAAGTTCAGCTGAAGATAATCTGGAAATAAATGCTAAATGAAGCAGATACTTTGTTGGATAAAGCAGAGCATCGTCTGCATAGTGTTGAAATGAAATATCGTGATAATCAAAAAAGAACTCCTTAAAAGAATTCTGGACCTCCAGAATCTTAGAGATTGTTCTTTGGACTGGACGCTTGGTCTCCAAAAGCAGTCCATTCCTAACATTTTGAGTATTTTTGCTCACGAGCCTCCTAGCTGGAGTTCTGGAGGTCAAAAATGAAATATTTGGCTCCAAATTGGGACATGAAAACTGGCACTTTTTTTATTTTGTGAATTTAACGACGAGGTGCATCAATCGTGCGGCAAGTGGCGGATGTTAACACCTTAACGTGACAGATTGTGGTGTTCACAGTTAGCTCCGTTTTGTAACGTTACTATGCCTCTGTTGACACGACTGAAGGTCACATCGGCACAGAAAGTGATATCGCTTGGAGCTGATAGGGAGGGAAAAGCCCCCATATGTAATGTAAGGTGCTGTATGAGACTACTGTAACCATAGCAACCGGTACAGACTGAGTAGTCAAGGAACTGGACATGATGACATGATGAACACATTCGACTTGTTGGTAAACTTGTATTTTAGTGGAAGCTTTTAATCACAGGATTGACGTCCCTTCGAGCACGAACGTCTCCACCCCGATACCAGCAGCGATATCTGAGATTAACGTTTCCCAATAATCCTGAGTTGCTCTGATAAAAAGCAGATAACAAGGAATATGATTACGGATGTTGTAGATACGATGGTGAAATTACCGATACTATTATTGAACCATTTTCTGATAATGACATCTTGGCAAAATGTGCCTCTTCAATAGCATGAATCAGAACATCAGTTGATTTGTTTTCATCCCTTCCAATAGGGAGACATGTAGCATTAGCCTTGTGGATGGTGCAACCTTTAATTTATTCTAAAACGAGTCAGAACTGATTAATCGGTCAGAGTTGTATTTTCTTATCTCAAATACTCACATGTTTGCTCCTTCCTGCCCAAAACCACGAGAGGAAAAGGATTTGAAATACGTTTTAGCTTCTCGCTAAGCTTTGTGCTTCAGAAAATAATTATCTCATCCTTAGGGCAGAGAAACAAAGAGGCCATTACATGTTTGACAATGGAGGCGGAAATTAGCTTTTCCCCACTAATGGGGGGGAGGATAATTGCTCTGAACGGAGCCAAAAATGATCAGCGGGGACGTGAAGCCGTTCTCCTCACGTGTTATTTGGTTTTTACGTTCGTTTTGTGCTGAATCAACAGGACGGTTTTGACATCATCGCATTTGTTGTCAGCAGATTGTGCTGAAGCTGACAAAGACGTGTTCGACCTCTGTGTGGCGGATGATTCAGGGTGTTTTATGGCTGCAATAACTTAGAGGGCATCTTCTGGTGTACTTATGGTGCTGAGGAACCAGAACTCTGGTTCAGGGTGGCTTTCATACGCAGCATGCATAGTGGGTAACGCTTCAAAAGCAAAGTAGTGCCGGTTTTAGCTCCGGATCTCCTTCGATACCACCAGACTCGGCATAGCAACCAGTTTAACACATTACACTCCATTTTCATCAAATTCAAGTGATTTCGAGGCAAATTTAGAGCTTTTCTGAAAGGCAACCTTTTGTAACTGGGGTTTAGAAAGGACAGATTTCCTGCACCTTCTTCTTATCCGTTTTGAAACCCAGAGAAATCGACTCCGATATGGAGATATTTATCTAAATTAGACATTCTATTCTGGGCTGAGACTCATCGTTCCCTCCAGGTTTCTGACAAACTGGCGTCAAAACAAACTCGGGTGAATTTTGTACACATTCTGAAGCAGAGAACCAGACAGTTGAACATCCAGCGCCTGTCTATAAATAGGTAGGTTTCTCAGCCTCGACGCCCTCGGGAGACGTTTGTCAGATTCATCCGTTGCCACAGTCTCACCTCAGGGTCCATCGGTAACCTGGTTTATTTGTTACTCAGCAGGTTTAGTCAGTTTTTTTTTTTGTTATTTTGCGAGTGTTTTCTTTAAATAGTTTCTATAGAATGAATTTCGCGGCCTGGTATATCGGTAAACAGGAAGTCGACCACTGGGGAGCACAAGGTAGTTTAGACACAAGGTAGACTATCTGGTCCCAAGGTCGGATAGTCAAGAAGGGCATCTGGCATAAATACTGTGTGTCATGAGGAGGGAAGTCCATGTTTGGGGCAATTACAACCCATGACCTCAGTATCTGTGAAATCCTAGCCACCGCCCATCTCAAAAACCTGTTTCAGGCAAACTGGGTCCAGTTTTTGATCACTATACAATGTAGGAAATGCTCTGAAACAACAGGAAATGGAGATGTCACAGCTGTCACTACCTCTAAGGTATCAAGTCTCTTTGACCCGCATTAATTAAGGGACAAGGGAAGAATGAGGCATCACAAAGCTTTGGGCATGAATGTGACAGAGAAAGGCCGCCCTGTTTGATCTTCATTGACAAAATGAACGTACCTTAACGGGGGGATCGCTGAGAGCAAAGTCATCTGATGTCGGCTTTCGTTTAAAAGCACAACTGTCGGATCAGAGAAAAAACCTTGTCGCTTTGGGATATTACCCATCAACCCTTAACCGTGAGTCATCCTGTGCCTGTACTCGTGTTTCAGGGTAATTAACGCCGGTAAGAGTGCGCTGAACGAGGACCAGGCCTGCTGCGAGGTGGTGGTGGCGAGACGGAGACCCATGAGCTACTGCCCTCCTTCCACGCCTAGCAAGAACGCCACAGCCAAGAGACGCAACTCCCTGCCCAACGGCGAGGGTCTGGGGCTTCGCGTGGAGCACAGCATGCTGGGAGAGGTACGCAACCCGAGTCGCAATGTCGTGCTGAGTGGCAGCTGGCTGGGCAGGTTATTCCAGACTGTCCGTCACCCCGAGGGATGCTCGCCGACACCTTGGCTCCGGATCTACCCTGGAGACATTTGTGTTGTTACTTGATTGTGCGTAATCGTTCAACCAATGTGTGTCTTGCCTGGCAGGAGAGTGAAGGGTTCGTGTTCCACTACTGGGCCTTGTTCGACGGCCACGCCGGTTCAGGCGCGGCGGTGGTCGCCTCCCGTCTTCTGCAGCACCACATCGCCTGCCAGCTCCAGACCGTCATCGAGATCCTGCGCAACACTGCCTCCCTGCCGCCGACCGTCATGGGCGAAGAGCCCGAGAACAACCCCTACCTCCAGGGCAACACTCCGGGCCCGCACCGGGGCCTGACCCGAGCCACGTCGTTGCGCGGAGCCACCGGCGCGCCGGGATCCCCTTGCAGCACCCCGCCGCCGCCTCGCTTCTTCACCGAGAAGAAGATCCAACACGAGAGCCTGGTGGTGGGGGCCATCGAGAACGCCTTCAAAGACATGGTGACTGCATCACAGATACCGAAATTAGTCACCACTAGATGGCAGCAGAGCAACGGCAACGATCCAACCTGTTAAAGACCCAAAACAAACTCTGTTCAAAACAAAAAGAAGCACTTTTACATTCAATTCAGGAGGTGATCTTCGTCCTGGAGGTCTAACAGGACGGTTTTTCTTTTTTCTTTCTCGCAGGACGCCCAGATCGAGAAGGACAAGCAGGTCTACAACGTTACCGGAGGATGCACGGCCCTCGCCGTCGTCTACCTGCTCGGGAAACTGTACGTCGGGAACGCGGGGGACAGCAGGTGCGTCATCTTATCCGTGGGATCTGTCTGGAGGATCTGTCTGGGTCGCCCCTGTGTTACCTTCACTTTGTGTTTCCGCAGGGCGATCATCATAAGGAATAACGAGATCATTCCCGTGTCGGCGGAGTTCACCCCAGAGTCCGAACGACGGCGACTTCAGTTCCTGGTAAGACGGTTCGTCCTTAGAAAGTCTCTACAATCGACGTTTCAGGTCCATCGGTTGTCTGGAGAGGCTTGACCCAACAAAAAAAGTTCTCAACCAAATACTTCCTTCTATGCTGATGACATCATCCTCTACACCAAACGTTGACCCGCTAACACCGTTGTTGTCCTCCAGGGTTTTATGCAGCCTCACCTTTTGGGAAACGAGTTCACGCACCTGGAGTTCCCCCGCCGCGTTCAGAGGAAGGAAGTAGGCAAGAAGATGCTCTACCGAGATTTCACCATGAACGGATGGTAGGAGCCTTACGTTTGCTCCACTCTTCATTAACAACATATGCTGATGTGGGCACATAAGAAATGGAAAAGCCTCCGTCGGCGTGGAGTAATTTGAGGAAAATCTGATAGAACCGAGACGAATATCAGCAAAGACTGGAGGGAGAAGAGCCAGACGGAGGAAGAGGTTTAGAGTTTTGGGTCAGGAAAAGTACACGTCTGAGTTTTGAGGCAGGAAAATGGGCAGAGAAAAGCTTCGTCCTGACAGACGCTGCGAACCCGGCCTGATAGGAAGCTGTTTGAAGTCCGTAGTCTCCGCTGGCTGGTGACGGCTCTAATCTATCCACTTTAAGCACATCAGCGTCTTTCAGTCCGACATCAAAGCTCCGTTTTGGAGTCTCTGCTTCCATTTGTGCACTTATGAACTCCTTTTTTTTTTTTTTTTCTTATATTCTCTCGCTGAATTTTTCGGCAGCAAAAACACTTGTTATTGCGCTCTGAAGAGACACTTAACGAGAGGACGACGGCGGTTGATGTGTTTCCCAGCCGTGTGATGAAATGACAACAAAGATGTTAACCTTGTACCTTTTTTTTAAAGGTTGAATCCATTACATTCAAGCATTACCAGCAGATTATTCATCAGGCAGAGCTTCTAAAAACACTGTTATAATAGTCAGCGTGGCAGAAGTGAGTGGTGTCCCCTCAGGTGTACCTCGTAAAAGCCAGGTGGCGACCTTTAATGTGGAAAAAAAGCATGAAAAGACTCATGCAGCTTTAAAATATGTTCAGATGCGTCATTGAAAGCATAAATCCATCGCTTTTCCTGTCGTGTCTCAAACGCAGGGCGTACAAGACCATCGAGGAAGAAGATCTCAAGTTTCCGTTGATTTACGGGGAAGGAAAAAAGGTACGTACGACCACGCCAAAACAGAAAATCACTTCCTGTATGAGATGAAAGGAGTCACGGACGAAATGGACGGAAGAGAAGACGACGCTAAAACTGGGGGGAAAAAGGGTTTTTTTGTATTCTTTTTCATTTCATTTTCACATTGTCGATTCAGTTTGATGTGAAGTGAGTCCACAAAGAGGTGTTGTGATTCAAAGAACAAATAAAATGAAGGTTTAAAGAATCGGATGATTAAAAGAGTGGAAAAATAACGGTCGTCGTTCGATTCAGATCAGATTTAGTTACCGTCATGATTTCACATTTATTTCGCAGCCATATAGTGACGTAAAGCTAACCTCAGCTTGGTAATGCGAACCTAGAAAATGACATTCAGTGCACTTTTAACACTTCAGACCGCTGGACAATGTCACGTGTTGGGAACACGTACGACCTCCCTAAATTAAAAGCATCTGTGTGTTCCAGGCGCGGGTGTTGGCCACCATCGGAGTGACCCGTGGGCTCGGCGACCACGACCTTAAAGTTCACGACTCCAACATCTACATCAAACCCTTCCTGTCCTGCTGCCCGGAGGTAAGAATCTGCTTCCTCCGTCCTCTCTACACCACAGTTAGCGTTAGTTTAGCGTTTAGCTTCAGCCTGAGTGCGTTTCAGCTCACCCGTCTGATGGTCTAGAGCGTCTCTCCTCCTCCAGCTCTGTTTGATCTTTAATTCATTGAAACTCGGGTTCACTCCGGGGTTCACCTTGAGATCGAACTCCCGTCGGCGCGCCGCGTCTCCGACGGCATCGCCTCACTTCCACAAAACTCAAAAAAAACGTCCCGAGTGGTTTCTCAAGGTGAATGAAAACCGCGTGGAATTCATTAAGATGCCGAACGCCGCGCCAGTCGAGCGAAGAAAAACATTATTTTTTCTTCTATTGTTTGCAGATGATCGTCTCCTCGTATCGCTGTCGTTGTCTTCTGCTTCATTTTGTGTCACTTTCTTTTATATTTTGAGACGTTCATGTTTTTGCGTTCTTGCAGGTTAAAGTTTACAACCTGATGCAGTACGAACACGGCGCCGACGACGTCCTGGTGATGGGAACCGACGGCCTCTGGGACGTCCTTTCCAACCAGGAAGTAGCCGAAGCCGTGACCACGTTCCTGGCTAACTGCGACCCCGACGACCTGCACAGGTCTGCGCCGCGATCCCTTTGTTCTTTGATTTCCCGCTTGTCGCTTAAACTCCCGAGTTGCTGAGCAACAGCCAATGAAATCGGCTTCCTGTTCCCTCCAGGTACACGATGGCGGCGCAGGACCTGGTGATGCGAGCGCGTGGGGTTCTGAGGGACCGGGGCTGGAGGATCACCAACGAGCGTCTGGGCTCCGGGGATGACATCTCCGTCTTCATCATACCTCTGATGTACGGCAACCGCCAGCCCTGAGGGGCCCCGATGGCGGCGGCCCTGCGGGGTCTTCGACCCCCGTCGGGTACCGGACTGAGAATCTTCTTTGCGTTTCTATCACGTGGTTTGCACATTTCTTCTCCTCTTTAGTCCAAAAAAAGGACGTGATCGTGTTTGGAGATCTAGAGTTCACATCTCTGTCGGAGTTCAGAGTTTGGAGCTTCAGACGGAAACGTTTGATTTACTTTTTTGACTGGAAATAAAAATGTACGTAACCGGTGGTGAATCAGATCATCCTGCTGGTGTAACGTCGATCAAAGCGACGGCAGAACTTCCTGAATGTTGCTGAACTTCTGCAGAGATGTGAACGCCTGAAGAGGCCGATGCTCTTCGTTCCGTTACCCTCTTGCAGTGCTGTACAGTGCTTAGCTCCTCCTCTTTTACCCCCCCCCCTTCCTTTGTACAGTACTCTTGTTTGTTGAAGAAGAAAGTACCTCCTCCTCCTCGCGGTGACCTTGGACCAAGCTGACGGGTCAGCTGCGTTTCCGTTCGGCCACAGTGTGGCTTCTTCACGTGGAATCGGTTTCCATGTTTCAGAGAAGGAGGAGAGACGCCTGAAGTCGACCTGAAGTTTACACCTGACGGTGGGCGGGGACATGAAGAAGGTCTATCCATGTGTTAGCCATCGTCATCAAAATTAGCACTAAAAATAAATCAGAGCCCCCCCCTCCAAATTAGCCTGTTTGTATTGGTGAGTTTTTCATTGGTGATTAGCTGTCATAGTTAGCATGTTCAGACTTGTTTTTGGTATTTCATGAAGTTTCCAGTCTCTGAAAAACATTCCTGATAATATTTCAGATTATTTCGATGTCGCTAGCATATCTGATAATCAGGAGGAAGTTAAACTTGGATTAGCTGGAATTAGCAGGAAGTAGCTTGTTTGGCTCCATCTAAGGATTTAAACTATTAATCATTTGTTTAATTTTTGTATAAATTTGCTTCAAACTTTTCCACAATATTGTAGATTTTTTTTTTAAATTTTCATTGGCTAGCTTTTACAGCTAAAGTCCGTATCCGGTACGTAGCCAGTTCCCTCTGAAGACATGGATTTTTCTCTAATAATAACCTGATGCCGAAGAAAACGGTAAAATATCACTTTTATTGACTGAACATAAAATTTTTAAATAAAATTACTAAAATTTGCTAAATCTTAGCTAAAAAGACAGGTTAGTAGTGGTTAAATGCAATGAAATAGGGTAAAAATCAAATTAAAAAATAAACTTGACTAAATTTACACTCTGACAAATTACTTACGGAGCCATGCTAGCTGTTTCCGGCTTCTAGTCTTTATGCTAAGCTAACACCTTCCTGATTATACGGTTCGACGTCATTACACTCGTTTAAGAAACCAATCTTGTTTCCTAAAATGTGGAATTTCGTGAAAATAAACTCTTTAAAAACCAAACATGGGATTTAGTAGCTAAGCTAGCGGGTGACTTGCACTTTAGGCTAACCCCACATGTCATCAGGGAGCCACAACATGTGGAATGACGAGGCAAAAATTCCAAATTTCAAATGTTGAATTAAAAAAAAAAACTTGATTGAAATCGCGATGAAGTTTCACGGTAAAAACACGCTGTTAGCTTTAGCGCGGTTAGCATATGTCGCGTTGGGGATTCGGTTCGGTCCACGTTTGCATGCAGTGACGCGTTCAAGGCCCGGGAATCTGAGTGTCGGTGCAATGGTTTACACTGCTGTAGTTGTTATGGACCGACTTTGTGTTTTGTTACGTATCAAAGAGTTTGTGAAAATGTTGTTTGTACTTGTGCGAAGACAATGCATATGTTTATACATTTGGTTTTTCCATTAGCATTGTTAGCATCCTAGAGATTTAGCATAATAGCTAAGATTGTGATGTAATACGAAGGAATGAAATGGGAAACTAAAAGGTTCATTAACAGACGCGACTATTTTTGTTTTGGGTTTTTTTTTTTCACTTTTTTTATTTTGTTGAATTTGGGGAAGAGAATTTTGAAAAATTTGAACCCAAGGGGAAAAACATAAAATCAAAACAAATGTGTTTTAATGGTTTACTGTTATTATGTGCCGTTAAAATAATATTCATGGGCTAGTTTAGTTTAGCTTAACAACAGGAGAAAGGGCTAAAGAGCTAACCTGGCTTCGTCAAAACTCACTAAATGAAAAGTCACTCGAGCAAACAATGTGATTGGCCAATGTCTGAAAGCTAGAATTAACAAAATTCATATTTTCAGATAAGTCATCATCGCTTAATTTTTTTTCAGCTTTTATAAAACTTTCTCAAAATTGCGTTGCTAGCCAAAGTTGTTAAAATGAAGTCAAGTTTAAAATCAAACTTAAGCTCTTTCTTCATTTTTAAGCTAAGCAAACAATTTCCTGGTATTTGCGTCATATTTAGCGTGCACACGCGACCCCATTTCACCCAACAGGAAGAAAATAATCGAAATTCCTAAAAGGGTTTTACACGAGCTAATTAGCATTTTAGCTTGGAATTACCTTCATTCCTCAGAGCAGCAGTGATTTTTACCTGAAATTCAAACGGTGCGTTTTCCTCCTGTACATTCCATGAAGTCGTGTACTGTATGGTAATAACATATAATCATTTTACCAGATGTTTATTGTTCTCTAATTTATTCAATGTCTTCTTTTTTTCGGCCTCCGTCTTTAAATCGTCTTGGCACGCGTCCCGGTTTGAACGGGGCGTCAGAATGTACGGGATTTTTATCCTCATCCTCATCGTGAAGCCTTTTCTATTCGCTGAATGTCAGAATAATTTTTTTTTTTTTTTCATCTGTGCCACCCAAACGCTGCGCATCAACTCAGGTTCAACCATCACGCGTGGAAAACATGAACGAGTCCATTCGCATCTTTTTTTTTTTTTTTAAGTTCTCAGAGTCCCAGGTTTCCCTTTTGGAAGTTGAGACAGGATGATGTTAGGATGAGGTTCACGCTGGGAAAATGAGAAAATACAGTTGTTTTTATCTGTAGCAGGAGGGTTTAAGCCCCCCATGTGGAAACGTTTTCCTGACACCTCCTCGCCCTCGTGTTCATCTGTGAACACGAAATGTACATTTTGTAGAAGCAAAGGATGGACGACAGAACGGTTTTGTAATGTTTTCCCCGTGTGACTCTGACTTATGGGCGGAAAAGCAATGTTTACCTTCAATGTTTCTTTTTTGGGAAATGAAGAAATAGTTAATAAATGTTTAATATCAATGTAAAACTGAATGTTTGCGTTATTTAATCAAGAAGGTTCTTGGTTTGACTCCAGCTCTGGACATTTTCTCCCTCTGAGTTCCCAAGTCTTCCAAAATTAATGTTTCTAAATTCCCCATGAGTTTAAACGTGTGTGATGCATTCAGGGGTGACCCCGCCTCCCCTTCTGGTGTCAGCTTGGATAGGCTTCTGGCCCCCCCATGACCCTATTCTTAAACTCGATGTGCACCAACACCCAAAGGAGGTCTCAGAATCCACGTTTGCAGTCTAAACATGTAGCAGTGAGCTTCATCACCCCCTCCTGTTGCTCCTCATCATCCGTCCTGCATCAGGAGAACCAGCAAAGGGGGGTGGCACCCTTTACACCACATACCTTCACCTTGTAACCCCCCTTCCAACAGTAAAAAATACATATACTTACAGAAGTCCAAGTATTCTAGCAGAAAACCCTGTTTTTCCTGCTGCGTTCAGGAAATATTGGAAACCACAGTTCTCACGGGGTGTAACTAAGTTGTCTACAGTGGAAAATATCTTCACTTACGATCCTTGAAGCAGCAGGAAATAATTGCTTTATTCTATATGAACACACACCTGTGTGTGCAGCTTATAACACAACTGAGTTTAAAACCAGAATTCCAGCATTTTTTTGTTTTTCTTTTGTTTTTAAATTTCCTTCCAGTTGTGGAAAATCAGCCGGACTTAAATTGGACAAGTTGTTGAGGGGGAAAAGGGAATAAAAAGAGAAAAGCGACGTTTTAAAATCAATTTATTTGCAAATTAAGAGGTTCTTAAAGCAAAAACATTCCAGAACACGTTTCATTTTTACGCGCTGGTTTCTCTCCTCTTCGGCTCCTCATGTCGCAAATCACCAGCGCCGACAAGGCAGTAGATTGCGCAGTCATCTCCAAAAGGGGCAAAATAACAACCCGACAAACAGCACAAACTACTACCTCACCCGGCGCGTGGGCTCCTCCGTGCGTCTCCGTTCCGTCGCGCCGTGCGTAAAAGCGCACGGGAACGCTGCGCGCAAAAAACGTGTCCGCAATAAAAAACGAGACCAAAAACCCCACCCAAAGAGGAAAAAAAAAACATGTCCCGTGTGTTGCTCCCGCTCCTCTCCCGAGGTGACCTCCGTGGAAATGCCATGTGGCAGGTAAGAACGGCGCGTCCTCCGCCAAGAAAACGGAATAAAATCAGCATAATAGATGTTTACCCGCGCGCACTGGCGTCAGAAAGACAACAACACACAACTAGATTAAAGAAAACACAAAGAAAATACATTTTAAATTTTTAAATAATGCAGGAAAAATGTTTCTTATAGCCTTTGACGCGTAATTACATTCAGCAGCAGGGAGAAGAGGTTCCAAAAAAAAACAAAAAAAACATCCCGGGATCTGATCCGGTCCGAGTTCACGCAGCTGAGCCGCAGCACCCCGTTTTATAATCTATTGTCTCCGCGCCGTGAGGGGAAACTACTCGACTCCAAACGCGCAGATGCGCACAAATCCTCCGCGGAGCGATCCACGCGTCGTGTTCTTCTTCCTTCGCCGCGTCTCCTCCTCCTCCTCCTCCTCCTCCTCTTCCTCGCGTCAGGTTGGAGTAGAGAAAGAGTAGAAACGGAGGAGTAGCGTGGATAGAAATTCGCGGGGAACGTCAGGAAGGGTGTCGGCGCGCCCGGAGAGGGTGAGAAAAATGCAGACGTCCCACTCTGAGGAGTTTTCCAAACACCGGAGGAGAAAAAGAAATGAACGCGCGTCGCCACCTGCTGGTGGCGACCGGAACCACAGGTGTTCCCTCAACTGGTTTTCGTGTTTATAGAGATAAAAAAAAATCACTGATAGGTAAGTTGAATCCTCATCGATATAATTTTATTTTGATTTAAAGGGATCTAATTTTTTGTGTGCCTTTATCCGGATTGAATTATTACATTTGTATGGAAAATCTTAAATCACATTTAAATCAGTGTAATAAAAATATTCGCAGTTCCCGGCTGGTAATAAATAAGTAATTTAAGATCGATTATATATTCATTACATGTATTGATATTAAATGAATCCACCGTGTTTCCTACCGGACATCACGGTCGCCGTTTTCTCCTCCAGAGTGATCCGCCGCTCCGCGCGCATCCGGTTCCTCTTCTCCTCTCTCTGATTGGACGGAAGGACGAGCCCCTGATCCCGGGAACCTCCCAGCCCGGACCAGGACCGGGACCCGTCGGAACCCAGAGAGAACACCGTGTTCCTCAATCCAGACGTGACAAAACTGAGTTTTCCTTCAGGTTCAAGGTGTGACCCACAAATCAGCTGTTGTTAAAAACAAAAAAAAAACTTGAATCTCAGCTGTGTCCTAAAGTTTGACTTAAATTCTAATTAAAAAGTAAAATCAAATTTAAATTCATGTTGGAGTTCCAGACTCCTCCAGGCAGGAACAGGAAGCAACCTGGAAACGTTTCCTCGTTTCCGTTAATGAGGCACAGGTGCGCCGGATTCCATTTCCTGGGCGTGGCAGAAAAAAAACAGGAAGTCACTCTGCAGACCAGAGGAAGCTTTACACAACTTTATTGAAGATTGTGTATAAATACACATGCACATTTCAAATGTAAACCCAAGTGAACTCAAGTGCGGTCAAACCTGGAATCCCCTCCCCCAATCGATCGATACGTCATGCAAGGATGTCTTGATTGGTTTTTATTTAAAAAAAAAAAAAAACGTCCCAAAACAACAGAAGCATCCTTCGATTTTAAAAATGCCCCCCCCCCCCCCCCCCACAGGAGGACAGGTGAGACTAGCCCCGCCCCCCCGACCCCCACCTGACACGTCAGGTCTTGCCAAGTTTTTAAATATATCTGTTCATTAATAAATGCTTACATATAAATAAATAAACTTTATCAAATGTGCACTCACAGAGTGAACTCTTATGTACAATATTATATAAGCCTACAGTCGCGATCTCATCTCAGATGGGACGGGGTGAGTCGCCCCAAAACCAAAAAAAAAGCACAGGTGCTCTTAAAGGCGCGGTACAGGCTACGCTAACAGATGTGCTAATGCCGCTAACAATGGAAAAAACAGGTAGAAAAAGAACGCGACGCTCCACCACAGTTACACCGATGGAGGAACATCCCGTGTCGTGATCCCAAGAAGCTGAACGCCCTTTTTTTTTTTTGGGTGGACTCACCCCATCATTTCCTGTTTAGTCCCCGCCCCCTTCACCCATCGCCAAAAAAAACCCTCGGGAACACAAAAGATGTGTTATCTATTATCGCCCCTCCGGAGCGGCAACGCGTTTGTTCGGCTGTACCCATGAATTCAAACAGCTAACGTCAAAAGATCGTGAACCTCGTTACAATCACAGTCAACCACACCCAGTGGGAGGAAGCCCCGCCCTAAAGAAGCAAAAATAATAATAATAAACAAAAGGCATCAACCACATACGTCTGGTCAGTTTTCGTTTTTTGTCTGCGTACATTCTGGCCCTCTGGTGGCGAAGCGGTGCCAATAAACGCGAGCGCGCAAAAAAAAAAAAAAAAAAAACGCCACCACCGTCGTTGGTGCGTGAAGGTGTCGAGACAGCGGCGCGCAAAAGAAAAGGCGACTTTGTCAAGAGATTAAGAGTTAAGGCTGAGGTGACGCGAAAACGAGAGACGGAGTCACCGATCCGACAGCGCCCCCTGCAGGGCGAAGAGGTTAAAGCTTAAAGGACGTCAGACTAACTGGGGGGAAGTGGCGAGGGGAAAATCGACGCGTCTGCAGCTTGTTTTTTAAAGATTTGTCGCCGCCGCTGCGCGTTAAGACACTAAACCTCAAACTTCGGATGAATTCATACCTTTTTCGCTCATTTCCTGCTTTGCTTTAGCATTTCCAGGACGAGGAACGAGCGGGAGGAGACGACGCGGAAGGCGGAAGCAGGACCAGGAGTTCCCAATATGCTGATGATGTGTTTCTGTTAGCAGCAGCAGCTCAAAGCTTTTGAACAGTTTGGCTGTTTGACACTTTATTTATAAAAACACGCAACTATTAGCGTCGCTTCTCCGTGTGGAGTCGAGACTCGGAGCTTCCCAAGCTCCCGATCTGAGGAAAACCTAAGGAAGTCTGGCGATCGCACGTTTAAAAAAAAAAACTGCGGCTGCTGTCCGGTTTGGTGATTGTGCAAGTTCGAAATGTTTCATCGCATTGCGAAAAATCTGATAATTCAGTGTTTAAAATATTTACAAAAGTCTAAACGATAGTAAAATGATTGGCTGACAGTGCTCTCATGATGATATAAAAAAACAACAACAAAGGAAGTCTGAGAGGAAGAGGCGGGTCCAGGACGTGGACGCCGTCCAATCCTCTGCGCCGGTCGGTGAGCGAAAACCAACAAACGGACGTGACGACACACACACACACACATTACACACACACACACACACACACACACACACACACACACGGTGATCCACCTCAGAGGAGGGCCCTGATTTCGTTGCGTACCCCGACAACCTCCCCCCTTTAATAGCCGTCGCCCCGATGCGGCTCCGCCCATCGAGGGCCGAGTCCCAGCGGCTGGGCGGGGCCAGTGGCGCCGCTGCCGTGCCGTGTCCGTATGGCTTCGGATGGAGAGATCCCAGTCTCTCTCCATTTAATCCCGTTTCCCTTCGCATCAGTTGGTTGTCATGGTGACGTCACGATGGGGCGCCTGTTCCTCCTCCTCCTCCTCCTCCTCTTCCTGTTCGTTGTCGTTCTTCCGGCGTCTGTTCTCATTCGGGTCCTCCTCGTCGCTCTGGGCGGAGGCGCCGGCGCTGCACGAGGCGCCCTGAGCAGAGGGGGCGCTCTTCCTCTCCTGCCTGCCCTCGCCTTTGTTCTCCTCCTCCTCTTCCTCCTCCTCCTCCTCTTCATCGTCCTCTTCGTCCTCCTCCTCCTCTTCCTCTCGGTCCAGGGCGAAGTAGCCGGTCCCTTTCACAGTGTCCTGGCGCTGGTAGAACAACACGTAGCCCGCTTTGGACTGCAGGAAAGACAACAAGGCACCGCCATGAGTTGACCAATGACGCGACAGCAGGGGAATACCTGCTGAACTCTGATTGGTTGAATCAATGACTCACCACGATTTGATCTTCGTTGGCAGGCGACGCGCTGTTGTCGTCAAAGTTGTACCACTTCCCATCGTCTTTGTTCTTGGCGTAAGCCGTATCTGAACGGAAAAGAGCGTAGACGGGTTCCATCGTTTTAAAAAACCCCAAAACAATTAAAATTATGGTAAAAAAAAAACATTTTTATCAACCAACAGATATTCAGACTTTACCTGTGTATAATTAATTATATATAAGTTAAGATAACAATGATAAAGAGTAAAAAGAAACACAAAAGTCACGACAACACACAAGCTACGTCTTTACTCCACCAATGACAATGAGATCCGGTCTCACTGATGTATCCATCCACCAACTAGCGGTCGTGTCGTATCTCAACTCGTATCTCGAGGTTCTACTGATAAAAGCCATGCGTTGCTGCATCAAATTGGACTTTGACACTTTCAGTTACTCACAGTGGCCTCCCCCCATCCCGCCGTAGTGGTTGGACACAGCGATGAGGTCGTAGAGACAGGGCCCAGCGTTGGGGTTGATCAGGAACTCGGACATGTCCAGGTCTCTGCAGGAAAGACGAGGTCAACGACAGGAAAGAAAGGAATGAAAAAACACGCTCTGAGCTAAAGCTAAAACGCCACCTAGCGTACCTGAGCGGGAAGTCGACCAGCGAGTCGAGTTTGTCCCTCATGTAACGGCTGTAGGAGAAGCGTTTCAGGTGGACCACCAGCACCGGCGGCAGCGACCACAGGTCCAGCTTCTTGGTGGCCTGCTGGTGCTGCTTACAGTTGGGACAGTACCTGAGAGGCGACAGACACGTCAGTTTGCTAGCGGATGCTACCAGTGATGCTAGCGGACCTTTGATGCTAGCGTCGCTCACCAGGGGTCCTCGGCCCCCAACTTTTCCTTGGTGGTGAAGAGTTCGATGCAGTCCTTCAGTTTGAAGAAGGCCTTCTTCTGGGGTTTGTACTCCATGCTCTCATGTTTGTCAAAGTCCTGCAGTCAGACAGGAAGTCACACACAGGAAGCAGTTCACGACACAAACATGACAGAGTTTGTATCAACTTTATTAGCAGCATACTCGTAACGTCACAGGTCGGCTTTACCTCGACCGCCGTGTCGTCGAAGTGTTTCTTCTTCACCTCCGGTTCCCAGTCCAAGGAGAGGTAGGACCGGTCTGTGGACAGACAGGTCAATCTACTGTTCCAGGACCAGCCCGTAGACTGTATACTGTATATCTGTGTGGCTCGGGAGGGGGGGAGGGGGGGGCCTACCGCTGAGCCGGAGGTGTCCCTCGTCGAAGCGGATCTGCCTGCTGTCCTCCTTGATGAGGGAGAAGTCCGTCTTCCCCATGTTGTTGAACTGGAATGTGAAAAGCCTCTTCCTGTTGAGCCCGGCCGTCTGCTGAATCTTGGTGGAGTTGTGGGGACCGCCCACCCCATTCTCCAGCTCGTTGTCTCCGCCCACCGAGTCCTCTGATTGGCTGTTGTCATTCTCGGAGGGCAGCTCCTGATCCTGACTGGACTCGTCGTCCTGTTCGTCGGTCTCCATCTCACCTGCGGGAGTGGAGAAACGAGAGTTTAAAGCCCCCTGAACAGAGCATCTAGCAACACCTGCAGGCCTCACTGATGGACTCACTCGGCGACCCCTCCTCCAGCAGCCCGTTGGTGGCGTTCCCGTTGACAGAATGCTGTTTGGACGGCGCCGTCTCTTCACAATCCTCCTCATCCTCCTCGACTGAAGACCTGACAAACCGGCTGCAAGAACAAAGACGATTCTTACTCTCCGAACAAGTAACTTGTCGTGGCTTGTGGTGACAACGAGCCAATCGGCTGCCAGACTCACCAGAGACGAAGCAGCAGCAGGTTGTAGAGTTTGTCTTCACTCAGCGTTCTCGGGACGGCGATGAGGAACGGTTGTCCGAACAGCGGCGTGCTGGTGTGGTTGTAGCCCGACTGCTTGTACTTCTCCCTCAGGTGCACTGGGATCACCACGTGGTCCGTGTCCTCCACCCTGTTCACCGCCAGCTCAAACCTGGAGGGGGGTTGGGGCGTGGTCAGGTTCGATGGTTTCGATCAGGAACTTCCTGTCAGTCAAAAGCGGACACTTACACGTAGATGTCGTCTCTCTCCATGATACTGCTCAGGTTCTCGTTGGTGGCGAAGATCCGGTGGAAACGGTGGTTGTAGATATCAGTTACAATCATCTGGGGGCGACAGTAGAGACAGCAGATCTTTGTAAATGTCACAGAAATGTTAGGAAGAGATCAATCATCTGGTTTTGGTTAAAGATGATTGATCAGACATATTTTCTACCTGCTGAAGCTGGTGCTACGAAGCGCTAGCAGCCAATGACTTAAAGATAGCAGGGTTCGTCTCGAGAATGTGTTTGTACCTTTTCTGCAGGAACTCCAGACAGGTTGGAGAGCGAGGTACAAAGGTCAGAGATGTAGCCCACCTTGGGTACGGTCAGCTTGTACTGAAACACCAACATGGGAGGTCAAAGTTCTGCTGTCAGGTGCGGTCAGAAGGTCCAAGAGGAACCTTGTTTTGTACCTGTGTGGGCTTGGCTAGAGGGTCCAGTCTGACCAGGTAGACCTCCAGTGTGCGCTCCTTCTTCATGGGCAGGGGAAGAGTCAAGTAGCAGAAAGGGTCAAACGTCACAGAGACTTTGGAGCAAACAGGGCAAACTAGAGTGGACTTGAAAAGGCCATGGAAAATATCCACGATGATGGAGTCGTTCCTCTTGATGTGGTTCTCCCACGCCTCCTCCGCCACCACCTGTGAAGCACCGACCAGCAGAGCGGCGCATAAGCATGACTCAACAAAAAAAGATGTGCTGATTCAACCGAACGAAAGATCGCCGTCTTCATCTCACTTTATCAGGCCTGCCGTTAGCATCCTTCAGCTGGATGTAAGGCTTCTTCCTGATGCGGTTCAGGTCCTCGTGAAGGCCGTCAAGGAGAAAGGCCAGCAGCTCGTGGGAGTCCTGCTGCTGGTAGCCCGAGAACTGGGGGGCAAAACGGCCAACTTGGGTCTGGAGGAAGGACAACACCCAATAAAGACCACACGAGTGACACAACTTCATGACCTTTCTAGAGGAGGTTTTTAGGGGTTGTCACCTTGAAAGGCCTCGGGGTGACGTAGCTGTATTTGCCAGACCACAGCTGCTTGATGAGCTCGGCGTAGGCTCGGGCAATCTCGCCCTTCATCCCCAACGGGTTGTCCTCGTTCAGCTCATCCGTATACTTGTCCTTGAGGAAGTACTCCGTCAGCGGGGGGATATTACTTAAACACTGCAGGAAGAGCGCAAACAGGAGACGAGTCATCAGCAAAAGGTGGAGTTTTAGAGTTTTCACAAGATCTGCATTTGAAACTTTCAAACCAAACTCGAGACTCTGAATCTGAAGGACCGTCAGGTTGCCCCGAAGGACTGTCAGGTTACCTGCACAGCAGAGTTCATGAAGCAGGTGTTGCCTAAGTTGGAGAGTCCACAGAGTCCCGAGCGCTCATTCTGCCGGCTCTGGTCTGAGTAGTCGTAGCTGTTGCTGTAGGGGTGGTAGGACGGCAGGCTGTAGCTGGAGTTCTTCACACTAGGCAATGAACACACGGACACACAAACAGGAAGGTTATGAAGAGTAACCCCCCCTTTACAAGCAGAGGATAAGTTCTGTTTCACACAAACATGTAGACTAATGCTCAAAACAGTAAAAAGATCACAAGGCAAACAAACGAGTTCTGCAATAATCTGAACCCAAGAGTCTCCCAAAAGGCTCTCAGGCTTCCAGACGACCAGTGAGCTAAAAGTTCCGATCTCAGCACTGGGCGGACCTCTGGGAGGGCTGCAAGCCGGTGCCGGCGGCAGCTCCTGGCTCCCATTGGTTGAGGGAAACAGCTGCGATGGCGGTGGAGGCGCTGGCATCGCAGTTCAGCACGCGGTGGTGGTCCAGCTCCACCGCCTCCGGCCTCAGGCACCACCAGCAACACAGGAGCATGACATCTCAGCCCCGCCCTGGCCCGCACCGGCCCTCATGCCCCAGCAAACATGGAAGAGCTGCGGCCTGGACGGAGTTGGGTTTCGCAGCATCCGGCGCTAAGGAAGCCTGGGGAGGGGAAGTCTAACCTCGGCCTCCCCTCCCTGCTGCTCCACTAGCACTCCCAACCAAGTTTAGACCCAAATTTGACCAGCAAACAGTCCTCCTCTTGCTCCTATTAGAACTCTTCTCTTTTCTCTTCCCATCTTGTCATACTGTCTGCCTCTGATCCCTTCCCCCTGTCCTGTCCCGTCCTGTCCTGTCCTCTGCTCGTCTGCCCCTCCCTCTGGCCTGCCTGCTGCTTTCTGCTGCTCTACGGCTACCGGCAGATATTTATAGCAGCATCAGCAGCAAGGATGCTGGAGACTACTGCTACCAAAGCTAGAGGTGCACAGGGAGGGAGAGAGAGAGGGAGGGAGTGCGGGAGAGGCAGAGGGACGGGGTGGGGTGTGTGTGGTGGGGGGGGGGCAGTACAAGGAGAAGGAAAGGGGGGGGTGACGGAGGAGAAATGAGATGGGGATGGAGGGAGCAGCTGATCCACTGCATCCAGCTGAGGCTGCAGTCTGCACAGGTCACATGACCTCCACCCACACCAAGACACTCGTTCACCCAAAAATCACCTAGTGCATTTTAAAAGGGGGGGTGGGGGTCTCTACATAATATATAAACTAATACATGAGGAGGTTGTTTCATCACCGGGACACGGGGGTTTGAGGAGGAGGAGGGGATGAAATATATTCTGAAGGTCACTTAAGACTGCAGAACATGTGCATCACAATCAGGGGACCGGAATCGGTTGGGGGGGGGTGGTGGGGGGGGTCGTGAAAGTCACCGTCGTTTGAGAGGCCGCCAGACAAAAAGCCACCAAATATCCAAGAAGACAAGCGTTGTGTAACGCGTGAAAACTTGGTATGAAAATAAAGAGCCCCCCCCCCATGCATAATTCAGGGGCCGCGGCGGCTCCGGCTCCGCAGCCAATCAGGGACAGCAGGGCCGCAGGGAGCGGAGATCCAGTTTCCTCAAACCCCCCCCCCCCCCCCCCTCCGACCCCCCATTACCCAGGAAAACACACCGCTGCTATCAAACGGGATGAAATGACGGCCCCCCCCCGGCTGGGAAACGCAAATATATTAAAAAATAACAGCTGGAGGTTTTATTTGTCCTCCAGCTGCAGGAAGGAAAGCTCCGACCTCGCCTTCCTTACGTCAATATTGATCTGTCGTGGTGGCCACGCGTCGCCTTTTATTTCTACGTTCCTGCAGTGACGGGGGAAAATAAATTAAGAAAGAAGATTCAACGCAGTGTGAATAGAGAGGCACACACACACACACACACACACACACACACACACACACACACACACACACACACACACACACACACACACACACACACACACACACACACACACACACACACACAGTGAATCAATCACAGACAGTGGAAGGAGGGGACAGTAAATGCTAACAGCAGAGGGGGAAAGCTCCGCCCACTGGCGAGCGGTGCTCTCTAGAAGACGCCGAGCTGTCGGGTCCGTCGTCGCTATGGCGACGAGAGCCCGTTTACAAGGAGGCGTTTAGAAAAAAAAACTGGAAACACGGCGAGTCGTTCTGGTGATTTAACCACGAGTGTACAAAATGTAGATTAACGCCGTCGCTAATTTGCATACGACTTCTTGCTTTTAGAGTTGGAAACAAAATTAGCAGGAAGAACAGGCAGAAAAAAAAGTAATGGAACTGATGTTGATCAGAGCACTGCTGTCGCTGAAGGAGTTTAGAAGAAATCGATCCCCCCGGAAGTCCCACCCACTTCCCCTCCCCTCGCTATTAGCTGTTGTCTCTAAAGCTGTAAGCCCCCCCCGACGCCACGGCCAGAGACGGACGCGATCGACGAGAAAAAGTTCAACTGGAGTCGATTCATTTTTGTGGGATATTTTTTACATTATTTATCGTTTATGAAGGTTAAAATAAAGTTGGACACACTGGTTGTCGGCATCCACACACACCGCCCCCCCCCCCCCCATTCATTCGTAAGCCCCATCTCCCACTTCCAAGCCTTACTTCCTGCTGTTGAAGCTGCTGTTATGATTGTTTGTGAGAGATGAAGGCGAGATCTTTGGCAAAGCAGAGAGATTGGAAGCACCAGATGACCTTCAAAAGATAAAGAATACACCATGAGTTAGAGAGAAATAAGGAGCCGTTCCAGGAAGGAGTCAATCAAATAAAAACGGAGATGAATTAAAGTAAACAGAGGAGATATGTCAACAACAAAAAGGTCAGGCGAAAGAGGCAGACCCAGGGAGAGGGGAGGTTTTTGAAGATGATGAGGTGGAGCGGCGGCAGAGCAACAACTTTAAATCACGTTTACTACTTTTCTCTTTTTTTTTCCCACCGAATGACGAGATGCAGCATCACAGGTTTTTTGTTTTTGTTTTTTTTTTAACACCAACTTGCTTTTTCCCCTCTGAGCTCGGTGAAGCGCCGTTCACTCACTTTGGTGCTGTGGAGCCTCGAGGCCACGAGCCGTCCTCGTTCTTCTGTTCAATGACCAGGACCTGTGAGTGGGGGGGTGGGAGAAGCTTTAACCAGGACGACATCAGCAGATAAGTTACACATCTCATCAGATATTTCCTTTCTTCTACAAATACGTTTCCTGGTTTGCTCTTGATAAAGACGTGTTCTGGCTCTATACAAAAAGGCGCCGACGTAATCTGGGGTTTACGTGGAGGCGACGTCTGCTCCAGAAGACATCCAGAGCGCGAGTGTTTCAGCAGCTTAGAAGGAGAGGTTAAATGTGTGAAGCAGCGACACACAGATGTTAAAGGATCACCTCAGTAAAGGACAGACACGGCCAATTTAATATTATATTAAATATATGTATTTTTATACCACAATGTGTGTGAAAACATTACTTAAACTGCTTCTTTATCTCCATTAATTCTTGATAATGAACTCTTTCGCAGTAAATTGAATGAAGACCCTTCCTGCTGATATATCCAGCTAAAAAAACAACAACAAAAATAGGTGGGAGCGTTTACACCCAAGATCGGGCAAAACAACAGAAGAAAGGAGTCGCGGCATTGCCTCGAGGGTTTAAATGATTTAGTGCTGGAATATGAAGTATTTTCATCGGCTGTACGTCTAATCTGTCGGACGGGGCTCAAATTAAGCAGAAAAGTCCTGCTGTGGTCGAGCAGGCCGACGGTACGGATCCGTGAGGGCAAACGAAACCAGGGAGAATCTCACTGAGCTCTGGAATAATAAATATCCACACAGCAGCCCATATTTGGACATCTGTTGATTCTCTTGAGCTGCCTCTGGGAGGAGAAGCCCCCTACCTGCCCCTGGTAGAGGCCGGCGTCCTGAATGGTGCTGTCAGGTTTGTTGAGAGGCTCGAAGGTGTTGCTCATGTACCGGTTCCACAACCTGGTCTCCTTCTCATCAGGGATGCTGAAAAGCTTCCGCATCTCCTTCTCGATCATGTCTGCAGAAAAGAGTGGATATTTAGAAATGTGAAAACACCAACTGTCCCGAGTCGTGAGAATCTGGAATGGATTTCTATTCCCACTCCGGGGGGGGCTGAGGCTCACCTATCGTGTCGGCTTTACTGAAGCGTTTGGGGATCACGTTGTCCATGTTGCTGTCTTCACATAGCTTCAGTTCTGTCAGGTACACCTCCACCTTGCAGTGCTTCACAAACATACCCTGCTCCACAACCTGGAAACAGAGGAATAGACATGAATTGTGCCTTTAATTACAGAAACTGCATATTTCATTTTTATTATGCAAGATGAGACAATAATACACAAGCAGTCTTCAGGATAATCCAAATATTCTCCTCTGCTCTCTAATATCAGCTGTGTGATATATTGTGACGACGTTAGCCGACTGGAATCATGTCCCAAAGTGCAAAATGTGTTCAAGTAAAACCAAACAGTCTCTGATGTCGGATTAAAAAACATCCGCTCACGCCGGCATAAATACGGAGCTTCTGCAGCTCATCAACAAACTCCGCAACAAATCCACCTCTTTGTTCTCTGAATAGGAGCTAATTGGCGTCCTAATGAGGCGCCCACCAGGTACGCCTCCCCCCACAACACTTTTGCTGCACTGATAAATCTGAAATGATGAGTTCATTTAGTGCTTCTACGCCTCCTGCAGAAGGAAGTGCCGCCTGCTGGTGTCCTAATGGGAGTCAGAGCGAAGCGCCCAAATTAGCAGCACCTCGTGGAAACAGCTGAGGGGTCCCATCCTATTTATTTCAGCGCTGAGCCCCTCCGACACACAAACACTCACCGCTCCGGCTTCGACAAATCGACTGAGAACTGTGGCGTTTGGACACACGGCCGAGATTCCCACCCCCCACCCCCAACGGGCCCGACCTACCCCACCCGCACAGCGCCCACGTGTTCATTAACTCAGCGCAAAAACACAGAGTCGTCGGCAAACGTGGACAGAATTTCACAAATCAAAGTCGAGTCAAAACCACATCACCCCCCCACCCCCACCCCCACACAACTAGAGCTTCTCAGAAGCTTCACCGCCGCTTCTCTCAGCGTGACCTCAGTCAACATTCCTCCACTTAAAAAAAAAAAACAAGGACAAGCAGGAACACTCCGCCGGTGTTGGTGATCAGAACCCAAGAGCGCTGCGGAAGGAAACCCGACAACAGCCCTCCCTTTTAGCACATCTGCCCCCCCCAATGCCTCAGGATATCACCACCACAGATGAAACAAAGTGTTTAAAGAAAGCAAAAGATAAGAATGAACCTCCTGCATGTTGTGTCTCGCAGATCGCTCCATGTAGCTTTTCAGTCATCCAGAACGTTGGATGAAAATAGAAACCCGGCGGCCACCCGATATGTCTCACGACATACATGGTGAAATGGGAGGGTCAGTGGATGGTGGGGGGGAGAGAGAACGGGGAGAGGAAGATTTCAGCAGCCATGATGCCGTGACTCGGGAGATTTGGATCGGGGATTTGTTGCCGTGGGTTCCGTTAAGTTGTAGCTACCATAAATAAACATTACATGGAGTAATCCTTACACGCAGTCATTCAACGGCATGTGTCAGCCGACCAAACTGTGTGAGGAAGCACTCATTAAACCCAAAATAAATAGTACAACTCGCCATAGAAATGAGTAACAGACTGAAGGAAATGATTGAAAGCGATTATTGTTGCTGCATTTTGTTAAGACAAGTTTATTAAGAAAAAGGTGTTATTTCCTGATTTATCACATCAACCAGTCAGTAAATGACAGCATTTCTTATGGCTAAACAAAAGCCGACAGCATTTTAAATCCAAGCCACTCAGTATTAACAGAAATGCTGAAATTATTAGTCAGCTTCTCCACTCAAACCAATACGATAAATCCTTTACAGCTAACAACCGTAACCTTGTCTGGAGTTATAAACCGCCGCGTTCTCCGTTTGTCACATCAGCTCGACCCGATCTCACGACAGAACCCTCACCTTGCGGGCGATCGGTTCCTGACCCTCCGTCAAGCCGTACCAGCTGACGAGCTTATTCCAGCCCTCTGTTGGGACCAGGATGTAGTCCAGCTCGTCGATGAGGTGCTCCTTGATGGCCAGCACGTCCCCATCTACAGGTAAAGCGGGGGTGAGAGAAGGCCATGTGGGAAACAGCGAGACAACACTTACACCGGCAAACCACACACTGTGTCATGTGACACAATGAAGACAAAGGAAAAATATGCTGGGGAGTTTTCTAGGAACCCCCTCAAAAAGCTGGGACGAGTCAATAAAGATGGTTTTGTTCCCTTTTCCTTTGAGTTCATTGTTGTCACTTCCAGAAAGATAATGTCACTGAGTGGCTGCGTAAAAACACCACATTACTCATATTATTATTACATGACTTAAAGATCTAAAGTGTTTCCTACCTCTGAGAAGACCAGAGTTATCAACAGGTCCTGGGTAGACATTCTGGTCCCCCATCTGGTATTTATCCCAGCTGTCAAATCCCACATATTTCTTCCACTGTTTGAACCAGTGACTATCCACCAGGTACCTGTACAGACAGGAAGAGCTGCTAATTTAGCTTCAACAAGCCGCACATGATTGTGTATGATGATTGTATTTTAAAGTCACTCTTTAATATTACTACACATTAGCCTCCACCAGGTGACTACTACTTTATTTCCCGTTTCTCTAAACAGATCTAGCCGGGCTGGGCTAACATGGCAGACATGACTGGTGGTAACAGAAGGACTGTTGACGCAGCTCCAGTTCAGGTTCCTGCATGCCTGGCCAGCTGGCTCTGTGATTCTGACAGGTGCTTCTTTTCCGACTCCGCCCTGCCGAAGCCGACGGGTGAACCCACTGACTGGCAAACCACTGGAGCTCGGGGCAGACTAGCCAATTAGCAAGCTATTAGCCTGCTAACTAGGTTACACAAAGGAAATGTAGCCCGAGTTGAGATCGTGTTAGCAGGTGAAATAAAAGATTGTAATTCGAAGCAGTTAATTTAATTAGCAGACTAGCTTAATTTACGTAAAGGAGGCGAACGCTTGGCTAGCTAGCGTTAGCATTGGCAGCGCTAGCACAAGCGGCACACATGAAGCTGACAGGCTCCCGTATGCTAGCTCAGGAGCTAGCTGTCAACACGGCCCGTCGGCTTCGCTTCCCCCCGCTCCGTGGGGCTGACAGCCCCGGTGGGGCCACCCGGGGGCAACGCGACATCCCCGAAGAAGTTTCAGCTCGAGTCTCACCAAGTGTCTCCTTTCCTCAGCTGTGTTTTCAACAGAGCCGCGACCTCTCCTCTCTGGGTATCCAGATCAGCCGCTCCTCCTTCCGCCATCTTTGCTCAAGGCATCACCCGGTGCATGCCGGGAAAGCGCGGGGCGTCACCGTTTTACGTCGGGAAGGACGCTGCCGTTCTAGCCAATCAGCGGCTCGCTGACAGAAAAGGCAACGCGAGACACCCGGTGGCGAAATTATTCTAGAAAAGTGGTTCGAAAATGCTCGATCATCGTGGGCGCGCGGCCGCGTTCACGTGAACGAGGCTTGAAATGAAAAAAAAATAATTAAATAAAGAAAAAGGAAAAAAGCAATGAATCATAAAGTATAATACAGGAGGGATATATTCAGTCTAATCTAATAAAGATTTAATTTATGCAGCGAGCCGGATGATAATAATAATAATAATAATAATAATAATAACAATAATAATAATAATATTCATTTATTAATTTATTTCAGTTCCACCTAAACTTTCAGTTCTCACTTATGAGAGATTATTATTTATTTACTTTTTTTTTAAGATTACAGTATGTAATTTGCATGCCAAATATCTCCCTAAGGATGATATTATTTATATTTATTATTAGTATTATTACATATCCCTATTATTTATATAAATCATGAAATGTGTATTTCCAGAACAGCCTGCTGTGCTTTTTAACAGTCACTAATGATCATGTAAAGGAAAAGATTCTGGTCTATAATGTTATAATTGTTAAGTTGAACACCAGCTCATTAAACAGTCAATTCAAGCAAAACTTTTTTTATTTCAATTGTCAGAAAAAGAATAAGAAAAAAATATTTCCAGTCAGTGATGATAACAAAATATATGATAAAAAATAGTGGCTGAGTAGCCATAAAATCATGTCAGACACAAAAAGCTGACGCCACATAATTTACATGCAGCTCATCTGTCAGAAATTAAGACAGATAAATACATTATTGATCAGTTTTGAGATTTGTGAAGTGGATTAAATGGTTTCAACCCATTTTCATTTGCACAAACCTCATCTTTACAATGAAAAATGAACAGAACATTCATTTATAAACTTCTGCGGGATGTCACAACTCTTCATCATTCTTCTTTTATCACATTATTGTCACGCCTGAGACGCTCAGACGCTGTCGACCCTGACGCTCCGCCGGCCTCTCACCTCCTGTGCCTCCCATTCTTGCAGCGCGTTTGATTAAACGCTCCTCATTGCCGCTCAAAATTCAGAGTCTTTATCCGAGACGGGATAGTAGCTGTTTGTCGTCACGGCAACTGAATCCGGGGCAAAGATGGCGACCATCCTCTCCTGCTCCCTCTTGGACTTGGGTAAGGTGTCACACGGTTTGATAAGCAGGCGGATGCGCTGCAGGAGGAAGAAACGGCGTCGATGGGTTCCAATCTAATTAGGGACAAGGTAAGGGGCGGGGCAGTGGGAGGGGCTTACCTCTCGGAGCGTCCCCTTGGTGATGCTGATGTTGTAGATCACCCAAGCCGGGATGCAGATCATGGAGGAGATCCCGAGCATCCATCCAATGGCGTAGCCCCACCAGGGGTAGACGTAGACGTTGTTGTACTTCAGGGGGGAGTATTTGATGAAGAAGAATGCGAACACCCCCTGAGAGGTCACATGGACTAATTTAAATATCGATAAAGGGTTCATCTTCAGGCGTTGCCCTCACTTTGACTCGCCGATACTCACGATGCACGAGGCTGGGGAGACGTACAACCAGCAGTACTTGATGTAGGGACTGGGACGGTAGCCGATCATGTCCTCGATGTTGTCGCAGAAGCGATCCACGCCTGGATGGACACAGTCAAGACATTCACTCCAAGTTTTCAGATGAGACTAGAACGAGGGGGAAACGCGTCTCACCGTAAACCCACGAGATGCAGACGGTCTCAAAAATGGCGATGAGGAGGAGACACATCCCGCTGGCAGAGTAGTAATCGAACAACTGGAAGACGTACATACCGCCCTGCAGATCAATAGATATGAAGTTATAATAGATAGGTCTCGTGAATTATTTTTCACGTAAAATAGTAAATAAATACCCAAACTTGTGTTTTAATTGCAAATTTACCGAAAGAAATGGGTGAAAAAGTGGCCCGCAAAGGTGGATAAGTTGATGAATAAAACAAATTGAGACTTTGTTCTGGAGAGATTTCAATGAATAAAATGTTAAAATTAGTTTAGTTTAGTTTTAATTTCATAAAACACATGATTAAACATGGTTAAAAAAAGCCAGAATTAGTCAGAAGGCTATTTTTCATCTGTATAATTCCCCTGGCCATGATGTATAAAAAGCAGTAAAAGCAGTAAAATACATCTACAAGATAATAAAAGATACATATTCAAACACTTACTGTACAATTAAAAGAGAATAAGACATAACAACATTGATCAAAACATCAGAAAAAGCTCCGTCTCCGAGCTGTACCTCCGTCAGCATGATGAGGCCGATGCAGAAGTTGAGGAAGCAGATCACCAACAGGAAGAGCTCCCTGCGGTTCTTCCGTCGGAACACTGTGGGGTGCATGTCGATCACTGAGGCGACGAAGCCCTCGACGCCCACAAACTGACGGGAGAGATGGGAAAAACGAGGACGACGGATGAAATCTGGGAAAAGCTTTTCTGTCAGGCTCAGAAAAGCAAAATGAGAACAAAACGGCTCTCTGAAGCGGCTCTCTACCTCACTGTCGAGCCCCAGGAAAACGATCATGAGGAAGAAGAGGATGGCCCACAGCGGAGCGACGGGCATCATGCTCACGGCGCGGGGGTAGGCGATGAAGGCCAGGCCGGGACCTGCAGAGACGAGCAAACCGGGTGAGGATGATGCTGGTGGGACTGGAGGGGAACCAGAACGTGGCTCAGAGCCTCACCGGATTCCGCCACGTCAGCGATGGGAATGTTCTGCTCGTAAGACATGAAACCCAGGATGCCAAAGATGGCGAAGCCCGCCACAAAGCTGGTGCTGCTGTTCAGACAGCACAGCAGGATGCAGTCCCTGAAGGGGAGATGACATCATCAGGGTCAGAGGTGAGGTCAGTCCATGTTTGTTATTGCCATTATTATTATTATAAAACTGTCTTAAGATTTCAAATTCTTATTATGACATCTTTTAAGATTTCTAAATATTTATTATTATTATTATTGTTATTATTATCATCATTATTATTACTAAATTTCTAAAGTATTTTATTGTATCATTATAATAATAATAATAATTATTATTATTATTAATAATACATTAAATCATTATCATTCTTATTATAAAAAACTCATGTTTCTCATATCATTTATCATTGTTATAAAACATCTAAGATTTTAAATTATTATTAGTAGTAGTAGTAGTAATAATAATGATAATAATAATCAAAATACATGAGATAACTAAATATTTCTTATTACTATTGTTGCTGATATTGTTGTGAAATATTTATTATTATTGTTGTTGTGAATCAATCTGTATCTTTCAAACTGTAAACTTCCTGTTTCCATATTAAACCAGAACAAGTTCTTTTATTTATTTATTATTTGAGGCCTTCAGGGTTTCAAGCCTAAACCAGCTGATCAGAAGCTGTTATTGATTATTTATTGTATCTAAAGCGGATTGTTGTTCAGTGGAAGGGAGAAGTTCCACATACTTGTAGCAGTTGTTGTTGTATTTGTTGTAGCTTCCCAGGGCGGTGACTGATCCGATACAGACGGCGAAGGAGAAGAAGATCTGTGTGCCAGCGTCCATCCACACCTGGAATAAAGTCAAGGAATAAATAAAACACGGAATATATTTGTCCTTCTTTAAGTATCACAAGCTTTTAGTGAGACAAGAAGCTGTGGAGAAAGAAAACCGTGGTACCTGAGGGTCGGCCAGGCGTCCCAGATCGGGATAAAGGTAGAACTGGATGCCGATCAGAGCGCCTGGCAGGGTGAGTCCTCTGATCAGCAGCACCACCAGCATCACGTAGGGGAAGGTGGCAGTGAAGTAAACCACCTGCAAACACACACCAGTGTTTAACGTGTAGATTTAAGCTGGGGGGAGGACACACCAAACGCGATTGCTCCAACCTTCCCTGTGGATTTCGTCCCCTTCCAGATGCAGAAGTAGCACATGACCCAGGCCACCAGGAGGCACAGGGCCAGGTCCCAATTCAGCGAACCCATGTGCTCGATGCCCGGGGAGATCCTCAGCGCTCTTCTTCTGCACAAACAGACAGGAAACAACGTTTTTCACAAGGAAAAGACTCATCATGAAGGAGGTGTTGGAGGCGTTTGAAGAACTCACTCCCAGAACTCGATGACGGGTGACGTGGCGTTGGGGCTGCGTGTTTGATTGAAGGATTCGCTTCCCCGGTGGAATTCCAGGCAGTTTTCTGTGAAGGAGAGCATAAATAATGAAACAAATATCAGCGGAGGCTCAGATTGGGTTCTGAAGCGCGTTTGGTACCAGTGTTCCAGGTGTTGTTGCAGGACGACCAGGGCAGGACCCCGGAAAAGCAGTTGGACAGGTAGAAGATGGCCCAGGCCAGGACAATGATGTAGTAGCAGTTCTGCAGGAAGGCGATCACCTGGGTTCCGTAGCCGATGCCTAAATAAACCACAGGTCAGGACAAGAACCAGAAGTCTGGGTCACCTTGGATCGGTTCCACACCCGTCCTGCCTACCTACAAACAAGGGACTGATCTTCTTCCAGCTGGGGACACACCCCGAACTGGTGTACTGGCCCAGCACCGTCTCCAGGAAGAAGATCGGGACGCCGCAGGTGAACAGGAAGAGCAGGTAGGGAATGAGGAACGCACCTGAGGAAGAGGAAGAGGATACAGTACTTCATTTCCTGTTCTGGATCAGTGGAGCTGTCTTAAGGTAACGCCAATCGCTTGTGCAAACGCTCACTCTGTCTCACCCATGGGTGACTTATTACTTGTCATGTGTAAGCTATCACATCTTTACACCACCGGCATCATGGGAGGGAAATTGGGGTGGGGGGTGGGGGGGGCAACACTGACTTCTAAACTTTGATAGTTGCGCCGACTAAGAAGCAGATGGACGGAGTTTATTTGAACAAGTACAAACGAAGTGTAAAAACTATTATATAAAATGTTTGGGCCTTTAACAGGCAGCACAGCATATACATTTATTATTATTGTTATTTTTATTATTCTTATTTATATTTATTTATATTTATTTTAAGGTGTATTATTTTGCAACTGCATTTATTTAATAAAATTACAGTACATATGTAGATGGAACAAGTTTGGAGGGCCGGATCAGGAAGCCTAAAGGGCCGTACACGGCCCGCGGGACGAAGTAACCTAAATATCCTGTAAGACAATCATAAAATGAAACCTATGGGGGGGTGGGAAACCCCCCCTCCTCCTCCACCCACCTCCCCCGTTCTTGTAGCAGAGGTAAGGGAAGCGCCACACGTTGCCCAGGCCGATGATGTTGCCCGCAGACGACAGGAGGAATTCCGTGTTATTGCTCCATTGCCCCCGTTCCTCAATCTTCACCTCCTGGGGGGGCAGCTGGTTTTTGCTGGGTCTCGCTCCACTGGGGAGGCTTTCTCCAGGTACGTCTCCTGCAGGAGGAAGAAGGAGGAGAGGATGAGTGGCAGTTATTTATATGTGTTTTAGCTATTTTTATTTTATGTCATATGTAATTATACAAAGACTGCAAAACCTGTTTCATTCTTTTGTAACTTCTTACTTTTTCATATTATTACTATACATATTGCAACTTCCTGAGATTGATAAAATATCTATATTAGTGTCTTATATGGCTCAAAGTTATTTACAATAAAAAAATGTACAAATAAACATGCATGAAATGCACTTCATAAATCATTAGTAAAACTTTTGTCAAGTAAAACTTCTCTAAAAATTGTCTAAATGAAACAAACTCAAGAAAACACAAAATTATTCATGAATTGCTCGAAAGTCAACGTAAAAATAAATCCTTGATTAAATTTTGGTGGAAAAAATTAAGTTTTGACAAATTGAAATTCTCACCTTTCATGTCTGCGTTGTGTCTCTGTGTTTCAGGTCTGACGTCTGTGGAGATTCGTCTGCAGGATTTAGTGTTTAAAACATCAGCGGGGTGGTGACGACGGTGGGTGGGTTGTAATATTAAACTTCAGGTCAGCCTCCGATTCCAGAAAAAAACGTCGGAATAATCGGAATCAAACTGAACAATGTTGGATTCTCGGTTAATGGATTTTGTACGTGTTAATTTGTAATTTATGTTTCAAATGAAAACAAGTATTTCATCAAACCTCAGGTAGCTTACCTGAGTTAGAGGTGGGGCATCAGGACAATCCTCAACTGATGCCCCTCCCCAAACCACTACATTCACTGTTATTGAGGTGGAAAATCACCAGAAACACGGCTCCGGCACGATTCTACAACTTTCTAATTGAGTTTAATGATTAATGAAGGCAGAGAAGGTTAATCTGATGTTAATCCGGCGCTCAGTTACCACATTTAGGACAGAAAGATCCCTTAAAATTGGACGTTTTTGTCTAATTTTGTTCGATGGAAACATCAGTCATCGATCGTTTGACTAGGAATAGTTTATTAAAGGTGAGAAAACAAAACAACAACAGCAAAAAAAAAAAAAAGAGCCACAATCCATTTTTTTTAAATTCATTAAAAGTATGTACATTATAAATAATTCCACTACAGTACAACCGTTTTGTGTTTGCTAGTCTGGAGTCCTACGTGTTGGAGATACGTTCAGTGACAGACGGAAGAAAGGAACATCCGGTAAACACGATGGGGGGGGGGGGGTTAAATCTGCCTGGAGCGAGAGGCGTTTTATCAGGAAGCGTCACAACCCCCCCGCTGGAGGTTAAGACCTACGACTGTCGCTAACGGGGTGACGCTAGGACTCCAAGCAGGAAGTGCGTTCGTAACGGGGCGGCGCCGTCAGCTGGATGTTGGGGTGGGGTGGGGGGGGTGGGTCGCGACACTCCTTTGACGTGAGCATTGAGAGTCCACAGGCCATGGGGTCGTGCCGCTAACTGCCCTGCTGGGGCTCTTGATGTGAAGGTGTCGGGTTCAGGTGAGAGACGGTCGGCGCGTGAGACCACGCAGCCACGACCGGCGGCGCGCTACCGCCGCACATGGGCGTGGCTAACACCACCACGCTCTCCTGGGCGACCTCCTCTATCGTCATGCCTCCGACGATGATTCCTCCCCCTCCTCCTCCGCCGACGCTCATCCCGGCGGCTTTACGCGAGCAGTCCATGCAGATGTAGTCCTCGCTCTCGGCCATCTCGCAGGACACGCCCACACACACCTGGTGGAACCACTCGTCGCAGCCGCCGTCGCACTGCACCCAGTCCACCTGGAAACACCAGACGAGCGCGTCATCGGATGTTCTATCACACGCCCCGGGGGGGCAAATTTACATCATTCATCAAGATTTACGGTCAGGTAAGCGGATGAAGACTCTGCCCACAAAGCTGCAGCCCTACCAGTTCCTCAGCTGTGATTGGCTGTCGCCGCAGTCACAGAGGGAGACGCGGATTAACCAATGATTAACTGGGTCGACGGCACCTTTCAAAAAGCGTCGTGTTTTGCGCGTCCTGTTAATCGGTAACGAGTAACACCTCCAGGTGTTCCAGTCCTGCTGACATCCAATCAAATCGCTTCATTCTGCTTGAGTTGTGTTGACCAGTAACTCACGAATCAAAAGAACACGTGTCGGATGACCAGCGTGAACAAATGGGTTGGGGTTTTTTTCGCGGAGGTCAGAGAAAGTTGAACACGGTGTGGATCTGGTTTAATTAGGTCAGCAGAATCGGACACTAAAGCCGTCGATGGGATGACGACCGAGTCACGGATCGTCTGAGCAGATTAACCTCCTGCAGAGGAACAAGTAACGGTTGATTGATTGATTGATTGATTATCACTATGCCTCCGAAAGAGATGCAGAAGTTGGAGAAAAAGCTAGTGACTGAGTGCTTTCATGCATAAAAAACAATCAAAAGTTAATGAAGAAAAAGAGACAGATGTTACTACAGGTGTTACTACAGGTGTTACTACAGGCGTTACTACAGGCGTTACTACAGGTGTTACTACAGAAGTTACTACAGGTGTTACTACAGGTGTTACTACAGGTGTTACTACAGGTGTTACTACAGAAGTTACTACAGAAGTTACTACAGGTGTTACTACAGTTGTTACTACAGGTGTTACTACAGGTGTTACTACAGGTGTTACTACAGGTGTTACTACAGGTGTTACTACAGAAGTTACTACAGAAGTTACTACAGAAGTTACTACAGGTGTTACTACAGGTGTTACTACAGGTGTTACTACAGGTGTTACTACAGGTGTTACTACAGGTGTTACTACAGGTGTTACTACAGGTGTTACTACAGAAGTTACTACAGAAGTTACTACAAATATTACTAAATGTGTGTGTGAAGGTTTTGTCGGCTTGGTTCAGTGTCCACAGGAGAAAATGTGAATTAAAGGCAAAGAAAACTATTGAGTGAAAAGCAAAAGTGAAAAAAAACAAAACAAAAAAAAACTATTATAGCTTTCTTTATTTCTAAAAGTGTTTTTTTAAATGACTACCTGGCTTTAACTTTTTGATAAAACTAATACATAATTTTACTTTTTTTTAAGTTATGTTATCAATAAAAACATTAAGTTTGTTTAGTTTTTATATCGTACTATTGGCAAAACTCAATCCTTGCTTACACTTCCACCGTATATTCTGTTACTACTTCTGGGATGCGTAAACATTTCTTGTACTTTCTGGAGGTGACATGAACTCTGCTAATAGAAGACGTCTCTCCAAAACAACAAGATTCTGTTTGGGAGAAAAACATCCTGTCCAGAAGACCAACACCAGACTGGATGAGAGGGGAAAAGGTACATTTCATTCCAGGTAAATGTTTTCCACCAATCAGATGCCCTCACCTTGTCTTTACACGGCCGCTGGCAGTTCTTGGCCGCGCACACGGCGTTCTCGTCGTTGGAGTCTTCGGCTCCGGACCAGTCGTACTTGGAGGGGATGTCCAGGATCTTCTTCTCCTTGCGTTTCTCCAGACCGTCCCTGATGGCCTCGGCTTTGGCCGCCGCCTTCTCCTTCCTCTTCCTCTCCTTCTCCTCCTTGGCGATGCGTTTGGCCAGCTGCTTCATCTCCCTGTTCTTGTCCAGGCCCAGTTTCAGCTTCTTCTTCTTGGATTTGCCGCTCAGACCGAGTTCCAGGCCGACCCGTTTCAGATCTTTGGACTTGGCCGGTCGCATGTCGCCCATCGCCGACGACCCGACGACGGCGGCCGCCATCAGCATGTGGTGATGCTCCGCCCTCTCCAGCTTCCGCTTCCTCTTCTTCTCGGAATCTTTGAGTTTGATCTTCAGAGGCTTCTCCATCAGAGCGTCGTCAGGCTGCGGAGGAGGAACGGAGGACCAAATGAGGATCGCCGCGACCAGAACAACCGATTCAAACCAGTTTCCCAGCTCCGCCCCCCCCCCCTTACCTCCATGACCTGGAGGAACTTCTCCTCGGAGGGGGGGTGCGTGGCCTGCAGGATCCTCCAGATGTGCTGGGTCTCATCCAGCGACACCTCCAGCAGGTCTCCCAGCATCATCAGCTCCTCCAGCTGGGCCTTGGCCTGGGGGGACAGCTCCAGCACCGGGGGCTCCAGGCTGCGCGGGACGAGGGGTGTCTTCCTGGGCTGCTTCCTGGGCGTGCCCACGTCTGAAATGATGACATTGCAGGAAGAAGACGAAGAAGTGAAAGCTCAGCAACGGAAAGCATGATGGGAAGGCGGACTCAATCGTTGCCTCACTTTGCACGCAGGACTTCGACGCCGACGAGTAGGCGTGTTCGGCGCAGAAAGAGGGCGTGGCCGCCGGCCACATGTGGCTGACCACTTCCTCCGACTTGACGGGAATCTCCTCGTCGCAGAATAAATACGGTTTCACCTCCCCAGGGTCCTGCGAGGAAATAAAACCCATCAGGGACGCGTTAAGAAAAGAACTCCAGCCTGCATTAACACGATCGGGACGTCACGACTCGCCGCCGCCTCCTTCGCTCACCTTCATGTCGTAGCCGTACGTCTCCCGGATGTCCTCGTCCGAGTCGGTTTCCTCGTCGTCGTAATCCGCCGACTGACGGGGCGACGCGGCGCGGCTGAAACCCGACTGCTGAAACGTCTGGATGTGTCCCTGAAGACGAGAACACCAGTCTTCTTTGCGTTCTAGACTCGCGTTAGTGCCGTCTAGTGGAGACTTCCAGACTCACACAGCGGTAAGTCAACGGCACGAAACTGAAA
The DNA here is from genome assembly GCA_013358685.1 of Antennarius maculatus. Taxonomy (NCBI): domain Eukaryota; kingdom Metazoa; phylum Chordata; class Actinopteri; order Lophiiformes; family Antennariidae; genus Antennarius; species Antennarius maculatus. Next base: position 1,575,227 of record CM023627.1, on the reverse strand, counting down.
ACAGACAAAAACTTACCTGCAGGTCCGGGTTGGCGGCAGCTTTCTGTAACTCGGCGTTGATGATCTTCTCCGTTTTCTCCCTCGCCGCCTGCTCCACCATACGCTGACTCAGCACCGACAGCTTGGCCAGCGCCGAGGACAGCTCCTCCGTGGCGAGGGCTTGCCGTGCTCGGTCCTGGTGGGGGTCAGACGGGTCAGGTCGGGTACGTTCAAATTCGAACTAAAGACGCTGTCGGAGACGGGTACCTGCCAGCTCATCGCCCTCTCCGTCAGACACTGCAGCGCCTCCCCCTCGGGGAGACGCACCGGCAGTTTCTGCAGAGACACCAGCAGGGACAGGATGGTCTCCAGCCTCGGCCTCCTGGAGCGCTGACACAGCGGGCAGAGGAACTTGGAGTCTTTGCTGTTGCTCTGCCAGCCGGCCCCCAGCTTCTTCTGGGAGCCCGTCTTGGGGAGGGGGACGCAGGCGCTGTGGAACCAGTCCTTGCAGAGCTCGCACTGCAGCATGAAGCCGCTGGCCGTCTTGCGACACAGGCAGAACTTGACCTCCTCGATGCGGTCCGCCATGGCCATCTTGGCCAAGTTGGCGGCGCGGAGCGAGTGGATGGACTCCACCTCCTTGTGCTCCTTGGCTTTGAAGGCGGCCACCACGGCGGACGGGTCGCGCGCCTCCTCCGGGTTCTCCTCCAGGTCGCTCAGGGCGTCCGGGTCGAAGACGCCTCGCTCCTTCTCCATCAGCTCCTTCACGCGTTTCCTCTTGCTCTTGCTGTTGCCGTAGATACCGATGTCCACGCGAGGGCTGAGGACCTGAGAGGAGAAGCAAACGGGGTTGGGGGGAACGGAGGTTTTCCGTGAAGCGAACCGTCGCTACGACGACCCACCTGCAGCAGCGTGTAGGTAGAGTTCTTCTTGAGGAAGGTGCGGGCGGTCCGCTCCCTCCACGCTCGCGCCGCAGTCACCTGAGACTCCACCTGGGCCAGCGGATCCAGCCGGACGGGGATGGAGCGCCCCCGGGCCAGCAGGCTCTCCAGCTGCTCCAGGTAGGCGTAGCTGCCGCCGCCCTGAACGACAGGAAGCGGTTTAGCCGACGCCGTGAAAGCACGCGATCAAACGTCGTTACGATGGCTCGGCGGTACCTGGATGGCTTCCACCTTCGCCGTCCACTCCTTCGCCTTCTGCAGCGCCTCTCGGAGAGCCAGAATGTTGGGCAGGTAGGCCGGGATGTTTCGAGCTTCCAGCACGATGCTCTCCAGGGTCACCATGCTGTGTCGAGGCCTGAAGGGGAAGCCGATCGATTATCCGACGTCTTTTTTTATTTGCCCGAGATACAAACAAAAGCGAGGATTCCGATCGGTTTTCCGATCGATCGGCCTCACCTGGCCTGCAGACAAGCGCGAGCTTTGTCCTCCCATCTCTCGGAGACGGTGAGGATCTCCTGCAGCTCGGCCATCGCCTTCTCCACGGCGTGATGAGGCGCCAGCCCGACGCCGGAGTCGATCAGACGCTTCATCAGCTCCAGCGTGACGCGGTGAGGCTCCGCCAGAGTGACGCGCACCTGGAACGCGGCGGAGACGCGTCACAATTCCGAACGCGTCGACGGGCCGTTCGGGGTTAGCGTCATGCGAGCTCACCTCGTCCAACCAGCGCGCCTGCTGCAGCTCCTGCTTCAACCGGGGGAGTTCGGGCAGCTCCACGTCCAGACCGCTGCCCAGGTCCAGCAGCGCCTGCAGCTTGGAGGAGTCGGGCATCTCGTCGGAGAGCGCCACCTGGGCTCGCTCGTGGAAGTCCTCCACGTTCTCCAGTAACTCCTAGGAGTCAAGAAGTTACAATAAAAATGTAGTCTGGAACCCCAGAGAATAAAAAGCGAAGGCGTTGACTTGCTTTGACGTGTCGGGCCTGGCTGATGACGCAGGGGAGCCTGTAGAGCTGATCCACGAAGGCCTTGAGCTCGTCCACCGTTAGTTTGGTGCGTTGGCGGCCGCTGTCGGAGCGCAGGCGGCTGCTGTGTCTCTGCTTGCGGCTGAGCAGCAGCTGAGCGACGGACGAACACGTCTCCGCCTCCTTCACCATCTCCCTCAGGCGGCGGAACAACGCCTTCTCAGGATACTTCCTGTCCTCGGCGTCCTCCAGCAACACCTTCAGCTCAATCAGATCTAACGGGTTCGAGGGACGAGAACGGATTGTTAAAACGTAAAAAATTTGAATCGGGAGATGTTTTGGGATGTTTTTTGCGCTTTGGTGCGAAACCTTTTTTGTTTTTCTGGTCGGCGGCTAAAGCCTCTCCCACTCGCTTCGACCAGGTGTCGTACGACTGAGCCCTGGTCTTCACTCCGTACAGCATGGCGGGAAACTCCTCCAGGTCGTAGCGATACCTGGAATATGACAAACTGTTGTTTCTACGGTGATTAAAAACACAAACAAACAAACAAACAGACGTCTGACCTGAGACACTTGTTGCCCAGCGGACAGTCGCACAGATCTGCTGCGTGATGGAGGCAGACCAGCCGATCGGGGCTGCAGGAGCAGGTCACCGCAGACAGGAAGCAGGTCGTCTTACACTTGTGACACTGACGCTCGTCATCGGGGAGAAGCTCGAACACCTCCTGCTCCGAGGACAGCACCCCCTGCAGGCCAGGAGGAAAACGAAGCATTGAGACGCCTCTAAAAGCCGTTAACTTCACCTACAAGAGCAGGTAGAACCTCGAGATACACCACCGCTCGTTGGCGGATGGATACGACATCAGTGAGACCGGATCTCGTTCTCGTTGGTGCAGTAAAGACGTAAATCGTGTGTTCTCCTGACTTTTGCGTTTCTTTTCAATTTTTATCATTATTTATGTAACTTATAAATAATTAATTACACACAGGTAAAGTCTGGATGTCTATTGGTTGATAAAAATGCTTTTTTTTCCTATAATTTAGGAGGTTTGGGGCTTTTTTACAAGACTGGAACAGATTAAAATGATTTTAGTTATTTTAAACGGTTAAATGTTGGTAAAGTTCTTCACGTCTGACACCTCCTCCACACACACACACACACACACACACACACACACACACACACACACACACACACACACACACACACTCACTCACCAGTTCCTGGACGGCCTGCCGGAGCTTGGTCTCCTCCTCCATCATGTCTCCCATCTCCTTGCAGACGGCGGCGGCCAGCTCCACGTCCAGGCTCTCCGGATCGGCGGCCATCTTGCACAGCAGCTCCTCGTGGGAGAAGACGCAGTAGCGGCGCAGGCGGCGGTAGTGAGCCACGCACTGACGCCCCACGGGCAACTGGGGGGAGGAGGAGGCGTGAAAGACGAACACAGACAGTCATTTTTAAAAACGTAAATCGGGGTTCGCCTTGACTTTTACCCAATCGGCTGTGCAGAAGTTCACGGCCTCGGCGAAGTTGTATCCCTGGTTGAAGCCGCTGTGGTACGCCCGGGGGAAGGTCACCACGAACTCCCCCGCACACTGATTGGTCCTGTACACCTGACGGGAGGGGGGGAATAATGAGAAAATATGCGTCATGGTTTCTACATCTTCCCGTTTCTCTCAGATTAAACGAGTCAAAGCGGCGTGACTCCGTACGGGGACGCCGTGCTCCATCAGGACGTTGGGGTTCATGATGGTGACCAGCTGGTGGAGGAGGTCCGGCTGCGAGTCGAACAGCTCCGGAGCCAACTTCTTCATCACCGCCTCCAGCTGCTCCGCCGCCGCTGCCGGAACGCCGTACCAGGTTTTGGGTTCGCCCCTGGGAGGGAAACGGAGGAACGAACGCGTGAACCCATCGGTACGTAGGAACCGGGAAACCCGAGTCTCGCGCTCCGTCCGCTCCGCCTCACCAGTGCAGGAAGTTGATGGAGTAGCTCCAGTGGTCCTCGATGTGCCAGCAGAAGGAGGAGAAGCACATCCCCACGTAGAGCCAGGGCACCTTCATCCCAGAGATGTCCACGTTGATGTGGGTGAGCACCGACTGCTCCAACACCGGCATGTTGTTCAGGTTCCAGCCCGAGTTGGCGTACTCCTGATGGGGGGGAGGGAACAGGAAGCAGGAGGGTTTTTGCTTTCGCTTCCTTTCCTGGGGAAAATAATCAGGATTTGAATCCAGAACTAGAAATGGTTCGCACCTCTTCGTCTCCCAGGAGCCTCCGTTTGCCGTCCCTGATGGGAAACCCGCTGCCCACGTCCTTGGAGCTGATGTCGGCGCCGTACTCCACGATGACGTCCTCCTCGATGCTGCTGACCAGACGCCAGAACTCCTTCTCCACCAGCTCCGTCGGGACCATCTGACGGGCGGGGGCGGGAAGAGGAAATGATCCATCCATCCGGGCGCCTCGCCTTTAGGCCGCTGCGCCGGGCGGATATTTTTTTTTACGTACGTGTACCGGCATGTTGAAATAATCCGACTTGAACTGGTCGGCCATTTCTCCGAAGCTCTGGAGGCTGTACTCCCTCACCGCCTGCTCGAAGCCGAACGCCTCCCGCGGCTTGCTGCACTCCTGCGAGGGCGAGAAGGCGAAGGGTGAAATGTACGGACGCGTCTGGAAAGGTTAAATCCCTCCCGGGGGGAGGGTGGGGGGGTGGTTTCGGCCTCACCTCGGCGACGCACTTCGGGCAGCGCCAGTCGCCCTTGGGAACGTCCTGCAGGGGCGGGATCAGGCAGAAGGTGTGGTAGCTGTCGTCGCAGCCGTCACACAGCAGCAACTTGTCCTCCTCATCGCCGCGGCCGCACACCAGGCAGAGGTAGAGGTCGATCTGAGGGGGGGGTCATTACCAGAGTTTCATCAGACGCAAGGAAAGTAAACCTCACAAAAACAAAGAGCGGGGTACGCACAAAGTTGACCTCCAGCGTCTCCTTGCGGGGCCTCATTTTGATGGCGAAGGCCTGGGCTTTGAGGTAACGTTGCTTCTTGTTGAAGCCGTCATCTGATCGACGGAAGGAACAAAAAGCGCCACGTTGGGACAGAAATAGTGACAGTAACACGGATTTTTGTTTGTTTCGTGTGTAAAAAACAAAAACAAAAAACGACTCACCTGCTGAAACGAACTCCAGGCCGACCATCCTGGGACTGGTGCTGAACATCTTCAGGCCTTTGGGCTCCTTGTTTTCCCTCTAGGTAAACAACACCACTAGTGTGAAAGAGAGAAACCCCATCGGGTTCGAAGGCTTCCTCCTTTCACTTCCTCCTCCTCGTCGTGTTTCTGTTACCTCAGACTTCAGGCGTCTGGAGCGTCTCTCAGGCGGAGGCCGGTGTTTGTTTTGCGTGCCGTCGCCTTCCCCGTCTTTCTCCTTCTCCTCCTCTTCATCCTGGTCCTCCTCCTCCATCGCCTCCTCGCCGACGCCCTCGTCCAGCTCCTCCCCGTCGTCTCCTTCTTCGTACAGCCGCTGCACGCCCTGAAGAGGGACGAAGACGTGAGCGTGTTAAAAGAAACGGAGAGGAAACAGACGTTCCGGTGTTGGTTTGTGCCGTCTTACGGTCAGCGTGGCTCCGGACTGGAAGAGCTCGTACGGATACAGGATCCTCTCGTAATGAGAGCGCAGCAGCGAGCCGGTGCCTTTCCCGGGGGGGAAGCCCATTCGGCTGGCCACCTTGGACCATCTCTTCTCTTTACACGCCGTCTCAAAGCCGCCTTCCGACGACACGATCTGCAACGCACGAGTGTCTGACGTGAGTCGTTTGTGTCCAGAGGTGATCAATGTAGAAAAATCATGTTATATAAGTTAAAAGAAAAAAACCTTGCTGAGCTGATAAAGGTCCAGAACCTTCCTCTCCACATGAGGGAAACGGATTTTGGATCCCTGGAGCTCCCAGAACTTTGCGATTTGATCCAAGAAGTTGAGCTTAACGCGAGTGAGAGCCTGGGCAGAGAGAGAAGAGAGCTTCTAAAAGCATGGGAACACCATCCAGATGTTATTAAGGAGAAAATGGTTGAAAAAACACACACAAAGCTGAGAAATCGTGTGAGGACATAAATTCTGCATGCTCTGCTCCTTTCAAAGGCAAACAGTCCAGTTTTTGTGCAGCCTGGTCATGTGGAGAAACTCGTGAATCTTCTTCATCAACTCACCTCAAGTTCATTCAGTCTTTGTACTCGAGGAGTGAAGCGGAAGTTGCGAACGTCGCAGGCGAACGGAGGCTGCCAGTCCTAACGGACGAGAACAGAAAGAAACAAAGTCTGCGGCAGAAACTCTGAACAAATTTGTCTTTTGACAAAAAAAAACCCCAAAACAAACACATCTGATGATATGAAAACGAGGCTAGGAGCCCATTTGTGTCCTGTGATAACTTTCACTCAATGGATGAGGACGATGAAGCCCATCCAAACCAGGATAGAATTCCACTTTCCACACCTGAACATTTGGTGTGACTCTTCTCAAACACTCACCAGGTGTTATTTAAAGAAAAGACACAAATAAGAACCTGTTCCACTTTTTTTGGAACCATGTTGCAGCCCTTAAATTCAAATTACGCACGTATTTATTAGGAAAAAACAAGGCATGCAATTCTAGCATCTGCATTTACAACTCGTTGTGCGCATTTTTCCTGTTATTTATTGATTTATGTGACATCTTTTGTTCTCCTGGAAGCGGGTCTGTGATTAAACAAAAAAACAAAAAAAACGAAACATTCGTGCGTCACGGACGCTTTGACTTCTGAAATGTGATCCAATCTATTTTGAAATTGAATTAATGTTGACAAAAGAGACGCAACACAACAGCAAACAACAATAAATAAAGCTCCTTGATGGACAAACTGCTCTAAAACGGACTTTATCTGTGCGTAACGCGTCGTTTCTGTAACAGGAGAGCCGGGCCTTCATGATGTGGCCATTCTTAGCCGCTAACGATGGAAAACCACTGGATTTAAGGTGGAATTATAACTGGAACTGGATTTACTTCTCCTCCTTAAAACTTTTCTGAGATTAATGAACGCTAATCTCACCAAAAATTAAAATAAATGTTTATCTGAGGGCGAATTAATGGAGCATATTTGACCTCTATTGGATGAGTGTCGCGCCCGTCTCCAGATTCAACCTTCCGTTCCAGGAGTGATTTCTTCACGGGGGGGGAGGAACTCACATAAAAACCGTATTAATTCGAGTATTTCACACCAGATGTGTTTTTACCTCGGGGGGTCGGATCTTGCAGATGCCCGTTTTCTCCGCGATGGGTCTGATCTTGTTGATAAATCCCAAAGGATCCGAAAAATCCTCCCAACTTGGCTCAAACACCGGGCACTCCGGGGGAGGGACGAACTCGGCGAATGCAGACATGTTGGTGTGGTGTCAATAATAAAAAATAAAAAAAAGTCTCTAAAATAATATATTTGTTTAAAAATAACGCACTCAGTTGACCTCAAGAGTCCATGATTAATTCCACTGAATCCAGTCGTGGGGGGGTAACTTCCATCACGATTCTTCAGATCTCCAAACGCGTAACGACAAAAAGTCTCATCGTAATCCTTTTTTAAAAAATTATTATTATTAAAAAACGAATGAATGAAAAGAGCAACAAGCGCTGTCAGTGCTTCCCCATCGCCCGCAAACACGGCGCCGGGCCGGGGTGTCTCCTCCACCACTCCCCTCAACCTACCTGGGACGGAGGGCAGGGTCGACCCGAAGCGCCATCATTCCTTCTCAAAAGCTTCCGAATAGTCGAGCTGAAGCCGACCGCAAAATCAGAAAAGAAACTTCCAAAAAACCAACAAAAACAAAAATAAACACATAAAAATCACTCCGGATTTACAGCGTCGGCTCCGATGTTAGCTTACGCAAGCTAACATTACTAACGCCAAGTACCCGGATGTTGCATTTCCAAACCAGGTTTCTGTAGCTAGCTAACAACCTAACGTCCACAAGCTAATGTAATCACGCCGTCAAAGTAACATTAACGCCTAACTGCGGCCAAACGGGACGCAAACACGGAGGTTATTAACGGCAGCGGCCGCGCATCGCTGTCGGTTCTCTTCGCTCCAGGCGACAATCCCCATTCATTGAAGCGTTTATAGAAAACTAGCATTTAGCTAACTCGACTAGCTAAAATCAGCTTAGCCACCGCTAACCGTTGCGCAGCTAATATTGACATTAGCTTGGAAAGTCGGCCGAGCCGAAACGGCAGCAGGGGTTTGAGTCGGTTGATCGGAATCGCGGATAATTAAATGTAATATTCTGTTTGCTTTCTTTCTACTGACTGTCATTTTCCGTATAATTTAACGTCGTCTGGAGGCATTGTATCCGCGTTTGCTAACGTGCTAGCTGGAACTAGCAAGGTTGGGAGACCTGTTATGATACCTTCAGGGACACTCGGATATATTCTTACAACTTCCGAGGTCGCGGGTTTTATAAATGTCATCGCTAAATCAACATAAACCAGGAAACGAATTGTGACTGCCACTATGATATGAAGTGAAACTGAGTGCCTGACAATTAGGCAGTAATTGGAGTTTTAACTGAAAAAGCAGCTTTGCTTATGGTTGAATTACCTCAGTATGACTATCATTGAAATGCCTCATCTTCCTGTCGTTAGCAGTGCATTTTATGGCGGTATTATTGACCAAAACATCTGGACGCAGTACATTAGGTATCTATTTCAAATGTCATTCCTAGATACATTCACCACAATGACAGCTTTATTATTTCAATTGTATTTTGCATTTCTGTAGTCGTACAATATGTTACCACAGGCTAAAGCCGTCTCGGATGAAAAGTCTCCTAATTCCATTTTTTTCACGTTGTCTTTGAATCAACCTCGGAGAATAAACGATGGTGAAAAAATAGGTCAAATTTCTGTTTTTCAAAAAATGGATTTAATCAACACAGCAAAAAAACTTATATATCAGAAATATACCATGAAATGTACAATAATTGGATTATAAAATAATTAAAGAGTTAAAGCACTAAATCCTGTAAAAGCATGTATGCAAACAAGACAATTTATTAGATCAAATTTAAATGAAGTCTTGACATCTGGTGTCTAGTATTCATCATGAAATGGGTACTCTGGATGATCTGACCACCTGTTGAATCAGTAAATAGAATTAGTCAGCATATATTTATGACAGGAACAGAATGTCAATTTCACACGATCCATTCTACCCACATGAGGAGTTCCACAAATCGAACATTCGTGTTCAGTCCTTCGATGGCCTTCATCTCAGCCTCAGTGAGAGAAAAGTCATATATCTGTTGAACACAACAACACAGTTCAAAACACGCTTGCGTGTCAACTTAATGGTACTTTGTGAGGGGATCCCGCGCAAACACACCTGAAAGTTCTCCTTGATGCGAGCAGGCGTGAAGCTCTTGGGGATGACGACCACTCCTCTCTGCACGTTGAACCTCAGGGACACCTGGGCCGTGGTCTTGTTATACTTTTTAGCAAGTGATTTCAGGAGGTCATCTTCCAACAATGGGGGACTTTTAGTATTTACCCTGTTTAGATGATGCAACATGCTCTAAATAACACTTTAACAGTTAAATGCCAAATTAAAAAAATACTGGAGGAACGTTATCAGAGGACAGGGTGTGTTTTATGATTATTAGTAGAATATTAACTGAATGCGAGCGAGAGGTCATTATTTTCACATACCAAGATTCATCTCTTGACGTGCCCAGAGGGCTGTAGCCCACAATGACTATATCCTTCTGCTGGCAATACTCAAGCAGCTTTGGCTGAGTGAAATACGGGTGGCATTCAACCTGCATGCAAAAACAACTTGTTTAACTCAATTTGTTTTGTAAAATTCACTGGCTTAAGGGCATTTCAGTCTCCTGGCTGTTCATTATGTCTGATTATACTGAATTAGCATTCATCTGGCTCTACCTGGTTTGACACAGGTTTGTGTTTCAGCCCAGGTTTGTTTAGGATCAGCTCCAGCTGTCGTTTGTTGAAGTTGGACACACCGAGAGACTTTACCAGTCCGGCGTCTTTGCAAGCTTCCAAAGCCTGTGTTTAAAATAAGAATGTCAGACAGCAGCATGTCAGAATTTGGACTTTGATCCACATATGTGCACAGCACATTTTACAACCAAGGATTACACTCCTGACCTTCAGCACTCTCTAAATAAATATCCATGACATTAGAAAATCCGAATCTAAAAGGAAATGTTGATTTCGCTTTTGGTCATTTTAACCTGAATGTGAGTTAAAGTTTAAACTTTAAACTGCTGAATGAAATGTAGAACGTCTCACCTCCCATGTCGCACACAGATCTGTCTCATGGTAGATGTACTTCCCATTCTCATCCCTGGGGTAAAACGTGTCACCTGGCTTTGGGGTGTGATAATATTCAGTGAGGTGAAATAATTCTGCATTCATTAAAAACTGAAAAACACTTTTTACTGTGTCTTTTTTTCATGTGACATGAAATACCTTGAAGGCTATGGGCATTTCAACGATATAGAGGTCAACATAGTCCAGCTGCAGTGTCTTTAAGGTTCTCTCCAAAGTTGGTCGCACCAATTCTGGGGGATGAAATGTGTTCCATAGCTGCATGATCAGTGCAAATAATAAGACATCAGCTGTTACATAAGTCTCACAGTCACTTGAAAGCTTGCAGGGAGGTCACAGTGATCTCTGCAAACCTTTCCGCAGTAGAAAATGTCCTTTCTTGTCACTGTTCCATCTGCTATCTTGTCTCTTATAGCTTGTCCCACCTCATGCTCATTGAAATACACCAAAGCTCCATCGATGTGTCTGTATCCGGCTTCAATGGCCACTTTGACTGCTTCATATGCGGTTCCTTTAGGAGTCTATCAAAAGACAAACCTTAACTGAGTTAACACTATTGCTTAAAAAAGCATCACATACTATAAATAAGTAAATTGTGATATTCAGCAATGTCCTATAATAAATCAGGATGAATAACACGACCTACCGTGCGGGGATCACCATAAGTTCCAAGTCCTATTAAGGGTATGCTGTATCCATCATTCAGAGGAATGGAATGCTTCTCCGCTGTCAGATCCATGTTTAAGTACAAACTTCTGCAGATTTATGTCTTTTCTTCTTAATTCAAGCGTCTCACTGAATAAACAGTGAAAACAAGTTGATTGAGTTACTGAAAGTTTGTCCTAACGCACTTGAACAGCATCACAGCCTCCGGTCAGCTGACGAAAGCGGCCTCCCACTTAGTCGTTTCTGAAACATACTATGGTGAAGTTAAGTCATGTCCTCCTCTATCTCTGATTGGCTGAGATATGTCACCATTGGTAATTCGATTGGTTAGTTTTGGCTTCTGGGTTGATGATCATTCACAAGTGGCAAGAAAGTGGAGCGGATGATGGCGTCGCCATAGTAAGACTCGTAATGTCGTTTCTCAAACGAATTCGTAACCAGTGATAAAGCCTTTCATTCGTGTAAAACATAATTTTAATAGTTTAACTATTTCATTAGGAGCTATATGTTACTATATGTTATTTTCACATGTTGCTAAAACTAGGTTTTAAATCGCGTAAATGTAGTTTGGTCTAAACCGCACGCTGTAGCGTAACTAAAAATACCGCATGGGCTTCTGGGTAACATTTATTCTGTGTTTGGAGCCAGGAGTCGGGTAGACAGATATTACTCGTTCCCGTTAATTTAAGCGATTAATTATGCTAATACTGTAAAGTTAAGCGTGATATTGAAATAATTTTTTATGTTTTACTTTCGTCTGTTTAAAAACGAGTTACTACAAGAAGTGGAATTTATACCTTTGGCGTTACTAGCGTAGAAGCTGTAAGAATACGCTAGGTTGCTAATTAGCTTCTGTAATTTAAACGTTTTGATTTAACTTAATCCGCTAACCTGTAGCTCACTGAACACTTTTGGTACATCCGATGAACTCAGTCTTAAATATTATAAGGCAAAATGTAAGTAATTATATTCCCTTCTTGGTTTGCTAATCGCGATAAATCTAACGTTAGCATCGAAGTATCGTTATCCTTTGTTTCCGACTGAAACGATAAATCGATTATCTGCAAAGAACGGGAAGAAACGGAGCAACAATGGACGAAATTGCCGAAAATGTAGACAACGACGACATAGTTATCATCGTGGAGAACGAGGCAGAAAGTTTGCCAGCTGAGGAGGAGAGGCTGAAGCAACAGGGAACCTTCGGACTGATGGATACCTGTCCCATCTGCAAGCTGAGCTTCCACAACAGAGAGCCCAAACTGCTGCCGTGTCTCCACTCCCTATGCAAGAAATGTATTCCTGCTCCCTTCAGAAACGCTGATCCGAGGCGAGAGTCACATCTTCCGGTCATCGACAACACCAAACAACGTGAGATTGGTTTGCCTATTGGATTAGTTCTATTGGATTAGCCTGAACTGGAAGGTTTAATAGCTGATTGGGATTGAGGCAACTGAGACGGGTTGTGAGCGGTTTTTACTAAGCAAATTATCCAGTCATCTGCTGGCATTATATCAATACACACTCATGAGTTCTTTTAAACTAAAATCTGCAATAATATTGACTTAAAGTGATAGAATAAACTGTCAGTTAAGTGTAGCACATCTTTAAAGCAGAGCTAGCCAAAGCTTTATTAGTGACAGTATGTATATAGTCTCAGATTACTCAATCCACACTGCGTGGATGTGGATTTAACAGTGGATCTGCCCTCTTCCTCTAGTAGGTGTCATTCGATGCCCGATATGCAGACAGGAATGCTGGGAAATGGACGTGTTGGATAATTTTTTCGTCAAGGACTCTGCCGAGGTCCCGAGCAGCACCGTGGAGAAAACCAGCCAGGTTGGGCTCCTCTCCTCCGACCCGCCTCGTAAAACTGAATCAACGCTGCTTCTTCTTGTCGTTTATTGTCTGGCGTTCTCTTGGTTAAGGTGTGCATGAGCTGTGACGACAACACGGAGGCAACGGGTTACTGCGTGGAGTGCGTGGAGTTCCTGTGCACAACGTGTGTTGAGGCTCATCAGCGCGTCAAGTTCACCAGGGATCACACCATACGCCAGAAGGAGGAGATGTCTTCAGGTAGGCACACGTGTATCGCGCATTCGATCAACCCAGAAGGGGCAAATTCGGTGCTCTATGCAATCCTGTCGTGATTAAACATTCTGAATGGAGATAAAACAATAGAGTTGTTTTATTAATCTCCATGAAAAAACTCAGTAGAATATCTACGCTAAATATTGGAATAAGAAAATTCTGCAAACAGCCTCGGGTTTAGGCTGCAGGCTGTGCAGCTCCTAGCTGACAAGAGTGGCCGTGTCGCCTGAAGGATGTTCTGCCTGCCAGATGTGATTATTGTAGAGACGCTGCTCTGGCGGGACGTGAATCATGACTCTCTCTTCATTTCCTCGTCGTCTTTATTCCAGAAGCAGTCGGTACTTCCACACAAAAGCCCGTGTTTTGCGATGTCCACAAGCAGGAGCCGCTGAAGCTGTTCTGCGAGACGTGTGACCGACTCACCTGTCGGGACTGTCAACTGCTGAAGCACAAGGATCACAAGTAGGATCTCTTTTCTGCTTCTTACAATAAAAGTAAATCAGCGATACCATCCTGTCCTTCCACATCTCACACTGACGTGTTGTTTTGTCTCCAGCTACCAGTTTCTGGAGGATGCTTACAGAAACCACAGGCAGTATCTGGAGAACATGACGCAGCAGCTGCAAGAGAAAAGAAAGGCCATTGAGGAGGTGTCCAGCTGCATCAGCACGGGGTAAAGTCATCCGTTCGGTTTAGTCAGGAGGGGTATTTTCCTTGAAAAATTGCTTTAAAGACAAATCTATATTTTCGCTGTTGATTCCCAGACTCCAGCACGTTGAGGAAAACCGTCAGTTTGTAACCAACGAGATAAAGAGGTCCATCTGCAACCTGATCATGGAGATCAACAAGAAGGGAAAGATTCTGATCAACCAGCTGCAGGTTGGTTTGATCTGCACACTCACACCACTGAGATATTTTTGGTTCTTGCCGTTTCACGCCTGTGATTCCCCCCAGAGCTTGACGAAGGACCACGAGTCAGGTTTGAAAAAGCAGCAGGAAGACGTGAACTCTCTGCGCCGGCACCTGGACCACGTCATCAGCTTCACCAAATGGGCCACTGCCAGCCACAGCGGAACCGCCCTGCTGTACTGCAAGAGACTGGTGAGCGCCTCGTAACGATTTAATCGATCGAAAAGTCGCCCGAATGTCATCAGACTTGAAAACATTTAGCTCCGTTTTCGTCTCCCAGATCCTTTTTCAGATCCATTACCTGATGAGAGCCAGCTGCAACCCCTCCATCGTCCCCCAGACTTCGGTTCGCTTTCAGTGTCGCTCTGGATTCTGGGCCACAAACGTCGACCTCGGTAAGATCAACCGGCACCGAATTCCAGGAAATGTTTATGTGTCGTTTTATTTTGAGCTTAGAGAACGTATCACTCTCTTCTATAAGCCCTTTGTGGTTACAATAGAAGTGTAGATAGAAGTTTGTTTGTTTTTTTCTGTTATGATCCAACCAGAAACAAGAAAATCAGGTTCATGAACAGATGGATACAGGCATGCAAACTCCTCTTGTCTTTGAACCACTGCCAAAATGCACATTCCTTGTCATTCATAGTGAGGTTTACCTCCGTGTCTCTTCCGATAGATAGATAGATAGATAGATAGATAGATAGATAGATAGATAGATAGATAGATAATATGTGGGACAGTTTGTCTCTGAGGAGGGGTTCAGGTATTTGTACAACAGTCAGGGTTGGGCGGTTATTTAGGTGTTATTGGGGACAATCTTTGGCAGCCAATGGGTTAACTTCCAGTTGATCGGTGATGAACTCGAGGGGGGGGGTGGTAAATCATACCTTAAGGACCGTCCGACCAGACGATACCTGGAAATGTTCCAGACAGACGTTAACTCCTGGGGTGCCCCCCCCCCCCTCCCCCCTCCGTTTGCTTGTTTTGCCTCCAGGGTCGCTGGTGATGGAGAGAAACCCGGGGCGGCCCCCCATCAGTAGCCAGCAGGTGGGGCCCAGAGCCGAGGTCCCGTCCGGAGGTCAGTCGGTGTCGGCGGCCCAGCAGCAGCGGCAGAGCACCCTGGCCCAGCTGCAGATGCAGGTCGGAGTTTAATCCCGCTCGTCTGATTTATTTTAATCCCCGTTTTTTTAATCCCTGCTGCTGATTCAACCTCAGGTGGACAAACTGGCCCAGCAGCCCAACAGGCAGGGCCCCCCCGGCTACTGGTCCTGGTACCAAAACGTCAGGCTCCCGGGTCCTGCCGGTCCCCCGCCCCCGCCCTCGACCAGACCGATCCACGGCGGCTCCTCCCCGTCTCAAGTCCCCCCCAGCTTAGGCCAGCCGGGACGCCGATTCAGCAACTCCCACTGCAGCACGAGGAGCCCCACGTCCTCCGTGCTCCACGGCGCGCCGTTCCCCGGCGCTCAGGTGAGTGAGGCCCAGTGGCGGTGGGGGGGAGGGGGGAGCCGAAGTGGGCGTCATAGCGTCACATCAAGGCGTGTTTGTTTTCACCCCCCCTCCAGTCCCTGAGGGAGCTCATCCAAGGCCCCAGCTTCCCGGGTAAACCCATGGACGGGCCGCAGACGCTGCCGCGCTACCCGCCGCCGCAGGCCGCCGGAGGGGGGGGCCGCCCATCACTCGGCGCTGCAGGAGGTCAGCGTGCGTTTAGGTCACATGATGTCAGAGACTGAGCATTGATTGGGCGTCGATTCACATTCCGGCGTTTTGTTTTGTTTTCTTCATCCTAAAGCGGAGCTTCATGGATTCCCCATCGGCCAGGAGGGGGGAGGCGAGCGGTTTCGTCCCATCCATCACCGTCTCCATCCCCAAACCTAGCTGCTACCCCCCGAGCGCGGCGCCGGCGGACAAGACGAGCGCGTTCCACCACAAAACAGGTCGCTAGCATTAGCATTAGCGGTGAGACTCCACGTGAAATAAATAAAGATCTTCATCCTCACTCGTCTTCCTCTCCTGCAGTTCAAGTGAGGCAGAACTCCCCAGTGGCCAAGCCGTCTTCATCGGGGTGAGATCCTCAACTCTTCATCACCTCCTCGTCTCTGGAGTTTATGGGTTTTTCCTCTCTATAAGGCGTACATCTGTGAAACGTGACGCTAACCGTTTCCTTTTTCATCCCCCCTCCCCTCCGTGTGCGAAGGGCGACCACCTTTAAACACCATTTCGAGTCTCCATCAGCCCCCACCACCAAACGAAGGAAAAAGGCGTCGCCGGGGCCCGTCATCGTCATCAAAGACGAACCAGAGGACGAGGATGAAGTCAGCTTCGTAAGACAGACGCCCCGATTCCATCCCAGAATGCCTTCCAGTCTCCCGACGGACGTTTTATCGACGAGTCGTTTTTCTGCCCGCAGGTCCAGTCCAGCCTGCCGGACAGCAGCACCGGGTCCCAGTCGAAGCCCCGGCAGCAGGCGAGGGCCCCCGCCCCGGCGCCGGCGCCCCGACCCGAGTCCAAAGCGGCTAAAGAGCAGGACCCTCAGTATCCGGGGAAACCGGGGCCCCAGAAGAGCGCGGAGCCGGACGACGATCCCAACGAGGACTGGTGCGCCGTCTGCCAGAACGGGGGGGAGCTGCTCTGCTGCGATAAGTGTCCCAAAGTGTTCCATCTGGCGTGCCACATCCCCTCCCTGAACGAGTCCCCCAGGTAGCCCATTGATCAGTCAGCTGATCTAAATAATCTATAAGTGATCTATAAAGCGTTGATTAAATGTTTTTATCGTTGTAATTTTGAATCTGCTGCACAGCGTTTTTCTCCCCCCTCTGGAAGAATGAGGGATGACGAGTGCTGCTGATGTTCTCGTGACACCTCCATCCTTCCATCTGCAGCCTCCTGCATCCCTCCCCCCAGATCTAGGCAGCCAATCACGCGCCAGCATAGAGCCGGGAGCGTTAGCATTCTTATTGGCAGCAGTTCAGTCAAAAGTCTCGATTATTTCCGCCTTGGAATTCATATTTTATCACAGCTGATGTATCGGTTCTTGACCCCTGTCCGTGTGGGGGACATGTGACCGTAACCCGCTGCCGTCGACCAATCACAGCGCCCGTCCTAACGACCCCCTCTGGTCCTGACGTCTCTCCGCAGCGGCGAGTGGTTCTGCTCCTTCTGCCGCGACGTCTGTTCCCCTGAGATGGAGTACGACTGCGACAAGAAGGACGACCCCGTGACGGAGGACTTCACGCCGGTGGATCGACGGGTAGCTCCGCCCACCTTCGACCATATAAGGATTTGCGCTTTAAAAGACGACAGCCGGATATTAACGGTGTCTGTTTCTGTGTGCAGAAGTGCGAGAAGCTGCTGCTGCGTCTGTTCTGCAACGACATCAGCACCGACTTCCAGCAGGCGGCGCAACCTTCTGTAAGTGACTGCATATGTCAATGAAGTTTTAATCGCAAAGACAGTGACTGATGCTCGCCAAATACACAAATGTTTAGTTGGTCAGATGTTAATAAAGAGGGAATAACGACGGGATTGTTGATTTTAAATTTGCAATATGAGGACATTTTATATATTCGTGTTTGAGTTAAGTTTCACCGCAGCAAAGTCTCCGACAGCGATGTGAGAACACTTCCTCGTCTGACGCCTGTGTTTGTGTTGTATCGTTTTACCCTCCTTGTTATTTTAAAATCACGACCGGCTCGTTTTGAAACACGCAAACGCAGAAACTAATCAACGTGCGAAATCTTTTTACGACACACCGTGCAATTATCCTGTCAGTCGCCGCCGTGCTTCAGCATAAATCCAGCATCTCTGAAGCGGCTGCCGAAAGTCCGATCGTCACCTCTGACCCGTTAGCGGTTGAACTTTGACCTTTTTTTTTTTGTCTTACGCAGGAGACGAAGAGGTACAAGGAGCTGATCAAGACGCCGATGGATTTGTCCATCGTGAAGCGGAAGCTGCGGTCCAAGGCGAGGGAGGGGGAATTCTATCAGACCCCAGAGGAATTCGTCGCAGACGTCAGGCTCATTTTTTTCAACTGTGCAAAATATTATAAGGTATTTATATTTATTTACTGCTGAAACACCCCTTCATGTGGAGAAGTAAGCCCTCATTGGTCGATATTTCTTTGCGCTCAACCAATCAGGTGACCTCAGAGGTGGGCAGCGCCGGCCTGTATTTGGAGGACTACTTTGAGGAGCAGCTGAAACAAGTTTACCCGGACAAAGTCTTCCCCGGTGGGCGAGAAGAGCAGATGATCCCGCCTCTGGAGGACGAGATCGACGAAGAGGAGGAAGAGGAGATGATGGACATGGGCTTGACTCCCGTGGAAGACGACAAAATGCAAGGTCTCCTGGGGGAGGGCATCCCTCCCGTAGAGGAGGACCTGCCTTCCGCGGAGGAAGAGGCGACGGCGGCGCAGGAGGGGGAAAAGATGGAAACGGACGTTAAGGTCACCGCCGGCGGCGACGGCCCCTCGACTCCGCCGGCGGCGGGGGCGGAGCAACGAGAGGAGGAAGGCAAAGCTAAGGACAGGAAAGCCCCCAGCTCGCCTGGGACGGGAGAACAACCTGCAGACGAACCGCCGACGCCCCCGAAAACCCAGGAGAAGGGGTCAAATACGACGGACAAAACCAAAGAGGAGGAGGGACAGACGAAGATAGAGGCCACATAGAGGAGTCTTCCTCCCCGGGGTGTGTGTGTGTGTGTGTGTGTGTGTGTGTGTGTGTGTGTGTGTGTGTGTGTGTGTAATGTTTGCAATATGAAAAAAAAACACACAAAAAAACAAAAAAACAGCAAGGCAATACTAAATAAGTTCATTTAGTAGAGATGGAGGAAGTTTTTTAAAGTCTGTAACATAGAATGTTATTTCCTGTGAAGGCACCCAGAAGCACGTCTCTGATTGGCTGTTAGCTTCAGGTGTCGCTTATACATACCAGCCCCACGAACAAAATAAGAAAAAAAAAAAAAAAGATTATTATTTTTTTGTGAGTAACGCATGTAAGACGTTTCCATGGATACAAATTTTTATTTTACTGCATCGTTTTACTGCGATAGAGTCGTTTGTTTTCGTTGGTGTTTGTTCACGTATGCAGCTACAGGCTGATGTCACTCGTTCATCCCAGATGTGTTTTTATCGTCTTGGTTGTTTTAGGTTTTATTTTTCCAGCAGGAGAGTCTCAGATAATGCAAGACGCCGCCATCAGGCGCCCCCCCCCCCCATGAGTTTTCTCACGCCTTATTGTTGTTTTGGTCACTTTACTCTCCTGTGTGGAAACGAATCAACTTCAGCGCTGTAGTTTTTATTTATTTCACACGGCCTGTATGATGAAATACCTGCATTTACAATATTTATAATAAACGGTTACATGTACATCTGACTTTGCTTCCATTGGAATTTTTTTTATTTTTTATTTTACATGAATTAAAATCTGTATTTGTTTTGAATCTGCATTTTTTTTCAAATTTTCAGGTTATCCTTGAATGTGTAATACCTCACCGTTAATACAGTTAGAGGAGGAAGTCATAAAAACATTGAACAAACTTGGTTTTATTCTAATATTTTGAAGGTTTACCTTTCTGATATAAGAAATAGAATAAAATAGAAAATATATAATAATATAATTTCAATATATAAGATTGAAATGTATTCATCAAGATTATTTAAAGTAGTTATGTAAATATAGTATATAATATATTCTAAGAATTTTAAGCTAAATTTATTCAATTAATATATTTGTATTAAATAATGTAAATATTGTTTTTATTTTATATATACTAAACATATTACTTATAGTATATATAAGTATTATATATACCTATATATACTATTTATATATTATATTTACATATATTTAAGTAACTATTTCGAATATTATTGAAATCAACTTTTTTTCTTTTAAAAATCGCGTTTTCTTAAAAATGTCCCTTCCTGTTTATCTTATTTCAGTTCAACACACAACTACTTTGGACTTTCTAAGAGTAAATAAATAAACCCAATCTTTCGCCCCGCCGCCCCTTCACGGATCTATCACCCCCACCATTTGGGGCTGGGGGGGGGGGGCAGAGGGGGGGCTCGCAGCCCCCGCCCCCTCAGATTGAGGTACTCCGGCAGCAGGAGACGCACCGTCAGCTGCCGCCGGTCAGTGGAGATCAGGCGTTTCAAAGTGGGGGGGTGACGCGATGGCGCAGTGGATAATAATAATAAATCTGGGGTGGCTGTGCGGAGTTCTGCGTGGACGAGGTAAGAACAGAACCGGACTGAAACCAGGAGCTAGACGCAGCCATTCTGGGGCCTCAGCAGGAACCGAGATTAAATGAAAGTAAATATACTGAAAAAAAGTTTCTAAAAAAATTAAGAAAGAAGTGGAAATTAGTAGAATTCAGTCATAAAACTAATGAATAATTTATTAAAAGAGGCAAACTGACCTCAGGTCAGCAGATGTTTGTGTTTGTTTACTGGAAAGAAACAGCAGGTTTTATTGCTTTTTTTTTTTTTTTTTTTTAAATGTTACAAATAAAAACAAAGTCTGTAACTTAAATTAAACTGTAATCTTGATGGATCTGATGAATCTGGAACCAGACTGGTTCCACGTGTTCAGAGTTTTAACGTCTGACTCCACCCACCTTAGAGAAGTCTGCGAACGCAATTGGTCGTTTTTCATTTTCATATATAAATGGAGTATATATAAGCCTTACAGCTATCATTTTGAACAATCGACATGCTCCTGGGGGGGCTGGATGTTGGTGTCTTTTCGTAACGCTCATGCCTTCGTCCCAACGCCGCAGAGATCCCGACCCCCGCCGTTCAGGAGTGCTGCCAGAACGGGAGGAACTGGGGCCTGAGAGGACAAGACTGTACGACCCTCCCCCTCATCTCTTCGTCCCCCTTCTGCAGGTAGGCAACACCTGGTTTCTCTAAACGGGGCCCCCAAGACCAAAGGGGGGTGGGAGGAGGACGGGAGGTTATGCATTTTTGTGAGAAATTGTGCATGATGAAACGTGCACATCGAGCAAGGAGGTCATACATCCGGGGTCGTGGTTGATTTGCGTGACTAAAGGGGATGATTGCTACATGGTGACTCTGCAGAAAGAGATGGCAGTAACTGCCCCCTCCCAGGGTATTTTTTACCCTACAGCTCCCTGTTGGGCTGTTAACACCTGGTCGGTGTCCGGGGTGGAGGAAGAAGGTCGAAGGTCACGTCTTCTTGCTGTTGGTTTTGCAGGATTGCCCAGGAGCAGTGCTGTGCAGCAGCAGCAGGAGACCTCCTCTGTGATGGGGGTATAAAAACGGCCCGCGGTCAGGGGGCGTGTGAGCGACCCTTCTTCCAAGGAGACCCCTGGGAAACCAGAATGTCTCAGGTTGTCCTCTGAGCTTCGACCTTTACACGTCTCCTCGCGACGTTGACTCGTCTAATCAATACGGGGCGCTGTTCCTCCCTCCCTTCCTTAGATGTGTTGCGACTGCTGCCTCCTCGGTCTCATGATGGCGGGCCAGGGGACGAGTTGCGAACTCCCGGGTTTGTTTCTGGGGCAACGGTGTGGGGTCGCCGCCAAAAGCTGCTGCAGCAAAAACGCCACAGAGGAACCAGAACCAGATGATTTAGGTAACGAAAAAGTGAACAAACCTTTAAGTCCGATGTGTCCGACTGAACTCGAGTTTATCTTATCTGACTTTGAGCCAGACTTCTGGAATCCTGAAGAGGAGCAAACGCTCTTTGTCCAATCAGACGGCATCACTAAGGGCAGATAAAGCAGCTTTGTTCCCATGAAGGGTTGGATAAATGGGGTGACGGTCATTCACAGACCCCCTGTTGTCTGAAGACACCTTGCCAAATGGCAGCAAGGGCCAGCTGGTTTTGGGGTAGCTTTTGTCCGACAAACACAAACACAAGGGAGGGACTTAGTGTCACCAGAGACTCCTGGACTCGCAATGTGTGAATATTTCCCCTTCTGTTTCATAGAACCAGTAGAAAAACCCAAATCCAACGTTACTGCCAAACTCGAGGAGGCGCCGGTGGACTGTGCAGGTTCGGATCCTTCGTTTGTCTTTCTGTGATTCCGAACCTGGAGCTGAAGCGACAAAGGTCACGTAAGGATGTGTATTAACGTCTTCTTCGTGTGCATTTCTGCTGTTTTCAGACGCCAACTGCTCCCAACTGTGTGTCGGTAACGGGACATGCACGTGTCACCACGGATACCACCTCCAAAAGGATGGGGTTACCTGTGAAGGCAAGTACAGCAACACAATCTAGATGATTTTTTTACTTATGGCGTCACTAAAGTGACCCTCGAGGTTTTCATGTGACCCAACCAGCAGGTCAAAACATAACGCGCTTCACACTTTAGTTGATAACAAATTAAAACGTCGTCGCATGTCTCTCATCAGACGTGAACGAGTGTCTGATCGGCATTCACACCTGTGTCATCGGCCAAGCTTGCATCAACACCGAGGGCTCATTTCGCTGTCAGAGGGAAATCAGTTGCGGGACTGGGTATGAACTCAGAGACGACAACGCCTGTGAAGGTAACTGCACCGAAAAACATGCGAATCCTCTCTCATGCATGACCTGTAGGTTGTAACGCTTCATGGTCTCTCTTGCAGATATAGACGAGTGTACTTTAGGAACCCACAACTGCGGACCGGACTTCCTCTGCACAAACACAGCAGGATCGTTCCGCTGCCGCCCGAAGGAGACGTGCAAAAGCGGCTTCATCCAGGACGCCATTGGCAGCTGTATCGGTTAGTATGTATCGCCTTGTATTGTGTTGTACTGCTAGTGTTATTAAAATGTGTTTCCTCTCAGATATCAACGAGTGTGTGGTCCGTACCAATCCATGCTTGCCGGGCGAGGTGTGCATCAACACGATGGGATCATACAGTTGTCGCAGGAACACGGTCCAGTGCGGGAGGGGGTATCATCTAACGGAGGACGGCATGCGTTGCGACGGTGGAATTCCTGTTTTTGAGGCAAAAATCCAAAAATCTCTTTCTTAAATTTCCCCAAAAAATGTAAGTCCTCCCTTTCCTGTCGCAGATATCGATGAGTGTCACGGTGGCGGCGTTTGCGGCGATCACCGTTGCGTCAACCTGGTGGGCTCGTACAGGTGTGAGTGCAGACCGGGCTACGCGTTCAACAGTATCACGAAACTGTGCGAAGGTACGACTAGATTGTATGGATTACAAGGAGTTGGGATATCGATGGAGTTTTGCATGCGCAGTCTGTCTCTCGTCTTCTTTAGATATCAACGAGTGCAGGCATTATCCAGGAAGACTCTGTGCCCACAAGTGTGACAATACGGAGGGGTCCTACCACTGCGGCTGCGCCACCGGTTTTAAACTATCCCAGGATGGCAGAAACTGCGAAGGTAACATTCCGATTTAAGCTAAAGCGAAAGGGGAATAAGACGAGGACGAATGCGTCAAAACTATCTCCGACCTAGACATCAACGAGTGCGAAGACAACCCCTGCAGCCAGGAGTGCGCCAACGTCTTTGGCTCCTACCACTGCTATTGTCGCCGTGGTTACCAGCTGAGCGACATCGATGGGATAACGTGTGAAGATATCGACGAGTGCGCCCTGCCCACCGGAGGTCACATTTGCTCCTACCGCTGCTCCAACACCCCAGGGAACTTTTACTGCACCTGCCCTCCCACCGGCTATACCCTGTCCTCCAATGGGCGGACATGTCAAGGTTGGCGCTTTCTGCGTATTCGCGAATGTGTAACATCCCGTTACATTACATCTCTATACATCTCTTTACACTATACATAGTGTATTGAGATGTTTACCATCCCTTTGTGTTTCATCACATACTTTGTGCTGTACTGTCTGATGTACTGTCTGTCTTGTCCTGCCTGTGTTGTCCTGCCTGTGTTGTACTGCCTGTGTTGTACTGTCTGTGTTGTACTGCCTGTATTGTCCTGCCTGTGTTGTACTGCCTGTGTTGTACTGCCTGTGTTGTGCTGTCTGTGTTGTACTGCCTGTTGTACTGCCTGTCTACCGTGGGTCAGAGACGACTGCAATTTCATCTGTGCTGTATGTTGTGCATATATGGTACACTTGACAATAAAGCTGACTTTGACTTGACATTTCTGCTAACCTACGCCCCTTGTTTGCTGTCAGATATTGATGAATGTGCAACAGGAAGTCATACATGCTCCGTGTCTGAAAGCTGCTTCAACATCCAGGGAGGATACCGATGCCTGTCCTTCGATTGCCCCGTAAACTTCCGGCAAGCATCTCAGGGGTAAGACGCAAATAGGGTTGTCCTCGTGTTAAACGCCATGCTGTCCTTTATCATTCTATCCCAATTTGACATCTCATGATATCTCTAGGCATACTTTGACGGTCCGCATCCATCCCTCCCTCGATCTATCCGTGAACACCTTCCTCGTTTACCGATGCATGCGGACGTTTTTGCCCACCCTCCAATGAGCATCTCATTCTTTCCCTTTCAGCCGTTGCGAGCGCGTAATTTGCGCGTTGACACGGGCCCCCGCGTCGTGTTTGTCACTCCCCTTGAGGATCTCCTTCTACAACATCAGCTTCCCCACCAACACCCCCGTCCCCGTTGATGTTTTCCGGATGGGACCCTCCAATTCCGCACCAGGAGACAAAATAGTGTTCGAGATAGTTTCCGGAGACGAGGAGGGATACTTCGGCGTGAATCAGCATGCTCACGGAGGAGAGATCTCCCTACGCCGGGCCCTGACACGCCCCCGGGACTTCTTTCTGACGGTGGAGATGAAGCTGATTCGCTACGGGACGTCCCATCTCTACATGGCCAAGATTGCCGTGTTTGTCACGCAGGAGGAGTTCTTGCAGCCATCAAGAACTTTTCCGTTTTACACGTGAAATTAAAGGAAACGTTTGCCGATTTTAATGTCTTTTGTTAAAGTAGTGCCTTTCAGTTTCACCCAACCTTTTTTATACCCCCAGAAAATTAAATGAGGCAAAATTTCTTATAGAGAAATTGTGCTTGTGTGTTTTTAAAAAATAAATAACGGTTTTAAGGTCGTCTCTGCTGTTCTGTCTCTGCGCTAAAACCAAAGCTACGCTCCGCATCCACTTAGCGTAGCTTATCCTAGCATCAAGACTGGAAATAGGGAGGGAACCATCATGTTCTTTCCCATGTGGCTCAAAACAGAATCTAATGTGAAGATTTCCAAACACTACATGACGCGCAAAGTCAAAAAACATCTTTACAAAGTAAGAAAAGGAATTCAGGATTTCTGACAGAATTATTTATAAATAATGGCATCTCTATCGACAGTATTCACACACAATCACACACTGGTAATCAAAAATAAGCAAAGAAAAATAAAAATACGACTATCATATAAGCTATCATTTAATTTGTCGTAAATGATTCCATTCTTGTTGCTTGGAATTACTCTTCGGAGCAACCATACATAGGTATTTTCCACTGTTTCACTTTCCTTCTGGTGGTTTTGGTCTTAAATGGATATGGAACTGATTGAAATGTATAAAAAATATGGACGATGTGGTAATTGTTTTCTGTCCAAAATCCAAAATTACAAAAATCTAATGGCTATAACTGTAGGTACAAGCTTGAAGTGGACTTTTTTTTGTGCAAATTCTGTCCAAATCATGATTTTTCCTTGGTTTCACATGTGATAAATGTGATTTTGTTCTCTCCTGTTACAGAATTTTGTGCCAACATCTTTGTGGCTATGACCTCAAACATAACACCTTGCAAAGATGTTGTCTCTTTGCAGGTTTTTAAGGTTGTGTTCAAGACTGAGTCTTGTCATTATGTTGGAGACTTCCACAGGGTTGAGCGTCCTGTCAAGGCGCAAGGCGTATGGTCACAGAGCTCATTGGGGTTTTTAGGGGTTGCAACCTTTTCTTCTGTCCTCCCTGCAGATCCACACAAGACACATCCACCAGCATGCGTTGCATCAAGTCTTGCCCTCCCAATGACTTCAGCTGCAGTGTGGACCGAGTCCACCTCATCACCCACACGGCCGTCTCTCTGCCCACCTTCAGAGACTTCAGCGAACCAAAAGGTAACCTCAACAAAATAAACCTTCCCACAGAGCTGAGATTCAGTTTATGTCAAACCAGAGAGCAAATCCTTGTATCTACTGGATATGTTTTGAAGGCTCTGATGTATTTCCTGGTTTGAATCTATAAACTTCTCTTTTCTCAGATGTCATCTACCTGCGGACGGTTACGGTTGCTAACACGGTTCACTCACCTGCTGCCACTGATGTGTTTTTTGACATCCTGGCCGCGGACGATGAAGCTTCTTTTGATATCCAGAAAAGTTCCCACCAGGGCATGGTGATGGGTAAGAGTCTACCGACATCCAGGACATTGATCTGATTCATTCCTGCCACTAATCCCAATCTGTGTCCCACCTCAGGTGTGGTTCGGCAGGTCAAGCCAATCACGGGCCCTGGGGAGTTCGCCCTGGAGGTGGCTATGAGCTACGTCAAGTCAGGGGCCCTCACCCATCAGAACGTCATCATCATCAAGGTCTTTGTCTCCGAGTTCTGGTTCTGATCTTCGATTGGATGAATGATCCCAGGAAAAGGATCATTCAAAAGGAAAAGTTCTTTGTAACTTGGATATTATTTAAATAAAGTTTAAAAAACATCTGGAGTCGTTACAGAACATCTCAAATGTGGAGCTTTCTAAATGTGACATACTCCAATGACATTAAAGTCGTCTTGGGTGATGTATCATCAGACTGTGAGAATCTGTGAACACTAATTCTGACCACCTATAATCCACTATACACACTGAAGAATCCTGGAATCATTAATTTGCCACTCGGGGTGGAAACCCCAAAGGCTTTGCCCTGTGGCTTTGTTGTTGTGGTGTTACCGTTGTCCCACAAACTCTCCTCATGTGAATGGATGTCAGATGTGAACGCAGCTGCAGCCTCCTGCATGTCCAGCGCATCTATTTCACAAATGAATGGATGTTAATATTGTGGGATTGTATAAGTATGGGTACACTGTGGGTGTAATTATATGAAGTATGTGTAACAGGAGCTCTCCAACGTCTGATCTTAAACTCATGATGAATGTAGGCTATAGCATAAGCAAACTGTAGCCAACTTTATTTATATAGAACATGCAATGTAAGGATAACTATAAAATTAATTTAAAGAACTTTATTCTAATACATCATGATTTACTGTATATGTTGATAATATATAAATCTGCATACCTGGCTGATGTTTTTCAAATAAACAGAGATGTGAAAAGTGTAATATTTGACTCAGCTTCATAATTGTCCGTATTTGGGTAAATGCATATATAACTATTAATATAAATACTTATATTCATATAAATATGAATAAACACTCATATTTATATGGATACAAGTACATATTTTAGTACCTATTTTTGCTGCCTGATGGGCATCAGGCAGGCATAATAATAATAACAACTTAATAATAACAACTTTTTTTGTTGCTCAACAACACTTTAATGCAGTTGTTTAAATAAATAAATACATTAATCATGTAAATAACATACGACAAAATCCCGAACCCCATGTGTGGTTTGAAGCCGTCTAAGGTAGGAACCGTCCCCCCCATCCCTTCATGGGAAGGATGGATGGATGGATGGATGATGGATGGATGTGGTGTTTTTTTCATGAGAGTGTTTGTGTGCTGATTTGGGCGAACCGGAGCACCCGGAGAAAACCCACCATGTAATGAGCTCAATCTTTTGGATTTAGATGTGAACATACAAACTCCCCACAGAAAAAAAAACTCTAACCCAAAACCTTCTTCTTGACAGCACTACCTTCTTTACCACCTCATTACAGGATAAGATACAGAATAAATTGGCTGGGGCAGCTGCCGATTTGCACATAACAGCAGGATGTCGTCTACAAACATGTCTCCTGCTCCATTGATATATAAAGAGAATTCCAAATTTTTAAAAAATAAAGAATTCTTTTTCTCGCCAAACATCTCCAATGGTCCACAAATATACAAACTGCACACAAAGGATTCTAAGTTCTTCGCCGATAGGCAGCAGGGTTTGACCAAACTGGTCGATAAGCTTCACGAAAAATGATTGTGGGCTCATCCCTCAAAACATTTAACCTCTCTATTTCTCGGGTCGGCATATCCCCGGCTCTAGTGATCAAGATATGAGAATCTTGAGGTTCTATTCTATGCCGACTTCGAACATCTCCACCTCCGAACATCTCAAGAAGGATGGTGACTTCCTTTCTAAAATATAAGCTCAGATGCGTGTCTGATGTCTTTGAGGTTTTTGATGTTTTATGTCATCTACTGTCCTTTGATCTTTCTATTATTATGTACGACATATCGTGTCCATTAATTTGTTGAATTAATCTTAATGGAATTCAAAAATATCTGATTTGAAAGCAATAATTGAGGCGTAAAATACAAAATTATGTGAGTTAAACATAAGATAATGTTCTACTCTTAACATCTTCATAAAGTTCAGCGCATATATAAATATTGTTTCAAATTAATTAAAGCATTGATTAAATGGTTTATTGTTATAATTGTGAACCTGCTGTGTAGAGCTTTTGTCGCCCCCTTCTGGACGAATTAGGGATGACGAGTGCTGTTGATAGTCTCTTGACTCCCCCATCCTTTGTGTGTGTGTGTGTGTGTGTGTGTGTGTGTGTGTGTGTGTGTGTGTGTGTGTGTGTATGTGTGTGTGTAGTGTGTATAGAATCTGGTAGGATCTCATGTTTTCTTTAGATTCCAGTTTGTGGATTCTTCCAGAATGAATAATGGGACTCCTATACTGCGGGAATGTTTGGATATTCATATACCTCATCATAAATCTAACAAATTGCTTGAGGTGGATAATTCTTACCACCTATAATTGACTCTTTTCCTCATTGACTTGCCTTTAACCACTTCTGTGCTGGGCCAGGCAAGTGAAAACATGAGGGGCATGAACACATTGAAGAATCCTGGAATCATTTATTTGCCACTCGGGGTGGAAACCCCAAAGGCTTTGCCCTGTGGCTTTGTTGTTGTGGTGTTACCGTTGTCCCACAAACTCTCCTCATGTGAATGGATGTCAGATGTGAACGCAGCTGCAGCCTCCTGCATGTCCAGCGCATCTATTTCACAAATGAATGGATGTTAATATTGTGGGATTGTATAAGTATGGGTACACTGTGGGTGTAATTATATGAAGTATGTGTAACAGGAGCTCTCCAACGTCTGATCTTAAACTCATGATGAATGTAGGCTATAGCATAAGCAAACTGTAGCCAACTTTATTTATATAGAACATGCAATGTAGGGATTAGAGGCCCAGATCATCATTCAAAAAAATAAATTCTTTTTCATGGAAAGATGACAAGAATAACGTTATAATCTCACCGAGTAGATTATGCCTCAACATGAGATTATTTGTTTGTTAATTGGGTTTTCATCAGAAAACAGATGGATGGAGGATTAATCAGAGGGGTAAATGAATCCTGGACCAAACTAGACAATAAAATTAATTAAAAAAAACTGTACAGTAATAATACATCAAAATATGTATGTTGATTATATCATATGTAAATCTGCATGCCTTGCGAATGGAATAAAGTAAATGGAGATGTAAAAGTACAATACTGTATTTGACTCTGAGCTACGTAATTGTCCGTATTTCAGTAAAGGCACATATGAGTATAATTATAAATGTTTATATTCATATAAATATGAATATATATTATATTTAAATCAATATTTATATAAATATAAGTATATATGTTATATATGGCATATATTCATACAATATACGAGAAAACAGCATCACCGGCTGCGACTCCGCCCAAATGCTGGATTGGACCAATAGCGTGTGGACTTTCTCCGGATGTCCCGCCCCACGCGGGTCCTCTGAAAACAAACATGGCAGCTTCTCCCAGCAGCGTCCTGGAGAACTCTTCTGTTTTAGCTGGAATTTTGAAGGAAAAGCGCTGCCGGGAACACCTGCAGGCTTTAAAAACATTCACGGCTGCGTTACAGGAAGAGAAAAACAGGTTTGGATGAAAACTATTTAACGTTACGTCACGTTTTAAATGGAAACGGCAGATGTTAGCTTAATAAGCTAGTCTGAAATCCAGCTAACAACAAAATTTAATATGAAGAATGTAGAATATTCACTAATGATGACATTGTTGTCAGTTTAGACGATTTCAACGGCTGGGTTGAAGTTCTTTTAGCTACCTAGCCATAGAGTAGCTACCTCAGATAATACCCTTTAATTTGCCTGCTCATTTAACCCACTTGTTTTATTAGCTGTTAGCTAAAGAGTGTGTCCAGGATCTCTCCTTTTCCCTAAATAAGGGATTATTAATCCACGCTTTCCTCCTCCTGTTTTCTCCCAGAGATGCCGTGAACGAGGAGACCTTCTCCAGTCTGTTTGAATTCCTGTCTGGATTGTGTGATGATCTTCACTCCACCAGCATTGAGGATCAGGACCAGCTGTCCGTCTCCCTGCAGCTGATCGCTGAGTCCTTCAGGGCCCAGAGGAACTCCTGCATCCAGAACCCCCGGAACCAGAACCTGCTCAGGTAGCTCCAGTCTCAGCCAGGATTGTGTGTGCTTTATCAGGATGTGTTCACACTTTCTGGACAAATTAAATACATACAGATGTAATGAAAGGAAAAAAGCACAAATTAAGAATATAATTGTCTCTTTTAGGAGGCTTGGCTTCATTGGTGTGTCAGTTAAAATCCTGAGCTTCCTTCTATCCTCAAAGGCGGACAAAAGAGGTGATATATTTGAACGTAAGTCTACATTTAGGTCATTAATCATTACTTAGACTATAAGACTTTGTTTCTGGTCGTCTTTTAATGTCTATTTTCCTTATTTTTTAACTCTCATCCGTGGTTCAGCTCTTCGTTGTGGGATCCAGTTTCTGGGGAACGTAGCGGTTGGAAATCAAAAATGTAAAGATGATATTTGGCAGCTGAGTTTCCCAACTCTTTTTCTGTAAGTTTCCGGTCGCAGTCCTGTCTTTACGTCTCCTCTCACCTGCGTCAGGATTTCTAACGTGTACGTTTCCACAGGAAGCTGCTAGCTGTTGCTGATGATAAGGCCGTGAACTACGCCACTATGGTTCTCAACACGTGTCTGGATGAAGCCAAGGTAGAGCCGCTGTGTGAGCCGCAGAACATCCCGGTGGCGCTTAGGGTGATGGAGCTCTGTCGCAGCCATCCCGACCTGGACTGGACGTGAGCCCGAGTCTCTGTTGTGTGAAGAAGTTATGATGAGATGCTGTAGCAGATATTATAACTTTTTTCTCTTATTTGTTCACTTCTAGGATTCTCATTGCTACCATGCATTTCTTTAAGTCTCCAACTCTGGTGAAGAGGATGTACTCTGGGATGCCTCACCTGGAAAGGTACCTAATCTAGGACATATAGATAATCATTTCAGATGTTTATCTCAGACATGTGCCGAAATGTCGTGATTGGCTTCAGACCTTTTTACATTCACACACCTCCATCAGTCCATTAATAAAAATTCTTCTCTGATGTCACAGGTGTAGCCAGTGAAGCTAAATCAGCGAATATGTTCTGAAACACTCAGACAGACGTGTCACATGTTTTTCAGAGTCTCTCTGTTGGAGCTGATTCTTGCCCAGTTGACAGAAGACCCAGACCGTTGCGGTGTCCATCGTGACGTGGCTTCCTTCTTGTCCGATTGCTTTCGGAAAGACTGCGGAGATGTGCTGATGCTCGCCACTGACTCCGCCTCCAGCGAGGAGGTGAAGCGAACCCGACCAATGGATTGTCTCTACACCTGAACAGCAGAGAGGTGTGTTCAGGAGACCCCGGTCAGGCCTGACGTCCTCCCTCCTGGTGACCTTGTAGGTCCTGCTCAAGGCGCAGACGGTGACGCTTCAGCTGGACATCCTGTGCGAGATGACCTCCGACCTCGGGCAGTTCATGTTCCTGCAGGATGACGCCGACCTCCTGAAGATGACTGTTGGTAAACGGAACACGCCGATCTCTTCTCTGACCAGCTTCAGTTTGTGAACACGTAGTTAGTCGCCAACATCCCTGACATCATTCCTGCAGAGCTCCTGGAGCAGGTTCACGCCATCGGGAAGGCCAACAGTAACGTTTTCAGCGCTGCTCAGAACTTCTCTTCCTCTGATGAAGACTCTCCATCCCGTTCTCCTGTCATCAACTTCAAAGCCCACCTGATCAGGCTGATAGGAAACCTGTGTCACGGCAACGCCAGCAACCAGAACAAGGTCAGGGAGGGATGGATGGATGATGGGATGATGGAATGATGGATGGATGGGTGGACAACAGGGGCCTTCAGTGGTCCTTACCTGGGGGGATAAAATAGCCACAATAAAGGCTGATAAAAAGGAAATCAGGTAAAATATATTGAAAGAAGGGTGA
This sequence comes from Antennarius maculatus, assembly GCA_013358685.1. NCBI lineage: Eukaryota > Metazoa > Chordata > Actinopteri > Lophiiformes > Antennariidae > Antennarius > Antennarius maculatus. The sequence goes on along the minus strand of CM023627.1, from coordinate 1,542,953 downwards.
AGAATTTAGAAAATATAAATATTCCAATGGCCATTTGATAAACAAGAATACGTTAAATGTAATATTTAAATGGGTCCTATTATGAAAAACACTTTTTTTTTCCACATTTGCTGTGTCATTGTTTCATAAGCTTCTGCAGCGTCCCAAAATTTATTTCCATCCAGTGTTGCATTAATTTTTCACCAAGATCTCACATTGATGACGGAGCCTGGGCTCATCAGAACACATGACCACCTTCCATCGATCCAGAGTTCATTCCTCAGAGACAATGGGTTCCCATAATCGTTCCAGTTTTTAATAAAGCGTTTGACAGTTCTTAGTAGTTTCTGCCCTCTCAGACGTTTTCTCCGCCTGATGCAGGCCGATGATTTGACCCTTCTCTAATAGACCGACATCTTTTCAGTGACCACAGGATGCGTCTGACTTGAGAAGCAACTCGTTGCACCAATTCAGGGTTAAATAGCTTGTTGCCATGGCGACACATCAACCTGGGCATGTCGCAGGCTTTGATAGAGAGAGCTCATTAATATTTAATGGCCATCCCACACAAACAGAACGTTTGACAGAAGACATGAAGAACCACGGCTCAGTTTGGGGTCAGACTGATCGACATCTGGCAGCTGTGTGAAATTAATTAAAAGGAGTATAATATGAAGTTTGGAGAGAGAAAGGAAAATACTTTTAGTCCTGAAAATTGGGATTGTTACTGACTGTTTTTCTTATTGACGCCTTACTTAAAGTTCCCATCGTTTCTGTCCGACACAGTGGGGGTAAAGGTCAAGAAGAGGCCTCGCCGGTCTCCCTTTAACGGACTGAGTGATCATTTCTAAAGTGAACACTGTACCAAACCACGTAACCCTCCGAGGCCTGCAGATGAGTAACCAGAGGCCGGGCGTTCCTGCAACACAACAGCGTTTTACACTAATATGTGAAACCTTCCCTCCCTCTCTTGGCAGATTTTATTAGTTTTCTTCCTCCGCCACCTGTCAGCAGCTCGTGAGGCGCACACTATAAGATAAAGCACATAGGGAAAGTTGGCTTCTCTCTGCAGCACGTTATAGACCCAGTCCGACTTAATGGAAACGGATTTGTGGAATGCTTGTGGGATGGCCACCCTCAGGCGGCCCCTCTCTCGTATTTATGGATGCTGATCTGTGGTCTGTCAGTGGTCAGAAATCACCCCATATCTGTTTCCACTAAGAACCCTTCCAGTAAACCAATGTCATTCTGTTCACCTTTGGGAAAGATGGTAATTTAAGATGTGCTGGACTTGAGTCGGTGTCCAGCCGCTCGTTATTTCATCCCGTTATTGGTTTGGACGTCAACGTAAGCAACTCCAGACTATCGCCCTGGATGCGGGAAAAACGCTACGAGCACTCGTGCCGGACGGCGCAAAAGCAACACACTGCGTTTTGGTATTGTCGTGCAGTTTGTACGTTCGGAAGGAAACCGCAATGGCAACGGGAAGGCAACAGCAAACAAAGACCGAGACGAGGCCAATGGAATCAAACACATGACAGAAAGCAGACTGGCCTGTTGTGACGGCCTTAATCTAACCCGCAACCGCACGGCTGCTCTGTCGTGGATGTAAGGGACGCGCCGTTCTCCACTGAATCCTGCACAAACAAAGCCCATTGTTGCTTTTATTACTAGTGTAATGCGTAAAAACAGCATTAAATCAGCGTTAAATCAGCGCACCTCTAATTGTTTCCCCAGGTGCGAGACCTGGACGGCATCCCCCTCATCCTGGACAACTGCAACGTGGACAGCAACAACCCGTGTATCCTTTGTTAACACCACTTGATGGTCTGGTAAAACGCGTGCGTCTCTGTTTACGCCCATCCGTCATGGGTTTTTTTTTTTTTGCCTTAAAGTAATTTTGGTTATTGTTGGCGTGTCTGAGCAGCAAGGCTGGGGGGTTCCCAGCCAGGAATAATCGTCGTTTGGAGCTTTGACCGCCGCAGCGCACGATGGTTCGCCGGCTGGTTTTCAAAGAGATTTCAACACCTATTGATACGTAACATCTCACAGCCGTTCACCTGATTGGTTGATGTTGTTGGCGGCTGATTAATGATCAAACTAAATCACTGCTGATAGTTTTTTCCCCCTATAAGGGTGCAATAACCCCAAACCCCAGGCGCAATAAACCCAAAAGCGCTTCGAGATGAGCTTGAAGGACTTTTCCTCTCTCCTGATTGGAGGACATTTTCTGTCACCAAATTTTTTATGAAAGTTATGAACTTTAATTCATAACTTTTTTTAACTTCATGAAGTTTTCTCTCTGAGTATTTATCTCTTACTGTCCCTAACTGGACGCTGGCAGTCATCACCCAATGGGCCATCTTGGCCATCAGGAACCTCCTGGATAAAAACCAACAGAACCAGGAAGTGGTCGCCGCCCTGGAGCCCCGTGGTGCTGCCGCCGACTGCTCGGCGTTCAGGGAATAAAGGGTTCCAGGTGGAGCATCGAGGCGGAACCTGACTCCTCAAACCAAAGAAGAAAGATAGTTGAAAGCCTGGGATTTGAACCCTGATCCACAGTGACTCCCGGAGCACGATGCAATCGACCCTCGCTGCCTTACCAAGTTAAATTTGAATTCTAAAACTAACTGAAGCACAAGTTTTGTGTGAGATCTGTGTGAGTTTCATTTTCTCATACCCAACTCTATCTTACTGGACGGTACCGTAGTACCGTTAGAGCTCAAAGGCTAACGGGATACATCCCTCATCATCATCTTTAAGCTCCCAACGACCTCCTCTCTCCGGTCTGGATTTGAACTTCCCTTGTGTTTGCGAGCGGACCAGCGATTCTGGACCACAAGACAGCGCGTGAGGGTTTACTGAACCGCACCGGTCCGAAGATTGAGCGAGTGAATGAAACCCGAAGCATTAGCAGAATGACATCCCTCCCTACTCCTCCCGTTGCTAGATAAGCTGACCGATTCTGACACCTCAACAATGCGGCGCTTTACCGCCCGGCCCACACCCTGCTCCACCCTGTTTGCTCTGCCTCTGATTTTTAATGACAAAATGTATCGAAACAATCGGCTGGACTCGCCCCTCAATCCGCCGGCATAGTCGAGGGAGCTTATGCGGTTCCGGTCCCCGGGATTTCAGACGGCTAACAAAACAGCCGTTTACTCGCGCTCGACTGGCTGGCTGCAATGCTTTTCAGGCCCACAGGAAAGAAGGCTGTGCGAGTCAGCCGGGCTTGAATGAGGTGGCACGGCCGCGGCCGGCCGTTCACCTCCCAGCACATTAGCATCCGTCCAGGTTTGTTTCCCATATCAGCGTTTTATTCCACCGCCAGCGACTGGATTCTGGTTCTACTGGTCTACAGCAAAGGAGAACTCTGTTAGGGGTTTAGTAAGCTAACAAAAACCACATCCGACATAAAACTCAAGAGGCGTTAACAAAAGATGCTCAAATTTTATTGGTAGAAAAGGAGAAAATACAACAGTCCATGTTTGTAAGTGATGCAGACTTTTATTTAGCCACAGAACAAGTAAGGAAGCTCATATTAGGTTTTATCCCAAGTAGCGACCGATGATTTTAGGATGCAAGAAGCTGCAAAAAGACACCTGGGAACACACCCGTCCCATTAAAGCTGCATAGCTAGTCAGTCTGCGAAGCTTCCGATTCGTCATGTCAGCAAATAAACAGTGGTTTCTTCAGTATTTCCTTTAACCTCCAGACACTTGATTGCTAAGGATGCTATCGAGACGGACAATCTGGGCTATCTTGTTAAAACAGGTGGATTATTTACAACGAGTTTGATCAAAACACATAAATTCCAAATAATTTATAGCTCTCAAGTCTGAAAACGACATTAGAAAACACTTGTAAATAGTGACTTCCTTTTCCATCTAAAAATGACATAAAGTGCCACGTTCCTCATATAAAAATATACTCTTCAAATTGTTGTGTAAGTTATATAAAGCCTAAATAAACATTTGTGGATACATTAAGGGTTTGGTCCAAAAATAGCTTGGAGACCTTTGATCCTCTCGTACCCCCTTCTGTGTGGTTAGGGCACATGCCATCCACCCATGCAGGCCTAAACCACGCTGGAAGGCCTTGTGTAAGCAGAGGCCATCATGTGGAATTCCACATCTCTGCAGTTCATGGGAATGTTGGATGTTTCTGAACCTGATTGCACCTCTATGGAGCTCCAGTGAGGCTTACTCGCTTTTCTCCAAAGTCACAAGCCCTCCGAAAACAAAACACCGAAAGCGGCCGGAATGGAAAGTGCCATTCGGAACGGACAAGTTGGGTGCTTAAAATAGTTTGGGAATATTTTCTGCCTCTTTGGCTCGTGGTGCAACAAAGGGTCTCAGGGTTCGGCGGCGGAGGGGTTTGTCCGTGAGAGAGCACAACCTTTCATAACCGTTACCCCGTGGAAAAGAGAACAAAACGAGACTATGTGAGTGCAAAATAAAAACCAATCTACGGAAAAAAAGATGCTGTGGACAACTGGTAACGGATAAAAGAGATGAAATAGAAGAGGAGTCAGTTGAAAAAGTGGTTCCATACGACTAAATTGGTCACTCCCAACTCTTTATCAGTAGCAATCAAAGATTGTAAGGGAGGAAAGATGTGAAATCCATCCGAAATTTAGGTTTGAGAGATATTTTTACATAAATAACTTTGTTTAATATTCAGTGTTCAAACAGAATACAGTGTGAGCGTACAGTTAAAGGTATTCCGCTGTCTTCATCATGCCGTCGTAGCATTTCCAGTTAGCGTTAAAGTCTTTTCCTTGGACAGGAGCCTTTTGTTTTTTCCTCTTCATGCAGGATGGCATCTTTGCAAGATGCCATCTTCAAATAATTTTTGTTAACCAGAGACAAAAAAAAAATTCAATCTTTTCACCTGCAATTCACTTCTTGTCTCTTTTCCCTTCTGACATTCTCCCACCCTCGTGTCCGTTTTTTCCTCTCAAAATAGGATGTAAAAATGTGCAAATTGTTGAATAAATACTTGCAAGTCCTTCACGTCAAATTGCACTTTACTGGAACCATCTTTCGCTCGTCCGCAGTCCTTCCTTACTTGCAGGTGAAAACTTCTGTCTTCTCGCTGCAGGTGTTGCACTTGACAAAGCAGCACCAGTGGAACTTGCAGTTGCACTGCCACACGCGTGTGTAGTGGTGCGTGTTGTAGCCCCGGCCGCAGCACATCACGTTGCAGCTGTCCGTGTGGGTGGAGGTGCCGTTGCACAGCCTGCCCCGCGTCCCCGTGCTGCCCGTGGCCGTGTCCTCCTCGCAGTAGTTGGGCGAACGCTCTAGGTAGACCAGGTCCGTGTCCGTGGGCTTCTGGTAGCCCCGGGCCTCTTTGAGGCGCAGGAAGGAGGGCTGGCGGAGCCGCGAGGCCCGGACCGGCTCCACCTGAACTGCGTCGCTGTAGCGTTCCTTCAGAAGGTAGCCGATCTCTCGAAACTTGGGGAGGGTGATCCAGCAGGTCTTGGTAGTGCAGGACCCAGAAACGCCGTGACACTTGCATTCCAGCTTCATCCTCTCCTCTAGAATCTGACACGGAGACAAGAAATTGAGGATGTCAACATAAAAATGTTAAAAACATGCGTGTGCACCTTGTTTGGATTCGAAAGACTATCTCAACTGGACCCTGTGCAGTTTTAGAAATTGGGGTTTTTTGCCGAGACTTACACCTCTCAGCGCACCAAACAGCTCGCCAACTTTATGTCAGGAACCTGGGGAAAATAAATCATACCCCATGACTGTGGTTTCAGATTAACTTTACCTTTCCTCAGACCTCACGATGTCGTGACCGCCCGAGAAAACTGACCAGAGCCGCTGTGCAACCATACGTGTATAGGATTTCATTGTGGTCTGAGACAAATTTATATTATACTGTCATGCAAATATTCTAAGACAGCAGTATTGACAGGTGAAAGTCTTGGCCTTGTGGCTCAGCTTGATCTCAACGACCTCATTTTTGAGCATCTGAATCATTACCTTCCGCCCCGCCTCGTTGTTGTGTAGGTTCATCAGCCGCCGCGCATTTTTCTTGATCTCACGGGCGTCTACGAATCGCCGCGAGAACTCCACACCATACTTGACGTCGGCTGAGCAGCCGCCCCACTTCCAGCCCTCCTCTTGGTAGTCATGGTAACCTTGCTTCTCGCGGTCACAGCCGCATTGGCTGAGATTGCCCTGACTGCAAGCCGTCGTCACCGCGTGGGCAACTCCGGCTGCGGTGATGGCGTAAGTGAATGCGGCCTCCCTGCTACCTAAAGAGAAGAAGAGACGATTGATAATCCAACCAATCAGCAGTCTGATGGCGTTCATCATATTAAAAATAATGTAATTATTGATTAGGAGACAGAGCGCATAGAAGTGAGTTTCGTTCAAACTACTGAATGTTGCTGCAACTGAAAGTAGAATACTTTTGCACGACTTTGTTCCAGACATGCCAACAATCTTAAACGACTGATTTCAGAGTCTTTGTCGACTTTCGACAGCGATTAGGCTCCTGAAGACGACAGACGTGGCATCTTGAACTTTTCCGTCAATGGGATTTCTCACGCGGCTTAAGTATCGTTGTGTGTCCGTCTCAGGCGCTGCACGTTATTGCAGAAAATGATACGGCTGTGTTGCATGTTGAAATAATCTGTGGCCGGGCTTAACTGAGATGTTCCCGTTTCCAAGCTTTTGTGTGTCACAATCTGAATTTGAGAATAAACACATTTTTATATTTATGGCACGAAGGGGAAAATGAATTTATTGGCACTCCGTCTTGTAACGGGATACCCTCCGGCTGCAATCAGGGTAACGCTCGGCCTGCCGCTCTTCACAGCCCTCGCTATTATTAATGCGTGGCGTCTCTCGCAGAGGCGATTCTAATGGCTTCCCTCCAACCTGACAAACTGGCTCGACGAGGCGATCGAGTCTGCGGTTCACCCGGACTATAACTCAAAACAAACTAAAGTCGTCTCTCATCAAGGCGAAATCCCGCGACCCTCTCAGATCCGTGGTATGCTTAGCATTTCTCAAGGCATCAAGGCGCATGCGATGGCCAAACAGCCATCTCCCCACGCTGTGATTTGTTTGGATTGTACGGCAGGGCATGCAGGGCTCCATTGTTGCCATCCAGCTACAGGAGCTGACTTCAATTAGTGGTAAGCATGAATCTCCCTGGTCTTTCTCAATGCTTAATGAGCGCACAGGCTCGGCAGGTCTATCGAAAGAAGTGGTGGAGGGTGCACAGGCGATGCAAGAGGCGGTATGGCCCTAGCTTGCGTTGCTTTTATTTGCAACCAATTTTGCAGCAACTCCACGAGACTGAACTCTCAGGATTTGTGTTTTCACTCTCATTAAAGTGCTAAACGGGTTTTTATATGCATTTAATCTTCCAGAAAATTCTAATTCAGTGACTTGGAGGAGATTAAGTGTCACTCCCTCACGCACCACAAGAGAAGAGAGACATTTCCTTCGACAGAAGAAACAAAAGGCATCCAGACGTCTGTCTTTCCGTCTCCCGTGTAGAAGAAAGTGATTAAACATGGATCCAAAGCCACAGCAAGACCGCAACAAAACATTTCAGACTGAAACACAATTTACATAAGAGGCTCACATTAGGAGGAAACAGGCTTCTGTGAGAAACGAAAGGGGCAGGAATGTTGCCTGAGACCAGGGAGACGTGTTCTTAGGTATCGTTTCGGTTTAACGTTGACTGCACATGCATACGAAACTGACACGGCAAACCCAAAAATAATATTCACTGTTCTCAGCACCATCTGGTGCCGATATCTTTGTGTTATTTGGTTTTTTTGGGACGTCTTTGGATTTGTCATCGTCTAAACAATGTAGTGATGATTCCTTTTCTTTCGTGTCACTTCGTCAAGCGATGCTGCAACTTTTCTTCCATTGACAAACACGGGAGAGTCAAGATTTACCCACGCCACACGTGTCCTACCCGAATAGTAAGACTTGTCGAACATTGACCAGGTTCGGCCCTGAGGTACACCTCCCATTCATCCTAGAACCTTTCTTGCAAGTGTTTTCTAGTCAATCTATCAATGATTGTTGAGAAAGTACTTTTAAAACTTGGAAAAAGAAGCGGACTTCCAAACAGACTGACCTACTCTCAGCTCTTGTCCGAAAACGGTCCTCTCGCCCAGAGCCGAGCAGTTCCAGCGGCCGTAGCGGAACTGGTACTGACACTCGTTGATGCCCAGCTGGGCGCCTTCGCCGATGACGATGATGGCGTCGGGGCGACTCTGGCAGAGGGCTCTCTGACGGGGGGCCAGTCCCGGGATCTTGTTGCAGATGATGTTGGCCCCCAGAGCTACCACGGAAGACAGTGCCCTGGGTAGAAGGGATATTAATAAGGGTGATTTTTTTTAAATATCCATTATTACTTAACCAAGAAACTTTTCTACACAGTTTAGTTGTATAAAACCAAATCCAAGCAGCGAGAGACTCGGCTGCATCCATCCTCACCCGGCACCGTCATAAGGCCATTTTTTTAGCGCATAGAAGAGAACAATAGTCAAATCATGTCCAAATCCACTTCATTTCTGCCTTTCTTTCCTCTCCTTGTAACAGAAAACATGAACCACCACAGCTATTTTAGGTTCCTGGACCTGCCCATGTTACGAATGAGAGGCATGCATGGTGCAGCAATCACCCTCTCCGAGAGGGGCCTGGCTTTTTTAATGTCATAAGAAAGAGCTCATTACACCTCAAGGCAGCGCTCCGAGCCTTCCAACGCGACTCTTTCCCAGATGCTGCGCTCCAATCACGGCCTTTGTCTGACGAGCTGCTCCAATGACGGAGCGGTTATGGTGTAATGTGTAAATCCACCAGAGCAGGTTCTCCCATTAGCTCCGCACATGTCAAAATGTGGGGGAATATTATTTTTCTTGACTCCATTTATTACCATTTGATTTACGCGCAATGTTTGAATTGAAATGACGCAACTGCTCTTGTTATGGGAATAAAAGCACCAGCTGTTGTGGTTCCATAGTGGATATAAATGATCAGGCTCGCGTTTCGGACTCGCCCTGACTCAGTTTTGGTTGACTTCAGTATTCCAGCTTTTTTTTTTTTTTTGCCACATCAGACAGGAAAAGAAACTCTGCAAAACAAGATGAAAATATAACGGCAAACCGAGATGATTTGCTTCCCGTTTGGCGCACACCTGTGACTAACAGCTGTTTTAATTTTCCCTGTGCGTAATTGCGCATTGTCAAACTTAGGAGCCGCAAATTGTGCTCGGAATTAAGCAAGTGCGTTAATCAGAAACCTACAGGTAGCTACCGCTGGTGAGGATGAGGAAGATCTGCGGGTAGTAGATGGACAGCAGCGCACTGCGGGAACAGATGATGAGCATGGTTGCGCATTGAACCCGACTGGTTCTGCTCTCTTTGCGGTTCGACAGACAGGAAGAAAAAAAGAAGGTCAACAGGTAAAATCCTCTAAACTGAAGTCCCAGGAGGAAACAAACGCATGAGCGTCGGGTCTTCTTTGCGTCTTCAGCTCCTGGAGCCGTTGCGCGCTGCGGCGGCTCCAAGCTCCGCTGTCCGTGGGTCGGAGACGAGAGGCTGCATCCCACGGCCGAAACGCGCTCTGCCACCTGGACTGGTAGAGGACTGGGTGGGGAATGAGAGAGAGGGGGTGGGGGCGTACGGGGGTCTGGAGGTAACGATGCGCGCCGCTCACGTCTCCAAAAGTGAGACTGATGTGGAATCAGTGGAGGGTTTGGGGGTGGGGGGCAGTGACCGCCCCCGACGCTCCAGCCCCTGGGATGAATCCCAAACCCCGCATCCACACCCCCACCCAGGACAAACCTCCCACTCTACCTCCCTCTTTATCGTCATTATCGCGCTCACATTTCTGTATTTTGCTGGAGGTTCGCGCGTAATTCCACAGTTCCTGATGCACAAGGCGGCTGAGGGGTCAAACCAGTAGAGTGGGAGAAAATATTTAACCAAAACTGTAAAAGTAAATTCATGCAGCTATAAAACGCTCATAATTAATTCACATTTTTATCCCTGTAAACTACAAACAACTAAAGTTATCGTCACCAAACAAGGTGAACAAAGGAGAAAAAGGATGAGAAGAAATCTGCAATGGATCAAGTTGAAAGTGAAGATGTAGCTCATATTGAGAGGTAATGGAGGGAAAATGGGAAGGAAAATTAACTGACAAAGGTTTCATGTTGATGTTTAAAAATGTGCACAAAAAAGTTCAATATTAACCACCAACCTTCTAAAATCAACCAGTTTTGCAAACTTTTACCTCTAAAAATAAGTGTGCAAAATCTGGTGCATACACCATGAGGTGAATCATCCTCAAAAGAAACTGCTCAGAGTCGTATTTGATTGTGGAGACAGTGACAAAAGCACCTGACCCGTGATGGTTTACACAAAGCAGAAACATATTGTTCCGTAATGTCAGCAGGAAAGCTTTCAAAAGGAAATCTGCCTTGAAAAAGGGAGCAGCATCTGTGCAGCAAACCAGCGACACCTACAGGCCGGACCCGGTACTTCAAGATGGACTGTTGAGAGTAGGAGGACATCCATGCCTGAAAATGTAAAACATATCCAAGCTTATCCTACAACAATGCCTTCAATGAATGAATTATGAGCGTTTTATAGCTGCATGATTGTACAGGAGCGTCTGTCATTTGTAATTGATGTGGTGTCGCTGACGGAGGAGAAGCATAGAGGAACATTTCATGGGTTTGGTTTTGGAGTTAGAGCAACAGGATTGCATTCGGCATCTCTGAATGTGGTGGGGTTTTTTTCCTGAGAACGATTTTGAATGAGAATGTTTGGCGAACCAAAGCACTTGGAGAAAACCGACATGCAATAAACGAAATGTTTTGGAATTAGAAGTTAATTGTATCAAGCTGGAGAACCCAGAGGGAACCCAGGCAGGGAACGTACAAGCTGTGAACCTTCTTCTACCCTCTTTCCCACCTCATGACAGGAAAGGGTACGGAATAAATGACCATGGGCACCTGCAAATCTGTAAATAATATCAGCGCTCCGTCGTCCGTCATGTCTCCTGCTCCGTTGATGTATAGAGAGAATTCCATGTTTTGAAAGATGAACGAACGGTTGTGATCGCCTGACGCGTACATCTCACTGGTGTATCACTGACCTCCATTCTTATATAGGCCTATAGGGGAGTAAGATGTAAAACATCAAAGACTTCATTGAAGTTTTACATCATCTTACGCGTTTGATCTTTATATTATTTACAAAGAACTGGTTTTCTAGCTTAACACTCATGCGAATGAACAGACGACAAGCGTAATTATAATATAGATGTGGAATAAAAGTTATTGTGCCTTGTTTCAAACAGGTATCTAAAGCAACAACAGATAAAAGGCACTTAAAATACGTCTTAGAGACACCAGTCACTCTGAAAACTACAGTAGGAAAGATGTACAAACATTTATTGTACATAAATTACTGTCAAATTTGAAAAAGCTCAATTGTCTGCGATCAGCTGGCGAATTTGCATAAGCTAGCAAACAGATACGTCACATCAAGTGGAGGCGAGGACACTAAAAACTGTACCTGTGTAGACATTTTTATTCTCTTATCTATTCTCTATTACGATTTTTTAGCTCTTCATTCTTAAATTTTCTTTATTCTGACATTTTCTGTTTTTTTTTCTGGAGCAGAACATCTATAACGAAAACCGATTCCCCTTTCAGGAATCAATAAAGTATCAATATACAGAAGCTCTTTACTCATACTCATGAGCAACTGTAAATAGGGATCCTATTTACAGTTAGATATTGCTGTGTCCATAAGGTCTTTGATGCTGCTGCGTCACAAATGATGCGCCCCCTTGTGGTGTCATGAAGAAATTGTCCCAACAGGTTGTGTTTCTACCTTTTAAGGTACAGGATTGTTATAAAAAAATGTCCGTAAGACTCTTTTTTATTCTTCAAAAACCAGGAAAAGTTTTGTGAATCATCACTACTTTGGATATCGTGTAGAATCTGGGCCGTCAAACCATCTCCATCCACCACTCTGGCAAAGACGAAAGTGTCGGTGTTCCCCCCTCCCTCCTACTACCTCTTGGGTTCTGTCAAAATAATCCGCCAAACCACAATTTCCAAGCCAAGATAGCACTTAAGCAGCGTGGACCTGCGGGCAGAGGGGTCTGGTTCTTATCACGTTACGCACCGGGGGCGAACGTGCAGAATTGGAAAGTTTTGGGGGCTGCGGAGGAATTCTTCCTCAGGATGTCAGATGGGGTTTGACAGGAGGAATAAAATAAAGAGCACGACGTTTGGTTTCAGGACATGTGTGTTTGACAGGAAACATGTTGGGATGTGGCAGAAACCAGAGGGTGCTCTGAAGAGTCCGGATTAATGGGGGGGTTAATGGCCCCTTGTCCTAAGTCCATCATAGAGATAAACATCTGATCAGTCTACCTGCACAAGAGAACAAAAGTGTTCAACATGAGGTTGAACATGACAATCGCTTCCACACACAGTGGTGATCCGAGACTCTGGAGGATCCTGGGTAAAGAAGCCTCCACCCCCCATTTATATATATACAAGTAGTCCTCAACATACAAATTCAGCTTATGAACATTCAGTGATACGAACAAACGGCGCCTCCACATCCGACTGCTGTCCTGCAGTTCCGCTTTCTGCCACAATGGCCACGGGGGCAGCACTGCTCTGTTCACGCAGCTCCAACACTCATCTCCCCATCTTGTTGTTGTTTGTTGTTATGTTTGTTAGTGATGCTTAATGGTAGATATTAGAACTATACCTACGTATTTTAATATGATCATATATAATGATTATGATTAATATATAATGTTAGCATACTTGCTTAAGCAGAGTGCTTAAATCAATGTTAGCCTTATTTAGCGTAGCACTAGTCAGACAGAGCATTGAGGTCACACTTGATCCACATCAGCTGCTTCATTCATGCCACATGAAAGCTTTAGATTGATTAAAATTTCTAATTATTTGACATCTTTAGGACTTTTTAAACAATCTGCTCTGAGAAAGAAATGTTTGAAGTAAGAAAAAACTTTTCTGGTTGTAAATGTTCTCACTCAGAGTGTCACAAACTGTAGAAACAGTGCCACATTGTACGATAGAACGTTTCCAGACCGAAACAACAATAGAGCGACGAAACAAAGACTGACAATGAATAATAAAGACGTTCTTTTACCATCGTCGCCATTACCGCGACCAACTGAGACAAGCATCCCAAAAACACTCGACAATCACTACAAAACGACACCACATTTAAGACACAAAGACTGGAAAAAACATCGACTGTCAGTAAAAGATAACTTTTAAAGTTCAAGAAACAGGAAAAAACTTTAAGAAAAAACAATTTAAAAAAAAAAAGCACATTGTTTGCTTTGCCTTCTTCACCATGAACTGTTCTTCATCCC